>CM053037.1:53180881-53780881 GCA_028564925.1 Lithobates sylvaticus
GGGTACTTTTGGAAGTCTGAATTAACATCTGGATGCCTCTTTATTGCTTTTGTATCAACACAGGTTGACATTAAACATTTGACTGAACACAGTTCTAAGTAGCCCATGACATATGCATCATGTAATTGTAATCAAAGACTTAAAGGCTAAAGTCACCTTCTCTAGAAAATAGCCTATGGAGTAAAGGCCAGTGGATATTAAAAAAAAACTGTGCAAATTTATGAGATGTACTCTAATTTTATTCCCATACCTGTAGGGCAGTTAGGTTCCCTTGGCCAAATAAGCTTGGCCAAATAACTCTCAGTTGGCAATCCCTACATCCTGCCTTCAATAGTTTGAGAAAGGAGCCAATAGGTGTTCCGAAACGTGTTACCATAGCAACCAGCCCACCCCAGTTGTGACATCACATCCTGCCCTGTGTTCCACAGTGGCTCTCACTTCCTGGAACATTGCACTTGGTTTCCTCACTAACTACACGCTGTTTGCTGTCACAAGCATCTCTTCCGATGGACTGCCATCCAAAGTGACATGGCTGCAGATAAGCCACAAGTTCTGTGGTTTTGTGTTTGGCTTTTTAATTAAATATAAACCCAATGATGTTGCACTTAGCTGTCGCGCCCGTGAATTGCTTTTTGCAATTCCAGGGGAGCCCAAATGGCCTACGTGTATAACTATAACATTTTACCAAGCTGTATAATTTCTTAAAGCCCAACTCTGGCAGATAAAAAAATTATCTCTGTCAGAGGGGCTGTGCCCGCACTGCAAGAGTTACTGTAATTGTTTATTTTGTCAAGAGGAGAACAGTTTTACTTACCTGATCCTCCACACCCCCCGCAAACAGCACTCTCCAATACTCCAGCAGCATCCTCACATCCATGGCTAGAGACCCTGCTCCGGTCTAGGTGGCATCAAGGCCCTATGCTCGTGGAGCGTGGAGGTGCTGACACCGCAAAGACTGGTTCAGCGGTGAGGAGGAGCGGAAGATCTGGTAAGTAATTCTCATTTTATTGTTTTCCTAGACATAAAGGGGCATGTAACCCTTTCAGTGCAGGCACAGACACACGCAAGGAATAATTTGTTATTTAACTGGAGTTGGGCCTTAATACCCACTGGGGCCCTTTGACGGCATATGCATGGAAGAAGAAGAAGTGAACTTAGCATTTAAGCATGCTTAAAGCGGAGTTCCACCCTAAAGTGGAACTTCCGCTCATCGGAACCCTCACCCCCTCCGGTGCCACAGTTGGCACCTTTCAGGGGGGGGGGGGGTGCAGATACCTGTCTAAGACAGGTATTTGCACCCACTTCCGTGTATAGACTCCAACGGGAGTCTATGCCTCTTCCTGTCCCGCCGCGCTGTCTGCTGGGACACACGCGGGTCCCAGAGACAGCGCGGACAATTCCCATTGCACTGCGCGACTCGCGCATTCTCAGTGGGGAACCGGGAAGTGAAGCCGCAACGCTTAACTTCCTGATTCCCTCAACGAGAATGGCGGCAGCAGCAGCCGAGAAACCACGATTAAACCACGATCTTTGCAATCTACAAAAGGATCTATGACGAATCTATGCAAACCTCCCCAAAAACAGCATTGCTCTCCATATTACCTGGCTCTATATAATCCCAAAAAGAAGAGTCTTTTACGGTTCTTCTTGTCAGCGGCCAAACAAAATATCCCTCAATTTTAGAAGTCTTGCAAGCCCCTCGACTTTTTACCCTATGGATATTCACTGTTAATAACATCATGCAGATGGAAGAATTGTTAGCCATGGAATCTGACTCCTTTCATAAATACAAGACCCTTATATTATATATATTTGGATCCATTTTTCCTCCTCAGCCACCATTCACGAATTCCTGCTGCGCCCAGTCGCGAGTTCTATATCCCACCCTTACAGAGGTAAAAGACGAGGACAACTTTTCGAGTCCTAATATCCCCTTATGGGGTTTTACTCTTTTACTAACTTCACCTCATCGCATAGTCTGATGTTTCATCGACATTTGGGTCTTGTCCTCTAGGATCCTCTCTCCTCGTTGTCTTCTATTACCCATCTCTTATCTGGTCTCTTCATTCAAGCTATACTTTCACTTACCTCCCTTTTTCTTTCCTCATACGGATATAAGATGCCTTAGAATTTAACTTTTCTAAGATATTGCTACCCTAGGCTTTTTACCCAAATGTAGTACTGTAGTTCACTCGTGCTATTGTCTATATTATGAGACTTAGTGTTTGGGATCAGGTTTACTATGTTTTACCTTTTTTTTCTCACTTTTTTTATGAGGTCAAAATGTGGAAAAACCTGTTCATATCGAATGTATTTTGCCTCTTGAGACCTTATACACATGAGTTTATTTGGTTACGTTTTATTATAAGAACTTATATCCCTGCTTTGTGTTTTTATTCTTCTGTAAAACACAATAAAACTTTATATTTGCCTTTAAACATGCTTAAGGTTGCAGAAGCTTGCTTTCATTTGACTCTTTGGCCTACCTGCTGTGAGTGAACGTGATCCAAATAGCTGTAGAACTGCAAAACCACTTCTGTAAACTAGAAAAGTGGATGTCCATCTAACCTTTACACTTTTGGTGATAAAACCCTTATTTTCTCTTTCAAGTTGTGTAGCCATGCCCCGTAGCGGTTGCTGAATGTTGCGGTTCACCCATCACCCTGTCCAGCCCGACATCCATTTCTCAGTCATTCAGAGACACAGAACAGTCCATAGCTTTGTTTTTTATTTTTTATTTTTATTTGAGGGGATTAAACTTGGATGAGGATTTGGGAATTATGGGATGACCAGGAATTTCCAGTGCAAACTTGCTTGGGACTCTTATATACACCCTAGTATATACACCTCAATCTTCTCTCCAGCACAAACACTTGCTGCACAGCGTTCCTCCTCCAGAACTTCACTTGCTGCGTTACTCCTCCAGGTTAGCTAGCACTGCATAGGTAGGCCTGACACTGCTCCAGTCAGGCCTCAGTGAACTGCCTTTTACGGGCAGGGACCCCGGCCCCCTGTGGTGTAGGTGTTCAGGTGCTAGCTATCCTCTACTCAGCTACCAATCACAGATGGCTCTCTTCAGGCCCTGCCAGCCAGGCTGGCTGCAGCAACCTCTTTCCACTGCCCTTCTCCACAGTCCTCTCGCCACTGATTCTGCACCCATCTCTCAAACTGCAATCTCCCAGTTCTCTCAGGCTTCCCCAGTCCTTCTGACCGTGCTTCACTCACCAGCCCACCCAGCTGCGACAAGTAGTCCTCCCTGCAGTTTCTTAGTAGTGTTCTCTCCCGCTGTCCTCTCTCCTGCTCTCTCATGTGCCTCTGATTCCGGGATCTCTTCACTCCTCCATACCTCCCAACATTTTGAGATGGGAATGAGGGACACCTACTACCAAACGTATGTAGGCATAGGACATGCCCCCTGCCTCACCCCCTTGAAAGAGAATTAACCAAAAAAAAGGTTAATAAAAAGGGCTTTTTTTTTTACCACTACTATTCCTTTATTCTGGCTTTTAAAATTTACAAATGCAGCAATTTAGAATTTGGATGAAAGGTTAAGCACTGGGAAACGAAAGATTAAAAGTGCATTTTATATACAACTATATAGATCAGAGAAAAACGAGGGACAAATGAGGAGGAATGAGGGACAGAGGGACATTGCTCCAAATCAGGGACAGTCCCTCTAAATCAGGGACAGTTGGGAGCTATGCTCCTCCCGGGGTAGCACCCAAGCCTCAACCCATGATCACCCCCCCCCCCAGACTGGGGAGCTCCCCGTGGGCCCGATAGCCTCCACACTCTCTCACTCCAGCTCTTCTAACAAGGGACTCCTCCCCAGCTGGGCTGACTCTTGGTATTTAAGGAGGCCTGCCCCCTGCCAATCCAAGTTGGGGATTGGTCAGGGCTCCTTAAGATAACCTAGACATCTCCACCTCTCTTCCCCTCCTCTCCTTCCAGCACATTATTATTATATCATGTAAAAAAAGTATGTTGTTCGGCTTCACCTAGTGAAAATTGCAGGGAACGTAACCAGAGAACATTTCATTTTGCCTCATTCACACAGAACAGATTTACATTCAATTTTGATAGATGAGCAGTCAAGTAGATTTTTAAAAAATTTGCCCCATAATTCGCACATGGTTATTGTTATGATACAGGTATACATCAGACTCTTACAGCGATTAAAGAAAAAAAAAAGAGGAAAAAACCCCACACAATTATAGCACATCTGCTGACATAATGTACTTAAATACACCATCACACCCCCATTGCTCTACACATATTACATTTTCTTGCAAACATTAGCAGTTTAGGGAGAATTTTATTTGGCTTCATTTTAGTGTGACGCTAAATAGATAACAATAATAATAATCATATGTGTAGTAGTACCCAAAATATTGTCCTAATAAACATTTGCTCAACTCATGATATGTCCAAAATCAACGGTACCACTGTTAGGTCTCAATCACATGGGTGCTGAGGCCTGTATGCTATGAATGGGCCCTCTGTTTAAGCGTCTTAAGGCGACAGTTTTTGAATACAGGCAGCTCATGCATAGTGTCTTGAAAAAGTATTCACACCCCTTGAAATTTTCCACATTTTGTCATGTTATTTAAACATGTTTTTTTAAAAGTGGCTTTCATAAATATATACTCCGTGTCCCTGAAGTCTAATGCCTCGTACACACGATCGGACTTTCCGCCAACAAAACCGCAGATTTTTGTTTGAAGGTTGTTGGCTCAAACTTGTCTTGCATACACACAGTCACACAGATGTTGGCCAACAATTCCGAACGTGAAAACACAGTGACGTACTAGGCGTACGACGAGCCGAGAAAAAGGAAGTTCAATAGCCATAACTCCTTCTGCTTGATTCAAAGCATGCGTGAACTTTAGTGCGACAGACTTATGTACACACGATCGAACTTTCCGACAAGAAGTTTTGTTGGTGGAAAATTTGAGAACCTGCTAAGAAACATTTGTTGGCGGAAAGTCCGACAGCAAATGTTCGATGGAGCATACACACGGTCGGACTTTCAGACAACAAGCTCACATCCAACATTTCCCGTCGGAAAATCTGACCGTGTGTACAGGGCATAACAGATGAATAAATAATACAGGAGAATTTTTTGGGACTTTTTAGGTGCTAATTAAAATAAAAATAATAAAAATATTTTTAATTAGAAATTAACATAATGGAAGATCATATATAGTAAATATTCATATCAATTTATTGTTCTATGGTGCTTTAACCACTTTGCGCTGGAGGGCCGTCCAGGGACGTCCTTGACTTTCCGGGGGTATATCTGAATGATGCCTGCAGCTACATACATCATTCAGATATCGGCTTTTTCAGCCGGCTATTCCCTGCACCATAAGAATCATAGCGGCTGTTCCACCGCTTGATCGTTACGGGTGGCGGGAGGGGACGCCCCCCCTCCCGCTGCCCTCCGTTGCTCCTTCCGACTCACCGCTTCCATCGGTGAGTCGGACACAGGATCCGCTGGCCCCAGAAAGGTGATCATAGAAATTTGTCTCTATGATCGTTCAGAGGCCGGGCGCGATGTTGTGACGTCACGGCCAGCCTCTGCATTCAAAAAACGGCGCCACCTCGGCTGGGAAGCCGTGATCGTTTTTTTTTTTTTTTTTTAGGCTTCCCAGCCTAGAGGTGAGATGTGGGGTCTTATTGACCCCATATCTCACTGTAAATAGGTCCGATCATGTCATATTCCTATTACAAGGGATGTTTACATTCCTTGTAATAGGAATAAAAGTAATCAAATTATATTTTTTTTTTAAGTTTCAAACTAAAAAAAAAAAAAAAAAGTAAAATTAACAATAATTTTTTTTTTTTATAAGCGCCCCTGTCCCTGGGAGAAGTGAACGCATACGTAAGTCCCGCCCACATATGAAAACGGTGTTCAAACCACACATGTGAGGTATCGCCGCAAACGTTAGAGCGAGAGCAATAATTCTAGCCCTAGACCTCCTCTGTAAATCAAAACATGTAACCAGTAAACATTTTTAAAGCGTCGCCTATGGGGATCTTTAAATACCAAAGTTTGGCGCCATTCCACAAGCGTGCAATTTTGAAGTGTGACATGTTGGGTATCTATTTACTCGGCGTATCTTCATCTTTCACATTATGCTAAAAATTGGGCTAACTTTACTGTTTTGTTTTTTTTAAAGCATGAAACTGTATTTAAAAAGTTGCAACGACCGCCATTGTATTCTTTAGGGTCTTTGCTAAAAAAACATATATAATGTTTGGGGGTTCTATGTAATTTTCTAGCAAAAAAAATTATGAATTTTACATGCAGGAGAGAAATGTCAGAATTGGCCCGGGTGTGAAGTGGTTAACCGATAAATATGAATCTAAATATAAAATATTGCTAAATAAAAAAATATATATTTATATATTAGTTACATAGTAGGTGAGGTTGAAAAAAGACACAAGTCCATCAAATCCAACCTATGTGTGTGATTATATGTCATGCCGCGTACACACGACCGGACTTTTCGACAGCAAAGGTCCGACGGAAAGAATCCGTCGGACAATTCGATCGTGTGTGGGCTCCATCAGACTTTTGCTATTGAAAAATGTGCTTGTCTGTCGTCTAGGGCAGCTATTGGCTACTGGCTACGAACTTCCTTATTCTAGTCCAGTCGTACGTCATCACGTTCAAATCCGTCGGATTTTAGTGTGATTGTGTGTGGCCAAGTCCGTTCATTTGGAAAGTTCGTCGGAACTCAGTCGAAAGTCCGTCGGAAAGACCGCTCGTGTGTACGTGGCATTAGTATTACCTTGTATATCCCTTTATGTTGTGGTCGAAAGGTTACAAAAATTCTCTTGTGTTATTTAACACGGCCAGAAGTGTTGGAAAGCAGTGGTGCCAGGGCTCTTCGTGAGAAGGAGATTTAACACACCGCCCAGCAAGGTGCTCCTTTTACAGGGTGATGCCAGTCTTTTTTTATACTTTGCTGACAGGGTCATTTCAATGCAAGTTAAATGTATTTAAGAGGCATAATCTCTTTACAAAAGGGTGCAGCACATCTGTTGGCAGTATTCCCAAAATGGGCTAGTGCAGAAAGCTGTATAGGTTTTTAAATATAAAAGGTTTTTTATTACATTCATAATTTCCTGCACAATTGAGGTTGATTGTTCTCACCTCTGATGTAAGAAAATGTTGGACATACACTATGAACACACATGAACTTTAATGGCATCTAAAGCCTCGTACACACGATTGGATTTTCCACAGACAAAACCTCTGACTTTTGTCCGAAGGCGCATGCCTGGATTTTGTCTTGCATACAAACGGCAAGGAGTTGTCGGCGAACAAACACGAACGTAGTGACGTACTACGTGGTTTTTCAGTTCTTTAGCGCCACCCCTTGGGCTCCTTCTGCTAATTTCGTGTTAGTAGACGTTTGGTGAGTGTTGATTCGCGCTTTTCATTTTGCACTTTTAATTTCGCACTTTTCAGTTTGTTTCTGAACGGCCGTTCGTCAACCAGACATGTTGCGGAATCGGAGGAGATAACGTGTTATTTATTATTGGCCTTGGAGTTATTGCTTTGACCCAAGTCCAGTTCAGGAGCAGGAGGAGGAGTTCTTGGACCAAAAATTGGTTACTTTATTAATCGTGACCAATTATGTCAAATGCCTTTGCTGCGGAAGCTCCAGAAGAATAATTGGAATGATTTTCGGAATTATCTCCGGATGAAGGACCCCTTGCTTTCACCAACTCTTGGCATGTGGACCCCCTATATTAAGAAGCAGGACACATGCATGAGGCTATTTTATTTCTTGGTTGAATAATAATGATTTGATTTGTTATATTTTCTATATTTTTGGATGCATAGAATGCACTTTTTGGTTAAGTTCTATTGGCAGATAGCATGTCTAATTTTATTTGTATTCTTTTTTTAACCACTTCAGCCCCGGGCCAATTGGCAGCCAAAGGACCAGGCCCCTTTTTGCGATTCGGCACGGTGTCGCTTTAACTGACAATTGCGCGGTCGTGCAATGTGGCTCAAAAACAAAATTGGCGTCCTTTTTTTCCCACAAGTAGAGCTTTCTTTTGGTGGTATTTGATCGCCCCTGTGGTTTTTATTTTTTGCGATATAAACAAAAATAGAGCGACAATTTTGAAAACAATGCAATATTTTTTGCTTTTTGCTATAATAAATATCCCCAAAAAATATATAAAAAAACATTTTTTTTCCTCAGTTTAGGCCGATACGTATTCTTCTACATATTTTTGGTAAAAAAAAAAATCGCAATTATCGATTATTGATTGGTTTGCGCAAAAGTTATAGCGTTTACAAAATAGGGGATAGTTTTATAGCATTTTTATTAATATTTTTTTTTTTTACTAGTAATGGCGGCGATCAGCGATTTTTATTGTGACTGCGACATTATGGCGGACACATCGGACATTTTTGACACATTTTTGGGACCATTGTCATTTATACAGCAATCACTGCTATTTAAATAGCACTGATTCCTATGTAAATGACAGTTGTAGTGAAGGGGTTAACCACTAGGGGGCGGGGAGGGGTTATGGGCTGTGACGTGTGTGTTTTTTTTTTACATTAGGGGGCGGGGCTGACGTCTGACGTCATTGATCGGCTTTCCTGATGACCAGGAACAGCCAATCAATGACAGGCAGAGTAGGAAGCGCGGGGAGAGGTTTGTTTACACATACCTCTCCTCGTTCTTCAGCTTCGTGACCCGATCGCGGGACACCAGCGGCGATCGGGTCCGCTGGTCCCGCGGGCGGGGTCACGGAGCTCCCGACCGGGTCGCGAGCGCGCTGCTGGCGGCGCGCGCGCGACCCACGGGCAGGCATTTAAAGGATCACGTACAGGTACGTGATTTTGCCTGCCCGTGCCATTTTGCCACAGTATATCTGCGTTAGGCGGTCGGGAACCGGTTAATGCACAATAATAAAAAAATTGTGTAGAATAATACTTGGCTTTGTGTTTTACTTCAAATGACAGTTTGGGAGTAGGCAGTTACATTTTAAAAAATACAATGTAAAATTGACAAGGGACACCAACATCAATGTATCTTTGATCTTAAAAACTACAGGATAATGGTGTTGTGGTAACTTGCCCAAAAAAAATAAAAATAAAACATAAAAAATATTATTCTTGATATCACTAGAAAAAAAAAAAGCCTTTGAAAATTAGTTTGCAATAACTCCATCAGTATCACCAGCAAAGCAGCTTCATTATTATCCCATTAAAGAAGAAGAGAATGTGCGCTGCATTTGGAGATTTCATAATTAGCCACGTCACGAATGTTAGTTCTCCATATCGCTAGTTTACAAGACCGATTGCTTCTGGCTCGTCCTTGCTTCATGTTTGTACTTTGGACTTTTGTCCGACTTACTTGTTTACACACACTCGGAAAATCCGACAACAGACATTTGTCCGCGGAAAATTTTAAAACCTGCTATCCAATATTTGTATGCGGAAAAGCAGATAAAAATTGTCCCATGGAGCGTACAAACGGTCCGATCGTGTGTACGAAGCTTTAGTCTGTAGGGTTCAATATTGAGTTGGTCCTTTGCAGCTATAACAGCTTCAACTCTTCTAGGAAGGCTGAGCACAAGGTTTAGGAGTGTGTCTATGGGAATGTTTGACCATTCTTCCAGAAGCGCATTTGTGAGGTCAGGCACGGATGTTGGACAAGAATGCCTGGCTCACAGTCTCCTCTCTAATTCATCCCAAAGGTGTTCTATCAGGTTGAGGTGCAGGCCCGTCAAGTTCCACCACCCCAAACTTGCTCATCCATGTCTTTATGGACCTTGCTTTGTGCACTGGTCCAGATCATTTAGTGGAGGGGGGATTATGGTGTGGGGTTGTTTTTCAGGGGGTGGGGTTCCAGTGAAGGGACGTTATAAGGCGTCAGCATACCAAGACATTTTGGACAATTTCATGCCCCCAACTTTGTGGGAACAGTTTGGGGATGGCCCCTTCCTGTTCCAACATGACTGCGCCCCAGTGCAGAAAGCAAGGTCCATAAAGACATGGATGAGCGATTTTGGGTTGGAGGAACTTGAGCTAGATTAGGCAGGTTAGTTAGTGGCATGCAGGCAGTTTAGTGTATATATATATATATTCACAGTGCATTCAGTGTAGACTATATATACAGTGCAGGCAGTCTAGTATAATATATATACAGTGCAGTCAGTGTAGAATATATATACACTGCAGGCAGTGTAGTATATATATATATATATAGTCAGTGTACAGTATATTATACAGCGTGTTGAGGGCATGTGGCCTGGTATGGTTGGGGGGGGGGGGCTTCCTGACCTGCAGGGCAGCATACTTGGATAAGGGTCTGGTATGGATTTTGGGGGGGGGGACCCCACGGCATTTTGTTTTACATTTTTCTGTAACCAAAATTATGAATATACTGTAAATATGAAATATTGCTAAAAATAAAATAAAAAATATTGCTAAATAAAATCCCCTTTTGTTTTAAGTAGCACCTTAACCACTTTCAGACCGGACCAATTTGCAGCCAAAGGACCAGGCCCCTTTTTGCGATTCGGCACTGCGTCCCTTTAACTGACAATTGCGCAGCCGTGCGATGTGGCTCCCAAACAAAATTTACGTCCCTTTTTCCCCACAAATAGAGCTTTCTTTTGGTGGTATTTGATCGCCCCTGTGGTTTTTATTTTTTGCGCTATAAACTAAAAAGTGCGACAATTTTGAAAAAACGCATTCTTTTTTATTTTTTATCCCCCAAAAATATATAAAAAAAAAATTTTTTTCCTCAGTTTAGGCCGATACCTATTTTTATACATATTTTTGGTAAAAAAAAAATCGCAATAAGCGATTATTGATTGGTTTGATGGCGGACACATCGGACATTCTTGACACATTTTTGGGACCATTGTCATTTATACAGCAATCAATGCTATTTAAATGCATTGATTCCTGTGTAAATGACACTGGCAGTGAAGGGGTTAACCACTAGGTGGCAGTGTAGGGGTTAAGTATGCCTATAGGTGTGTTTCTTACTGTGGGGGGGGGGGGGGGCGTGGCTGTCAGCTAGTGAATGCTGATCTCTGCTCCAATCACAGGGAGCAGAGATCGGCGTCACTAGTTGCTAGGCAGAACGGGGAGATGCTGTTTATTTCCGCATCTACCCGTTCAGCCTTCCCGTGAGACGATCTCAGGTCGATCACCGCGGGGCCCTATGGCACGGCGGCATCTTAAAGGGGACGTATATATACGCCCTTATGCCTGTCCGTGCCATTCTGTCGACGTATATCGTCGTGCGCCGATCTGGAAGCGGTTAAAGGTTCCAGGCCTGTAGGGCCTGGTATGGATTGGGAGGGGAACCCCACGCTGTTTTTTTCCGGACGTCTATTGCTTCCCAGCCCGCTCCTTAACAACTAGCTATTCTTCACACAGAATTTGAATCAGTCGATAATTTTTCGACCGATTCTAATTCCTATTGTTTTAAAAATGTGTAATTTGTTAGAAAATGAACGATACAAATTTCAAAGAATTTCACAAAATTTGTTACTATCTAATTCTGAATCTCTGAATAACCAAAATATTGTCGGAATTTACATTCGGACCAAAACGAATATGACATGTCTAGCTATGATGATCTTATGCGAGTGGCTTCACCTTTGCACACTGAAAACAGGCTTTTGCTTGCTCAGCACTACCACCACTCACAGAACACCTTGTATTTTTTTCAATGAACAAAAGACCTTTTCTGATTAGACGAGGTGGAGATTGTGACGTCACCATCCCTCCTGTCCACCTCATCCAATCAGAGAATGCCTCGATTCACTGAAAGAAAAATACAAGGTGTTCTGTGAATAGCAAGCGGCATCCTGTGGTCACTGCAGAGGGGAAGCCATTTAGCACTGGACTTGGAAGATCGTGGCTATCAATGTAGTAGGGATGACTACTAAAGTGTAACTATGCTATAAAAATAATACCTAAACCTCTGCTTTGAAGCTAAACCAAACTCCCTAATACCTAACCTCTAATAATAATAAACCATTTCTCCTGTATACTTTTTTGGTGAAAATATGGAGAAAATATGTATCATGTATCATATGTATTTAATATTTTGAATATTAACAAGTTGCCAACCACCCTATAACAGTTTTACTGCTACAGGGTGGCTGTGCAGCGCAGGATCACATATATATATATATACATAATCTTGCACTCCCGGGCACAAGTGTGTGTGCCACTGGTGGCTCGCTCCCGATGTGATTCTACACAACGGGAGCTGATCAGCGGGTCGCACGGACCCAATGTCCACTCGCACCTGCTGATCGTTCAGTACACAGGCAGAACGCCGGTCTGCCTATGTAAACAAGGCAGATTGCCGTTCTGTCAGTAAGGAAGGCACGGATCCTGTGTTCCTGCAAATCAGGGATACAGATCAGTGCCATATAAGTCGCTGATTGCCGCCATTACTAGCAAAAAAAATAAAAAATTCCATAAATATATCGCATAGGTATTATTGGTATTTTTGTTTACCAAAAATATATATTGGAATACATATTGGCCTAAATTGCTGAAAAAAATTTGATTTTATTTACATGTTTTTATTAGGTGTGTTTTATAGCAGAAAGTAAAAAATATAGGTGTTTTTTTTTCCAAAACTGACGGTCTTTTTTTGTTTATAGCACAGAAAATAAAAAACGCAGAGGTTATCAAATACCACCAAAAGAAAGCTCTATTTGTGGGAAAAAACAGAGCAAAAATTGTCAGTTAACCACTTGCTGACCTCCGCATTTACATATACGTCGGCAGAATGTCACGGCTGGACAAATGGGTGTACAGGTACGTCCCTTTGATTTTGCCGTGTGGCGCGTGAATAGTATCATAGGTCCCGCGGACTCGATCGCCACAGGGATACCCACGATCGTCTCACGGAGCTGAAGAACGGGGCGATGCTAATGTAAACAAGCATCTCCCCGTTTTGCCTAGTGACACTGTCACTGACCACAGCTCCCTGTGATTGGGAGCGGTGATCAGTGATGTGTCACACATAGCCACGCCCCCTAACAGTTAGAATCACTCCCTAGGACACACTTAACCCCTTCACTGCCAGTGTAATTTTTACAGTAATCAGTGCAATTTTATAGCACTGATCGCTGTAAAAATTACAATGGTCCCAAAAATGTGTCAAAATTGTCCGATGTGTCCACCATAATGTAGCAGTCACAATAAAAATCGCAGATCGCCACCATTACCATGGGCGTCCGCAGAACTATTTTCAGGGGGGGCATCATTTTAAGGTCACCCATGCTCTGACCTTTTCGGCAATGTCATTATCACATTATCACGGTCAGAGACTACAGACCTAGTACAGGTGATGGTCAGAGAGTGCAGACATGGCCGTAGAGACTGTCAAAGACTGCGGACATGGCCCAAGAGACTGTCAGAGACTGCATACATGGCCCAAGAGACTGTCAGAGACTGCGGACATGGCCCAAGAGACTGTCAGAGACTGCATACATGGCCCAAGAGACTGTCAGAGACTGCGGACATGGCCCAAGAGACTGTCAGAGACTGTGGACATAGCCCAAGAGACTGTCAGAGACTGCATACATGGCCCAAGAGACTGTCAGAGACTGCATACATGGCTCAAGAGACTGTCAGAGACTGCGGACATGGCCCAAGAGACTGTCAGAGACTGCGGACATGGCCCAAGAGACTGTCAGAGACTGCATACATGGCCCGAGAGACTGTCAGAGACTGCGGACATGGCCCAAGAGACTGCGGACATGGCCCAAGAGACTGTCAGAGACTGCATACATGGCCCAAGAGACTGTCAGAGACTGCGGACATGGCCCAAGAGACTGTCAGAGACTGCGGACATGGCCCAAGAGACTGTCAGAGACTGCATACATGGCCCAAGAGACTTCAGAGACTGCGGACATGGCCCAAGAGACTGTCAGAGACTGCGGACATGGCCCAAGAGACTGTCAGAGACTGCATACATGGCCCAAGAGACTGTCAGAGACTGCATACATGGCTCAAGAGACTGTAAGAGACTGCGGACATGGCACAAGAGATGACCAGAGACTGCATACATGGCCCAAGAGACTGTCGGAAACTGCATACATGTGGGGGTGACAGAGAGAGACGGGGGTGACAGAGAGAAAGGGGGGTGACAGAAAGAGACAGAGAGGGTGACAGAGAGAAAGGGGGTGAGAGAGAGAGAGGGGTGACAGAAAGAGACAGAGTGTCATGAAGGCTCCACCAGTGGCCGGCGACATGGGGATCCTGCCAGTAATCGGCGCCTCAGCATCCCTGGTTCCCGTTCTCGGCTGCCATTGCGCGCGCGTGCGCGAACGAGTGCGCGCCCCCATTGGCGCCAACGAGGTTATTTAAATCCTTCTGTCACTGCCGGTCCCCGCTGTCTGCCCTACAGCGTTCTGTGACAATACCTGATCTGAAATCTGTTTACCTGTGTTTGACCCGGCTATCCTTGACCTTCCGCTTTGTCCCTGCATATCGACCTTGGCTTGTCTGTGACCACTCTCTTGTCTTACCCACCTGTACTGCGCTGCCAGCCTGATACCGGACCCGGCCCGTCTGACCACCCAAGTCTGCCTGTTGTTCCAGTCTGCATACAGATCCAAGTCTGCCTGTTGTTCCAGCCTGCACACAGCTACAGCTTACCTGTTGTTCCAGTCTGCATACAGATCCAAGTCTGCCTGTTGTTCCAGCCTGCACACAGCTACAGCTTACCTGTTGTTCCAGTCTGCATACAGATCCAAGTCTGCCTGTTGTTCCAGCCTGCACACAGCTACAGCTTACCTGTTGTTCCAGTCTGCATACAGATCCAAGTCTGCCTGTTGTTCCAGCCTGCACACAGCTCCAGCTTACCTGTTGTTCCAGTCTGCATACAGATCCAAGTCTGCCTGTTGTTCCAGCCTGCACACAGCTACAGCTTACCTGTTGTTCCAGTCTGCATACAGATTCTGCCTACCTGCTATTACCTAATTACCTCAATCCGCTGAGCTGATCCAGGGATCACTTGTACCGGTCTTGTTGTTCCTGCCAGGCACCTGTGCCCCTCCTGACTCCTGGTCCTACTGTCACATCATCAGGGGACAGGCGAGCGGGAGCCGCAAGGGAGGCCCTTCTCTGCTAATCAGACTCACTACTACCAGGGGCGTGACACAGAGGGGGTGACACAGAGAGAGGAGTGTGACAGAAAGAGACAGAGGGGGTGACAGAGAGAGAGGAGTGTGACAGAAAGAGACAGAGGGGGTAACAGAGAGAGACATAGGGGGTGGCACAGAGAAAGGAGTGTGACAGAGAGAGACAGAGGGGGGTGATAGAGAGAGAGGGGGTGAAAAAGACAGAGGGGTGAGAGAGAGAGTGGGGGTGACAGAGAGGGGTGATCAGGGCCGGACTGGGAATAAAATTCAGCCCTGGAAAAAATTTCATACCAGCCCCACAGCGTTATTATACCAGCGCAACAGCATATATATATATACACGGTGGGGGGTGGAGAGCATTGGGGTGGGGGCTGGAGTCTGATGGGGAGAGCTGGAGAGCACCAGGGGCAGAAAGAACAGGGGTGGGGAGCACGGGGGGGCTGGACAGCACTGTGGGGGGAGGGAAGCACTGGGGTGGGAGCTGGAGACTGATGGGGAGAGCTGGAGAGCACCGGGGGCAGAAAGAACGGGTGGGGAGCACGGGGGGGCTGAACAGCACTGTGGGGGGGCTGGAGAGCACCGGGGGGCAGAAAGAACAGGGGTGGGGAGCACGGGGGGCTGGGGAGCAAGGGGGGCTGAAGAGCACTGTGGGGGGTGGAGAGCACTGGGGTGGGGGCTGGAGACTGATGGGGAGAGCTGGAGAGCACCGGGGGCAGAAAGAACAGGGGTGGGGAGCACGGGGGGCTGGACAGCACTGTGGGGGTGGGGGTGGGGACACAGGGGGGGCTGGAGAGCACTGTGGGGGGTGGGGAGCATGGGGGGCCGAGCTGGAGAGCACCGGGGGCAGAAAGAACAGGGGTGGGGAGCACGGGGGGGCTGGACAGCACTGTGGGGGTGGGGAGCACGGGGGGCTGGAGAGCACTGTGGGGGTGGGGAGCATGGGGGGGGGGGGGGGGCTGGACAGCACTGTGGGGGTGGGGAGCACGGGGGGCTGGAGAGCACTGTGGGGGGGGGGAGCAGGGGGGGCAGAGAGCACTGGGGTGGGGGCTAGAGAAGGATGGGGAGAGCTGGAGAGCAGGGGGGGCAGAAAGAACATGGGTTGAGAGGGGGGGGCTGAAGAGTGTGGTGGGGGAGGAGAGCACTGGGGGGAGCACAAGGAGAACTGGAGGGGGGCTGGAGAGTCTGGTGGGGGAGGAGAGCACTGGGGGGGGGGGGGCAGAAAAAGAATTTGGATAGGGGGATCAGCAGGGGGGCGGCATATAGAGGAAATGAGCTTTCTATATTCCTCCATGCAGCCGCTGAATGCTTGATTCTCCTCCTCCAAGCATTCAGCGGCTGCATGGAGGAATATAGAAAGCTAACCTCCTCTATATGCCGCCCCCCGCTGATCCCCCTATTCAGACACACAGTTAGGGCTGTACTGAGTACTCACATCTCTCCTCCTCCTGTGATTACGGAGCTGGCCGGGTCTGTGTTCTGCGGCCGCGCACCGCGCTGTAACAAGGTCCCGCCCCCCTAGACCGGCTCGTGTGATAGGTGGAAGACTGATTCTATCTACTATCACACGAGCCGGTCTAGGGGGGCGGGACCGTGTTACAGCGCGGTGCGCGGCCGCAGAACACAGACCCGGCCAGCTCCGTGATCACAGGAGAGAGGGGACTCAGGGGAGCACTGCAGCCGCAAACCGGCCCCAGGGCAGGCAGCCTACCGGGAAATATCCCGGTAGGCCAGTCCGGCCCTGGGGGTGATGGGGGTCCTCACTCCTGATCCGATCCCTAATTCCAGTGGGGGGCACTTGCATGGGCGTCCGCAGAACTTTTTTCAGGGGGGGCATCATTTTAAGGTCACCCATGCTCTGACCTTTTCGGCAATGTCATTATCACATTATCACGGTCAGAGACTACAGACCTAGTACAGGTGATGGTCAGAGAGTGCAGACATGGCCGTAGAGACTGTCAAAGACTGCGGACATGGCCCAAGAGACTGTCAGAGACTGCATACATGGCCCAAGAGACTGTCAGAGACTGCGGACATGGCACAAGAGATGACCAGAGACTGCATACATGGCCCAAGAGACTGTCAGAGACTGCGCACATGGCCCAAGAGACTGTCAGAGACTGCGGACATAGCCCAAGAGACTGTCAGAGACTGCATACATGGCCCAAGAGACTGTCAGAGACTGCATACATGGCTCAAGAGACTATCAGAGACTGCGGACATGGCCCAAGAGACTGTCAGAGACTGCAGACATGGCCCAAGAGACTGTCAGAGACAGCGGACATGGCCCAAGAGACTGTCAGAGACTGCATACATGGCCCAAGAGACTGTCAGAGACTGTGGACATGGCCCAAGAGACTGTCAGAGACTGCGGACATGGCCCAAGAGACTGTCAGAGACTGCATACATGGCCCAAGAGACTGTCAGAGACTGCGGACATGGCCCAAGAGACTGTCAGAGACTGCATACATGGCCCAAGAGACTGTCAGAGACTGTGGACATGGCCCAAGAGACTGTCAGAGACTGCGGACATGGCCCAAGAGACTGTCATAGACTGCATACATGGCCCAAGAGACTGTCAGAGACTGCATACATGGCCCAAGAGACTGTCAGAGACTGCATACATGGCTCAAGAGACTGTAAGAGACTGCGGACATGGCACAAGAGATGACCAGAGACTGCATACATGGCCCAAGAGACTGTCAGAAACTGCATACATGTGGGGGTGACAGAGAGAGACGGGGGTGACAGAGAGAAAGGGGGGTGACAGAAAGAGACAGAGAGGGTGACAGAGAGAAAGGGGGTGAGAGAGAGAGGGGTGACAGAAAGAGACAGAGGGGGTGACACAGAGAGAGGAGTGTGACAGAAAGAGACAGAGGGGGTGACAGAGAGAGACATAGGGGGTGGCACAGAGAGAGGAGTGTGACAGAGAGAGACAGAGGGGGGTGATAGAGAGAGAGGGGGTAAAAAAGACAGAGGGGTGAGAGAGAGAGTGGGGGTGACAGAGAGGGGTGATCAGGGCCGGACTGGGAATAAAATTCAGCCCTGGAAAAAATTTCATACCAGCCCCACAGCGTTATTATACCAGCGCAACAGCATAACGTCATTTTCTGGTTCATGAAAAGGGAAAACCATACATTATTACATTTTATATATATATATATATATATATATATATATACACACGGTGGGGGGTGGAGAGCATTGGGGTGGGGGCTGGAGTCTGATGGGGAGAGCTGGAGAGCACCAGGGGCAGAAAGAACAGGGGTGGGGAGCACGGGGGGGGCTGGACAGCACTGTGGGGGGTGGGAAGCACTGGGGTGGGAGCTGGAGACTGATGGGGAGAGCTGGAGAGCACCGGGGGCAGAAAGAACGGGTGGGGAGCACGGGGGGGCTGAACAGCACTGTGGGGGGGCTGGAGAGTACCGGGGGCAGAAAGAACAGGGGTGGGGAGCACGGGGGGCTGAGGAGCATGGGGGGCTGAAGAGCACTGTGGGGGGTGGAGAGCACTAGGGTGGGGGCTGGAGACTGATGGGGAGAGCTGGAGAGCACCGGGGGCAGAAAGAACAGGGGTGGGGAGCACGGGGGTGCTGGACAGCACTGTGGGGGTGGGGAGCATGGGGGGCTGGAGAGCACTGTGGGGGGTGGGGAGCACGGGGGGGCGAGCTGGAGAGCACCGGGGGCAGAAAGAACAGGGGTGGGGGAGCACGGGGGGCTGGACAGCACTGTGGGGGTGGGGAGCACAGGGGGGGCTGGAGAGCACTGTGGGGGTGGGGAGCATGGGGGGCTGGAGAGCACTGTGGGGGGTGGGGAGCACGGGGGGCTGGAGAGCACTGTGGGGGGTGGGGAGCACGGGGGCGAGCTGGAGAGCGCCGGGGGCAGAAAGAACAGGGGTGGGGAGCACGGGGGGCTGGACAGCACTGTGGGGGTGGGGAGCACAGGGGGGGCTGGAGAGCACTGTGGGGGGTGGGGAGCACGGGGGGGCGAGCTGGAGAGCACCGGGGGCAGAAAGAACAGGGGTGGGGAGCACGGGGGGCTGGACAGCACTGTGGGGGTGGGGAGCACGGGGGGCTGGAGAGCACTGTGGGGGTGGGGAGCATGGGGGGGGCTGGACAGCACTGTGGGGGTGGGGAGCATGGGGGGGGGGCTGGACAGCACTGTGGGGGGTGGGGAGCAGGGGGGGGGGGGCAGAGAGCACTGGGGTGGGGGCTAGGGAAGGATGGGGAGAGCTGGAGAGCAGGGGGGCAGAAAGAACATGGGTTGAGAGGGGGGGGGCTGGAGAGTGTGGTGGGGGAGGAGAGCACTGGGGGGAGCACAAGGAGAACTGGAGGGGGGCTGGAGAGTCTGGTGGGGGAGGAGAGCACTGGGGGGGGGGCAGAAAAAGAATTTGGAAAGGGGGATCAGCAGGGGGGCGGCATATAGAGGAAATTAGCTTTCTATATTCCTCCATGCAGCCGCTGAATGCTTGATTCTCCTCCTCCAAGCATTCAGCGGCTGCATGGAGGAATATAGAAAGCTAATCTCCTCTATATGCCGCCCCCCGCTGATCCCCCTATTCAGACACACAGTTAGGGCTGTACTGAGTACTCACATCTCTCCTCCTCCTGTGATTACGGAGCTGGCCGGGTCTGTGTTCTGCGGCCGCGCACCGCGCTGTAACAAGGTCCCACCCCCCTAGACCTGCTCGTGTGATAGGTGGAAGACTGATTCTATCTACTATCACACGAGCCGGTCTAGGGGGGCGGGACCGTGTTACAGCGCGGTGCGCGGCCGCAGAACACAGACCCGGCCAGCTCCGTGATCACAGGAGCAGGAGAGCGGGGACTCAGGGGAGCACTGCAGCCGCAAACCGGCCCCAGGGCAGGCAGCCTACCGGGAAATATCCCGGTAGGCCAGTCCGGCCCTGGGGGTGATGGGGGTCCTCACTCCTGATCCGATCCCTAAATCCAGGGGGGGGCACTTGCCTCCCCTTGCCCCTACCTGCGGACGCCCATGGGCACTTGCCTCCCCTTGCCCCTACCTGCGGACGCCCATGACCATTACTGGTAAAAAAAAAAATATATATATATTAATAAAAATGCCATAAAACGAACCCCTATTTTGTAGATGCTATAACTTTTGCACAAACCAATCGATAAACGCTTATTGCGATTTTTTTTACCAAAAATATGTAGAAGAATACGTATCAGCCTAAACTGAGGAAAATAAAAAAAAAATTATATATTTTTTGGGGATATTTATTATAGCAAAAAGTAAAAAATAATGTTTTTTTTTTTTTTTAAATTGTCGCTCTAAAAACCGCAGAGTTGATCAAATACCACCAAAAGAAAGCTCTATTTGTGGGGAAAAAAGGACGTAAATTTTGTTTGTGAGCCATGTTGCAGGACCACGCAATTGTCAGTTAAAGAGATGCCGAATCGCAAAATAGTCCGGGGCTTAAGTGGTTAAAGTAACGCAGGTTCTTATCGCAAAAAATGGCCTGGTCATGAAGGGTGGTAAACCTTTTGAAGCTGAAGTGGTTAAAGTGTATACAAACCGCAGCAATGAACTTCTCTTGTTTGCTCTCTGTTACTCTGTTAAATATTCCATTGAAAGGCTTTTGTTATAACTGTTCAATAAGTGTAAAATTACCCATTGATCCTGCCAGAAATTGAGTGAGTTGAAAACTTCCAGTGAACCCTGCCTGTTTTGAAAGCTTATCAGTAAGCATTGTTCTCTGCTCCTCCATAGATACAGTACAGTGAGTGAGAGTTGCAGAGGCGTAACTAGAACCTTCAGGGCCCCGGTGCAAGAAACCATGATGGGCCCCCCTGCCCCCTTCCATCTGACCCCCGGCTTCCAATCCATGGACATCCTCCCAGAACCCTGCTTCCCGCGTGCCCTCTGGGACGTGCATCCAGCGCAATCACAGCGGCCCTTTACCATGTGATCAGCCGATCACATGTAAACAGGCCTGCTGGGTATCGGCAGCCCTTTCCTCCCACGCTGTGTCTGTGTAAGGAAAGGAGAGAGGCGTTAACTGCCAAGAATGTCAGTACATTGTTTACACTGATAATTAGTGCTGCCTACCAGTGCCATCTATCAGTGCTCATCAATGCCACCTATTAATGTGCATCAATGCTGCCTATCAGTGCCGCCGATCAATTCTGCGTTTCGGTTCCACCTATCAGTGCCCATCAATTCCAACCTATCAGTGCCACCTATTAGTGCTCATCATTGCCACCTATCAGTGCTCATCAATGCCACCTATCAGTGCTAATTAATGCTGCCTATCAGCATCTATCAGTGCCACCTATCAGTGCTAATCAATGCTGCCTATCAGCATCTATCAGTGCCACCTATCAGTGCTGCAGATCAGTGCTTCCTATTAGTTCTCAATGCCCATCAGTGCCACCTATCAGTCCTCATCAATGCTGCCTATCAGTGCTCATCAATGCTGTCTATCAGTGCCACTTATCAGTCCTCATCAATGCTGCCTATCAGTGCCCATCAGTGCCACCTATCATTCCTCATCAATGCCACCTATCAGTGCCCATCAGTGCCACCTGTCAGTGCTCATCAATACCATCTATCGGTGCTCATCAATGCCACCTATCAGTCCTCATCAATGCCGCCTATCAGTGCTGCATTTCAGTTCCGCCTATCAGTGCCCATCAGTTCCACCTATCACTGCCACCTATCAGTGCTAATCAATGCCACCTATCAGCGTCTATCAGTACCAGTGCTGCATATCAGTACTGCCTATCAGTGCTCAATACCCATCAGTGCCACCTATCAGTCCTCATCAATGCTTCCTCTCAGTGCCACTTATCAGTGCTTATTAACGCTGCCGATCAGTGCCACCTATCAGCGTCTATCAGTGCCACCTATCAATGCTCAATGCCCATCAGTGCCACCTATCAGTCCTCATCAATACTGCCTATCAGTGCCACCTATCAGTGCTCATCAATGCTGCCTATTAGTGGCACCTATCAGTCCTTATCAATGATGCCTATCAGTGCCCATCAGTGGCACCTATTAGTCCTCATCAATGCCGCCTATCAGTGCCACCTATTAGTGCCAATCGGTGCCACCTATCAGTGCCAATCAGTGCCGCCTATCAGTCCTTATCAATGCTGCCTATCAGTGTCTATTAGTGCCACCAATCAGTGCTCAATGCCCACCAGTGCCGCTTATCATTGTGTATCCATCCCACATATCAGTGCCCATTAGTGGCTCCTATCAGTGCCACCTATCAGTGCTCATCAATGCCGCCTATCAATGCCCATCAGTGCCAGTTAGTGCCTCCTATCTGTGCCACCTATCAGTGTTCATCAATCAATGCCACCTGCCTCCCCAGCTGGTCTCTGAGAGCTGAGAGCATGTTTCTCTCATACAGCTCAGAGCCATCATTGACAGTTCTCCCTCTCTCCTCTCTCGCACGGGATGAGAGAGGAGACAGCCAATCTGCGCCATCACCCCCCCCCCCCCCCCTGTGTGTGCTCTGTGGGAAGCCAAGTGTGAAGCTAACGATGCTCACACTTCCCACAGAGCACACACAGGAGAGAGGGGGCGGAGGGGGGAGACGGAGCAGATCGGATGTCTCCTCTCTAATCCTGTGCGAGAGAGGAGAGAGGGAGAACTGTCAATGACGGCTCTGAGCTGTATGAGAGACACGCTCTCAGAGCCTGCGATTAGCAACCCCGCTGGGGCCCCCCGACAGTGGTGGAATGACAGGACCCAGTAGCAAGTGCGACTGCTGCGACCCTGGTTGTTCCGCCACTGGAGAGTTGTCACTCCAGGACACAAAGTGTGTTACTGGTAGGATCACCAGGTAAAATAAATGGAAAAGGAATAAAAAAAGGAAAACTAATGCAGCTATAACATCTAAGGACTGGTAAGCTGCAATATATGTCATGTTTGTTCTTGAGCTTAGATACATTTTAACAACGCACTTTACATTTATAGTACATGTGAAGTTAATCATCCAGTAAAAGTATACTGTCTGTGGTTAGAATTGCCTGATTCTTGTTCCAAGAAAAAAAAATGTTGGATGTTTTTATTTAGAAATGAAGAAACATTCTTCTATTAGTAAGAATGATGAAAGGTCACATCTTCCACCCTAGGAGGTATCCTGTGGTGCATCCCTGACTTTCTTGTGCTATTAATTGTCAATTTCCCTGAAGGAAGTCCTTTTGCAGATGATTCCTGTACAACATGTATTGTTACCATGATTTCAGAAAGATACAGGGGCGTAAACGGATGCTAGTATTTTCTTAATGCGACTGAAAAATACCTTTCTTAAGTAAACATCTTTTTCCTTTCTTCCATGAGAACAATCTGGAGCAGAGCTTTAAAGCAGAACTAGAGATGATACTTTTTTTTTTTTTTTTCATTTTTGATACAGTAAAATAAGGTTTAAATCGGTCATTTATGCCATCTGTGTCCTATTCGGGAGATCTCCCTTCACTTCCTGTCACATATCTACAACAGGAAGTGTGGGAAGTCCCTGGATGTCACCAGAACTAGTGTCTCCGTTGGAGATGTCCCCTCTATTAATTTTCTAGTATCTCCATTGGAGATGTTCCCTCTAGTAGCCCCCCTGGCGGTATGATTATGTCAGATTTTTGCACCTCAAAGCGGTACGTTGTTTTGCATAGAAATTTGACGTGTTATATTGTAGGCATATAATTCTTATGCCCCATACACACGGTCGAAATTCCGACCACAAAATCCGTCTGATTTTTTCCTACGGATTTTGTCCGACACTGGTGTTGCATACACACGGTCAGACAAAGTTGTCGGAAAATCCGATCATCCTGAACGTGGTGACGTTCATTGCATACGACGGGACTACGTAGAGGCTAGTAGCCAATAGCTTTGGTCTTGTAATGTGATCTGAGCATGCGTGGCACGTTGTCCGTCGGAATTCGCTACACACGATCGGAAAAAGTCCGATAGGACTTTGTTGTCGGAAAATTTGAGAGCAGGATCTCAAACTTTTTCTGTCAGAAATTCCGATGGAAAAAGTCCGATGGAGCCCACACACGGTCAGAATTTCCGACAACATGGTCCGATAGGACTTTTTCCGGCGGAAAATCCGACCGTGTGTACGGGGCATTAGTAATAACACACTTAAATCTGTCCAAACAAGAGACTAGTAGACATCCCGGGTATGATAAAGTTTGAAACACGAAATCATAAATTATGATATAATAAATAAATATAAATAATTATAAAAAATAATAATATAATAATAATAAAATAAATTTCCCCACGATTCACTATCGCTCAATTCTGCAAGTGTTCTAATTTACTATCGCTGTTTTCTAGCTGTCTAAAACCACTTTTTATGTAAAGGGACACTTTTTGGTTGCTATGGACAATCGGGTTTCCACAAAGAACTTCGAGCTTCCAGAAAGAACAGTATATATATAATATAAAAACTGCATGCAGGGCACTGGACAAAGTACTAGGGACAAAATGAAGGTGAAATGATTTCATACAGTAAAGTAATCTATAATATTTTTGAATTTGCCACCAGGCCCCGTCCCTATGCGTCACAACGCTCATAGGGAACGGAGCCTGGCACACAGAGGCATCGGGCGGAGGACACAGCCCACAGACACAGCGAGGGGAAATCGCATGATCCTGGGGACAAGGTAAGTAACCTGGACCAGGATCCTGAGATGCAATCGGGGGCTCGGGGTTACCGCTAATGGTACTGAAATTTAACCCCAAGCCAAACTCGGGAATACAGCCATGGAGGTTAATGTTCTAGTATCTCAATTAGAGAGGTTCCCTCTATTAATATTCTAGTATCTGCTTTGGAGATGTCCCCTCTATTGAAGAGGAAGTAAAGCCAATCATAAAATAATAAAAAAAATGCACCCTGCAAGGCAAAGGCATGAATAACTTACCTGAGAACGAAGTCCCCGAAGCAGTCCTCCGTCTTCATCTTCACCGCTGCCATGTATCCTGGAGTTACTTCCGGGTCTCGCTGCTCCGGCGCTGTGATTTGACGGAGCCGTAAAGACGTCACTCCCCCACATGCGCACGGGAGCCACTAGCTGCATATCGCCATTAGCAGCGGCCTGCTCAGTGCACCTGCGCGCCGCTGTCTTTCTGCAAATAACCTACACGGTTTAGGAGATATTTCTTGGACCTACAGGTAAGCCTTAATCTAGGCTTACCTGTAGGTCAAAGTGGTTTGTAAGGGTTTACAACCACTTTTATGTTCTAGTATTTTCATTAGCGATGTCCCCTCTATTAATGATCTAGTATCTCCATTGGAGATGTCCCCTCTATTAAGGTTCTTGTATCTCAATTGCAGGTTTCCCCTCTATTATTGTTCTAGTATCTTCATTGGAGATGTTCCTTTTATTATTGTTCTAGTATATTCATTGGAGATATTCTCTCTATTAATGTTCTAGTTTCTCCATTGGAGATGTCCCCTCTATTAATGTTCTAGTATTTTCATTGGCGATGTCCCCTCTATTAATGTTCTAGTATTTTCATTGGCGATGTCCCCTCTATTAATGATCTAGTATCTCCATTGGAGATGTCCCCTCTATTAAAATTCTTGTATCTGTATTGCAGATGTCCCCTCTATTATTGTTCTAGTATCTTCATTGTAGATGTTTTATTATTGTTCTAGTATATCCATTGTAGATATTCTCTCTATAAATGTTCTAATATCTCCATAGAAGATGTCCCTTCTTTTAATGTTCACGTATCTCCATTGGAGATGTCCTCTCTATTAATGTTCTAGTATCTCCACTGGAGATGTCCCCTCTAATGATGTTTTAGTATCTCTATTGGAGATGTCCCCTCTATTAATGTTCTAATATCTCTATTGGAGATGTGCCGTCTATTAATTTTCTAGTATGTCCACTGGATATGTCCCCTCTAATAATGCTTTAGTATCTCCATTAGAGCTGTCCCCTCTATTAATGTTCTAGTATCTCTATTAGGGATGTACTCACTATTAATGTTCTAGTATCTCCATTGGAGAGGTCAACTCTATTAATGTTCTAGTATCTCCACTGGCTATGTCCCTTCTGATAATGTTTTAGTATCTCCGTTAGAGCTGTCCTCTCTATTAATGTTTTAATATCTCCATTAGAGGTGTCCTCTCTATTACTGTTCTAGTATCTCCATTGGAGATGTCCCCTCTATTAATGTTCTAGTATCTCCACTGGCTATGTCCCTTCTGATAATGTTTTAGTATCTCCGTTAGAGCTGTCCTCTCTATTAATGTTTTAATATCTCCATTAGAGGTGTCCTCTCTATTACTGTTCTAGTATCTCCATTGGAGATGTCCCCTCTATTAATGTTCTAGTATATCCATTGGAGATGTCCCGTCTATTAATGTTCTAGTATCTCCATTGGAGATGTCCCCTCTATTAATGTTCTAGTATCTTTATTGGAGATGTCCCCTCTATTAATGTTCTAGTATCTCTATTGGAGATGTCCCCTCTATTAATGTTCTAGTATCTCCATTGGAGATGTCTCGTCTATTAATGTTCTAGTATCTCCATTGGAGATGTCCCCTCTATTAATGTTCTAGTATCTTTATTGGAGATGTCCCCTCTATTAATGTTTTAGTATCTCCATTGGAGATGTCCCGTCTATTAATGTTCTAGTATCTCCATTGGAGATGTCCACTCTATTAATGTTCTAGTATCTCCATTGGAGATGTCCCCTCTCTTAATGTTCTAGTATCTTTATTGGAGATGTCCCCTCTATTAATGTTCTAGTATCTCCATTGGAGATGTCCCGTCTATTAATGTTCTAGTATCTCCATTGGAGATGTCCCCTCTATTAATGTTCTAGTATCTTTATTGGAGATGTCCCCTCTAGTATCTCTATTGGAGATGTCCCCTCTATTAATGTTCTAGTATCTCCACTGGATATGTCCCCTCTAATAATGTTTTAGTATCTCCATTAGAGCTGTCCTCTCTATTAATGTTCTAGTATCTCCATTGGAGATGTCCTCTCTATTAATGTTCTGGTAACAACTTTTTAATTTTATTTCACTTTCACTAGGTAATAAAGTTACCAGAACAAATAGATAGAGGGTGAATCTCCCTAACAGGGATACAGACAATTCTCTTATCATAAATGTCCAGAATCAGGAACGATCATCTTTTTTATAATTTGGCTAGATTGCTTCGATGAGGCTGCTCCAATGCAACAGGAGCACCCCAGAACAGGAGAGGAGGGGTTGTGAAGATCCAAATATGCAGATGGATGGGTTTTATACTGCACAAGATGCTGGTATTACACTTTTGAGCTTCATAATCTGCTGATACTGTTTCCTCTTCAGAGATCTATAAATATTTTAGAACTGTCTTTGAGTCCAGGCACTGTTGAAGTCATATCTTTCTCAAGCCCTGAGGAAGGAGGAGTGTGTGAGCCCCGAAACATACATCTTTTTTCTGCTAATCATCTAATATTATTATTATTAGTATTAAGATAGATGTTCACACTAGGGGACAACTCCCCAGCACCAGACCACTGCCCCATATTTATATCACAGGATTAGTGGGCAAGGCCCGGAGAAAAACCCTCCAAAAGACCAAAGAACCGGGTAAGACATTATCTCTTACCCTCCTGGCCGACACAGCACCTTACTACCGTATATACTAGAGTATAAGCCAAGTTTTTCAGCACATTTTTTTAGGGTGAAAGTGCCCACTCGGCTTATACTCGAGTCAAGCATTTTTCTGCAGCAGAAAATGACATTTTCCGACCCGACTTTGGGGCCCCGTATCTCGGGGCCACTTGGTGCTAGGAACCCCAAATTTGGTATGCCAACCCAGTGGACCTAGCACTACAACAAATCCATGAAGTTCCTAGCACCAAGTGACCCCGAGATACAGGGCCCCAAATTCGGTCAACTGTGTCCACCTGCAGCAATGTCATTTCGGGACCCTTTGGGTCCAGAGACCCCAAATTTTGGCTGCAGCTAGGGGGCATTTAGGAACCCTTAACTACCAAGTTTGGGGGACCTATGGCTGCAAATGGGCACAGTGAGGCATGCAAATAGGCACAGTGAGGCTGCAGATGGGCATTGTTGACCCTCTTTTCCACTTACAGTAGCTGCGCATTTCTCACTCTAAGCCTATACTCGAGTCAATAAGTTTTCCCAGTTGTTTGTGGTAAAATTAGGTACCTCGGTAGTTATTTCAACCTGCTTACAAGCTTTTATTTATTATGTAAAACCTTTATCCCAAAAGGAAAAAACAAGTCTTTCTGTAACTTACTAAAAAAAGTTACCTAAAGCTCAGCTTTAATTTGTTAATCACTTATGTAAATTCCATTTAAATCTACTAGTCCATCTAACGCTATCCTCTCCAGACTGTCCAATGATGTCCCCATTGCTCATCCATAGATAGACGAGCCACCCTGACAGGAAGTGTCGTTAGCCGTTAGCTATGAATAAGCACTAATTTTGGTGCGAAACGCGTCAGCTATTTTGGTATCTTCCCTCATTGCCGTGGATTGTTTTTGCCTTGATGTGATCTTTTTGTGTGAATAAAAGCACAGGTTTTTAAGTTTTCTCCGGAGTGCGGCTGTCCAGAGTTCTTCCCATTGTTGCATACTACTGTGATTGTGCTAGCCAGCACCTGGGGCTCCTTGATTGGGAAAATCAGCATACTCCGTGGAGAGCCCTTCCACATCCTAAAGATTAGTGATTGGTAAGCTGCAATATATGAAATGTTTGTTTTTGGGTTCATATATGCTTTAAAGTGGTGGGACACCCTGAAAACAAAAACTTTTAAAAATGTTAGTAACAATTTCAAATGAAAAAAAAAAAAATGTATTTTTTTTTTACTTACCAGAAATGGCTGTTGCTAGGCACATTGTCCTAATCTGCCTCCTCCAGCGCCGCGGTGATCTTCTCTCCTTCCGTCTTCTATGGAATGGGGCGCAGTGTGTTATGGGAACTGTGTCCCACAACACATTGCGTTCCCCATTCACAAAACCCACTCGCGCATGCGCAGTAGGCCGCGCACCGACTCGCGCCGATTTGCGCATGCGCAGTAGGCCGCGCGCCGACTCGCGCATGCGCAGTAGGCCGCGCGAAGCCGTTTCCCTTACTGAGGATGGCGGCGCTGGATCCGGAACGCCGAGGGACATCTCGGCCTCCACGAACAGCATCGCGGGCGCCCTGGGAGGGTAAGTGTACTTATTAAAAGTCAGCAGCGACTTTTTTTTTTTTAAGCTGACACACCGCTTTAAGTCATTTATTTGGGATGGGACAAAGTCTTAACGTGCCTCAATTGGAATGTCTTCATTTTAACAAAGAACAACTGAATCCTTAAAATAGCATATGGTTTATTTTCAAATGAGGGTTGTATACAAGATATGTCTGTGAAGCTTCTCATTCATCCGGGTCATGGTACAACTAAAATTAGTTTATAACATTCAACTGGATTTTTTCAGTAATGTTGAAGGACAATTCACTACTCATCCAAGTAGCTTCTTCAGCTTTTGAGGTCAGCAGGATTACGAATATTGATTGTAGGAGGTTGCGAGATTTAAGCAGACAGGAACCAGGAGTTAAACAAGCTAGGAGACAGCCGAGAATACAGGAACAAGAACTTGGCAATGGTAACTAGGAACACTCAGAGGACAGGATACCATTGCAGGGAAGAGAGGACAGGATACATTGCAGGGAAGTGTTATCATGGAATGTTGTGCTTGTGCAGTGACTCAATATATAAGCCCGGCATAACAAATTCCTTGCTGTAGCATCTCATAAATGCCAAGAATGCTGTCAATGCAAAGCATAAGCCAAAAAGATGAACTCAATTTTGTTTTATTGAGAAAAAAAAAAGCAATGATTGTTTGACTGTCTAACTTACAATGGCCAAGTAGGTGCTCCCATTGAAGTCTATAGGAACCAAAAACGGGTGACACTGACCCAAAGAATCTCATTTATTTTTCTATGTTCGAGTCACAAGCTTTAAGTGACATGATGCTCAGGTGTGAACAGGTACAAGGGACTGGAGATGGGGGGCTCATAAGGAAAAGTTCTGTATTGGGATGGGGGTCTCCCATCTTCGCCCTGGGCACTGGATGACCTTGTCCCAGCACTGATTAGATATAAAGAGTTTAAAAAAAATTATCTTTCTTTTTTTAGTAAGTAAGAACCTCTAATTTTGTATCTTTAAACATTCTAATTTTTACACTACTTGTGCCAGTTGCATCTCAGAAGACTACACTGTATAAAGTGAAATACATACCATATATACTCGAGTATAAAGCCCCATACACACGGTCGGACTTTTTCATGGATTCTGTCCGATCGGACAATGTTGTTGAAAAATCAGACCGTGTGTATGCACCATCGGACAGTGTACGTCGGTTTGTCCGACGGACAAAGTCTTATCTCCTGCTGGAATGATTTGCCGTCAACACGGTCCGATCACACCAAATCCGATCGTGTGTACGGTTGTCCGACGGACAAAGTGCTACGCATGCTCAGAAGAAATTCTGTGACGGAAGCGCTCGGTCAGGTAAAACTACCTTTCCTAATCGACACAGCACATTCGTCACGCTGCAATGTTAAAATGTGTTTAATGCAGCGCATTCTCTTTTTCTTTACAATGCAACAAGAATGACATGTTTTAGCTGCTCCTATTCACCCGCACTTCTCACAAACTTAGTTCTTTATTACTTTTCAGCATTTATACACTACATGTTTATTTTTACTCAGATCGTAAAAGAATCTTTGTTATATTTTTATCATGATTTGTGTTTTTTTTTTTTTTTTTTTTTGGAATAAATATTTGAAGGTTTTTTTTTTTTTTTTTTTGGAGGGGGGTTGTGTGTCTCAACTTAGCAAAACCACATTATTAACATTTGTATTTCTTGCTTAAATTTACTAGGAGTTTGTTGGTTGTTGGTGCCCCTTGTTAATTCTACTTTAGGATTAGTGAAATGTACCTGCCTACTCCAAGAAAAACTGTCATTGTAGAAAAGTAAAACACAATAGTCAATGATTATTTCAAATCCCAAAAAAATGTATTTAGGTCTCAGCAACAAACCAAAGAGGAACGCAGCCATGGTGAAACTTGGGGAATTTGCAAAGCCTTGGACCCCCACCGCAACCATCATTGTTCAAGCGTAGAAAATTGTGGGCCTGAGGAGTACGTATATTAAGGGGAGTGCAATCTGGTCCTGAAGTCCAAAGCATCCGGAACTGCAGCAGATGCCATCTAGGTCCCCAGGTCGTCACTCTCAGGTCTTCCTTTCACGCTTCCTTGCACGCTGTGGCTGTCGTGCTGGTGGGGTGGCAGAAGGAGGAGGAGGAGGAGGAGGCGGAGCATGGTAAGTATGGCCAAACATGTGTGACTGGGGTCATCTCCCCAGCCCTCATCTATAAATATCTATCTTTCCACGAAATGAGATACACCCGATATACGAGGGGAACTGTGATCTTGAGGAGGTTGAGACCAACCACCTGGGCCACACCATCCCCCCAAAGCATGGAAAAATACCACTCCCAACCATGCCTGAGGGACTCTCTCTCATAAAGAACACCTTCTTTCTCCCTCTTGCCCCCACTGTATATAAACGTGCTCCCTAATGACTTTTTGGTATATTCCAGGAGTCTGCTACCGTGGGTGTCCGACTGTCTGGTCTCCCCCCGCCTCACTTTGGCCTCTTCCCCCCCCCTACCCTCCGTGCCCCCGGGGGCCCATCCAGGGGTCTCCTTCACGAGGCCAGTCTGAATGTGTGACTCCTCGTAAGATATACACAGCTTGGACGATCCTATGTACCCCGATTCACCAATGGGAAGTGAGAATTGGTAGCCACCAGGAACAACGACGGGACTTCCTTACAAATACCCATGCAGAAGACTATCTCACACACTACACCCATACCGGTAACTATATCGATAATAATATATAAAAATATATATGGACATGAGTATAAATATACAGAAACATATAACTGAGAAGTTGTTGTTACAATGTTTTTTTATTTCCAGCTGACAAAAATACTCTGAGGAAGACTAATACAGACAACAGGTCGAAACGCGTCAGTTTTTTTGTCACACGCTATAATCACTGCTTCTGATCCCATTGGTAGTGGTGTTAGGGGATTTTTCGCTGGTTTTATTCTGTGTATTGTGTTTGTATTTTTTATTCTGTATGGGCTTGTGTTTTTACACTCCTTTTTATGTGTCATTTTTTACAAAAAACTTTGAATAAACATTGTAAATTGATTTGGATGGTTTTTGGTCTATTATTTCATATAACCGTCTGACTACTTCCATCAGACGGCTATTGCTGCCTAAAAACCCCACCACCAAGGGAGAACCTTTTTCTTTTTTTCTATCCAACCTGGGGTGAGCAGCCACCCATAGCCCTCGATAGTGTCAACCCCCCCTCCTTTCCATATTCAACTGGGTGGTTAAACACCCTCTCTCCCGCCCTTGACACTCTTGAGCTAAAAACACAAGCCCATTTGCATGCTTTTGACTATATGAATTGATGTACTCTTGGTTTGTTTTAAACAACTGTATTACCCACGTTGATTGAAGTGTTTAATATGAGTAACTTTCAGGGCAATGAATGGATCAACCTCATGACAAGCTATGAAAGTGACTTTGAGAAAAAAGATCAAATTGAAACCCAGATTTCTTCCCTAATGGATAAACTTAAAGTGGAAGTAAAGTCAGATTTTCCACTTTCACCTACAGGTAAGCCTGTAATGAGGCTTACCTGTAGGTACAAAAAATATCTCCTAAACCTTTACGGTTTAGGAGATATTCCCCGTGCAATACGCCGCTGACTGCAGCGGCGCATGCGCACGGGGGATTCTCGTCTGAAAGGCCGGCAGAATACGAACCCTGCCGGGACGAAGTCTCCCGTGCGCATGCGCGGGAGTGACGACATCGCGGCTCCAGCCACTCACAGCGCTGGAGTCGCGATACCCGGAAGACACGCCGAGGCAACATGTCAGCGACCTCGGCGTGGACCAGGTGAGTTACCGACGCCTCGTTCTAAGGTAAGTATTTCATAATGAGCTAGTATGCGGTGCATACTAGCTCATTATGCCTTTTCCCTTACAGGTGTAAAAAAAAAAAAAAAAATGTCAGCGGGTTTACTCCCGCTTTAACAAAACCCTAGAGAAGAAATCTGCCCTCTTTTGGCATGTAAAGTCTTTCAACCGTTATAGTAAGGAGCAAATAAACCCACTGGGTTTGCGTGTACAAATCTTTCCAAATTCAGATCTAATCAGTAGTGAATGTAAGAAAGAATGGGAAAACAACCTAAATCACTGTTCACAACAAATGATGACCATATTAACAAACGAATATAATAGACAGATTTCCGTATTAGACATTGAAATTAACACATTAGAAAACCTACTCAAGCCCTTTGCACAGCATACCCTATATGTGGAATCTCTGGCTAAACTCTGTGAGAACCTGAGTACCTACAATAGGGGTATCCTGCATAAAAAGGAAACCAAATTCTGGAGGGACAAAATGTCCTTCTCTGAGGGTCGGGCCTACAAGTGGAACACCAATCCCCAAAATAAAAGATATTCAGTCCCCAAGCCACAGATACAAAACAACCCCAACATGACAAAGAATAAAAATATTCCTAATCTGGATCCAAATACCAACATCCCCGTAAAGGGAAGGGGCAAATATAAAAGGAATAGGAACAATAAAGGGTCCCCCGAACAGGAAAAGAAAAAACGAACCATTGATACAGAAACAAAAAGAAGTCAGGACGCCATAGATCTAGATAGTAGACATATGGTAAACACCAAGGATGAGTCCTCGAGCATAGATGCAGACAATTCCGATTCTGCATCTTCCAACAGCTCTAGTAATACTAAACAAATAACCTCTACCCTGGAACGTTTAAAGCAGGCTTCCGGAGCTACTTTAAACTCGACACGGGGACTACTCTCTCCCCAGTCAAACAAGGGAGTGGGAAATCTAGACGCGTACATCATCCGGACACAATCAAGTCCCTTAGCGTAATTAACCTTTCTTCTCATCCTCTGTCTATAGCTGAGAGAAAGATCCTCTCACGTGGCCTAACTTTCTGCCCCGAACAGAGCTGTGACATATTCGGTGTTATCGTTGACCTGCAACTCTTCGCACGCAGGCTCCTTCTCAAGAGCCTGCATGCGAAGACCACCAGTGTCGACGACACCGATTGGTCAACATTTAGTATGAAAGAATTCAAGGCCCTACGGGACCTGACCCTCCTATACCAGGAAAACAACACTGTAGACCTTATTGACCAAATTGACCTAGAAACACTCTTAGAAGATGCTGAGAGACCACAAAAAACTCAAACTACAATTTTTAAAAAAACATCTTCTAAATTCCCACCCCTAAATTTGAACCCCAACATCGAGACATTTATGAATCAGGTACTTCGGGATCTTAATAAAATTATCTTAAAAAAGGCCCCTCCCAAAAATCTGGGACGAGATGAAATTGATGCGATGAGAGAACTCTGTATGAATACAGATATCACAATCAAGCCTTCGGACAAAGGCGGCAATGTGGTTTTAATGGACAACCATGACTACATAGATATGTGCCAATCTATCCTCAATAACGGCGAGTGGTACAAGAAAGTACCTATGGCCGTAATACATGCCTCCCATGACTATTTCTATGATATGATACATAATTCCTTTCTGAGAGGAACCATATCTAAAGACCAATACGAATACATTAGAGTGAAGTATCCCCGTATAGCTACGTTCTATAGCTTACCAAAGATACATAAAGAAAAAACCAAACCACCCGACAGACCAATAGTATCCGGCAATGGTAATATCTCTGAAAACCTTAGCAAATTAATCGATTCATTTCTTCAACCTTTGGTGACGTGCCTACCCTCCTTCCTCAAAGACACTATCCATCTACTTGAGTTGGTTTCCAACATGCCACTTTCCGCAGAATCCCTCCTAGTGGCCATTGATGTGGAGGCCCTGTACAGTTCGATCCCCCATACCAAAGGGATTGAGACTGTACAGCACGTCTTAACACAAAGCCAAAGATATAACCATGATCTAAATACTTTCATTCTAGAAGGTTTGGAATACATCCTCACTCAGAACTACTTCGTGTTCAACAACTCCCACTACCTCCAGGTGCAAGGCGTGGCCATGGGCACCTGTTGCGCTCCGGCTTACGCCAACTTGTACCTGGGGGAGTGGGAGAAAACCCTCCTAGATGACGAGGACCTCCTCGTGTACACCAGCCACATTAAACTGTGGCTGCGGTACATCGATGACGTCCTCGTCGTCTGGGAGGGACCCGAGGCACTATTACAGGAGTTCTTCACTCGCATCAATGTGAATTCCCTTAATTTGAAGTTCACAATGACCCACGACCCAGACACTATCACTTTCCTCGATGTGCAGCTGCTGCGCAATACCAAAAATGAAATTTCTACCACACTATTCAGGAAAAGCACAGCGGGCAATACGATCCTTCATGCCTCTAGCTTCCACCCCGACATCTTAAAAGATTCCATACCATATGGACAGTACTTGCGGCTACGTCGCAATTGCTCCGAGGATTCCTCTTTCAAAATTGAGGCAGGGCATCTACAGGAGAGACTACTGGCACGAGGCTACAGCCGTTCATGTCTTCGGAAGGCCTACAATAGAACCATTCTAGAAACACGTTCTAACTTACTGTCTAAAAATTCTAAAAAGACGAATGAAGCAAAGAATGTCAAAAACGATCACATTCGAATGATACTTCGCTTCTCTCAACAGCACAAGCACATTCGGAACATTATAAAAAAACATTGGAGCATCCTTTTGGATGACCCCAAAGTAAACATCTTTCTGTCCGATCAACCAGCAATCACTTTTAAAAGGGCTACTTCCCTCAGGGATAAACTTGTGCAAAGCGAGTACAAAAACGAACAAAACCGTCGAAAACATTGTACTACCCTCGGGTCCTTCCCGTGTGGGCACTGCTCCTTCTGTCAATACATTAGACGGGATAAGACTTTTGCTTTACCTAATGGGACCACCTTCAAACCCTTACATTATGCCAATTGCCAAACTAGAGGCATTGTCTATATGATGTCGTGCGAATGTGGGGCCTTCTATGTGGGGAAGACGAAGCAGGAGTTCTATCGCAGGATGTCTAAGCATATATATTCCATGCAAATTGGGAATCACTACCTAGCCTTAGGCAGGCATGTTGTTGTACAACACAACTATAAAATGCCCTGCATCTCCTTCACCGCCCTCGACCGGGTACATATTCCCGGTCGAGGCGGTGACTGGAATAAGATACTCTTGCAGCACGAACAAAGATGGATCCATAGGCTGCAGGCCAATGTGCCTCCAGGACTCAATGAATCCATCTCATATGCTCCCTTCCTTAAGGGTTTCGTGTCGGGCAAGACCCAATAAAGTCCCCTAGACATTCCTGCATTCACCCCTGCTTCGTCTTCCCCCCCTTCCCTCCTTCCCCCCTCCCTCCCCCCCTCCCCCCCACCTCCATCGACATCACAAGGGACTAGGATCTAATAACATCCAAGAAAATTAACAAAAAATCCCCCTCCCCCCCTCTGTCAACCTTTTTTTCATTATTTACCCTGCCAAGAGTATAGCCTAACATGCGGTGCATTTTTATGCATATTTGGTGCTTATGTGCTTTTTTCATTGTTATTATTTGTTCTCTGTTTGCTTTTATATATTTTTTCAAAAAAGAGAGAAAAATATATCAGAGAATAAGGTACCTTTGAACATAAAGTGCTTTCACTGCACTATGTGTATAACATGGACATCCCACTACAACTGAGTCGGATTGTTCCAAATGATATAGACCAAATCTCTAACTACATCTGTTTCTCTGTTTAAACATGCATTTTTCCATTTCTTTCTTTGTAATTGACCATCATTCCCCTGTTCCTCCTCTAGGTGGTACCATCCCTCCCCTTTGGTGATGCTGGGGCCTTGGACGTCCAGGTCCGTTTTATCTTCCCAGCAAAGGTGAGGGAGTGGACTTTTAACTTTGTCTCTCCCTCTATCCTCCCCCTACAGACGCCCAGGCTGGTCCTGGGCGTCTCCGGGGGTTGGTCCTCTGCTGGCGGCATCCTCCGACATTTCCGGACGTCGCGCGCACGTGCGGGGCCCCGTACGTGCGCGCACGTCGATGACGTCACGCATTTGCGACGGAAATGATGCAAATGCAGGGCCCCAGCCTTCGGAGAACGCCGGGGGAGTACACACAAGGCGGACACGATTGTCCGCCATTACTGGCCTTGGAGACCCTGTTGGAACGCCGTTCGGTCGCGGTGGTTCTCGGGGGGGGGAGGGGAGAGGGTGGGACCCACCCGGCCACCCACTATTATCCTGAACCAATCAGGATTAGGAACACACATTCATAAGTGAGGCATGTCAGAGTAAGGCACCTCACTCCTGCAAGAGGCCCAGCACATTCCAGATGCACTTGAGCCCTCAGTAAGTATTACCTTACCTTTTAGGGGAATTCTCTCTTGTCTCTTATATACAATCCTAAAAAAAGGAGATTGAATGAAACCTTCCCCCTCCTCCATCTTCCCCTCTCATTTTTATTTCATAGATTTTATCAGAGACCTCTTTGCTTGATCTCCTCAAAATTGGTGCACCTTTGTGGAGACCCAGGTGCATTGTTAGTCTGTGGCTTAAGTGATCCAACACTATATTGGAGGTAATGATAATCACCAACATAGAGTATATGTCTTCTCTCCTTTTCCCCAGTCACCTTCCCAACCCCTCTCCTTCCCCCTCTCTCCCCCTTTCCTCCCCTTGTCCGTCCTCTTCCACCCCTATTTATTTATTTGCCACCCTCGATTTCACCCCTACCCCCCCCCGCTTTCCCTTGCCCTACACCACTCCCCACCCTTTCACTTTTTCCCTCCACTCCCTCCTCCACCTTCCCTTCCCTCTGTTGTCCCTACTTCCATTCTCTCCCAGGTCAACACAGTCCATGCATATATACTTCACTCCTCACACTCGCACAGTCACAACTCACCACAAGTTCACCCCACCCACTAGTTCCCTTGTTCCCATTTGGCCCCTTCTCTCTTTTTACCTTACTTCTACTCTTCCTCTCCTCCTTTTTCTTTTCTTTTTTTCTATTTTCACCTCACACCTCACACACCAGCGTTTGCCCCCCCTTTGTGTGTTTGTTTTCCCTCTTCCCATCCCCCCTATTCCTCACCCCCCTTTCCTCTATTCCCCTTCCTTTCCTTTTTCTTTATTACCCGTCCACTTGCCCCGATCCGCTCACTGCTTTCCTTATCACACTCCACATCCCCCATTTTCACACAACGGCCCACACCCCCGATTTCATTTCCGACTAGCCCATTATCCCACCTTCTATCCCCCTTTTCCCTCCCCCCCATCCCCCCCCTTTCCCTTCCTCAGCCCCTTTCTTACTCTGCTATGTGCATGAAGCGCGCCATACACATATGCCTTTCCCAGTCATCCCCTTCTCTCCCTTCCCCCTCTTTTCTTCATTTTCCCACTTGTTTCTCTTTTTCTTCATTCCCCCTTCCCAACCCCTTCCTCTGTCTCTTCACTATCAGACATATCCCTATTTCACTACCCACTTCGTCTCTGATTACAATCTAACATCTATAAATATCTATCTTTCCACGAAATGAGATACACCCGATATACGAGGGGAACTGTGATCTTGAGGAGGTTGAGACCAACCACCTGGGCCACACCATCCCCCCCAAAGCATGGAAAAATACCACTCCCAACCATGCCTGAGGGACTCTCTCTCATAAAGAACACCTTCTTTCTCCCTCTTGCCCCCACTGTATATAAACGTGCTCCCTAATGACTTTTTGGTATATTCCAGGAGTCTGCTACCGTGGGTGTCCGACTGTCTGGTCTCCCCCCGCCTCACTTTGGCCTCTTCCCCCCCCTACCCTCCGTGCCCCCGGGGGCCCATCCAGGGGTCTCCTTCACGAGGCCAGTCTGAATGTGTGACTCCTCGTAAGATATACACGGCTTGGACGATCCTATGTACCCCGATTCACCAATGGGAAGTGAGAATTGGTAGCCACCAGGAACAACGACGGGACTTCCTTACAAATACCCATGCAGAAGACTATCTCACACACTACACCCATACCGGTAACTATATCGATAATAATATATAAAAATATATATGGACATGAGTATAAATATACAGAAACATATAACTGAGAAGTTGTTGTTACAATGTTTTTTTATTTCCAGCTGACAAAAATACTCTGAGGAAGACTAATACAGACAACAGGTCGAAACGCGTCAGTTTTTTTTTGTCACACGCTATAATCACTGCTTCTGATCCCATTAGTAGTGGTGTTAGGGGATTTTTCGCTGGTTTTATTCTGTGTATTGTGTTTGTATTTTTTATTCTGTATGGGCTTGTGTTTTTACACTCCTTTTTATGTGTCATTTTTTACAAAAAACTTTGAATAAACATTGTAAATTGATTTGGATGGTTTTTGGTCTATTATTTCATATAACCGTCTGACTACTTCCATCAGACGGCTATTGCTGCCTAAAAACCCCACCACCAAGGGAGAACCTTTTTCTTTTTTTCTCCCCAGCCCTACCCTTATTTAGGACATGGAGGATGAGCCCCTCACACATGTTGCGTTGCCTCACCTCCATACCCATCATTTTAGTGACAACCACCGAGCCAAAGGTCTCCTCGTCGGCGGGTGTGGCATGTAGGGAGTCTGAAGCCTCTCTGATCATCCGGAGCGCTGACTCTGCCGCATAACCCCCCCTTCTCGCCCTTTTGTACGGAGGGTGGAGGGGAGGGGTTTGGGTGTCAGTCAGGCTCCGAGGCCTAGACCCCTCTTGGCTGCCACTACCCACCTCGTGGCTGCCACTAACCCCTGCCTCCTCCTGACTGCCACCTTCCACAGCCACCTCCTGGCTGAGGTCTTCCTGTGTATGAAAAAGGGACATAGTTTCAGTTATTTGTTCATCAAACACACACAATTTTCATCTAGTGACTGTTGCAAAATGTTTACAAATAGAAAACCATACAATTCTCAGCCCTGCAGTTTAGATTGTGGCCCCAACTGTCTCCAACACTACTGTCAGTTGATATGTCAAACACGTTAGGAACTAAGCAATTGGGGATCCTGAATTAAGTGAACATCATTCATTATTCACATAAATGGTAACCAAACTACTATACCTGGAACAAGCTGGGCTCCTCCACCTCTTCCAGACTGGAAGGCCCAGGTTGCTCCTCGGAAGCCTCATCAGGGGTGGCCTGCGCGCAAGGAAGCGTGGAAGGAGGAGTCGAGAGTGGCTCCGTGACATCAGCCTGGTCTTTGAGAAAATGTAGACTCTGATAGTACCAGAGCTTGGGCACATAGACCTCATCTGCTGCAGTTGCAGTTTCTTCCGACTTCCGGACCTTCTTGCGCTCCCTGATATACGCACTCCTCAGGCTGCCAATTTTCTTTCTTATATCATCAACAGTTGCCGCGGGGAACCTTGGCTTGACAAATTCCACAAGTTCCTCCAGGGCTGCGTACCTCTTTGGTTTGTTGCTATAATGGGGGTGTTTAGCCTGCCATAAAATGGGAAATTCCCTGTATTTGGCAATGAAGAGGGGGAGAAAACTCATGTCGTTGAATCCCTTCATAATCTCTGCAAGACACAACACCACACCAAACACTATAAATTATGTCAGGCTAAACTCTTCTAATCTTCTCCATAAAGAAGCCTCAAGTTCGAATCAGTCTAGGCTAGTTATGTACTAACGTCAAATTGTACCTTCGTTTCTAGCGATCGTCTCGTGCGTGAGCTTTCTCTCCCCTCGTCTCCCAGATCGTGGTGACGTTTTATATACAGTGCGCATGCGTCAAACTCCGCCCGCCCCTGACGATCTTTCTCGTCTATTCCCCACCCCTTCTCTTTACGGCGCAGTGGGGAGAGCACATGGCGGGGACACAGCAGGTGCGCCACAAATATCCCACCAACGAGGAGGACAAGGAAAGTCCGGAGGCAGAAACGTCCGATCCCGGAGCCTGAAATTCAAGGCCTCCAATATGTCATTTGGAGAAATGTTGGAGATGGTGGACATATTAAAGAGGAGCGACTATGATGGGAAGTATGGGCCTTACCTCAACCCCAATGTCCGCAAGGCCAAGATCATGTCTAAAGTTGTGAGGAGGCTGTACAATAATTTTGGGGTACAACGATCCAAGGAGCAACTGAGGAAACGCTGGTCAGACCTGAAACTGAGGGAGGCCGATCAGTACAGAAAGATCAAGCGAATTCTTCTAAAAAGTAAGTAGTTGTGTTTTGTGTTTTATTTCTTGCTTGCATACTGCTCCATGTGGTTTGATTTTTACAAAGTTGTACATTCCAAAATGGCCACTTTCATGTTCGTCTGTGCATTCGATCGTACTCAGCCTCGATCTTTCTGCCACTGTCATGGTCGTGTGTGTGTGTCCATTCGATCGTACGCAACCTCGATCGTTCGGCCACTTATAATACGAGGTTTGGTGTTTTTTTTGGGGAAAGGAAGTTTGTTCTCACTAGAAATGTCATCAAGAATGTAAAGCCAATTTATTCAATGTAAAGGAGAGGTCACCCAGTAGCTGTTTACCCATCTGGACTCTAGAGCACTAGTGCTGGGACACCCAAACCCCCTTTTTATTAGGCTTTTCCACACATGTGCTCCAGTGGATGCTAGAGGGGGGTCTCCATCACACAAACTTCTACCAAAAAGCTAGTCAGTTTAGCACCTTTACAAAGTGACTACATTCATGTAGTTGGCATTTGTAACTGGCCAAACAAAAATAGTGTCCGTCACTTTCAAGCAATGTTTGTCATTTCCTATTTCTGCCCTCAATAGATTGTGTTGCTAAATCTTCCTTTTGTACATTCTCATAGGGGAGCGAAAACTTGGGCCGTCTGAGGAAACCCCAAAAACCAACACCTCCCAAAAAAGGGGAAAGAGCAGAAGCAGAGGAGGGGGAGGAGGAAGGAGAGATCATCGAACTTGGAGAAATTGTCACCACAACAGGTGAGTGTGGGAAAACACAGCTACTGGTAAGCTAATCAATGTATGGCTGCCTCATTTCCAACACCCTATTTTTGTTTGTTTGTGGTTTTTAGGTGACGTGGATGTTGTGAAAGAAAAATCGCACTTTACCACAGAGAGTGCCCACGTACTCATCGGGGAGATAATGGTCTGCAATAGAGATCTAGATTACATAAAGCAAAACATCAATGATGTTCAACAAAAATTGAAGAACATCATTGATGTTTTAGGAAAAATATGAAAACGCACCAAGTAATTAACACACATTTGTGCCAGCTTCTGAACACATTTGCAACTTAAGAACTGTGTGAAATTTGGAACATGCACACATTGTGTCCACATGTGCTAGCTCCCATCATGGTGGATGAATGCCAAAATTTTTTAGGGGGTGCAACCACTTTACAAACTACGAAAGTGGTTGTGGTGAAGGGGTTGCACCCCCAAAAAACGTCCATTCATCCCCATGATGGAAAATGGCACTTTTGAAGCTTCTAGGCATGTGTTTTAGCATCTAATGACCATTTTCAGACCCAAATTGTGTGCATGTTCTAAATTTCCACTTTCCAGGGGTGACCCCCCCATGTGATGAAGGCAAGATCAAACACACTTTGAACATATAGTCATGTCTGATCTTGTCTTCACTTTACAAAGTTGAACTTTCCTAGTTCATAGGTTCTGTTTTGCTCCATGCCTGGTTTTACCAATTGCGGAATGTTTGTAAACAATGTTGTAAATAACCAAGATGTTGTCAGTTTGGGCGTGAAGATTGTAAACGCACTTGTGAATGATTTCCAAGTAAACTTTTTTATTTTTCTAATGTGTGGCTTCCTTATTTCAAAAACACAATGCATTATGTATGTCAAATGTAAAGGATATGGGGGGCAATTGGTGTTATTTACTAAAGGCAAGTCCACTTTGCACTGCAAGTTTCTTTTCCAGGGCACTTTTTCACTGCACTTGTAGAGCATAGTGGATTTGACTTATGTAAATGACACCCACAGTGCTTTGTACGAAAACACGGAGCACAGCATTTTTGAGAATACACACATGTCTGACCTGGTGATGAAAAGGAGTATTTTGGGTGTCAGTTATGCAGTACAAACCTTATCTAGACCAAAGATTAGGTAGCAAACACACAACATGAGACTAATCTTTTTGGGAAGAAGAGACTGTTACCTCCTTTTGCCCAGAAAGTGCATTCCCACTGTCGAAGGCAAAGGGAAAAAAATTCAAGGTAAAATAAGCTAAAAAGAATACTGAAATGACAAGAAATCATAGGTTGGTTGAAATATCAGATTTATTAAAAAATGCCTCTCACACATCGTCAGGCAGAGCAATGGCCCCCCTACCCACAAAGTACTCCATATATTGCTCGCGGACCGCGCGGGCATTTAGAGGGGGCAAGCCTGGACGTGCCACTTGAAGGGCTGTGAGGTCCGCATTTGGAGGGCCCTCCACATCTGGGCCAACGGGCACCACATAGTTCCTGTTATGTCTTTTGAGGAAGTTGTGCAATATGCAACAGGCAAGAACTATGTGGTTCAGTTTGTATTCCGCCAAGTTAATTTCCGTCAAGAACAGGCGGAAGCGGCTGGCCAGGATGCCAAAAGTGTTCTCCACAACTCTTCTGGCTCTGGACAGCCTGTAGTTGAAGACCCTCTGGTCTGGGGTGAGGGTCCTCATCGGGAACGGCCTCATCACATGGGGAGTCAACGCAAACGCTTCATCTGCGACAAAGACGAAGTCCTTCTGCATTCTCCTCTGGAGGTGGCAAGCACAGACTGCCACTTTGGAGACGCCAGTAGAACTCCGTGTGCGTAATGGCACCACCATCCGAGATCCGGCCGTTCATCCCCACGTCCACATACATAAATTCATATGTTGCCGACACCACCGCCAACATCACTACACTATTAAACCCTTTATAATTATAATAGTAGGACCCCGAGTTGGGCGGTGGGACGATGCGGACATGTTTCCCATCAATTGCCCCTCCACAGTTAGGAAAGTCCCAACGGCTGGCAAAGTGGGAGGCCACAGTCTGCCATTCCTGTGGCGTGGAAGGGAACTGTGGAGTGAAACAAGAAAAAAAATTAGTCACTTTGCACATAAACATTGCAAGCAGATTAGACAATCAACATCTTGGAACAAGAGCATTGTATAAAATTGGAGGCTGGAAAGTATTTGCACAGAAAAGTAGTGGCTCCCCTTCACAGATTACTCACCCCCATCAATTCCCACACTTCTGATGGGCCATTGGCAATAACTAGGGTTTTGGGGGGGGGGGTTGTTGGACAGGTAACCCTCTGCACTTCATTGATTGGCAAATGGCTCAATAATGTGTGCTAGTTTGGCCAGACCCTCTGTACTTAACACTATTGGCAGCCCCCAGGAAAGCTAAACTAACATTTCAACCCCCCCCCCCCAAAAAAAAAAGGAAAGCACATTGTGACATTATGAAATTACCAAGCAAGCTAATAGGAGGGAAAGAACCCAAAAAAATAGGAAATGGAAAGTATGGAGGCAGCCCCTTGCACTACATGCTTTGCAGAATTCATCCCTAAAGATGCCCACTATAAAGAGGTAGGTATATAGTGTGTATTGACCTTGGGAAAGCCAGCAGATAGAGGATTGGTACCATCTGACAGAGCAGTTGGGGGAGGGGGTTCCTAATGAGTTTGCCCCCCCCCACCAAAAACAAATAAAAAAGGGGCTCTACATGAAGTAAACCACACAGCAAACATTTGTGCATATTTTAGGGGGTGTTTGGGGGCAAACAATACTATGCAGCAGACAAAATACATTGCTTAAGTGACTAGGCCATAGGTGTCTATTGGGGCAGAAGAGCATGCTGGGGAGGTAAGTGAAGGGAAAAAATGCATGAAGGAGAAAAGGGGCACAGCATATTAGAACATATTGCAATCATGGTAATTAGGGAAGGAGGTCAAAAATAGAAGACATTAGCAAACAGAGCATACATAGAAGGGAATAGTAAAGTATAAATGTTACCTTAATATAGTCCTCCTGCAGGACCTCGATGATGGCAGAACAGGTCTCTGGAATAATGATTCCCAGGGCCTGGGGAGAGATACCTGAAGAGAACTTCAAATCCTGAAGACTTCTCCCTGTCGCCAAGTACCTCAACGTGGCAACAAGCCTCTGCTCCGGAGTAATGGCTTGTCTCATGCAGGTATCCTGCCGGCTGATAAAGGGGGTCAGCAAAGCCAAAAGACGGTGAAAATCGGGGTCCGTCATCCGGAGAAAGTTCCTGAAATCATCAGGATTATTCTCCCGGATCTCACGAAGCAAAGGCATGTGCGAGAATTGGTCACGCTGAAGCAACCAATTCTTGGTCCACATACTCCTCGTCACTCTGTTCATGGACGGGTCTTGGCTCAAAGCTAAAAGCCCGACACCAATTCCGCGTACAGCACGAACTCGGCGACGAGTACGCACGGGAAACATCGCTCACAAGGTCACAAAAGTCGGCTGGTCAGAACGGACAAACAGAAAGCACCGATAAACAGTAAGGCCTGAAAGAACGAAATGAATACCAGAAACGAGCAGACAATAAGCAGTGCAAATCAAAGCGTCCTATATCAAGATATAGGCCGCAATGACCAACAAATGCGAACTGACTACACGCACTAATAAACAGATACGCACGACAAGCACAAACTGAAGAGCAGTAACGATCTGAGTCAGAAAAACTGAGAAGCGCGAATCTTAAGTCACCAAACTTCGACTAACTCTCGATAAACACGGGATCAGCAGAAGGAGCCCAACGGGTGCCTGACGTGGTGCTGAACTTCCCTTTTCTAATCTCGTGGACGACGACTTACGTTACGACGTTCTTGCAGACCGGATATTTCGACAACGTAGTCCGACCGTGTGTACGCAACACCAACATCGGACAAAGTACGACGGACAGGATCCGACCGACCTGGTCCGCGGATTGTCCGACCGTGTGTATGGGGCTTTAGCCGAGTTTTTCAGCAAATTTTTTTGTGCTGAAAATGCCCCCTCGTCTTATACTCGAGTCAATCATTTTTCTGCTGCAGAAAATGACATTTTCCGAACCGACTTTGGGGCTCAGTATATCGTGGCCACTCGGTGCTAGGAACCCCAAATTTGGATATGTTGTAGTGCTAGTTCCACTTCCACCAAGATATGGGTCAACTGTATCCATCTGCAGCAATGTCATTTTGGGACCCTTTGGGTCCAGAAACCCCAAATTTTGGCTGCAGCTAGGGGGCAGTGGCGGCTGGTGCTCAAAATTTTTGGGGGGGCGCAAACAAACAGCCTCACTGTGCCATCAAACGCTGCCACTGTGCCCATCAAACGCTGCCACTGTGCCCCAAGTGCTGCCACTGTGCCCCAAGTGCTGCCATTGTGCCCCAAGTGCTGCCATTGTGCCCCAAGTTCTGCCACTGTGCCCCAAGTGCTGCCACTGTGCCCCAAGTGCTGCCATTGTGCCCCAAGTGCTGCCACTGTGCCCCAAGTTCTGCCACTGTGCCCCAAGTGCTGCCATTGTGCCCCTCAAGTGCTGCCACTGTGCCCCTCAAGTGCTGCCACTGTGCCCCCTGCCTGCCCTCTGCACTTACCTTGTCTCGGTGTGCAGTGCGCGGTGTCCCCTCATCTTCCCCTCATCTTCCGATATCTTCTCCGGCGCTCCTGTCTTCTGCTATGATTGGACGCCTAGCGTCCAATCACAGCGCCTGTGACTTCAGCCAATCAGGTGACAGGTAACAGACCCGGCAACCTGATTGGCTGAGAGGCGGGTCTGTGTTAGGGAAGTGATGTATTCGCTTCTGTAACACAATACTGTGTAAGCAGCGAACGCACAGCAGTGCGCCCGCTGTTTACACTTATGGAAGCCTATTAGAGCACACCGCTCTAATCAGGTCCCCTATTAGAGCTTTACAGCTCTAATAGGGCGCTTCCAGAAACACCCCTCCCCCCCCGCTGTAATTCAGATGCCCGGCGCCCGACAAGGGGCCGGACACCTGAATAGGGGGCGGCAGCGGTGACAATAGATAGATTCATGCAATGCATGAATCTATCTATTGGTGATAGAGCGGTGCAGGAGAGGGGGGGGGGCGGCGCTCCTGAGCCCTCTATGCACGCACCGCCACTGCTAGGGGGCATGTAGGAACCCTTAACTACCAAGTTTGAAGTTCGGGGGGGACCTATGGCTGCAAATGAGCACAGTAAGGCATGCAAATGGACACAGTGGGGCTGCAAATGGGCATTGTTGACTGTTTTTTCCACTTACAATAGCTGCGCATTTCTCACCCTAGGCTTATACTCGAGTCAATACGTTTTCCCACTTTTTTCTGGTAAAATTAGGTGCCTCGGCTTATATTCGGGTCGGCTTATACTCGAGTATATACGGTACATCTTTATCAAACATGGAAATGTATTCAAGCATACAAAATATAAAAGATTACAAAGGGGATTTTTTGTGCTTTTAGGGATGATTTGCTTATGCATTTCTGCAAACTTGTACTGTGAAAGAAAAAAACATTAATCCAAAACTTTTATAGTTTTTCTTTAAATAAAAAAAAAAAATCAGTTACGTTTCTGTGACTCATTTACACAAGGAGGGTGTATTTATAAAAACTGTATAGTCGGGGCGTGTCCTGATGCGAACGGCGGCGGACGTCTTTGTGAGGAGCTCTGGACCCTGATTATTAATCCGCCGCCATCCGTGAATCCACCAGCCTGAAAAACACCCAGGGACCTGTCAGGACGGCACCCAACGCTAGCCAGACCACCAGAGGGTAATATTGTGTGTGATTGAGGCCATCTGGAGGACAGGCCGCGGCTCCGGCCTGGCTCCCTGAACGGCGGCCATCTTGCTGCACCCGGCCGCGGCTCCGGCCCCCAATCCTGGCCTCTCGAACCCCCCCTGGACCGGCTCTTTCTCCCCACAAGAACCGGAGACCACCCTCCACCCGGGGCTCCCACTTACACCCCTGTACAGCGGCCTGAAAGCAAGAAAACGGCTCCGGCCCTGTGATCGGCGGCCATCTTGCTACACCCGGCCGCGGCTCCGCCTCCCAATCCTGGCCTCTCGAACCCCCCCTGGACCGGCTCTCTCTCCCCACAACAACCGGAGACCACCCTCCACCCGGGGCTCCCACTTACACCCTTGTACAGCAGCCTGTAGGCAAGAAAACGGCCCCGGCCCTGTGATCGGCGGCCATCTTGCTACACCCGGCAGCGGCCCCAACACTTAATTCTGGCCTGCAGGACCCCCCCGTGGCTCGGTTTTTCCCCCACACGGTAACCGGAACTCACCCTCCATCAGGGGCTCCCATTTACCCCCCTCACAGTGGCCGGCAGGAGGGAAAACGGCCCCAGTCCTGTGAAAGGCGGCCATCTTGCTTCACCTGGCGGCCATCTTGCTTCACCCGGCGGCCATCTTGCACACCATTCTGACCCCCTCTGAGACTGGCAAACTGCCCCTTGAAGCTGCAACACTCTAGCCGGCCAGGCTATGACCCCCAGGGATGCATAGCACGACTTTACTCCCTGACAAATGACAAAACTAGCCATGGCCGAGTAAAGACGGGCACCGACAGAGCTCCCGGCCTAACCTGATCCACTATGGCCATTACCTGCCACTTAACTCATGTGGACACGGCATGAGCACCCCAAATCAATACAGGACACGCTCGACCTCAAGAGGGACCAGATCCCAGAACTCGCAGACCAGTATCCATAATTTTTTCAGCGGCACACCGAGACAAGCAACAGGCACCATAGAAACCGCTCCACGTGGGCCGCGCATGGAACGGAACCCGGGCCCAACCCAAAGCCACACACCAACACCACCGGAGGACCCGGAATACCTCGCAGAGACACCGGCAGCATTCCGTACAGAGATGACGGACACGTCGCAAGGCCAATTAGATGCCGACCTCCGCACCATGCTGCGGGCCCTCCCCACCAGAGCCGACATTGAGGCCTTACCGACAAGGGCCGACATAGAAGCGCTGATCCTAAGGATAGAGGAGGCGCACAGCAGGGACATCCAGGAGGTGAAAGCGGAGTTGCATACAGTGTCGGACCGTGTGACATCTGGAGAGTCACGGGTCTCTGCACTGGAGACACGCATACAGGCCCTGGAGCAGGCACAGGTATCACAAACGATGGACTCCCAAGACATGCAATTGCACCTGGAGGAAATGGAAGACCGCAGCCGCCGCAACAACCTGCGGCTGCGGGGGATACCTGAAGCCACGGGCCCGGAAGACCTGGCGGAGACAGTGACCGCAATATTCCACAGACTGCTGGAGACCCCCCCGCCGACGATTGAAATCGACAGGGTGCACCGCACACTGGGCCCCAGATCCGCCGACCCAGCCAGGCCACGCGATGTGCTATGCCGCCTCCACCGCTTTACAACTAAAGAAAACATACTACGAAAGGCCTGGGAAGCAGGCGAAATCGAATTTGATGGGGCCAATATCCAGATCCTACCGGACTTATCCAGGGCAACCCTACAGCGCCGGGCTATGCTAAAGCCAGTATTGGAATTAGCGAGGAGACGAGGATACACCTACCGCTGGGGATACCCCCTGGCGGTAATCTTCCGAACGGCGCAGACCTCATTCACCCTGAGAACGCCTGCAGACCTGCCGGGATTCTTCTCCTTTATAGGCACAGAACCAGTCCAGGTCCCCAATTGGCTAATGAGACTACCGAAGGCACCGGGTCGCTCGGGTCCAGCAACGGGCAGATACAACCAACCACCGCGCTCGCAGAGGAACAGAGGCCGATTCCGCCCCAGCCCTGCCGCCGCCGTGGACGATGGTACACGTGAGTCCTGATTACTGCGGAGCTACCTATACCGGTACCCATTGTTTGTAATGCATAGGACATCGAACTTACCTTGATGCTGCCCCCTGTTTTCTGCCCCCCTGCCCCCCCCCCCCCCGCCTGCCGCGGAGGACCCGCCGGGGGCCCGGTTTTGTGACACCCCCACGCCTCAGAATTTGAACGGAGAGATTGGTCCGCCATGGTGCAATGATACACACTCACCCCCCTTTCCCCAACACTTTGCATGCTACAAACCGAGACTCCCACGAAGAGATACGGACAGGGGAGCCGTAAAAGGGGGGGGGGGGATATTGGAACCGCATCAAATTGCTCAGGACCATAAATTATTGTGGGGAACTTCTCTGGGGCGGGTGGGGGGGGGGGGCTGGATTTTGTGGGGGAATGATTAGTTGGCAGACGTAACCTATGCATATAAGCTAATGTTGTTTTATTGATTCCATCTTTCTGGTTAAAGGTTTTTTTTTTTTTTGTTAACTAGAAAATGAGCAAGTATTGAATTTACATGTCCTAGTGTCATATTACATATTATAGCCTGAAATGTACAAAACCACCCTACGACACACAATTGAGCACGCATGCCCACACACTCTTTTATACAAGCAGAGGCCGGGTGGTCAGTGAGGGACCGGGAGACTCGCAGGGACCCTTGCTGATTTCACCCCCACATAGGACGACGCACGATACCCAGGCTACCTGGAGAGCGTCTTTGCAAATATTTTGCACGCACATTAGAGCACCAGCTAAATCGGTAGGCAACCGCTAGAAGCACTAGGCTTCCGACGGGCGCATTTCATACCCTTTTAGTATTGGTAGAATATACCTACCTCCATCTACTACATTCTTCTCTCTATTCTATACCTCTCTCTAACTCTTTACTGTACTTTCTTACCCCCCCCCCCCACACTCCCCGTCCCCCCACGAACATGGACGACATTACTATTGTCACTTTAAATGCAAAGGGACTCAACATCCCAGAGAAAAGGAGAATGCTACTTAATGATATGAGACACCTAAAGGCAGACATAGTCCTCCTACAAGAGACACACTTCCGAGAAAACACACTCCCGATCCTCAAGAATAGGTACTTCCCGACGGTGTATCACTCGACCTACAAGGAATCCAAATCACGAGGAGTTTCAATATTAATTTCAGCCAAAATCCCATGGTCCCTGGCAGACATACTGACAGATCCGATGGGAAGATTTCTATTCCTCAAGGGCCAAATTGGTGATATCAAAATAACACTAGCAAACCTCTACGCCCCAAACACCCAACAAGATACGTTCTTTACAAGACACTTGATCAAACTACAAAACTTTACTGAAGGGCAACTAATAGTGGGAGGAGATCTGAATATCCCCCTAATACCCGAGGAGGATACCTCAACAGGGAGTTCATCAACCTCCAGAAACACACGCAAGGCCATCCACATAGCACTTCAGAGATCACAATTGATAGATACATGGCGCCTCTTTCACCCTGGCGAACGAGATTATACGTACTACTCACGCCCCCACAACACATATTCGCGCATCGATTACCTGTTGATACCACACAACCAACTTCACGCCGTCAGAAACACCTCACTAGGATCAATCACTTGGTCCGATCACGCCCCAGCTATCCTGAGTTATGCTCTGACAGACTTCCAAAAAAATCAAAGGAAACCGTGGAGGCTTAATGAAAGCCTTCTGAAAGACCCAGACACACTAGCTGAGGCTACAAGGGAAATAACCAACTATTTTCAAACCAATAGCGACTCAGAAAGTGATGAAGGCCTAGTCTGGGAAGCGCACAAAGCGGTGATTCGCGGAATACTCATAAAACACGGGGCAAGACTAAAAAAACAAAGGACAGCCCAATTGACCTCTCTCCTCAGCAGACTTCACACCCTAGAAATCAGACACAAGCAAACCCCGACTGACCAGATAGGGAACGAACTGGACGCAGTACGCACACAAGTAACTGACCTGTTAAATTTTAGAGCAAAGACGGCATTACAAATAACACGTAAAAGGATTTACGAGTCGGGCAATAAATGCGGCAGACTGCTAGCACAGTCATTACGGGACCAAAGAACAGCGTCGTACATACCCTCCATACGCTCGCCATCGGGACAGAAGATAACCTTACCACAACATATAACACGGGAATTTAAATCCTACTATGAATCGCTCTACAACCTGTCCAACACGCCACCATCATTAGAACACATAACAGATTATATTACTACTTCCCGTATGCCCACCCTCTCCACCGACACCCGAGATCTGTTAGAAGCCCCTATCACATTATCGGAGGTACAACTTGCGCTGAAAAGCACTAAAGTTGGAAAAGCCCCAGGACCGGACGGACTCACGCCACACTACTACAAGACACTACTACCAGTATTAGGAGGACGCTTGGTTAATGTGCTTAACGGCCTCACTAAAGAAGGGAAACTACACACCACCACATTACAAGCACAAATATCTGTTATCCCAAAAGAAGGCAAAGACCTGACCAACTGCGGAAGCTATAGGCCTATCTCCCTACTTAATTCGGACCTCAAACTATTCACCAAAATAATAGCGACTAGAATACAGACACACCTGCCCCTCCTAATACACTTAGACCAGGTGGGATTTGTCCCCACAAGAGAGGCAAGGGACAATACCACCAAGGTCTTGAATCTACTACATAAAGTCACCCGCACCCAAACGCCCAGTGTTTTTATAAGCACGGACGCTGAGAAAGCGTTTGATCGGGTTAGTTGGGCCTTCATGTTTGCCACGTTGCGCCATATAGGACTGGGAGACAACATGCTAAAGTGGATAGCCGCAACCTATGAAAAACCATCTGCCAGAGTGAGGGCTAATGGAGTGCTCTCAGACCCTTTCCCGATCACAAACGGGACAAGGCAGGGGTGTCCGTTGTCCCCCCTTCTATTCGCCCTCACTCTGGAACCATTCCTATGCCACATAAGACAAAACCCCAATATCTCAGGAGTGAAAGTACACCAAACGCAACACAAGGTATCGGCGTACGCCGACGACCTCATGTTCACACTCACCACCCCCTCAATCTCCCTCCCCAACCTCTTACGAGAATTTAAGATTTATGGAGTCCTCTCCAACCTAAAAATTAATTTTACTAAATCTGAGGCGATGGGAGTAGGAATACAACCAGCACAACTTAGACAGCTACAATCAAGTTTCCAGTTGAAATGGACACAGACAGCCCTAAAATATTTAGGTACTTACATCCCTCGCACACTCACACGGCTATATGAGCTGAACTTCCCACCACTCTTGAAAACAATCAAAATATTACTTAAAAAATGGCACACCGGTCTACATTCATGGATAGGTCGCTGCAACATCCTCAAAATGATGATACTCCCAAAATTCCTCTATCTCATGCAGGCGATACCTATACACATTCCCACACTCTACTTCAAACAAGTACAAACCATGTTTACAGACTTTGTATGGGCTAAAAAAAGACCACGACTCTCTTATAAACTTTTAGTTCTACCTAAACAACATGGGGGACTCGCGTTACCAAACATCCGTACATACTACCAGGCAGTTCACTTGGGCAGGCTTATAGACTGGTGCCGCCACCAGGAGACGAAGCTCTGGACACAACTGGAGCAACATCAAAGCGAAACCCCACTTAGTAGAGCTCCCTGGTGCTACCCGTCTCTGCCAGCGGAAATTAAGCGACACCCGCTAATAGGAACCACAACACAGGTCTGCGCACGTCTCATCACGACGACCCCCATATCATCCCCCAACTCACCCCTCTTCCCCATCTTGGGAAACCCTGAATTTGCACCAGGATTACATGACGCAGAATTTAAAAGACTGAAAGACGAGGGCACACACCAGGCCTCCCACTTTAGCACCAATGGTCGTTGGCCCACAATAACAGAACTCTCAAATACCACAGGGCCATTTCGGCTGGACTTCTTGAGAGCCAGCCAACTGAGCCACTTTTTACACTCACTGAAAACCCCTCCGACAACATCACCTCCCCTCACAACACTAGAAGAACTCTGCAACGCATCGGGTACCATAACGCACACACTATCACAAACCTACAGCCTGCTAAACATACCACAAACAGACTTTACACCGCCAGGGCTGACTAAATGGGAAACAGAACTGAATTGCCACTTTAGCACAACTAAGAAACAAAGAATAATTAAATACACTCATAAATCCTCAATATGCGCCAAGATCCAGGAGACCAACTATAAGCTACTGTCAAGATGGTACAGAACTCCAGACCTGCTCCACAGATTCTTCCCGACAACGCCGGACCTCTGCTGGCGGTGTCGAGCAGAAAAGGGAACACTGCTGCACATATTTTGGTCCTGTCCTTTACTACACCACTTTTGGAAAGTGGTCCGGGAAGTCGTACAAAAATTTACAGACAGCCCCATACCAATAGACCCCGCTTTCTTCCTTCTTCACGCATCAGACACTCCCGAAAAAACATACAAAAAATCGGTGATCAGACACTTACTAGATGCAGCCAAGGCCTGCATACCGATAATGTGGAAATCCACAAGCCCACCTACCATAGCATCATGGATAGCGAAAGTGGAGGAGATAAGATATATGGAGGACCTCGTCCTCACAGCCCAGCATAGACAAGAAACATTCTCTAACACCTGGCAGTCGTGGATTATCTTTATCTACTCGGCAGAGGGCCAGGCGCTTAAGGGAACCACAACAGACACACAAAGTTGCACTCCGCCACCGCCAATCCCATCTGACACACATGTTTGAATTACCAATGACCCATGTTCGTGGGCCCGAGTACCCCCACCCCCGACCCATCCTCCCACCTCAGCTCCCCCTCCCCTCTTCTTTCTCTCTTTCGTACTACTCTCTACTCTAATATTCTACCTTTAACCAATCCCACCCTAAACTGGGTGGATCTACTTTACTCTCTAATTTCCACTTTTTTTTTTTTCTCCCAACATAAATAAGAAAAACCGAGGAACTGGGCCCATGTCCTCGGTACTGCACAACACGACAACCTCAAGCACAAATACCCTAACGGAACAAATAAAACTAACAGTAGCTCAGGCACACTAAGTGACAATACACCATGGAGAGTAACCTCCAACAATTTGTCCACACTTAGATGTGTTTAAACACTGTTTCTCTCTCCCTTTCTACATTAAGACTGTGTAATGTAATGTATTCAGAATGTTTTGATTAAGTTGTTTGCTTGATACCCATGCTATTTTGTAATGTATCGACCCGACAGGGTCCCTTTCCTTGTTATAAATAAAAAAATTTAAAAAAAAAAAAAAAAAACTGTATAGTCTTAGCAGGCTATATTCTCGGGTCTCACCCTCTCCGTGCTTTCCATAGACATTTTCCCGTCAAGGCTTGCGCCCATCTAAACGGGTGGGGTCATTGAGGAGGGGATACTATCAGGGCTGGGCTCTTGCTATTTAACCACTTAAGACCGTGACCAATTTGCAGCTAAAGGACCAGGCCCTTTTTGCGATTCGGCACTCCATCGCTTTAACTGACAAGTGCGCAGTCGTGCGACGTGGCTCCCAAACAAAATTGGCGACCTTTTTTTTCCACAAATAGAGCTTTCTTTTGGTGGTATTTTATCAACTCTGCGGTTTTTATTTTTTGCGCTATAAACAAAAATAGAGAGACAATTTTGAAAAAAATTCAATATTTTTTACTTTTTGCTATAATAAATATCCCCAAAAAATATTCTTCAGTTTACTCCGATACGTATTTTTCTACATATGTTTGGTAAAAAAAAAGTTATAGCATCTACAAAATAGGGGATAGTTTTATGGCATTTTTATTAATACATTTTTTTTTTTTTACTAGTAATGGTGGCTATCAGCGATTTTTTATTGTGGCTGCGACATTATGGAGGACACGTCGGACAATTTTGACACATTTTCGGGACCATTGGCGCCCTTATATTCTTCATACGGGTAAGAATGAGACTATACAGCGATCAGTGCGATTAAAAATGCATTGATTACTGTAAAAATTTCACTGGCAGTGAAGGGGTTAACCACTAGGGGCCAGTGTAGGGGTTAAGTGTGACCTATGTGTGTTTTTTTTAACTGAAGGGGGCGTGGCTTGGCGTGTGACATCACTGATCTTCTTTCCCTATGACAGGGAACAGACGATTAGTGACAGCCTCACTAGGAAGCATGGGGAGAGGTTTGTTTACACATACCTCTCCCCGCTCTTCAGCTCTGTGACCCGATCGCAGGACACCGGAGGCGATTGGGTACGCGGGTCCCGCAGCCACTGTCACAGAGCTCAGGACCGGGTCGCGAGTGTGCTGCCGGCAGCGCGCACGTGACCCACGGCTGGGCCCTTAAAGAGCAACGTACCTGTACGTGCTTGTGCCCAGCCGTGCCATTCTGCCGACGTATATCAGCATGAGGCAGTCCTTAAGTGGATATCTCGAGCTGCAATCTCATCTTTAATGTTATCAGAGAGACCATGAGAAAAAGAAGCCATGAGAGCCTCATTGTTCCAACCAACCTCTGCTGCCAGAGTACGGAACTCAATAGCGTAGTCAGCAACAGTTCTCGTACTCTGATGGACATGAGGCTTTTGGAAGCAGAAGTGGAGAGAGCAGGAATATCAAATACCCTTTTAAAGGAGGCAACAAACTCTGGACAAATTGTTTTTGCATCTCCCATAGAGGGTTTGCCCAAGCCAAGGATCTATCAGAAAGCAAAGAAATAATGAAGCCTACTTTGCTTCTGTGAAACTTGAGCTCTGTTACAACATTCCATGAAGAAATCCTGAATTTTTGAATAGTATAGGCAGATTAAAGCGGAGCTCCACCCACACCAAAAATATTAAAAGTCAGCCGCTACAAATACTGCAGCTGCTGACTTTTAATAAATGGACACTTACCTGTTCCTGGTTCCAGCAGTGTCGGCAGAAGATGACGAGCGACCGCTCGTCTCTCAGCTGCCCCGCCGCCACCCTCTGTCAGGGAATCAGGAAGTGAAGACGCGACATCTTCAGTGCCCGGTTCCCTACTGCGCATGTGCGAGTCTCGCTGCGCTTCTCTATTGGTCCCCGCTGTGTCCTGGGAACTGTGTTTCCAAGGCACAACGGGGCATCCTCGGATATCCTCGGATATGGGCGGGGATGCTAGTCCCGGAAGTGGGTGCAGATACCTGTATTATACAGGTATCTGCACCCCCCTCCCCCCTGAAAGGTGCCAATTGTGGCACCAGAGGGGGGGAGGAATCCGATAAGCGGAAGTTCCACTTTAGGGTGGAGCTCCGCTTTAAGGAGGAGCGAGAAGATTTCCACCATGATGTAAGATATGGGCAGCCAAAAACACAAAGGACAGATGTAAATGTGGACAGAACACAAACCCTGGTATGCTCATGCTGGTGTGTTTTTTTTAATCACTACGCGTTCATAGAACAAGGTACAGCGGTCAACCAACATTGTTTCTTGCAAATTCTGAAACGGTTACGGGAATCTTTTCGGAGGGAAAGACCTGAACTGTGGCCTGACAAGCAGATTCTCCACTATGACAATTATCCTACACAAACATTTTTTTTTACAGTCCATTCCAGGAATTTAATTGTCACACCTTATACATTCTGACCAATACAATTATCTTGTGATCATTTGAATCCAGCACCCTTTCCCTTATTGTGCCACATTTATCTTATTGCCAGTGTTAGCTACTTTATACCTAGCAACTCTTTCCTGTCATTGGAATATAAATATACAATTTTAAGAGATACCGTAACCTACATATTCTCCTTTATATATTTATTTGTTAAATTATTTATATTCTTTATATGTAATTGTTTTCCCAAATGTATACATCTGTCTATGTAAAAAAAATATATCTTTTTTAATGTCTCCACATTTTCAAATTCACCCTGGGGTGCCTTCTTATATTTTATATTCTTCATGCCTTTTTTCAAAATATGTTATATTTCAGAATATTTTTTATATATTGTATACTTTTTACTATAGTTTTAGAACATTTCATCAATATGTATACAATGATACTTACTGCAGGGTAATATTGATTAACCCAAAATTCAAACGCTACAGATTTGAAAAGTTGGGTCGATTATGTTTGCCTTGAATTTGAAACAACACTACTGCACAGTCACTGCTGGGAGGGTGAATCCGTTTCTGTACTTCTAGGAACTTCAAGGAAGGATTATTTCACCCTGCCTGCAGCTACAGAGGGCAGTGAGGACTTGTTAAGGCTCCATGCACACTAGCATTTTTCAAAAGCTCAAAAATAGCTAGAAAAAAAATGCTGGATAAAAAATGCTGATAATAGCTTTAGTGTTTTAATTACTACCAGAATGCCTGGTACAGTGGAACCTTGGATTACTAGCATAATCCTTTCCAGGAGAATACTTGTATATCAAAGCGAGTTTCTCCATAGAAGTCAATGGAAACAAAGATAATTTGTTCCGCATTGACTACTATTACATGCAATACCGCATGTGACCAGAGGTGGGGGGGGGCATCGGAGAGCATCAGAAATACTCTGGGACAGAGTGTCCCCGGCGCCCCCACACCTCTGGCCAAATGCGGTACTGCAAACCCCATTAGCTTGAATTCTGCTCGTTTTGCGAGACAACACTCGCAAACCGAGTCAGAATAAAAAAAAAAAAGTTGCTCGTCTTTCAAAACTCTCGTTAACCGCGTTACTCCTAAACCAAGGTTCCACTGTATTTCTAAATAGGCAGAAATCTGGGTAAGGATGTATTGCATGAATGCCATAAACAAAGACATTTGTTACTATGTGATAATGCAAATTTGAGTTTGCATTAGGGGTTAGTGACCTCAAAAGGTAAACTTTTACATATTATATAATTCAGGGAAGGGACCCAACACTACCGTTTTCTAAGATATTGAGGTGCCCTAGGACCACCTGCATAAACTCAATCTACACTTAAACTGGATAACATTTAATTTAATTTAATTTAATTTAATTTAATTTAACAATTGCCAATTTTATTTCTATTATTTACCTTTTTTTAACCCACCCCCCCAACCCCCATTTGCAGCACTCCCTTATAGCTCCCTACTCCTCCATGGCAAGCATTTCAAATAATTAGGAGTGGTGACGTCACTCCCATGGTCATGTGACAATGCTCAAGCATAGTGATTGGTTGTTAGGCCAACGTACCGTCACAGCAAGTCAATAGCCGGAAATGCTGTGCATCCTTTCCAGTTATGGAGGACTGAGTAGCCATGAGCGAGCACAGGTAGGGTGAGTATAGTGTCTCTTCTAATGCCGCGTACACACGGTCGGAATTTCCAATGAAAAACAGTCCGATGGGAGCTTTTCATCGGATTTTCCGAACGTGTGTATGCCCATCGGTCTTTTTCTGTCGGCATTTCCGACGGACTTTGTGTGTGCAATTCCGACATGCAAAATTCCGGCGCATGCTCGGAAACAATTCAACGCATGCTCGGTAGCATTAAACTTCCCTTTTATAGTGCCGCTGAACGTGTTGTATGTCGCGGTGTTATTGACCGTCGGAATTTGGTGTGACCGTGTGTAGGCAAGACAGTTTGAGTGAAATTCCGTCGGAATTCCCACGGGAAAACCATCAGAGCTTTTTCCGACGAGAATTCCGACCGTGTGTACGCGGCATAAGAGATTAGATACACAAACGTACAATATGTGCATCAAAATAATGAAACCCCTAACCAGACAAAGGACATATGCAATGGTTGTCTGCAGATCCAGACTCGTTTTATAGCCTTGTATGTATGTTGGCATCTAGTTAAAAGTTAATAATGCACCAAAACACTAAAGTGACACATGTTTATTTAAATAACAGTAATGCCATGTTTAGCCAAAATGTCATTCTTCTGTGACGGAAAGCATACGTCTTCAATGTTCACCACTGCTGGTTATACTGCACAGACTGCAAAATAAAAAAAAAAATATAAAAAAAAAAAAAGTCAGTAAACGTAGGAAGAAATATATATTTTTTTTACAAAATACTTTGATATTTTAGGCTGCTGACTTGACATTTAAAACAGTAATTACATTTTTTTTTTTTTTTTTTTTACAAACTATGACTTTTTTCTCAAAAGCTTATGTAGGGGTGTTTTTTTTCTAAATATATATTTTAAAGCCCATTAGCCACTTGCCGACCAGCCACCGTCTTTATACTGCAGCAGGTTGGCTCTATTGTGCGAATCGCCGTAGGTGTACGTCGCTTCGTGCAATAGATACAGTGGGCGCGCCCATGGCACATGGCCGGAGCTGATGCGCGTGTCCGGCGGCCGTGATGTTCGCCGGCCACTGGCGATCGCTCCTCACAGAGTCAGAACGGGAATCTGTCAATGTAAACAATCCCCATTCTAAAAAGAGGAGTAGAAAGAGATCATCTGTCCCTAGTGATTATGAACAGCGTTCTCTCTCCTCCTCCACTCAGTCCCCTCCCTCCACACTTAGAAACACCTCCTAGGGAACACATTTAACCCTTTGATTGCCCCCTAGTGTTAACCCCTTCCCTGCTAGTGTCATTTATACAGTAATCAGTGCATTTTTATAGCACTGATCGCTGTATAAATGTCACTAGTCCCAAAAAAGTGTCAAAAGTGTCCGATCTCTCCGCCGCAATGTCGCAGTCCCACTAAAAATTGCTGATTACTGCCATTGCTAGTAAAAATAAAATAATAATAAAAATGCCATAAATCTATTACCTATTTTGTAAATGCTATAACTTTTGCGCAGACCAATCAATATACACTTATTGTGATTTTTTTTTTTTATACAAAAATATGTAATAGAATACATATAAGCCTAAACTGATGAAGAAATTCGTTTTTTTTTTTACATTTTCTTTTGGATTTTTATTATAGCGAAAAGTAAAAAATTTAGTTTTTAACCACTTTCAGACCGGCCCAATTTGCAGCCAAAGGACCAGGCCCCTTTTTGCGATTCCGCACTGCGTCACTTTAACTGACAATTGCGCGGTCGTGCGACGTGGCTCCCAAACAAAATTGACGTCCTTTTTTTCCCCACAAATAGAGCTTTCCTTTGGTGGTATTTGATCGCCCCTGCGGTTTTTATTTTTTGCGCTATAAACAAAAATGAGCTATTATATGCTATAATAAATATCCCCCAAAAATATATAAAAAAACATATTTTTTCCTCAGTTTAGGCCGATACGTATTCTTCTACATATTTTTGGTAAAAAAAATAGCAATAAGCGATTATTGATTGGTTTGCGCAGAAGTTATAGCGTTTACAAGATAGGGGGTAGTTTTATAGCATTTTTATTGATATTTTTTTTTATTAGTAATGGCGGCGATCAGTGATTTTTATTGTGACTGCGACATTATGGCGGACACATCGGACATTTTTGGGACCATTGTCATTTATACAGCAATCAATGCTATTTAAATGCATTGATTCCTGTATAAATGACACTGGCAGTGAAGGGGTTAACCACAAGGGGGCAGTGTAGGGTTAAGTATGCCTAGGGGTGTGTTTCTTACTGTGGGGGGGGGCGTGGCTGTCAGCTAGTGAATGCTGATCTCTGCTCCAATCACAGGGAGCAGAGATCGGCGTCACTAGTTGCTAGGCAGAACGGGGAGATGCTGTGTACTTCCGCATCTCCCCGTTCAGCCTTCCCGTGAGACGATCGCGGGTGTCCCGCGGCGATCGAGTCTGCGGGACCCGCGACCGGCCTCACGGGGGGTCCCGACTGGCGTGGGAGCGCGGCGCTCCCGGCGCGCTCCCGATGGCACGGCGGGCATTAAGGAGGGACTTATATATATATATACGCCCTCCTGCCTGTATGTGCCATTCAGTTTAACCGGTGGCGGTTAAAAAAAAAAAAAATTCGCAATTTTTTTTTGTTTATAGCGCAAAAAATAAAAACCGCAAAGGTGATCAAATACCACCAAAAGAAATCTCTATCTGTGGGGAAAAAAAGAACATAAATTTTGTTTGGGTACAACGTCGCATGACTGCGCAATTTTCAGTTAAAGCGACGCAGTGCCGTATCACAAAAAATGGCCTGGTCATTAAGGGGGCAAATCCTTCCGGTCCTTAAGTGGTTATTTGGCATTTCTTTACAAACTTTTATAACCTGCAGTTAAAGCATATCTACAATCAAAATATAAAACCATGTATTCACATTAAAAAAAATTTCTAGCCTACTATTAATATAGATAATCTCGAACTTTGCAAACTTACTCTGTGAAGAACCCACACATTTACCTCCTTGAATTCTATGACATGTATTCACTATGCCCTGTGAGTAGGCACTGTTGTGTCAGGCATTTCACAGAGCCTGCCTTCTGAACTACAGAGGTGCTGAGAGGAGGAGTTTTAGGAGGCGGAGTCAGTATAGTAATCACTGCTTGCAGGCAGCAAGGTACCATGGGATATGTAGTCCTTGGAAATTGTAAGTAAGCATCAAAGAAGAAGATACAAGGCATGCAGAGAATCCAGGGAGTTGTGGAAAGAGATGGCCAGCAGACAGGCAGAGCTCACAACATGAAAGGAGATTTTTCAAGTAATCTTCTATTGAATTGTCAAGTATAACTATTGCTTGTATTGTTGCTACAATGCTGATGTAAAATTAAAGTGCATGCTGTGACGATAGATCTCCCTAATTATGAAATATAGAGGTTGCCTTTTTTACAAACTACATAGCAGTTTTTGGCCAACAAACTTCTATGCAAACCTTACAAAGTAAATGTAAACAATTAGGGAAAGATTGGTGTTCTTTCTCACTGTATGTTGCTATTTTAGACATGAGAGCTGATGATCTTTTTTCTCAAATTCAGTTTGCTGAACGTTGTTCTGATTTACGTAAAGTGAAAATTCCCTTTTGCAAAAAACACCCAATCTATGTGCTACAAAAAAAAAAAAAAAAAACACACGAATTTTGCTTGCACATGATTGGATGATGGAAACCATCACACCTTCACTTCATTAATTAAGCTAAAGGTGGCCATACATGGATTGAAATTCAGCCGGTTCAGCAGAGTCTAGCCGAATTTCAATCCATGCGTGTGCAGGCTGGTTGTAGTGTATGGGTGTGTGTATGGGGGAATCGGGTAATTTCGTTACGTTCAACCCACTGGTTTGAATGAAAAAATTGAATATTGCTGAAAACTGTATGGCCTGCTTAAAGTATATGTAAACCCTCACCTTGTAAAACAACCCATTCAGTTTAAAATATTTTTAATTATTTTATAAGTGATCTCATACTCTCTGTTTTCAGCTGATATTCCCAGTGAATGGCTGTGCGGGGTGGGGGGGGGGGGGGGTTGCGCAACAACTGTAATATGACAGCAGGACCTAGCAGGGCCTATCAGCTACACGCATAGGCTCAGGAGGAAAGCACTCCAGTTTAAAAAAAAATAAAAGTCATCAAGTACTAATACTGTAGCTGCTGACTTTTAAGGAAAGGACATTTACCAGCCCAGGAGACCAATGCGGTCTTTACTGGAGCCAATCCTTCGCCAGGCTTTGGATCCCCGGTGCCGCCAGCTTGGATAAGGGAGTTGCCTGTGACTGTTTAAAATGCCAGCTCCCCTCTGCACATGTGCAAGATCGTACTGTGCTTTCAGACTGGTCTTGCAGCTGCTGCGGGAGGGTAGGAGGCGGGCCAAGCTGGCATAACTCACGCCTAGGCAAGAGGTAACAGAAGTGGGAGCAGGTACTTGTCAGAATAGAAAAAAAAAACTCCAGGCAGTAGTGGCTGCGATGGAAAGTGTGACCACAGGTTTCAGTCAATATATAGATCGGTATTTATAGCCAATGGTTGTCAGGGCTGGGGTCAGCCCTTCCTTCTCTGAGCTGGCTGTCGGCTAATTGCCAGCTCTTATCTCTCCACAGTGACTCACCTGTTGATGATATCCTGCTCGCCAGTCCTGCCTACTTAAGCCGTCCAGCCTAGATGATCTCTGCCTTCACCTTGGTCAACATCACAGAGACTATCTGCTGCGTTCCTGTTAAAGACTTGATTGGCTGACATTCCTTCTGGCTCCAGATCCTGCTTGCTGTTCCACTACACTGATTCCTGGCTTCCTGACTTTCTGCCTTGTCTGACTATCCGTTCCAGTTACTGAACTTTGGCTATGTTTTGACTTTGTTTGTTCTATTTACTTTTATTATTAAACAAGTGTGATTTAACTGTACTTCAGTCTGATTCATGGTTTCTGACAATGATCCATCAGCTGCAATCCTACATCAGGGATGGTACACATCTCTTAGAACTCCTGTCCCCATACAAGTGGGAGCCCACCTACATTATCTCACAAAAGTGAGTACACCCCTCAGATTTTTGTAAATATTTTATTATATCTTTTCATGTGACAACACTGAAGAAATGCCACTTTGCTACAATGTAAAGTAGTGAGTGTACAGCTTGTATAACAGTGTAAATTTTCTGTCCCCTCAAAATAACTCAACACACAGCCATTAATGTCTAAACCGCTGGCAACAAAAGTGAGTACACCTCTAAGGGAAAATGTCCAAATTGCACCCAATTAGCCCCTCCCAGGTGTCATGTGAAGCGCATCATGTGACTCGTTCTATGTGACATGGCTGACATCTTCCCCGAAATTTCTTCCGAAGCTTCTTCCAGGTTTGTGGGCTCCGGCGCTGTGAGTGGCCGGAGCCGCGATGACGTGACTCCTGCGCATGTGCGCGGAAGCTGCCATTCACGTCTGCAGAGGAAGTATACTTCCTCGGTGCATCCGCGGTGCATACTAGCTCATTATGCCTTTGCCTTAGTTTTTTTTTTTTCGGGTATACAACCGCTTTAAGGGTTTTGTGGGGGAATGTCATAAGGCTGGAGATGTTTAAAGATGGTCTCATAGAAGCCTATAGCGCTATAATGCACAGGTGTAGTCAGCACAGTGCAGACTTAAAGTAAAACTATAGGCAAAACTTTTGTTTTCTTTTTGGATAGAGTAACGGAGGGTTATAACCCCTGTCAGACAATTTAAATGAAAGCTGTTACAGTGGGCAATCCCCACACCCACTTAGCGGTGTACTCACTTTTGTTGCCAGCGATTTAGACATTAATGGCTGTGTGTTGAGTTATTTTGAGGGGACAGAAAATTTACACTGTTATACAAGCTGTACACTCACTACTTTACATTGTAGCAAAGTGGCATTTCTTTCAGTGTTTCTTCAGTGTTGTCACATGAAAAGATATAATAAAATATTTACAAAAATGTGAGGGGTGTACTCACTTTTGTGAGATAATGTAGGTGGGCTCCCAATTGCACCGCATACTAGCTCATTATGAAATACTTACCTTAGAGCTGGCATCACCTCCTGGTCACCGCAGAGGGAGACATGTTCCCTCTGCGTTTCTTCTGGGTTTGCGGATCCGGCGCTCTGAATGGGCGGAGCCGCGATGATGTCACTCCCGTGCACGCGGGAGTTCTTTTTCCGGCAAGGAGATCTGATTTTCTGGCAGCATCCGCCGGACCTTCAGACCGCATGAGCCAGTTTAGGAGATATTCATTTTACCTACAGGTAAGCCTTATTATAGGCTCACCTGTAGGTAAAAATGTGAAAGCGGGGTATACAATCGCTTTAATAATGAGCAATATTTTAGGTTAAACAGTCTGTGTGACCTTAGAAGAAATCTTAATCCCATCCAAGATGTCACCAGCACACCCTGTTCTGATAAACAGATAGGCCACTTTAAGGTCACCAATGGAATGCAAAGCCTGTTTATATGGACATGGAGTGCTGGTGGTATCTTGGAATGGACATATGCTTTGGTGGTTCCATCCGCCATTTCACCATAGCACTCTCCTATTACTGGGTCTTATTGCTGTATGGTGTGTGCTGGACTGTTTGTATTTATAGTCATAGAAGAAATGTTCTTCTTACTGTACTCCACTTTGTGCAGCTTATTTTGATATTTTATTTAACTACCTGTACAAGGTTTGGTGATGTCCATCTTCTCTAATAATATAGTCTATAACCTTACATGTTGTACCAATTCAATACTACTTACATCGTATCGACCCTTCATTTTGGCTGAATAATCTTCATCACTGGTTGATATTGGATTGTAGGTCCCTTGGGTACAATGCTTACAATACTTCTCTGTAAAACAACAAAAAATCAATGCCAATTCTGATACATTGTACTGCAATTGTTATTAATATCAGTCAGCTCTGTTGTAGTCAAGGATGCACCTTCCCCATACCTCGCTTTGTCTTGGAGTTTTCTATGTTGTTCACCTGGTTGGACGTATAACCAGGAGGCTGAACATTAGTATTTGTCTGTCAAAAACAACAATTTCATGTCGTGAGTATCCAGAAAAAAGGATATAGTGTACACATATATAAAATATATCATATGCAATAGGAATCAACCAAAGTGTGCCCATTCGGGCTTTAAATGGATGGGTGAAAGGGTATACCCAAACTTCTGGCCTGCGAACATCATTGATAGATGATGGTAGAACGTGCATTGATGTAGAGTCCAGTAATTCACAATAAACCCTGTGGGAAGGCATCTGACCAGGAACAATCGCAGCAAGCAGCAGCAATGTGTAGCAGAGCAGGTCTAAGATGTGCCGACAGCGTCTGTCTTGAGGAGCGGAATATGGCCTGGCTGGTCGGGACCCAAATTGGGGGGGGGTCTCCAGGTAGGATAGCTTGCCCCTATCCTTTCCCTACTAGTCTGAAACCTCTCCCTGCCACTAATCGCTAAACATGTGCACACTGAAATATTTTGTTTCGGAATTTCATTTTCGTCCGAAAAATTAATTTATTTAGTTACTCCTGAAATTTGTTTTTATTTATTTTGTTCCGTTAAAAAAATGCATTCGTCCAAAAATCCGAAATAATTAAGGTTGAATCTGTCATTGAAGGCTTATGGTGTCTGTCAAATGTTCCAAGAAGATTCGACGGAGCAGCTTAACTGTACGACGCCGCAATCGTACATTTCCGGGCCAATGTTCCGCCTACAAGCTATAGTAGAATTCTAATGTTGTATGACACTAGTAATAATTATATTTATTAATTATTATTACTAGTCAACCAACATTAGAATTCTTTTATAGCCTATGGGCGGAGTATTTGACCATAAATGTCCGCTCATGGCGACTGCTTCATCGAATCTTCTAGATTGCAAGCTCTGTTGGCGCTATATAAATCCTGTATAATAATAATAATAATAATCTTCATGTTGAATCTTCAAATTTTTTCTCTCTATGTTGAATAATCTTAGACTAATAGAGTTAGGTTAGGCACATTTGACCTTTTTTGCTATTGTCTCTATAATGTTCAATCTTTTCTCTCTATGTAGAATAATCTTGGACTAATAGAGCTAAGGTTAGGCACATTCGACCACAGATTCGATGGACACAGATCGCTATTGTCAACGTCATGTCGAATCTCCTATCTATATCAAACTGTTGTCACAACTAAAATGAAAATAAAGCATTTGTTTATGTCGGATCTTTTGGTTTTCAGATTCTGCACGTTCGTTATCGTTTGTTAAAACGATAACAAAAATACCCGAAATTCAGACGAAAATGCATTCGGACGAAAATGAACTGTCGGACAGGTGACCTGTCCCTAAACTACCCATATGCGAAATGTGCACCAAGCCTGGGAGTCAGGGCCTTAAATAGGCATTGCCTGACCCAAGATGACTGCTAGAATCATATGGGGAGGCAGCATCAATCGGATGGCCATGTTCCTCTTGAGTTCCTTCCCCCCTGCAATGCCACTGCGGTTGAGTGCCACCTGCAATGGAGAAAGTAGACTGCACCTGCCTACACACTTTTTCTTTTTTAGATGCAGTAAAAAGGGTTAAAATCCCTGTCAGGTTTTTTGCCCCAGTGCACAAGGCTTGAGAGTTTATGTACTGGTGATCAGAATCGTCCAGCTCCACTGCCTGAAGCCTGTCAAACTCTTTAAGAGGCTGACAGCTGCTGCAGTTGGATGGGACTGGACGTTTCACCTGGTGGTACTTACATATAGGGCAGTATGTGCCCAGGGACAAGTCCCTCTCATAGAGTTTGACAGGCTGCCAGCTGCAAGGCTGGAAGGTGTATCTGTGCACTTCGCCTGTACCTAAATGCCAGAGTCTCCTGGGCTAAATGCATAATTTACATGGAGTCTTAAATACAATTCTACCCTTTACCAGTTCATGAAGGTCATTCTTTCAGACTACAAAGTTTTGCAAAGAGAAAGCAACCATAAGGATCCCTATCTATATTCAGCACCACAAATTTTATATACATATGATAGTTTAAGGTATAAATGCTATCCATAGATTTATGTACTGTTACCTTCCGAGTGCTATGACTTTGGTTTGTACTAACACGATTGTACATAACCCAAATGACAATTAACAGGCCAGCATTGCAGTAGCCAGATTGTGGGTATAAAATCAGCCTAAGGCCCCTTTTACACTTGTGCGACTTCAAAGTCGCACGATTTTACCGTGATTTCAAGGAATGCCTGTGTAAGTGGCATCAAAATCGGACCAAAGTAGTGCAGGGACTACTTTGAAGTCGGAACGACTTGAAGTCGTACTAATATGAATGGCTGTCATTGGAAATCATAGGGAACGGCTTGTCATGCTACTTTGCAGTCCCAAATCGTGGGACAAGTCGTATAAGTGTGAAAGGGGCCTTAAAGAGCAATTGAAGTTGATGAGTAGGGATGGGGTTTGGTTTTGGATCGAAGCAGGATTCTGTCCGAACTTTTCCTATATATACCTTCTCCAGCTACAGCAAGAAGTCATATGTTTAGCAGCGATGGTAATACTGCTGTTAAATGTTATAGCTTCCCACTCAGGAATCCTACTGTAGTTGCTAGGAAGCCAGCGGCCGCTGTCGCCCTAACAACTAGTGATGTTTTCTCACACAGCCCATTCAGCTGTCAGCAGAGAATTCCCTTGAATGTAAACTAGAGCACAGAGATGGCTGACATCACTGAATAAATATGGACATGGCTATATTTGGTGATTTACATCGACCACCATCCCCACCCCTGTTCACAAACAAGCTGAGGGTCCTAGGATCTGTCATTCTCACTTAGGAGTGTGACGGGTGTGCATCAGCTTTGTAATTTGTTATTGCGGGATAGATATTGCATAGGATCTACATTGTTGAATGACAATACCCCTAAGGGTCTGGATTGTAATTTGGGGGTCTCCATGCATTTAAAAAACAAAACAAAAAAACAAACAAAGTTGCCATGGAAATGTCATTAACCAGCAATTTAAATGGGATTTTCTTTGTAAATATAAAAAAAAAAAAACCACAACCAATCCCCCCCCCCTCCAGCCCCGCTCAGAAGCCCACCAGCCCCGCACCTACCCCCATCCATGTCCCAGGCGACTTCGGCGGCTTCCCCAGCTTCTCCTCCCGGCCAATCTGGTCGCTTCTCCTCCCAGCCAATCTGCTTCCTGTCCTGATTGGCCAGGAGGAGATGCAGGAAGACAATAGCGAATGTTGATTTGCTATTGTCACAAGTGGGTGGGCTCAGGGTGCAGTGCTCTGCGCCCGAGCCCACCCTTTTTGAAGCCACGTGCTTTGCAAAAAAAAAACCTGTAGAACTCAATGTGTCTGGCCCCCTGCATGGAGATTAGGGGCCGGGTGCATAGAGATTGGGGGGGGGCTGCCACTTCGCCCCTTATGAACAGGCTGCCGCTGTTGTATACACTAAACATGTTTTAATGTTTCACTTTAACCCATATTTATATTGCTGCAAAAAAACAGTATATATATATATATATATATATATATATATATATATATATATATATATATGTGACATGGGAGGTCGTTAGCTCTAATGGTAGATGTGTTTTTCAGTGATTCAAGCCAGTCGGGAACTATATTTTAGGGCATGACAGTCCATTTTAATAAAAGGCAAATAAAAAGTCTGCGTGGGAAACCTTTATGTTAAAGACTTTTTATTTGAAAATCCACAGAAGCAGAAAAATTCACACAGACCCCTGGTTCTGCAGTGTTGATGGGTACACTCTAATGCACACAGCTCATCAGGCCTTAGTCCTCAGACCACTTGTTGTCTCTTGCAGACAATCATATGCTGGCTGCCTCCAGAGAGGAATGTTATTCTAATGAATCCCCATGCACAGACCTCCTGTATGTTGGGTGGAGATGTCTCCAACTGGGAGCCTGAGGTATTCCCATACCTTCATTATAAGGGCTGTGCTCACCTGAGCACACACCCTGCTGATCATCTACAAAACCTGCACACAGGGTTGGAGATTCCATCCCACCCAAGACACTATGGAACTCTCCCAACTACAGAGCCCCATCCAGGTACACTAAAACCTGGAGAAAGCTGCGAAAGCAGTTTTCTCCATTCTGTAGTCCTGCACTGAGCCAATTTCACAGTGACAGCATCTCGTCCTGTCACTATATATATATATATATATATATATATATATATATAGATCTATCTATCTATCTATAAATATATATATATACAGGCATACCCCACTTTTAAGTACACAATGGGGATTATTTACTAAAGCTGGAAAGTGCAAAATCAGGCTCACTTCTGCATAGAAACCAATGAGCTTCTAACCCCAGCTTGTTCAATTACGCTTTGGTAATAAAACATGGAAGCTCATTGGTTTCTATGCAGAAGGGAGCCTGATTTTGCACTTTCCAGCTTTAGTAAATAAACCCCATTGTGTACATAAAAGTGGGGTATGCCTGTATATATAATTTATTTTTTACAGTTTTGCAATAGTAAATGTTTGCTATGGCAGTGCTTAACCACCCCGTGCCATTTGTTTGAAAATCTTCTGCCTATTAGCCTTGGAAACCGCCAGAGTTTCCAATGAACTTTAAAGATTCTGCCCCAATTGACTTCAGTGGGGTTTGGATTAATGTTGGAACTTGTGAGCAGTTCGTTGATCCGCAAACCGAATCCAGGTAAATTCTCAGCCCAATTTATGGGTAATTTTCATCTTTTGAAAATGGATACTATTCAATTAACAACTAGTCCTGTCAATATAAGAATTGAGAACAATGCCAAAAACCTTCTTTGAAAATATTAAGTATCCCTCAAATTCACAATATACAGCAGTGGTTCTTAACCTCAGTCCTCATTACCCCCCACCAGGCCATGTTTGCAGGCTTTCCTTTTATCTTGCACAGGTGCTTTAAATCTAAGTCAATGGCTTGGTATTTTGGACAGCTATTTTATCTAAGGGAAATTCCCAAAACATGGCCTGGTGGGGGGTAATGAGGACTGAGGTTAAGAACCACTGATATACAGAATAGAACAAGTTAAAGGTCTAATTTTGACACTAACGTTGCCCCCTGGGTCTCATTCACAAAGAATATCAATATCCCACTTTACTAATAAAATTTGATTGGGGCAACAAATGAGATATTTTCCTATTGGTGCCTTGCTTGCATTTTTACTATATCAATAAATTAACATATCTCATGTATGTCAACATACAAACATGACATGGCTTAAAAAAGGCAAACTACAATCAAGATGGATTACTCACCGCATTCTCAAGCTTAGCTCTTCTCTGGTCCAATACATGCTGCTTACGCCTTGCTTCCCAGTGATAAGCTGACATGGTGTTCAGAGTTCTGTATAAATTAAAACTTAGGAGCCATCAAACAAGAAATTGCTGAATTGTAATTGATTCAAGCATTAACTGTTCTGCAATATATAAAAGTGCAGTGAAATCCAAACCAAACCAAATCTTGCCCTCTATTATCTAAAAGCAAGTAGCAAGATATCGTTTCCTGATAATTACCCTGAGAAGCTGGTACTTTGTTAATCATTAGAATACAAGCTGATAGACGGTGTGTAATGGAATGAGTTTTCAGTTCATTAGTATTAGCCGCTCTACCCTCCCCTGCCACAGGCTGATCTCCCTTGCATTGACATAACAATGCAGTGTCCAAGCAACTGCATACACTCATCAAGCTTCACAAAGAGGAAGGCTGTTTGTGTTAAATGACACCAAGAGGACAGAAATAAAGGACTTCTAAAATGAATTTATTTTTATTTTTAAAAAGCCAATCCAAATATGCATGACATAAATATAATTTGAAATATTCTACTGTCCAGGATTATACTTTCTTGCTTACACAGTAGTTTAGATAATAATAATTATATTATATCAATATTATAAAATAATGATTATTCACATTATTATTATTCATGTTATATAATGATTAACCACTTCACAACTGGGCACTTAAACCCCCCTCGTGACCAGACCAATTTTCAGCTTTCAGTGCTCTCACACTTTGAATGACAATTACTCAGTCATGTAATACTGTACCAAAATAAAATTTTTGTCCTTTTTTTTCATACAAATAGAGCTTTCTTTTGGTGGTATTTGATCACCTCTGGGTTTTTAATTTTTTGCATTATATATGAAAAATAAAAATGTTTCTTTGTTTCTGTGACAAAATTTTGCAAATTATTAATTTTTCTTCATAAATTTTGGCCACAATTTATACTGCTGCATATCTTTGGTAAAAATATAGATATTATTTGGTCTTTGTGAAATTTAGAAAGTCTACAAGCTGTGGTGCAAATATGGGCGTCCGCAGGTAGGGGCAAGGGGGGTCAAGTGCCCCCCCCCTGGAATCAGGGATCGGATCTTAAATTCAGCACAGTTGGGTCGCTATCGGGGTGCGGGCAGCCCGCACCCGGGTGCCACCTGCCGGTGGGGTGACACCATCAAGAAGCTGTCGAGCCCCCCAATCAGTGTAGTGTGACTTCCGACTCTTTTCCCTGCTCAGTCCAGCAGAAAACTCGGCGGCGCTGTAACAGGAAAAAGGCGAGCTGAGGGCTATCAGAGGTTTCACGCGCTAGCCCCCCTTTCTCCTGTCAGGGAGAAAAGACTGCATCTCTCACCATGTTCCCCGCCCAGCTTCCTGCCTGCTCCGTTCCGTCCCTATTGGCCATAATTGAGGGCCAATCAAAGGAGACTAGGAGAGGAGAGCATCATGGGACAAAGATTGGCTGCCCCATTTTCCACAGGGAGGAGGCTACAGCTCGATCAAGAGAGAGATTGAGAGAATGCAGTCTGGAAAAAAGCTGAGAGAGAGAGCGCTACAGGACAAAGAATAAGGAGTGTGCTGGGCGGAAGCCAGAGACAGAGAGCAACGATTCCAGCGCCGCCAGAGAGAGAGCCGCGCTGCCCAGCGCCACCAGCGAGAGCCACGCTGCCTAACACCACCAGAGAGAGAAAGACTGAGCCACTACCAGGGTACAGGCATGCTACACTACTGACCAGAGTCACCCCTGGGGTACCCAGAGTAAGCGATCGTCCAGCCGAAAGGATCACTGCTGTACTTTCGCTGGGTCTGGTAAGAGGGCCTGTTGGCCATTATCCATTATTTATACTAGGGACTGTACTACATCTGCAGTCTCTGACTATAATAATGTGATAATGACATTGTCGAAAAGGGGCGGTGCATGGGTGACCCTAAAATGATGCTCCCCCCTGAAAAAAGTTATGCGGACGCCCATGGGTGCAAATCATAAAAAAATGATCACACCTGATGTACTGGTGGCCTATCTAATTTCTTGCAACCCGAACAAGCCAGGAAAGTACAAATACCCCCAAAATGACCCCTATTTTGAAAGTAGACATTCCAAGGTATTTAGTAAGATGCATGGTGAGGTTTTTAATGTTGTAATTTTCCCCCACAATTCTTTGCAAAATTATGTTTTTTTCCCCCCACAAAATTGCCATTGTTATTTCTCTCACATGGCATGTGTATACCACAAATGACACCCCAAAATTAATTCTGCTACTCCTCCTGTGTATTACGATACCACATTTGTGGGACTTTTTCACAGCCTAGCCACATAGAGAGGCCCGACATGCAGGGAGCGCCATCACGTGTTCTAGGAGCATAAATTACACATCTAACTTGTTGACTACCTATTACACTTTTGAAGGCCCTGGCACTGATACGTGGCATTGACAGGCGGCACTGGGGACAGGTGCCCATGGGGGCAGGTGGCACTGGGGGCAGGTGGCACTGGGGGCAGGTGGCACTGGAGGTAGGTGGCACTGGAGACAGATGGCACTGGGGACAGATGGCACTGATAGGTGGCACTGGGGACAGAGGGCACTGTGTTGTGTTTGTGTAACTGATTTTTTTCACTCCTGCTGCAGCAAGGAAGCTCTCCCTCCTCACACGCTGTCTCTGTGTAAGGAGGGAGAGCCGGCAATGAGAGATGATCTCATATGTTTACATATGAGATCATCTCTCATTGGACACTCCGATCGAGTGCTAACTGACCGCTGTGATTGGCCATTTAGCACGATCTGTGATTGGCTGTGTCCAAGGGACACGGCCAACACAGATTTCCCCCGCCGCGTGCCCATGGCGGTGCGCAGGGGGAACGTAAACAGGTGGATGTCCAGGGACGCCCTCCCGGCAATTGAGCGCCGCGCTGTAGCCATCTTTTAGCTATAGCGCGGGCGCAAAGTGGTTAAGATGATGTTGATGATTATTATTATTATTATACAGGATTTATATAGCACCAGAGTTTGTGCAACACTTTACAAAATTAAGGGAGATAGTAGAGCTGCAATCAAATCCAATACAATAGAGTTTAGCGGGTCATGAGTGTTTATAATCTAATGGGAGAGGCAAGAAAAGGGGCGAGTAGCTAATTATGAAAGTTAAAATACAGTTGTTAGGAAGAGGTAAGATAGACTATCCTAAAAGGGTGTGTTTTCAATTATTTCCTATAAGTGAACAGAGTAGGAGATAGCTGTATGGATTGAAGTAGGGAGTTTGAGAGGGGGGGGGGGGTTCTGGAAAAATCCTGAAGACAAGCAAGAGGAGGTGATGTGAGCTAGAGAGCAGGAGAGGAAGAGCGTAAAATATGGTTTGGGTGATATTTGGAGTTGAGGCTGATGATGTAGCTTGGGGAAGACTTGTGGAAACCAGTATAGGGATTGGCAAAGAGGGTTGATAGACACTGAATGGTTGGTTAGGTGGAAGAGTCTGGCAGTAGCATTCATGATAGACTGAAAGGAGGATAACCTGTGGCCAACAAGGAGGTAGTTGCTATATTCCAGGCGAGGATATTCTGACAGCAGAGGAGTCCTGCTGTTAGAATATAATGGCACAGCAGGGAGGATTACTCCATCCACATCACATGCATTTTTCTTTGGCCAGGCTTGATGGAGAAGGATTGGAAATTTTTTTTAAAAAAATTATGAAATAACCCTCATATTTTACTACCGGCACCCCATCATTTTTATGTAAGCAGTGCCTAAAATGAAATGCCTTCTAGACCCAAGCGCTTCTATGAGCAGCAGTTCACCAACTGGATGAAGTAATATGTTGCCACCAAATCTGTTGAGCTCCCATTGCGGTCCACTGACTGTGGAATGAGTGTACTCCCTGGAACTGGTATGGACCTAGTTTAAACCTATAGCACAAATCATACACAATACAGAAAAATTTTTTACATTTGTATTTCTATAATGCCTAAGGTGCTCAAAGTGCTTAAGAGGTGAGGTAGCCATCTTGTGCGCACTCAGCTGAGCCAAATAGCCTACCAGCATGCCTTGGAGTGTGAGAAGAAACCAGAGTATCCAGAGGAAACCCAAAGAACAAGGAGAACGTACAAACTCTATGCAGGTAGTGTCCTGGTTGGATTCAAACCAAGGACCCTAGTGCTAGAAAGGTAGAAGTGCTAATTACTTAGCCTCTGCAACACACAGTATATACAGCACACACAACAAAGTGCACATACAGTACAGGCAGTATAACTAGCATATGAAATACACAGAACATAGAATACACCACATACACAGCACTAAACATGCAAAACACACAAAGATAATAACATACAGAACATAGAACATGTATAGCACAGTTGCCTGTCCTGTCACCCCAACCCATCCATACTTATTTCAATGCTACTTAGGATGTGGGTACCTGTATATGAGTAAAAGTTCTCTAAAAATGCTGGGGGATTAGCAGTTCCCAACCCGAGGATATATTTTCATGCTCAACTACAGCACTTTGCGGGATCGGACTCTGAGCGCCCACCCTCTCCTGCTCAATGTCTATTTTCTTTTGTGTTCAATGGACAGCCACCACTGCATGTACTGGATGGGGCAATGAAGGGTGTTTTGCTTGCTGCTATGCCTACCCTGATGTTAATGTGTAAAATATGGGATACTGTTAAGAAAATTATGGGGTTTTCTTATCCTACTAGATACACCCCCATATGGGGCAATGATAGACTTCCTGAACTTTTGATTCTCCGGGGTTCAATTATATGAGAATGTTTTTCTCAAAACTTTTGAACAGTTGAGGAAAGAGGTTTCCTTACAGTCGAGTTGGTTTTAGCAATTTATTCAATTGCGCCATGCTTTACGCGCTCAATTATCTTTAGTTGAAGTGTTCTTTCCCTCCACCCTTGCTCTGGATAGAATAGTACAAGCAAGGTCAACTAAGGGTCTTACTTCTGTGACATATATGGTGCTGTTATATAAGTTTTTATTAAGTTTTCCTATTCGCTCCAGGGCTGGGTGGGAACAGGATATTAATCCTATTCCCAAGGAGGTTTGGGAGGACATCCTTTAGTCCCTGCCTCTCGTTTCCCTTTTATAAACACATAGACTAACCCAGATTTTTAGCCTTCATAGGGTATATAGAACCCCTGAATTTTTTAATGCCATAGGCTTGAGATCTGAGCCAACCTGTGCCAGGTGTGGTAACACAGGTACTCAGTATACATCTTTTGTGGCGGTGTCCCAAATTCCAGAGATATTGGGCGTAGGTGGTTGGTACTCTTAACCGCTTCCCGACCGCCTCCTGTAGATATACGTCAACAGAATGGCACGGGCAGGCAAAAGCACGTACCTGTACGTCCCCTTTAATTTGCCTGCCCGGGGGGCGCGCGCACGCCGCCAGCGGCGCGCGCGACCCGGTCGGGAGCTCCGTGACCACGGCCGCGGGACCAGCGGACCCGATCGCCGCTGGTATCCCGCGATCGGGTTACGGAGCTGAAGAACGGGGAGAGGTTTGTGTAAACAAACCTCTCCCCGCGCTTCCTACACTGACTGTCAGTGATCGGCGGTTCCCTGTCATCGGGAACGCCGATCAATGACGTCAGACGTACAGCCACGCCCCCCTACTGTAAAAAAAAACACAACACATCACACTGACTCCTCCCCGCCCCCTAGTGGTTAACCCCTTCTCTACAACTGTCATTTACATAGGAATCAGTGCTATTTAAATAGCATTGATTTCTGTATAAATGACAAATGTCCCAAAAATGTGTCAAAAATGTCCGATGTGTCCGCCATAATGTCGCAGTCACAAAAAAAATCGCTGATCGCCGCCATTACTAATAAAAAAAAAAAATATTAATAAAAATGCTATAAAACTATCCCCTATTTTGTAAACGCTATAACTTTTGCGCAAACTAATCAATAATCGCTAATTGCGATTTTTTTTACCAAAAATATGTAGAAGAAAACTTATCGGCCTAAACTGAGGAAAAAAAATGTTTTTTTATATATTTTTTGGGGATATTTATTATAGCAAAAAGTAAAAAATATTGCATTTTTTTCAAAATTGTCGCTCTATTTTTGTTTATAGCGCAAAAAATAAAAACCGCAGGGGCGATCAAATACCACCGAAAGAAAGCTCTATTTGTGGGAAAAAAAAGGACGCCAATTTTGTTTGGGAGCCACGTCGCACGACCGCGCAATTGTCAGTTAAAGCGACGCAGTGCCGAATCGCAAAAAGGGGCCTGGTCCTTTGGCTGCAAATTGGTCCGGGGCTGAAGTGGTTAATGGGCTATTGGATGTAAATATTCCTGTTGAACCACTTACGTGCCTATTGGGCTACCTTGATTCTCTTATTTACATTCATCCGATTGCGAATACTATCAGGCGTGCTCTTTTTGTGGCCAGTAGACAAATTGCCCTTAAGTGGCCCTCTCTACATCCTCCTACTCTATCTGACTGGATTTTTGATCTCAATAGGATTATTACCTTTGAAAAACATACATATTTTTTAAGGAACTCCATGAGGAAGTTTCATGCTATCTGGTCACAGTGGCTTGAGGCTTGAGCCCATGTCCCCGGTATTGGCATAGAGATCAATCTGCACTATAAGTATTGCTGTGTATGCATATGGCTATAAGTGACTATACAGTATCTCACAAAACTGAGTACACCCCTTACATTTTTGTAAATATTTTATTATATCTTTTCATGTGACAACACTGAAGAAATGACACTTTGCTACAATATAAATTAGTGAGTGTACAGCTTGTATAACAGTGTATATTTGCTGTCCCCTCAAAATAACTCAACACACAGCCATTAATGTCTAAACCGCTTGCAACAAAAGTGAGTACACCTTCATATATATAATTTTAGCAGAGACCCTAGAGAATAAAATGGCAGTTGTTGTAATGGCAACGTCTGAAGTGTACGGCGCTGCGCCGTACATACGGCTCATGTGTGAGAACGGGCGGTGCATGCTGGTGGCTCAGCTGCACCAGAGCCCTGAAGATAGTGCTTGTGGGCTTCACATGCCCACAAGCAAAATGGAAACATCCAAGAACAAGGAATAAAACATATCCTGCTCAATCAAATCGGCAATCGAGCAGCAATTAAAAAGAGAACGTAAGTACTAGTAATAAGTGTTTTAAAATGAAGATATTCATCCAAAAGAAAAAATTATTTTCACAGTTGGAACTCCGCTTTAACTTACATCCATTTAACATACCACCAAGTTTGACCTATTTCCTGTGTACTGTCATTGAGTGGTAGAATTCTAAAGCCCCATACACACGATCAGAAATTCTGCCAGCAAAAGTCAGATGTGAGCTTTTGGTCAGAAATTCCGACCGTGTGTATGCTCCATCGGACTTTTGCTGGCAGAATTCCAGCCAGCAAAAGATTGAGAGCATGTTCTCTATTTTTCGGTCGGAAAAAGTTCCGATCGGAAATTCAGATCGTCTGTACAAATTCCAACACGCAAAATTCCTACGCATGCTCAGAAACAATTTGACGCATGCTCGGAAGCATTGAACTTCATTTTCTCAGCTCATTGTAGTGTTGTACGTCACCGCGTTCTTGACGGTCGGAAGTTCATCAAACTTTTGTGTGACTGTGTGTATGCAAGCCAAGCTTGAGCGGAATTCCGTCTGAAAAACCATCCAAGTTTTTTCCGACAAAAAATCTGCTCGTGTGTGCGGGGCATAACACTAATGCAGCGTACACACGATCGGAAATGCCACCAGCAAAACTCAGATGAGAGCTTTTTGCCGGAAAATGCGACCGTGTGTATGCTCCATCGGTCTTTTGCTGCCGGAATTCCAGCCAGCAAAAGATTGAGAGCATGTTCTTTATTTTTCCGTTGTGAAAAGTTCCTATCCGAAAATGCGATCGTCTGTATGCAATTCGGACGTGCCAAAAATCACGCATGCTTGGAAACAATTTGACGCATGCTCAGAAGCATTGAACTTAATTTTCTCGGCTCGTCGTATTGTTGTACGTCACCGCGTTCTTGACGGTTGAAAGTTCAGCAAACTTTTGTGTGACCGTGTGTATGCAAGCCAAGCTTGAGGGGAATTCCGTCGACAAAAACATCCAAGATTTTTCGGATGGAAATTCCGCTCGTGTGTACGCGCCATTAGTTACTCTGGTGTGAGGATCCTCCAACCTACAACCAATTGTGTCAGTGGGGACCGGGCAGCTTTAAGAGAGGTCTGGAATGGAAAGGACTGCAAGGATGAATAGTTTAGGGCCGGGCATGACAGTGTGTCTAAGGGAGACACATATGGGGTTAATGTGGTAAGAAGTAAGGGGAGTGGTTGAAAAGGGGAAGGTAAGAGAGAAGTTTTGCTAAAGATGGAGTGGTTATATTTATAGGGGGGGCGGAGAAAGTGGTCAGTGTGAGGAAGAATCTGAAGGAAGGGGCAGTTTTTGCCACCCTCCCTCCCTCCCTATATGTGTAATGTTTTGGTGAGTATTTGTTGTGGTGTGTTTCTTTCTTTCAGGAGGAGGGAGAAGGTCGTCATGACAGCAGAGATGGGCCCTTCAGGGCGGTGGCTGTGTTTTTTCTGGTGGTCTTTGACGGTGGCAGTAAACGGAGGTAATCAAAAAGGGGTGGGGGGGCTCATCGGTAGTATGTGCCCCTCCGGTGTATTCTAGAAACGGTGGATGGAATACTGGCATCGGGAAGGGGTTGTCCCCGAGCGGTTACAGCTGGAGGCCTATCAGTTTGGAAAAGGTCCCGCAGTGCATTGGTGGTATATGGGTCACCGTCAGAGACCATCAGACTGGGGTTAACAGGTTATGTTATTGTTATTATATATATTTGTTATATATATATATATATATATATATATATTTGATTAGAGTGATTTATTTGGATTGTTTTAATAAAAGGCTGTTATGGCCATTTTACTCCAAAAAGAAAGGTGTGGTCTCATCATTTTAGGTAGGTAAAGAAGGGGTTGGAGTATAAGTGGATAACAGTGATAAGAAGGAGGGGGACATTTGGACTACACTGGTCAAGAGTCGTGGCAGAACAGAGAATCCATCCTCACCCTGCGGGGGGTAAGCACTACACATAGACACACACAGAGCACATAGAATACAAAGCAAAAAAACTATGGAAAATGTCTCTTCTGGTTTGGCAAGCAAACATTTTGAAGCTATTTTAATCATCATATGATCAAGGCATACATTTAAGGGAACACAATTTTATAGGGATCTGTTGAAGGTTTCAGAGGGCTACAAGCAGTTGTCTTTGTGTCATACACAGGAATATAGAGTTATTCTTGCCAGGCCTTTCGAGGTAAAGGCAGTGAGAACATAACACTGCGGCTGCACCATGCTTATGTATCTTTTATGAGCTAAGTGCTGTCATATTAATGAAGCCTTTATGTTGCTAGATGGCCATGTTAAATAATTTCAGCATTTGAAAACATCCTGATCCATGTTAAAGAACGACCTTTTAGCTCAATAACACATGGCTCATCGTATATAGATGTTTGACCACGACTCTCCCTCTGCTTCTCCCTGTGGCTTTGAGGCCTTGTTAAAAACATTTTTACACTAAAGTAAAACATTACAAAAGCCACATTATTACTGACACTGGACATTTTAATCTTTGCACTTCATTACGGTGCGTTAGGGAATGCGCGTTAATGCGTGTTATCCTATGTCTGTCAAGTCTGTATTAAGTTAGCATATTTAAACATGTTGCCCGTCTATCACAACTCAGCAAAAACTGGATAAGCACATTTATTTTTGACCCAGTGCACCCCAACACTGTGCATTTGGGCTCAGGTCAATATGCATTGTTTTCTGTGTATTTGGAACAGAGAGGTCAGCAAAATCCCATTGACTGGACTTGAGCAGTAGACATGGCAGTACAAAGGTTGCGTTTGATCTAGGTTACAACATGTTCTAGTAAGGAGCATCTAAACTGCAGGCAAAGAGGGTCAAATACAGCCTTTTCTTATCAAATTCTGCATTTTCCATTTGAATGAAAGGTCTTGCAATATGCTGGACCACCATGGGATAGCTCAAAGGGGACCGTTTGCTTCTCATATCTATTTTTGCATTCACAGGTGCAGCTTAGAACGGTATCCCTGGGCAACCAGGGGAGCAAGGATTGGTGTGCAGCAGAAGTGGGCTGATTGGTCTGTTTTTGGCGCTTCTAGCGCGCGCTATAGGAGTCTATTTAAGGGCCTGGAACGGCTCCCTCACAGACCGCTCTGACTGGAGCTGAAGCGCGGACGTCCTGCACCATGAAGCGCCGTTCTCCCAGTGGCCGTGAGTCCCTCCTTTGCCGCCTCATTGAGAGGGCTGAGAAGGAGGGCGGCGAGGAATGGCTTTTAAAATGCCTGGAGGAGGAGAGTACCTCTCCTCCGCCTACCTCCACTCCTCCTGAGACGGAAGAAAGACCGGCCTCAGGTGGGGGCGGCATCAGGCAGCAACCTGACAGGAAGAAAAAGAGGCAGAGAACAGCTGCTTCTCCAAGCGTGTCATGTAAGGAGAGGGCTGGCAGTGTGTTACACAAGAGGGCTTCCTGTGTGAAGGAGAGCAGCGCTACTCAGCTTTCTTCAATGCAGCAGATTGAGCAGCGGTCATTATATAAAGATGGTGAGAGATGTTTTTTACCTCAGAATGTTGGTGTGTTAAGTTTGGTGGAATCATTATCTAATGTGTTACAGCAATTTAAAGGGGCACATGCTAATGGTGCTAAAGTTTATGATGATATTAATAATGATTTACAAAAAAGGGCACAGTTACCTGGTGCAGATAAGGTTATTACAAAAGAGGTTTTTAAATCAAAAAGAGGTAATATTGGTGAAAGTTCAAGTGCACAAGTTTTTTGGTACTGACCAGGCTATACAGTTGCCTGCTGCTTCCCAGGTTTTTCAGAGAGCACAGGCACCTGGTGCATCTATTGAGAATAAAGATGATTTGGTTTACAGCAATGCTGACAATATGAGAGCAAGTGCACATTTACATGGTGCTATGGATAATAAGGTGAGTTGTTCTGAATATATGAATGAGGCTGGTACTGTATGGCAGAATATGAGCGAGTCTGCCTCACAAGAGGAGTATAAAGAAAAAATCTCTGGTCTAAAAGTTTTGAATCCAGCAAGGTTTAACACTCAATTACCCCTCAATTCTTTAGCTATGTCAGTGGGTGAGTCCTCTTTCAGGGAGCCACTGCCATGTGCATTATCACCACTAGGCTTTCATCTGCATAAGTCAGTTAAAGAAAGGATTTTGAAAGGGGAATTCATTGACATTCTGTCATTACTGCCAGCCTCAAAGGAATTTTTGGCTAAGCTAGAGAAGCAGCATGGGGATAGGGCTGAGGAAGATAGGAGGAGGGCCATCCCTAGAACTTTTCAGAATTGGCTGCAGGCATTCTGCATTTATGCAGCAGTTATGGGTGAACGGTTTCCAGATAAATGTTCAGGTTTATTTCAACATTTGGACATTATTGCAGAGGCCTTTCGCCATTTTGGTGGCTCTGCATGGTATACATACGATGAAAACTTTCGCCAAAAGTTATCGGTGCACCCATCGCTGCACTGGGGATCTAAGGACGTTGGTTTATGGCTGAATCTTATGCTGCCAGCAAGACCCCAGTTTAGTCAAAGATTGGCACCTAGTGCGCAACCAACGTTTCGCAAAGGCCTATGTTTTGCATTTAACGAAGGGCAATGCAAATTTTTAGCTAATTGCCGGTACAGACATGAGTGTTCACACTGCAATGGGAGCCATTCGGCTAGCAGGTGTTTTCGGAGATCAGCTGCCTCCTCTCTTCAGTCACTTCCCAGAGACTCTCATGGGAAAAGCATCGACACCAGTGATGCTAACAAGAATGCTTCCCTGGCTAGAACGCTATCCAGACCACAGGATGGCAGCTCTGCTAATTAATGGCTTTAGGGAAGGTTTCTTAGTTCCATCATTTATGGGTTCAGGTTGTAAGTTTGTCAAGAACTTAAAATCTGCTACCATGTATGCTTCGGTAACTCAGGAGAAAATATTGAAAGAATTGAGCGAAGGCAGAATCTCTGGCCCATTTTCTGTACCCCCCTTCCGGAACTTTCGGATTTCACCATTGGGGATAGTTCCTAAGAAGGAGAATGGTAGTTATCGCTTAATTCACCACTTGTCCTACCCACCTGAGGCATCACTAAATGATGAGGTTGCTAATGTAGACGCACCAGTTTGCTATGCTTCATTTGATGAAGCCTTATCAATGTTGAGACATTTTGGTCAAGGCTCTTTACTAGCAAAGGCAGATATTAAATCTGCCTTTCGCCTTTTGCCAGTACACCCACAAGGTTTCAATTCATTAGGTTTCCAATTTCAAGGTCAGTTTTACTTTGATAGATGCCTACCTATGGGTTTCACCCTGTCGTGCTTCTATTTTGAAGCATTTTCTACTTTTTTATACTGGGTATCTTCATCCAAGTTTCCCAAAGGGGGTTTCCTACATTACCTGGACGATTTTTTATTTGTTGGTCCAGCCATCTCTCCTATTTGTCTAGAGTCTTTACATACCTTTTTGTCCACTTGTGAGCATTTTGGTATCCCATTGGCCCATGAGAAGACGGTCTTTCCAACCACTTCGTTAGAGTTTTTGGGTATTACTATAGACTCATCCGCTATGGAATTCAGGCTTCCTCCTCTTAAAATAAATAAGATGAGACAATTGATCTCTTCCTTTTTAGCTAAGAGGAAGGTGCTCTTAAAAGAAGCTCAATCCTTGTTAGGCCTTTTGGCGTTTGCAGCCAGAATTATTCCTATGGCCAGGGTTTTCTCTAGAAGATTTTCCCTGGCCATCAGAGGTTTCAAAAGTCAGAATGCTCACATCCGTCTCTCAAATAACATAAAGGAAGACCTGATGGTCTGGGACCAATTTTTGTGCGATTTCAACGGTTCGACGGTTTGGCAAGGTGAATTTATATCTAACATCCAGTTGGAATTTTTTACGGATGCTGCGGGTTCGTCGGGCTTTGGAGCTTTTTTGCAAGGTCGCTGGCTAGCGGGTAAATGGCATAAGGTATGGTTGCAGAAGAATGTACTACAGAACATAGTTCTTCTGGAACTATTCCCGGTATTAGCGGCTGTGGTGGTTTGGCAGGAGATTTTTCAGAATCGTAGGATTCTGGTTCACACGGACAATAAAGGTGTTTTATTTGCTATCAATACTTTATCCTCTAAATCTGACCCGGTATTGAAACTCCTGCGATTTCTTGTTTTGCATTGTATGCGTTTCAATATCTGGTTGAAGGCCGATTACATAGAAGGAGCACGTAATAACATTGCCGATGCTTTGTCTCGTTCACAGTTTGCGAAGTTTCGGGAGCTGGCCCCCTCGGCGGAACCGGTCGGGTATCCTTGCCCAGATTTCCTCTGGGGCTTGATATGAACCTGGTAACAACCAACCTGAGAGATTCGGTTTCACAGAAAACTTGGTCAGACTACAACCTTTCATGGTCCAGATGGTGTTCTTTTTGCCAAGGGTTAGGTTTGGACGAGCTGTATGTGTCATCATATGTTGCCTTGTCTTTTACATCGTCACTTTTGCAATCGAATCTTAGTCCTTCCTCGGTCAGCAAAATTTTAGCGGGTGTATCATTTTTTCTAAAATTCTCCGGCCAACCACCCCTGACCTCTTTCTTCCAAGTTAATCAGGTGCTGAAAGGTTTTCGCCGTGCAAACCCGTCACGGGACAGTAGACGTCCCATTTCAGTTACCCTATTAGTGGACCTTCTTGAGGTCCTCCAAACAGTGTGCTCATCCGAATTTGAGACGTTTCTTTTTAGGGCAGCGTTTGCCATTGCATTTTTTGGGGCGCTAAGGTTAGGCGAATTCACTGCCATAAACAGGAGTTCTCTATCCTTTTTGCTATTCTCACATGTCCTTTTGAGTCAGGATTCCGTGCATCTATTCATTTGTAGGTCCAAAACCAAAGCGTGGGGGAATGGGCAGTGGTTTTCTTTAGCTAGTTCCCCTAACCCAGCTATCTGCCCAGTTTTGCACGTATCTAGATACTTATCAGTTAGACCTCTCTCTGTTGGTTCGTTCTTTATACACAATGACCTATCCTCATTGACTAGATTTCAATTTTCATCTGTTTTGGCTTTATGCCTAAAACGTCTAAACCTGTCTGGCTTTTGCTTTTCTTCCCATTCGTTCAGAATTGGGGCGGCCACGACAGCTAATGCGTTGGGTTTTTCGGAGGATAGGTTGATGAGGATTGGTCGTTGGAATAGTGACAGATATAAGTTATATGTCCGCCCTGAATTGCTAACTGTTTGAATTTTTTTCTCTTTCCAGATCCATTACAGACAGTGGTATGGATAGTAGGTCACTCTTACGTCTTCTGGGCTGCCAAACATGCCGGAGATAGGATCTACTCATCCAATTTGGGTTTGGACAATAAGGTTTTTTTGGTTTTATGGTCAGGCGTTAGGGGCCTGAGATGGAAGGACCTTATGTTTCAATTAGAGTATTTATCCGATATATGGCCGCCCCCTGATATTTTAGTTATTCATGCGGGTGCTAATGATATTGGCAAGTTGGGTACATGGGATTTGTTATGCAAAATGAAGCAGGATCTGCAGATGATTAAGCTCATGTTTCCATCCACTTTGCTAGCATTCTCTGAAATGATTCCGCGGCTTTCGTGGTCCCCCTTTGGCAAACTGTTTTATTTGGACAAAATTAGAAGGCGGTTAAATAGGACAGTCCACAGTTTTCTAATCTCTCAAGGGGGTGTTTCTATCAGGCATCTCGAGCTGGAAGGCTTCGTTCCGGGCTTGTTCCGAGAGGATATGGTTCATTTATCCAAAATTGGTTTAGATATTTTTAACATGGGCCTTCAAAGCTTAATAGAATCAGCCACGGTGGTGGGGGGGCTTCAGTCAAAGGCTATGCCTTTGGCTTCAGCCGGTGGGGAGTAGTCGTCCAGCATTGACTGGATGGACATCAATTCAATTTTTGTTTAAATACATTTTAGCCAAATGGCTTTATATTTATAGTTACATTTTTATTGAATTTGTAATTTGAATTGCCCCCCATGGATAACACCGTGGCCATATTTAAGCCAATAAACTAATTTTATTTATAAGCTTGTGTTGTTTCATTTATTAAGGTTTACCTTTGTGCTAGCCCATGAAAGGTCTTGCAATATGCTGGACCACCATGGGATAGCTCAAAGGGGACCGTTTGCTTCTCATATCTATTTTTGCATTCACAGGTGCAGCTTAGAACGGTATCCCTGGGCAACCAGGGGAGCAAGGATTGGTGTGCAGCAGAAGTGGGCTGATTGGTCTGTTTTTGGCGCTTCTAGCGCGCGCTATAGGAGTCTATTTAAGGGCCTGGAACGGCTCCCTCACAGACCGCTCTGACTGGAGCTGAAGCGCCCACCCACCCTCCCTATTTTTAGTCATGATGTTGTCCAAAAGGGGGAGTAGTCGTCCAGCATTGACTGGATGGACATCAATTCAATTTTTGTTTAAATACATTTTAGCCAAATGGCTTTATATTTATAGTTACATTTTTATTGAATTTGTAATTTGAATTGCCCCCCATGGATAACACCGTGGCCATATTTAAGCCAATAAACTAATTTTATTTATAAGCTTGTGTTGTTTCATTTATTAAGGTTTACCTTTGTGCTAGCCCATGCAGTGGCATGCGTTCAAAATAAAAATGCAGTCATTGACTAGAACACCCATTGAGATGAACCCTTACTGTGTCTGAGGACATGATGAGACAGATCCAGGACAGGAACTAAACAAATACAAAGAGCAGTAGATCAGCATACCTCCCAACTTTCTGAGGGACACCAATCAGAAAAAGTATGCAGGCATAGGACACACCCCTTTCCAAGCTTTTAAAGGAGAATTGTACAAAAAACAAGATTGGTTAAACCCACAAGTGCTTTTTTTACCACTACTATTCCTTTATATCGGCTTTTGGAATTTACAAATGCAGCAATTTAGAAATCAGATGAAAGGTTTAGTACTGGAAAACACTTTTTGATAGATAAAAAGTGCATTTTATATACATCTATATAGATCAGACCAAAATGAGGGACAAATGAGAAAGAAAGAGGGACAGTGGGACATTGCTCCAACTCAGGGACAGACCCTCAAAATCAGGGACAGTTGGGAGCTATGGATCAGTAGTAGATAAGTATCACTGCCTTCCATCTTTTGCTGCATAGGGGGTCGGACTCGCTCTCTTTGCAAGGAAGCCCGTTTAACAAGATTTAGTACTGAGAAACTTTGTAAGTGACGCAAAGTTAAAAAGATTTTCTGATCATATCAATGAGCTTAATGACATATTAATCTACTATTGTTCTTATTTGTTTAGTTCCTGGACTGTTTCTCAGCAGGGGCTGCTCTTAAACTAGCCATAGATGGAACAACATTTGGGATGTTCAGCAGAGACCATTCCCATTCAAGGGGAGTCAATCTAATGATCAACTTCTCCTGAACTGGACTGTTGGTAAATTTTCATTTGATCAGCACTGCAACCAATCAGATGCAGTGCAGTGCTGTTTCCTAATGGCCCGTACACACGATCGCAATTTCCGACAGGAAATGTTCGATGTGAGCTTGTTGTCGGAAAGTCCGACCGTGTGTATGCTCCATCGAACATTTGCTGTCGGAATTTCCGCACACAAATGTTTGAGGGCAGGTTCTCAAATTTTCCAACAACAAAACTTGTTGTCGGTAAGTCCGATCGTGTGTACACAAGTCCGTCGCACAAAAGTTCATGCATGCTCTGAATCATGCAGAAGGCTATTGAACTGGCTACTGAACTTCCTTTTTCTCGGCTCGTCGTACGTGTTGTACGTCACCGCGTTCTTGACATTTGGAATTTCCGACAATATTTATGTGACCGTGTGTATGCAAGACAAGTTTGAGCCAACATCCTTCAGAAAAAAAGCCACCGTTTTGTTGTCGGAATGTCCGATCGTGTGTACACGGCATAAATGTACCAGGTCCAGCTCCAAGGATGTGGAACTGCACACCCTTGCCCCACTCCTAATGCATGCTGTAGAATGGCTGCCCTGTCCTGCACCCATTTTCAGCCCCCTTGTTCCAGCTGTCCATGGTTGGCAGGGAGTGTGCTACCACTAAGCGGACTAGGCGACCGCCTAGGGCGCACTGCCGCCTAGGGCGCCCGGCCGCTGGTTATTTTACTTTGAGTCCTGCACAGTCTGTCCTTATAATTATCCTGTCAAGCAGCGCCGCCCTCCACCACCCCCCCCGCCTCCCCCGCTCTGGGAGCCAGTAACGATGTGTGTGAGTGTGAGTGTCCAGTGCGTCCAGGGCGCTCTCTGTGTGTCACTCACTCTCACTGTGTCAGGCTCAGGCAGCATCCGCCCCCCCGCCCCTCTCTGCTCATGACATGACATGTCATATACCGCCGAGGCCGCTCCTCAGTGTCCATGTTCAGTCCAGCAGCACAGCCCCCCTCAGGCCCCGCCCCCCCCACGCGCTCCTGGAACGAAGTATGGATGACTGGAAGATGCAAGCAAGCATCATGGGATACAGTAGCAGCATGGCGGCGGCTCTCCGGGCTTTGGGACAGGTGCTGGCTGGAACAGGAAGAGGCACTGCATGACACAGAACAGAAGCAACAGGCAGCCTGGCAGGTACACAGGCAATACAGCAGAGTTGGTGCCAGAGAGAAACAGGTGTTATTGGTGTGGTAAGTAAAAACTGTTACTTTCTCTCTTAGGCCCCTTTCACACTGGGGCGGGAGCCGCGGTGACGGTAAAGCAGCGCTATATTTATTGTATATTTGCTTTACCGTCGTTTTAACCGCGGTATTCGGCCGCTCGCGGTGCGGTTTTACCCCCCGCGAGCGGCCAAAAAAGGGTTAAAACACCCCCACAGAGCGCCGCCGTAGCGGCGCTTTGCGGCGGTATTGCCGCGGTTTTACCGCGGTTTCCCATTCAAATCAATGGGAAGGAGCGGTATAGGAGCGGTGAACACACGGCTCCTATACCGCTCCAAAGATGCTGCTAGCAGGACTTTTTTTGTCATCCTGCTAGCGCACCGCTCCAGTGTGAAAGCCCGCCGGCTTTCACACTGGAGTTAAAGGGGCCGGATTTTTTCATGCGGTAAACAGGCGCTATTTTTAGCGCTGTACCGCATGAAAAACGCCCCGGTGTGAAAGGGGCCTTAATGAGACTGTATATGTGATGACAATGAAATGTAATTTTAAAATTTGTGTGAGTGTATATGTATTATATTGACTGAAATGTCCCCCCCCCCCCCCCCGAGTCTTTATTTTATGAGCGCTGGTGAAGCGGCATTGATGGGCGCTGGTGAGTCTCTATTGGATGGGCGCTGGTGACATGGTATTTGACGGGCGCTGGTGAAGCGGCATTGATGGGCGCTGGTGAGTCTCTATTGGACGGGCGCTGGTGAAGCGGCATTGATGGGCGCTGGTGAGTCTCTATTGGACGGGCGCTGGTGACATGGTATTTGACGGGCGCTGGTGAAGCAGCATTGATAGGCGCTGGTGAGTCTCTATTGGACGGGCGCTGGTGAAGCGGTATTGATGGGCGCTGGTGATGAGTCTGTATTTGGTGGTCGCTGGTGACATGGTATTTGATGGGCACTGGTGAGTCTGTTAAGTGGCATTGATAGCCGCTGGTGAGTCTGTATTTGATGGGCGCTGGTGAAGTGGCATTGATAGGCGCTGGTGAGTCTGTATTTGGTGGGCGCTGGTGAGTCTGTATTTGATGGGCGCTGGTGAAGTGGCATTGATAGGCGCTGGTGAGTCTGTATTTGGTGGGCGCTGGTGAGTCTGTATTTGGTGGGCGCTGGTGAGTCTGTATTTGGTGGGCGCTGGTGAGTCTGTATTTGGTGGAAAATAGTAGCGGTCATTAAAAAGGTGGGGTGTACGTGGGCAGGGCAAAGGGGGTGTAGTCAGGGGTGGAGCCAAGGGGGGCGGCAAAATGAGGTTTCGCCTAGGGTGCCAAAAATCCTTGCACCAGCCCTGCACGCATGGGCAATTGCTTGCTTTCTAACAACTAGAAGGAACTGCTAGAAGAAGCTGTGGGAGGATGGCATGGAGAGTGGGTATGTTGGAGCACAATGTGGCTGCAGTAGCTATCAGAGCAGACATGAAAACACAATCCGCTCGTTGCTAGGCAATGATTTGGAGTGTGCGTGCAGTGAGGAGGTGCGCCTCCTGCCCATCCTTTGTCATGCCCTTGGCCATACCTATATAGTATTTGTACATCTCATGGAAGCCTTACTGCAGATATTAAGCACTATCATTGTTTATAGTTTTCTACATTTTGGATTACAGGTTTATGGTCTAACGATTAGGAAATAATGAATAATATTGGATTTCATTTAGATGTCTGTACTATAGCCCTAGAACCTTATTCTCGTTTTCGTTTTGCTCTTTTGAGTTTAGTATATCAGCCCTTTAATGGCTGCAAGGGCTTGTAAAAGACATTTTGACCTAATGATTATAAAACGCTGCTGAGATGTGAAACTACCAGTAGTATATTTCCCAAGAAACTGATAACGGTTGTGTGACCCTGTTTTGTAGGTACCTAGAATAACCAGAGTCTTCCCTAAGTGGAAAAGTGGGTTTAATAATAAGTTTGGCAGTGCCTGCACTTAGGATAGGAGATCTGTGAGCAGAGAGGATCCCCTTTCTGGGAAATAAACTAGTAATATAATCAAAGTAATTGGGACTACTGCACCAAGTATATAATTACTATACATAAGCATGGAAATAATGTTCTGTTTAATCAGTGGTGATAAAGAGATCATGCAACCAGCATTTGATCAGCCCGAGAAGCTGCCTCTTACTGGGAAGCAAAACCTAAACTATTAGAAAACAGGAACACATGCCTAATAGTCTCTGCTCCTGGTCTGAATGATATGATCATATAGCCTCGTTTTTGCATGGAAGCCCTACTATATAAGAATATTACAGTCCACCAGTCTGGCCCAGCTAGCAGGGACAAGAAGTAGATGTTCACCACTAAGTAGGAAGTGCTTCTCTGTAACCAGCTATTTCTGTGATAACTAATAACAAGCAACAGCTATTTACAAATAAGGGCACCAGAGAAAAGCCAACTCTCTGCACACCCCCCCTGGTCTTTATGTCCTGTCAAAGACAACATAATACACATAGTCAACATCAATTTAAGAAAAAGTTAAATGCAATACATTGCGAAGTGAAGCAAAAATGTGCAACATATTGACCAAATTGACAATTGCTCCTTCCCAAGGTGGTACAGATGAGGCTGGGCGATAAATCTGGGATCAAGATGGTAGTCTGATCTTATGTTTTCAGCCACTGAACTAGGAATATGAGTTATGGGAAGGGATGGCACGTTCACTGACTGAGGAACAAACTGCTGATCTAGGGTTTAACACTCTCTTGGATGAAAAAGAGCTGTTGGACTACAGGCCTACAGTCCAATCACTCTTATTGGTATCAGGAAGATAAGATGTAATGTCTGCCTGGGGCTGTTAATGCAGTCATCCGAGCCATCTATCACTGAATTGCAGAATAGGCAAATGACACCTTGTGCTGGTATCCTGTAGAGCAGGTGTGACCAGATATATGAGGCTACATAGAGCTGACCGGACTAGGTGAAGTAATACGTTTTTTTAAGAATGAAAGTAGGGGGAGCAAATAGCGCCCCCTACCTATGGGATTAGGGACAATACATAAAAATGACCAGTATTTGTAAAAAAAAAACATATTTAAATTGATTGGTTACTTACCTTTTAGTTGAGTCAGGTGATCCAAGGAACCTATAAGAAATAAACAGAGGTTATAAAAGAAATCTACTCAACGGTTTTTATCAGAACAACGGTTGCAGCAGCAGAAAAAGGCAATCTCCCCCCCCCCCCCCTCACAATTTGTTGCGGTCTTTTTCCCCATCCTTTCTGTTTGGTAATTATCCCCAATTGTATTGGGGGATAGTGTTTTATTTATGGTGGTAGTTGGTTCGTGCTTTTATAGCTGGACCAGTGGTCTCATAATCTTTGTTAAAACCATTATTATATATTTAATATCGTTAAGTAAGTGGTTATTTGTTATATCGTCATTATCTTTAATAAAGGGCCGCGGCCATTTAACCACAACTTAAGTCTTAATTGTTTTTTAATTATATCCATCATTTAAAGGGGGATTCCACCCTAAAGTGGAACTCCCGCTTTTCGGAACCCTCCCCCCCTCCGGTGTCACATTTGGCACCTTTCAGGGGGGAGGGGGGTGCAGATACCTGTCTAAGACAGGTATCTGCACCCACTTCCGGGCATAAACTCCCACGGGAGTTTACGTCACCTCCTGTCCCGGCGCGCTGTCTGCCGGGACACACACGTGACCCGGCAGACGGCGCTGAAGATTCTCATTGCGCCGCGCGACTCGCGCATGCGCAGTAGGGAATCGGGAAGTGAAGCCACTTCCTGATTCCCTCACCGAGAATGGCGCCGGCTACAGCAGGGAGCCGAGCGATCGATCGGCCTCTGCTGCCGACACCGCTGGACCCTGGAACAGGTAAGTGTCCATTTTTTTAAAAGTCAGCAGCTGCAGTATTTGTAGCTGCTGGCTTTTAATTTTTTTTTTTCCAGTACAATCCCGCTTTAAGTACTATGTTTGCATTTGTCCTCTAATCCCATGCACACAAGCAACAACAAAACATAACCACAATGAAATATATGTACAAAAATCAGTGAGACACACACTACCAAAGCTTCCAAATTAACCTAAATGACAATAAACAGAGCTTTATACAAGCAGCATAAGGAATCGGGTGTGTGGGGGGTGTAGATAAGATGCACAGGAATCAGGTACAGGTATTATAATCAGGATGACTGGTAGAGGGAGCAAGGCATGCAGGAAATGGTACAAAAAGCAGGATCAGAAGTCTGGTACAGGGAGCAAGGTATAGGAGAAGCATATATGGGCATCAGAAGGATTAAGGTGAGGTACACAGGAATCAGGGCCAGGCAGCAGAAACAAAGTGACTGGTACAAGGAACAGCAGATCAAGAGTATGGGCACATGGATAAAACACTGAGGCACTGTAAGACTCCTGAGGGCTACTTTGGTGGAATTGCACTCTTTAGGTCCAGGGACCACAGTCTCACCGGCAGGTGCTCTAGTATGTAACAGCAGCAAATGATTTTGATGCCACACTTTAACACTACTTTCTGGTCCCTTTATCTGGTACACTGAGATCCTGGGCAATTTGTTCTCCATTAAAAAAGGTCTCATTCCACCATTGGTCAGCCATTTTATGCTTACCAGATACTCCCAAGTTTCAAAGAAAGACTCACTCACCTAGTTTAAAGTCTCTGTATCTCACACAGAAATCAACCCTTCTTTTATTCTTTTTGTTTATTTTGGCTGCATATTCTTCATTCGTATGGTAAGTAGACTTGAAGGTATCTTTTAGGTGAGCCTCATATTGGTAATGGCTTTAATGAATAATAGCATTGGTGGAAACTCCTAGCAGGAGGTCAGTGGGCAATCTAGGCCCCTTCCAAACATCAGGAATTAGAGGGAGAATCATGTACTGTTATAGGCATGGACAATGGCTTCAACCCTGCTGGTCTTTGGCCCATAGAGTACCTAGCATATCAATCTTAAACTAAAGACCACCCCTTGTTTTTGGATATTTTATTTATTTATTTATTTTCCTTACCTACCTTTTTAGAAAGAATAAATTTACTTCCGTCCTAGCCCAGCCGCAGCGCAGTACGTCACGTCCTCTTCTGCAGCGAGCCCTCCTCATTCTCCCCCGCTGCCTTCTGGGACCTGTGTGTGTCCCAGAAGATGAGCTGGCCATTCACAAAGCATTGCGTGACTCACGCATTCACAGTAGGAAACCGGCTGTGAAGCCTGAAGGTTTCCCTTAGTTGGAATGGCAGCGCCTTCACCCTAATCGGCCTCGGGGGGCTGGCATCACGGGCTCCCTGGACAGGTAAGTGTCCTTATGAAAAGTCAGCAGTTAAAAAAATGTTTTTCTTGCGGCTGGAACTCCGATTTAAAGAGAACAGAGGACATGAGGACATTGTGAGTATTCCAACACTAGAATGCAAAAGGAAATGTAAGAGTACGATCAGGGCAGCAAAAATAGACCACCGCCCTATGTCACTGCATTAAGAAATCTGAGCCGTGCTGTGTTACATGATACTGGCAACTGGAGAGCGAGCAGAGATTGCTGAGACCGCACTGAATCCTTACCCGCTGAGTCTGTGCAGAGCTTAAAATTGTGAGGGGAATGGATCACCGCTTCAGGTGGATGTGTGGAAATGGCACTCTCCTCAATGTGGAAGCATCAGGTGCAGGCTAAGAATATAGCAATTTGAAGAGGGAAGGTCTGGACAGCATTTTTATTGGAGTGCGGCTGTCCAGACCTTCCCTCTTCCACTTGAAATTGTGAGACCGTGATCCACCACCTGATCCACCACCTGCTTGTGACTTTTCCTCTCTGGTCTCCGGCCGGGCTATCCTCTGTTCTGGATGAGACCCGCTCACTGCGGGATACAAGGCAAGACAAGTGTAAAAAGCCAGAGTTGCTCAGGAGGCTGCGTCGTCTAGTCCGGCCCCCCTGCATGTGAGGGAGGTTAGTGGGGAAGGTGGACGCTCCTGAGCATACAGCATTAGACTGACTGTGGGTCTGAGTGAAAGCTGGAGCCAGCGCCGGGAGGAGAGAAAAAAAAGGGAAAAAATAAAAAAAAGAGAAAAAAACAGAAAAAAACAATAAACAAAAGCCGTCACAATACCTGTAATATCTGCCGGTACCCGCTGTTGTTCTTGCTGAGACGCTGAAGGAGACCGGTGGACACAGCCCCCTACCTTGTATGCGAGAGAGGCGAGGAGATAGCTGGGTCCACTGGCAGAAGGTGTTACATGACGGAGAGGTGGAGGTGCTAGCAGCGGGGTAGTAGAGCTGGCCGAGTGCAGTGCAGCAGGACAGCTGGTGTCCTGTCGAGAAATGTCCCCCATCGGATAGTGTCTGCTCTATACTGCGCTTGCGCAGTATGGAGGAAAAAGGAGATGCAGAAAGTCTCCGAAGATGGACAGCTAATTGTCAGCTCTACACAGCGCCTGTGCACTTAATAGTGCATTCTGCCCTGAGTCCAGGTTCAAGCCCCACCATCCAAGTGGACATATAGTCAGAATATAAATATGCCGAGTGAAGCGAGGCCGTGGCGAGGCCATGCCCAAAGCGTGGCGAGTGAAGCGAGGCCGTGCCCGAAGCGTGGCGAGGGGCCCTGTTACAAAGTGGTGTTTTACAACATTGGGAGCGTGTGACAGAATGTACTATTAAGTGCGCAGGTGCCGTTCATCTTTGGAGACTTTCGGCGTCTCCTTTGTCCTCCTGCGCAGTATAGGGCGGACACTATCCGATGGGGGGGACCTTTCTCGTCAGAACACCGGTCCCATAGAAATCCCTAGAGGATCGTCTCTACTCAAATTTAACTTAGAGTTTTATCGTGAGGCTTACTGCTGATGTCCAGAGTCTCCGAGGAGGCAGAGAGGTTTACAGCAGATATCGTTTTGGTACCCCCACCTCCAGACCCCTCTATTCTCTACCGTAAAGTAACTTCTGAGAGTCTCAGCCAGAGTGTACGTTACGGGTTTAGCGCCCGGTGTTAACCGTCCGCTGGCTCCAGTGCCAAGTGCCCTGGCGGAATCCTCCGAAGAGCGGGCTGACGACAAGGGGGAGGGACCCTATTTGAGCAAGTGGACCCTCAACTTTCTACTACTCAGAGTATTTTATGATGTGGATCGGAAATTAGTGGAGCCAGGAAGATCTGCAGCTGTGTGTCAATTGTGTCCTGGCAAAGCTTATTTGCTTTTGCCATCTGGTAAGCAGTTACTGTTTGAGGGTGTCGGGCACTGTGTTCATCACCGCTTGTTTTGCAAGTCACTAAGGTGTTTTCTTTCAACTCACACCTGGATGTCAGTATCACCTCCTTTACTACTGCTACCATCTGAGGACTTTCATGATTATTTTATGGACATTTGAAATAGTTTTCTCTGTTTACATTGTTGTCCTGAGGATAGTTCATTGTGCAAGCAGGGACCATTACCTCTAATGCCCCATACACACGGTCGGATTTTCCGACGGAAAATTTCCAATGTTGTCGGAAATTCCGACCGTGTGTAGGCTCCATCGGACTTTTTCCGTTGGATTTTCCGACGGACGAAGTTTTATCTCCTGCTCTCAAATTTTCCGACAACAAAGTCCTATCGGACTTTTTCCGATCGTGTGTAGCGAATTCCGACGGACAAAGTGCCACGCGTGCTCAGATCACATTACAAGACCAAAGCTATTGGCTACTAGCCTCTACGTAGTCCTGTCGTACGCAACGAACGTCACCACGTTCAGGATGATCGGATTTTCCGACAACTTTGTCCGACTGTGTGTATGCAACACCAGTGTCGGACAAAATCCGTCGGAAAAAATCTGACGGATTTTGTGGTCGGAATTTCCGACCGTGTGTACGGGGCATAAGTGCTGTTAAGTGTTTTTGCAGTTTTATGTGACCTAAGCTCCTTATTACTGTGGACATTTCATTTAGTGGGGTACATCTAGCCCCCCCACTATTTTTCTGCCTTAATTTATTTTGTTTAATTTGTTTTTACTGGCGCAGCTCTTTCTTTTATTCCAGATATCGTTTTGGAACTAAAAAATGGTGGTTTTGGAACTGAATAGAGGTCTGAGGATCGGGTAGGACTGTTTAATAAATAAAAAAAAATAAAAAATCTGGCTAAAATCTCAGAGAGAACCCTGTGCTATATACTTTATCTTACCTGTTTAAAGCGCCCTAGGACAAACTGGAGGTCTCTGTATGTGGGTACATCAGAGGGATGATTAAAAAGAACAGTTAATAGAACATTTAAGTTCTGGACTAGGGTATTACTTTACTTCACTGCCGTGTAAAGATTGTCTGAAAATGCCTTAAAATTTAAACAACGGATCAAAAATTACATTGGTGGAAGCCTGAGATTATACATGCGGTCCAAACGGTTACTACTTACCCCGTTTTCCCCACTTATTTTTATCAAATATCCAGTGATACTTAAGTACAGATTGTTTTTTGTATAACTGTGAGCTCCGCTTTTGAAGCTCCTCCTTATCTTGCTTTACTACGCATTATTGTGTCGGACTTCTTTGGTGCTCCGGGGACAATTTGTTTCTGCTATCCTTAAAAATTGTTACAACATTGAATAGATATACTGGAGCATACATCTGGGCCCCCAACTGCTGATTAATCATTGTTCTTACTTTAGATAAATGTACGCTTAGACCCCTTTCACACCGAGGGCGTTTTGCAGGCGCTATAGCGTTAGAAATAGAGCCTGCAATCCACCCTCAAACTGCTGCTCCATTGTCTCTAACTGGAGCGGTGTGCTGGCAGGGCGTCAGGGAAAGTCCTGCCAGCAGCTTCTTTGGAGCAGTGTGTTTATCGCTTCTCCACCGCTGCTCCCCATTGAAATCAATGGGGCAGCGCTGCAAAACCGCTGGCAAAACGCCGCTATTACAGCGTATTGCGGGCGGTTTTAACCCTTTCTCAGCCGCTAGCGGGGGGTAAAAGCGTCCCACTAGTGGCTGAAATGCGCCGCAAATCCGATAGTAAAACGCCGCTAAAAATAGCAGCGTTTTACCGCTGATTCTATTAAAGCGTATATGGTACAGGATAGATCAAAAAGCGGAACATATAGTTGAAAAAAACAACTGAAAGTGTAGAAGCAATAATTTCCTCCCCAAAAGATCAAATGAACAAAAGTGTGGGGCCTGAGGAAGAAGTAAGTCAGTTGAAGGACCAACAACAACAACAGAAGATGGTAGGATATGGAGATAAAGATGTGGATAGCCTACAAGCTCTCCCCAAAAAGCAAGATATGGCTTTTTTTTAGATGATGTCTTATCTAGAGTGCATGATTAAAGGGGAACTGAACGCTACTAGAATGGACATACAAAATGTATTACAAAGGGTTGAAGAATCTGAAGCACATTTGGAGGAGCATAAAAAAGCATTTTTGGATCTGCGGGCGAGGGCGGAATCAGATTGACTGGAAATAAGGAATATACGGTATAGATTGGAAGACCAGGAGAACTATAGTAGACGGAACAATCTGAGGATTCGTGGTCTACCTGAGTCCGTGAAAAATAGTGATCTTGAAAAAACGGTCCGTGAGCTGTTTAATAAGATTCTAGATAAAGAAATAATACATTTTGATAGAGTCCACCGGATACAAAGAACAACTATGGCAATGGATGTGGTATGAGATGTAATAGCGAGATTTACTCATTATGAAATAAAACAAGTCTCAAAAGGCATGAGAAGTGCTGCACCAATTAAATTCAGTGGGAGCGAGATATTAATCTTCATGGATTTGTCACAAGAGACTTTATACAGAAGGAGAGCTCTGAAACCCCTGATAAATCAGCTACAGGCAAAAAAATATCAAGTACAGATGGGGCTTCCCAGATTGTCTGGTTGCCAAAAATCAAGGGATATCAGCCACATTACGATTCCCAGAAGATTTGAAAAAAAAACTGAATGGGGAAGTTGACAGATCAGCAATGAAAAAAAGCTTAGCGTTTATTGAACAGAATATATTAGGGACTAAATAAATGATCAGCATGAGACGGATTAAGACTATGATGTTTTAGTAAGGGAGGAATCTTGCCCGGGGGTGCATGGGGATCCGGGGATGCCTGTCCACTCCCCCAGTTCCATTCCTGAATTTGGGATGAGGTCCGGGGGCATGGACAGACATACTATCACCCGGTAACCCCGCCCCTTATGCCTATATGAGTCGCAACGCAACGGGTCCCTGGCATTACAGGCAGAGAGAGTGTTGTGGCAACATCGGAAGAAAAAGAAGGCGGCGGCGACAGCGACGAAGGAGAAGACCAGGCCAACGCTAGTAAAAGAGCTGGAAGAAGATAGCGGAGGAGCCCGGCAGAAAAACCGAAGAGGGCGGGAAGTCGGAAGAAGACCCCCGGACAACGAAGGAGAAAGCCGGGCTCCTCCGCTAGTAAAAGAGCGGCAAAAGAGCAGAAGATAGCGGAGGAGCCCGGCGAGAAGACCCCCGAAGTCGGAAGAAGACCCCCAGAGCTGTCTAATAAACTACTTTAAAAACCTGTGTTGTGTTTTTTTTTTTATTGACTTTTTTCCCCAGGTGAATGGGTAAGGGTACGATGTACCCAATACTCATTCACATAGGGCGGGGGGGCCGGGATTCAAATTCGGGCCATATATAGGAAGCCTTCCCAATTCTCCCCTTATACCCCCTTCTGGGGGAATCCTACTCTCCCTCACTTATGTACACTTCCTGATCCTCACCTCTGGGCTAAACGGGGGAATAAATAATTTGAAACATGTAATTTCGGATGGTAAGCCCCTGCCCTTTCAGTCCCTGTGGCAAACATACTCATTGCCTAAACCAATGGTGTTTCGTTATTGGCAATTAAGTCCACACGGACTTGGATCCCAATTTCCAGATCCTGTTGTTCTGGAGTCCGATCCCGTGGTCTGGTCCTGCCCTAGGCTTCGCCCCTATTGGGAATCGGTGGTTGACACTTTGAGTGATTTGAGTGGTGTTGTGGTGCCCTTAGACCCCCTCGTTTTGCTACTTAGTTATATGGAAGATATTGAAGGAGATAGATATACCAAGCTCTGTCTTACTTTTACCCTCTTTTATGCGAGAAGGGAGATCCTCCCGAGATGGAAGTCTGCTGACCCTCCTACTCATGCTTCTTGGCAGAAGGCTGTTAGTTCAGTGATGCCAATATACAAGATAACGAGAGCAGAAATTGTCCTAAAAAGTTTGAAAAAACGTGGTCCAATTCGATCAACGCATATGGTCATGACCCTAAGGTGGATGTTTAACTTCCAAGTGCTATTCTCTTTGACAAACTCCTGTCTCCCCCCCTCATGGTCCCCTTCTCCCCCTGTCTTTCCCATTTTCTCTACTGTCTGCCCCCCTTGCTCCTTCACCCCATTGCTCTTCATATTCCTAATCATGGAATGTCAATGAAATAGCACTCATATTTCCTAGAGGATAATGCCCTGTTTGGTTCTTTCTATCGTACACATCATGTTATTGGATGCACTGGTACTGCTGCATTGTGACATAGATCTTTTTGGTGTTTATATATTCTCTCTCTATGGCTCATTACCGTGAAATGTTTTCTTGTTTTTTTTTTCCATTGTAATGGCTTTTTGTTTAAAAAAAAAAAATATTCTGTTAAAAAATAAATAAATAAGAAAACAATGTCCCCTGATGTAGCTCCATTGTCAATCACGATGCCCGTTGAACCACCGGACCCCAAAAAAAAGGAAAAAAGCTCCGCCCGCGACAAAGGTTACCGCCGTCTGCCTGCTCCACCATGGGACAGTTCTTAGGTAAGATGTGGAGCCACCTGGCGACCTCACCTGGTGGCAACCCCCCTTGTGATGTCATTGACCCAGCATGCACACAGACCCACCCCTTACCTATTTAAGAACTGTCAGACGGCAGAACAGGCAGTCAGCAGAGAACTTTCGCTAAAGGCCTTCGGGTTCGGCTGTGCAGTGGGCATCGTGATTGATGATGGATCTACGGCGAGGACATTGTTTATCTTTTATTTTTAATAAAGGAATTGTCAAAAGCTGTGTGTGTGTGTGTTTATTTATTTTTGACACTTTTTGGTGAATGAGTAGGGGTACAATGTACCCCTACTCATTCACATGGGGGGAGGCGGGATCTGGGTCCTCTGATCCCCTACCTGCAGACCCCCAAAACCACCAAACAGGGTTGTGGGGAAGAGGCCCTTGTCCCCATCAACATGGGGGCAAGGTGCTTTCCCCCCCATGTTGAGGTATGGTTCGGCCTGGTATGGTTTGAGGCGGTCGCTCGCCCCCCTTCTTGGTCTGCCAGGCTGCATGCTCGGATAAGGGTCTGGTGTGGATTGGGGGGCCACCACACCATTTTTAACAATAAATTTGGCGTGGGGCTCACCTCAAAAGCCATACCAGACCTAAGGGTTGGGTATGGATTTAGAGGGACCCTATGCCATTTTTAAAAAAGATTTGGCGTGGGGTTCCCCTAAAATCCACACCAGACCCAAAGGGCCTGGTATGGATTGGGGGGACCCATACATCATTTTCTTTTCACATTTCTGTATTACTGGCAATGTTTTGTTTTTTTTCATTCAGCTGTCAGCGGGAAAGGTGGTATTTAATCTTCACTGGTATTTTTTTTTGCTAAACAAACAACAATTTTTTTTTTTTTAATAAAATAAAAATAAAAAAAATAATAAAATTGGGGCGTGGCCTGACCTCGAGAGAGAATGGCAGCATAATCTCAAAGCTCCTGCCGACGGAGAGATTTTACTGCCTACACCGGAGGATTTTCTCCCAGAATTTCTTCCCAAACTATGGGAACCTCTTCCCGCGGCTCCTCTGCCTCCCGCTCCCGATCGCCGAGGGAAATCACCGGGCGTTTGAGCCAAAACATCCCAGAGATGTTCCGGACCCAGGCGGGCAATATGGCGCCGACACGAGGCACCTCACAGGCCTCAGGCCTACCACAAGGCCCTGTCCCACGGCCCTCTCCAGAAGCGGGCGGGATTGTTCTCACCCCTCAGCAACCACCTAGCCTGAATGATCTACGCTCGGTAGCGGCGGATATCAAGGACACCCTCACGGCAGCCCTCACATCGGCGATTTCGGACCTCAGGGTGGACATACAAACGATCGCGGGGAGAGTCCAGGAAGTTGAAAGGGTCACGACGACCCACTCCTCAGTGCTCCGCCGATCTTGCCAAATGCTGGACTCCCATACCCTGCAACTGAGGGGCCTTAACCGTCACGTCGAGGACTTAGACAACCGCGGAAGACGCCACAACCTCCGCATTAGAGGATTACCTGAATCAATTACCATGAGGTCACTAACCTCTTCAACAACCTGCTAAACAGACCACCGGCTACCCAGATCGGCATGGAGCACATCCACCGAGCCCTATGCCCACGGGGGAAAGATTCCGACCCCCCCCCCCCCGAGATGTAGTATGCTGTGTGATCGACTACCGACTGAAGGAAGAGATCCTCCGCCGAGCTCGAGCTACCGACCGTCTAACACACAACAACGCAGACATCCACCTCTTCCAGGACCTGTTCAACATCACATTGCAATGTCGCAGTGACCTGCGCCCGGTCCTGGAAGTGTTCCGAGCGAAAGCAATACCGTACCGGTGGAAGTTCCCCTTCGGTCTCTCAGCCTCTGCATCCGGCCGTGCGGCGCTTCTCAGAGTGCCCGAAGATCTTTGCCACTTCTGCGCAGCACTCGAGATACCCTTCACCGATGCGCCTGACTGGTACGCCGAGTTCTGACCTCCCGCTGCCAGAAGACCGGTTCCAGAAGACGACTTCATGGAGACGCAAGATTCCCGATCGAGAAGACGGCGCTCCCCATCTCATCAGCGGGCACCCCTTCAAGCAACGAGCCGGAATTGTGAGGCCAGCCCAACCATCGCTCCACATCCCAGGAGAGCCCGCCGAGACCAATAATCGTCCCCATCAGTATCTCCAGGATCCCCCCGGGAACAGATAAGTACTTCTTGATCCCCCCCCCTCCCCACAATCTGCTCCTCCGCACTCCCGCATGCAGACTGCTCGGTATCCCCCAATTAGCATGGTCAAGCTGCACTAACACTGCCGCATGCCTACCCCGCTGAGCCTTCTCCCATGGAGACTCCCCCACGACCCTCCACAAGCCAGTTTGCCCCCATTTTTTTGTTTTTATGGTAGACAACCTGACACTGTATCCAACGGCTCTGCTTCTACCCTCCCCGCCATTTTCTAATGTCCCGCGCTATTTGCTGTTGGCAGATAGTGAACGGCCCGCAGCTCCAGGGACGGTGTTCTAACAAGAACTGATTGACTGAACATCACTTTGGCACACACTTGACTAAAGCTGGCCTCAGGTACCATCCGCATTGCTCTCCACATGCCTCCCCCCAAGCTTGCTGGAGTTGACTTTTTTTTTGTTTGTTTTGTATGTTATGTTTTCTGGCTATATTGAACTCAATACTGCCATTACTATAGCCTCACAAATGTGTATTATTACGGGTCACCTATAACTTGATTAAGCCTTATGAATATCCTATATGCACTGGTCCCTCTGTTCAAAGGCGAGGATGTAAACAGGGCGAACCTCTTTTGTCACCGAGGGTTTACACTTGAGCACCTAGGGCACATCAGGAGAACCCACCCTACAACGACAATTGAGCACAAGTGCTTCACCGCAGGCCTATGGTTTTTGGCACTGCCCCTGCCCCTTAACAGGGATAGCTTCGTCCCCCCACAGGCAAAGGCAATGCCCACCCTCTAGCCCGGGGCTATTGACGCTCTCTATAGTGCCAATGAGTATTTACCCACATAAGGCCGCCTATCTACTCCAGAAATTTCTTGAGAGACGCAGGACATAACCTGCGTACCCATACGAATCCCCCTTCCCATATTTTTTTTTTTTTTTTTGGTGGCAGTCTTAGGTTGGTACGAACCTCTCACTATGCTATGCCTAGATCCTCTTGTCTACCCACCTGGGGCTCTATAGTGAGGACTTACATTATGTAAATATCCACGCCGTTGTCATTTCTATGAGTGCATATATGATGATCTGCTGTTCTCCCTCTGGGTTTAATTCCAGCAATACTTATTGTTTTTACTTTTTATGCTTCTGTTACTGTTTACGTTACTTACCTAATGCAAACTTGTCTACACTCCCTCTTCCCAAGTACTGGCGGTTTCATGTCACCAATAGACAGCACAAGCTCTATGTGTCATTTTTGCGCTTGAGTACACACGTAGTGGGCATCCTTATATCACCGCTAGTGGGTTCTGCTGCACCCAGGGAACAACAGGCGATCCCTCCATGCACTCATGCTTTAACACGTAAGCTACTCCGCAGGCGTTAAACCTTAAGGTACTACCCCTGCTCCTTTGCGTGGTTGGTCTCGCTTCTTCCCGGGTGGTGGCAGAGCCCCCACTTCAGCACACCACTACAGTCGCTATCTCTTATACATCTGAATGTATACCAACCTACAGCCATGACCTCACACTCGACATTGCTGAGGCGCCGCAGACCATGTACCTGCATGTCCTTGCGCACTATGCATCCTCCTCACCACATAATGGTTGCCTTAGGCTGGAACTGACTCCCTACTGTATTGAGCCCGGCCCTGCACCGCATCCTACTTAGGGCACTATAGTAAGATCCTCCACAATGTAAGTATACCCGCCCTTGACAATTCAGTGAATATATGTGTCACGTTCCGGGTACAGCGGGGAACAGGAGGTGGATCCCCTATGTCAATGGGGCGATAGCACGGGTTGTATTGGAGGACCGGTTCTAATGTTGCTACTGGTATTCACCAGAGCCCGCCGCAAGGCGGGATGGACTTGCAGCGGCGGTAGCAACCAGGTCGTGTCTTCCAATAGCAACTCGACCCCACTGACAGCTGAGACAGGCGCGGTACACAAGGATTAGGCAGAGGCAAGGTCAGACGTAGCAAAGGGTCAAGGCAGGTGGCTAAGGTTCGTAGTCGGGGGCAACAGCAAAAGGTCTGGATACACAGTAGGGGCAAAACACACTAACGCTTTCACTGGGCACTAAGGCAACACAAGATCCCGCGAGGACAGGAAGGGGAAGTGGGTTTTTATTGGTTTTGGGGTGGAAACAGTAATTGGGCCAGGCACCAATTGATTGTGCGCTGGCCCTTTAAGTGGGGGAAGACTCGCGCGCCTGGGGAGCGGGGGCGCGCGCACGCCGGAAGAGAGCAGGGGGCAGGTGAGAGGAGCGGGATGCGATCCCCGGGCAGACCGAGGATCGCATCCCAGAAACAAAGCAGCGCCTGCGGTCAGGGGAGCTGACCGAGGCGCTGCAGGAAGGAGAACGCCGTGAGCGCTCCGGGGTGGAGGAGGTACCCGGAGCGCTCGGCATTACAGTACCCCCCCCCCCCCTTGGGTCTCCCCCTCTTCTTGGGCCTCGCCCTCCTCCTGGAACCCAAGAACCTGCGGATGAGATCCTTGTCAATGATGTTACCCTCCGGTTCCCAAGACCTCTCCTCAGGCCCACAGTTCTCCCAGTCAACAAGATAGAAACGTTTACCTCGGATGGTTCTAGAGGCAAGGATCTCTTTAACGGGGAAGATGTCGGAGGAGCCGGTGACCGGAGCAGGAGCGGTGGGTGACCTTGGGGGAAAAGCGATTAAGAACAAAGGGTTTGAGGAGAGAAACATGGAAGGAGTTGGGAATGCGAAGGGAAGGAGGAAGATGCAGTTTGTAGGACACGGAATTGATCCGAGCCTTGATCTTGAATGGGCCAAGGTAGCGGGGACCCAACTTGTAACTGGGGATGCAGAACCTAATGTACTTGGAGGAGAGCCACACCCTGTCGCCAGGGGAGAATACCGGAGGAGGTCTTCTTTTGCTGTCAGCATGTTTCTTCATGCGAGAAGAGGCCAGGGCAAGCGACCTTTGGGTCTCCTTCCAGATGGACGATAGCTCCTGGGTGACTTCGTCTACAGCGGGGACTCCGGAAGAAGTGGGGATGGGTAGGGGGGGAAGAGGATGACGGCCGTAAACCACAAAGAAGGGTGATTGAGAGGAAGACTCAGACTCTTTCAAGTTATAAGAAAATTCGGCCCAGGGCAGGAGGTCAGCCCAGTCGTCTTGACGGGCCGAGACAAAGTGTCGCAGGTAGGCCCCAAGGATCTGGTTGACTCTCTCCACTTGTCCATTGGACTGAGGGTGGTAGGCAGAGGAGAAGTCTAATTTGACTTTCAGTTGACTGCAGAGTGCTCTCCAGAATTTAGATACAAATTGGACGCCTCTGTCTGAGACAATGTGGGATGGAAGTCCATGAAGACGGAAAATCTGAAGGAAGAAATGTTTCGCGAGTATAGGTGCCGAAGGAAGTCCTGAAAGCGGGACAAAATGTGCCATTTTGGAGAAACGATCCACGACCACCCATATGGCGGTGTGGCCGTGAGAAGGAGGGAGGTCCGTGATGAAGTCCATAGCTATGTGGGCCCAGGGTCGTTCAGGCACAGGCAGAGGGTGAAGAAGACCAGCCGGCTTCTGGTGAGGGGTCTTGTTACGAGCACATATGGCACAGGCCTGTACGAAGGCCGTCACATCTTTTCTTAAGGAGGGCCACCAGTAATACCTGGAAATCAGTTGGGAGGATTTCTTGATTGCAGGATGACCAGCCAGATGAGAGGAGTGACCCCATTTGAGGACCTGAAGCCGAAGACGTGGGGGGACCAAGGTTTTCCCAGGGGGAACTTGCACCAAAGAGGCAGGGGCAGAAGAAATCAGACACTCAGGGGGTATAATGTGTTGTACCGGAGAGTCGGATTCGGAAGTATCGGTGGAACGTGATAGGGCGTCAGCCCTGACATTTTTGTCCGCGGGACGGAAATGGATCTCAAAATTGAAGCGAGCAAAAAATAAGGACCACCTAGCTTGACGTGGGTTTAATCGCTGGGCAGACTGGAGATAAGAGAGATTTTTGTGATCCGTGAAGATCGTGATGGGGTGAACGGATCCCTCAAGGAGATGTCTCCATTCCTCAAGTGCCAGCTTAATGGCCAGTAATTCACGGTCTCCGATGGCGTAGTTCTTCTCGGGGGGAGAAAAGGTCTTAGAGAAAAACCCAGCGGTTATGTTCTTGCCCTTAGAACCCTTTTGAAGAAGCACAGCTCCAGCTCCCACAGAGGAGGCATCGACTTCCAGGAGAAACGGCTTGAGAGGGTCAGGCCTGGATAAAACGGGTGCAGAGGCAAAGGCCGACTTAAGGCGGTTAAATGCCTCATCAGCTTGAGGAGGCCAGGACCTAGGATTCGCAGCCTTTTTGGTTAGCGCCACAATAGGCGTGACAATGGTGGAGAAGTGAGGAATAAACTGGCGATAATAATTGGCGAATCCGAGGAACCGCTGGATAGCCCGCAGTCCAGTAGGACGTGGCCAGTTTAGGACGGCGGAAAGCTTCTCAGGGTCCATTTGGAGACCTTGTCCAGAGACTACGTAACCCAGGAAGGGAAGACTGCAGCGTTCAAAGAGACATTTTTCTAGTTTGGCGTAAAGGTGATGATCCCGGAGCCGTTGGAGTACTTGACGGACATGAAGACGATGCACCTCCAAGCTAGAGGAGAAAATCAGGATATCGTCCAGATAGACAACAACACAAGAGTATAGCAAATCCCTGAAAATCTCATTAACAAAGTCTTGGAAAACCGCAGGAGCATTACATAAACCGAAAGGCATGACGAGATATTCAAAGTGTCCGTCACGGGTGTTAAAGGCGGTTTTCCATTCATCGCCTTTACGTATATGGATGAGATTATATGCGCCCCGGAGGTCCAGCTTGGTAAAACTTCTTGCTCCGCGCAAACGGTCAAAAAGTTCAGAGATAAGGGGCAGCGGGTAACGATTTTTTACCGTGATTTTATTAAGACTACGATAGTCAATGCAGGGACGTAAGGACCCGTCCTTTTTGGCGACAAAGAAGAATCCTGCACCAGCAGGGGAAGAAGACTTGCGGATGAAACCTCTTTTGAGGTTTTCCTGGATGTAGTCTGTCATGGCTTGTGTCTCAGGGATGGAGAGAGGGTAGATCCTGCCCCGGGGCGGAGTGGTGCCAGGAAGAAGATCAATAGGGCAATCAAAGGGTCTATGTGGCGGCAGGACCTCAGCTTGTCTCTTGCAAAATACATCGGCAAAGTCCCGGTAGGGTTGGGGGAGACTAGGCAGAGAGGTAGCGACGAGAACTTGTTTAGTGGGCACCGCTTTGAGGCAATGCCTGTGGCAGGAGGGACCCCAACTTTTGATGTCCCCCGAGGCCCAGTCGAGGGTAGGAGAATGTAGCTGGAGCCAGGCCCAAAAGGATCTCAGAGGTACAGTTGGGTAACACAAAGAAGCTAATCTTTTCGTGATGGAGAACTCCAATCTTCATGAGGAGAGGTTCAGTGCGATAGCGCACGACACAGTTCAGGTTTTGACCATTTACAGAGGTGATGAAAAAAGGCTTGACGAGACGGGTAACTGGAACATTAAACCTGTTGATGAGTGAAGCTTCAATAAAGTCTCCTGCTGAACCAGAGTCCAGAAAGGCCACAGCGGAGAAAGAGGATCTCTTGGTCAGAGAAATCCTCACCGGAATGGTCAGACGTGGAGAGGAAGAATCCACACCTAGCAGCGCCTCTCCCACGTTAGCTAGGTGCGAGCGTTTCCCTGACGCTGAGGGCGGATAGAGCAGTCCTTTAAGAAATGGTCGGGACTGGCGCAATACAGGCACAGATTATTATCTCGGCGGCGAGTCCTCTCTTGTGTGGTCAAGCGTGACCGATCCACTTGCATAGCCTCCTCAGCAGGAGGAGCAGGAACGGGTTGTAGAGGATTCTGGAAGAGAGGTGCCAGGCGAGGAAACCGCCTGACGCGACCAAAGTCCTTCTCCTGGCGTAGCTCTAGGCGTCTTTCGATATAACGCATGTCAATGCGGGTGGCTAGCTGGATGAGTTCAGACAGGGTAGCAGGAATATCACGTGAGGCCAGCACATCTTTGACATGACTGGATAGACCTTTTTTGAAGGTCGCGCAGAGGGCCTCATTGTTCCAGGAGAGTTCAGATGCCAGGGTGCGGAACTGGATGGCGTAATCGCCCACTGAAGAATTCCCCTGGACGAGGTTCAGGAGAGCCGTCTCGGCAGAGGAGGCCGGGCTGGTTCTTCGAAGACACTGCGGACCTCAGAGAAGAAGGCTGGAATAGAAGCTGTGGCAGGATCGCCACGGTCCCAAAGTGGTGTAGCCCAGGCTAGGGCCTTATCAGATAGTAAGCTGACCACGAACGCCACCTTTGACCGTTCTGTGGGGAACTGGTCCGACAACATCTCCAGATGGAGGGAACACTGGGATAGGAACCCTCGGCACAGCTTGGGATCCCCATTGAATTTGTCAGGAAGGGACAGGCGGACTCTAGCAGCAGCAACTCGTGGCGGAGGAGATGCAGGAGGTGGGGGTGGAGATGGCAGAAGCTGCTGTAGCATAGCAGTCAACTGCGCCAATTGCTGTCCTTGTTGAGCGACCACCGTAGTCAGATCCGAGAGGCTTGGCAGCGGGACCTCAGCGGGATCCATGGCCGGATCTACTGTCACGTTCCGGGTACAGCGGGGAACAGGAGGTGGATCCCCTATGTCAATGGGGCGATAGCACGGGTTGTATTGGAGGACCGGTTCTAATGTTGCTACTGGTATTCACCAGAGCCCGCCGCAAGGCGGGATGGACTTGCAGCGGCGGTAGCAACCAGGTCGTGTCTTCTAATACCAACTCGACCCCACTGACAGCTGAGACAGGCGCGGTACACAAGGATTAGGCAGAGGCAAGGTCAGACATAGCAAAGGGTCAAGGCAGGTGGCTAAGGTTCGTAGTCGGGGGCAACAGCAAAAGGTCTGGATACACAGTAGGGGCAAAACACACTAACGCTTTCACTGGGCACTAAGGCAACACAAGATCCCGCGAGGACAGGAAGGGGAAGTGGGTTTTTATTGGTTTTGGGGTGGAAACAGTAATTGGGCCAGGCACCAATTGATTGTGCGCTGGCCCTTTAAGTGGGGGAAGACTCGCGCGCGCGCGCGCCTGGGGAGCGGGGGCGCGCGCACGCCGGACGAGAGCAGGGGGCAGGTGAGAGGAGCGGGATGCGATCCCCGGGCAGACCGAGGATCGCATCCCAGAAACAAAGCAGCGCCTGCGGTCAGGGGAGCTGACCGAGGCGCTGCAGGAAGGAGAACGCCGTGAGTGCTCCGGGGTGGAGGAGGTACCCGGAGCGCTCGGCGTTACAATATGTTTGCTGCTCGGCACGTATGCTTTTCCCATGTTTCTATTTCTTGTGATGTGTGTTTTTTTTTTTTGTTTTTTTTTTTTATTCTTCTCTCTTTCTTTCTTTTCTCTGTTTCACACATACCTCTCTCCATGGATTCCTGTAACTTTTAAAGGTAGGAGCCTTCACTTATAATCAGTAAGACCCATCTCAACCCATGTGTAATTAACCCAACGCACTGCATGACTTAACCCTGCGATACACAGGCCCACATGTGCGCTGTCAGCATTCTTTGCGACCCCCATGAAATTCCTTCTTATACTTTTGTCCTTCGCTTCAGGGCTTCACCTACATTATCAGGTAAACCCCCCACTTTCCCCCACCTGACCGACCTTCAGCCAACTACCCCTTCCCTTCACTAACCAGTCCAGGTTTCACCCAGGCTCACCCTTCTTTGGCGACCTCCCCTGGCTCTCTCACACTGCGGCAATCCCCTCCCTGCTACTTGAGTCGTACCACATGCCCGAGCCACCCTCCCTCAGTTACCTTTTCCTCCTCAGTTTATTGATCTTGACCTGTCTCTCCGTCTGGCACGCTGTATTGATACCACAAACCGCTACACTCTCTACCGACCTTAGCCAACCCCCACTCAGTGACCCTTTGACTGTATTTTACTATTGCTGTTCACGGCCACTGAACCACTTCGGTTATTACTGGACACAGCTTGCCTGTCTCCTCAGGTTAGCAAGCTGGTACTTGCAAACCTCCGAATTTATTCCCCTACTTCCATCAACCACCCCCTGCCCACACGTGTGTGTGATACCATACTCACTCCAAAGCTTGGATAAGCATTAAAAACAAATTCACCCGGATCCCTATTCACCAACTGCCTTGGATAGCCCCTAACGATACTCCCCAATCCTGTAAACTCCACCCACTCATTGCTTGCACTTTGCAAACATTTCGTAAAGCATGCAGAACCCACCACATCTCTAAGATACAGGGCCCACTGACACCCGTCCGACACAATCCAAGATTCCCAGCGGGTTTATCTGATTCATTTCTGACTGACTTTTGGCCATATGCTGTTGTACAAGCAAGACATTTCTTTTCCAATGCCTCATTTATCGACAGATCCGACATACCCAAACGTGAGACTAACCAATCATGCCCGCATTGGACTTACCTTCAAATTAGACATTTTCTTAATGATCCCACCAATTGCCCAGAATTTAGTAGGCATCTGACCCCATTTGAGACACTCTGTACAAAAACGGAACCGCAGCGACACATGATTTCTGAAACATACTCCCTGCTTTTCTCTGACACCGACGCTAAGTCTAACGTTGCCACCCAGAGGTGGGAAAGTGATTTGTCTCTGGATCTTTCAACGGAAGAATGGGTGTGTATTTACACCCATATTCATAAGGGATCCACGAACGTCTCAGCACAAGAAACTGGCTTCAAAATTTTCTCTAGGTGGTATAAAACCCCTTCCAAACTCCACAAAATATCCCCTGCCATACCCCCTGATTGTTGGAGATGTTCAGCAGGGGAGGGCTCTATGTTGCACGTCTGGTGGTCGTGCCCCTCACTCCAACCTTTCTGGCGGGAAGTCCATCGTCTTACCTCACAGATTACTACGTATCACTTGGACTTCTCACCTGCACAAATGCTTCTTCATCATTCTTCCATTCCTTTCAGACATTATCATAGATCCCTTACACTTCATTTACTAAACGCAGCGAAAATGTGCATACCCACTCTTTGGAAAGCTCCCAACCCCCCGACGATCGCAGATTGGTTTAAACGTGTTTCCAAAATTGCAGAATTAGAAAATGTAATCCACCAAGCCAGAGACTCTCCCGCTAAATTCAGTACTGTATGGTCGTGCTGGCAACACTTTACTACGACTGACGAATATAAAAGACTGTTCCTTCCACACTCCCGGACCAACAAGAACCACACTAAGAACCCATTCCCGCTCCGTCCCATTTGACCCATTCCCATTATCTACGAGCAGTATCATGCCTCAAATCTTTCCCTGTTTAGATAAACAAAGCTACTCTACGTTGTGTTACATACACGTGCTTTCCTTCCCTCCTACCACCGGACAGCTCCCCCCTACTACCACTAGGGCCTCATTAACTGGCCTGCCCGTGTCTCCCAGGAGTAAGACGTCCGTGGCTGCTAGTGGTCCGAGACCGCATCCACGGAATTCCTACACCACCCTATAGTTACTGGGACACCGGAACAGTAGTCCGGCACTAGGTGCCCAGTAGTTCTTGAAACTTCCACAATGTTTGTTCTGTTATCCTGTTAAACCACACAAATTTGGGCCCGTGCCCCTCCTCTTGCTGTGGTCTATTAGTTCTAAGTCTATGCCACTGTCTGCACTAACAGCAACCCGAACGTCTGTGTACTTCTCAGGAATTGTATTTGTTCATTGCTGAATGCACTGTTTCAGATGGCTGTTGTCTCCATGTATTACTGTACACGATACACTGATTTACTATGGTATATTGCCTGTTGTATTTACTGTTCTTACTGTTTATAATAAACTTTTCTTGGAAAAAAATAAATAAAAATGTTTTCTTATTTGAAAAATTCTTTAAAAGAAACTAAGTATTTTTTCTCCCTCACTGATGAGGCTGCACTGATGGGTACTGATAGGATGCACTGATATGCAGAAATGATGGTTACTGATTGGCAGCACTGATAGGCAGCACTGATGGGCACTGATAGGCACTGTTGGGGCTGCACTTATAATCAAGACACTGATGATCATTACCCTGATTATCAGTGTAAAAGTCCCCTGTCACATTTGCCAGTTACTGGCCCTCCTCACATGTGACTGTGACAGCGCGTGAGAAAAGGAATGCTGATAACCGGCAAGCGTGTTTACATGTGATTAGCTGTGATTGAACACAGCTGATCACATGGTAAAGGGTCACTGTGTTTGGCCCTTTACCCAATCTGTGTGGACATCCATGTATGCCCTCCCAGAACTAGACAAGCACGCTGTAGCCATCTTTTGACTTTAACACAGTCAGGAAGTGGTTAAATAACGTGCCTGGGGGATGCCTATAAAGTGGTGTATCTGCATGATAAATGCCACCTGCTACTGCAATAGTGACATTTGCAAAGAAAAAAAATGCACTTTAAATTACTTCTAAGTGGTTGCTCCTTGCTTCGATCTGGATCTTTCAGGGTCCTGTTGTCTCATTTTTAGCAACAATTTTTTAACAATAAATGATATGGACTCTTAAGACAACTGTTTGGCACTCTTCTTGTCCATTTCCCTTGGATTTTCAGGGAGGCCATTGCTCCTTGGAGACTTTCAAAGTGTGGTAAAGCTGCTGAGGGTGTCATCCAGTCTAACTCACACCCCTTGATTGAAATCGATTCAAATCCAGTGCCTCACATCTATTTTTTTTTTTAAATGTAGGTGAGTGATTTAACCTCTGCATTGTTGGAATAAGGAGGTGAGCATTTCTGAGAGTTTAGTTCCGCTTCAAGGTCTATTGGTGTCGAAGACATTGCATGTACATAAGTAGGTCACATGGTCACACGAATGGGTCCAGAGAGTAGTTATGAATGACTCATTCTCTAAATAGACTAAGGTTGTGAGTTGTGTGCCCCAGCGTTCTGTTTTGTGATAATGCTGTTCAACCAGTTTATTAACAATATATTTTTTTTAATTAAGAGCTTGCTTTCAGGGTTTGCTGACGGATACCAAACTTTGCAGATAAATTAATATGGCATAGAATATAGAAACATTACAGGAGGACCTGTAGGGGGATGAGCAGCTACAATACAGATGAGGTTCAATGTTGAAAAATGTAAAGTTATGTACATGGGTTCTTAAAATATACATGCAACATACTCATGAGGAGGGGTTACTCTGGTAGAATTGGTTATGGAAAAAGATTTGGTGATCCTTGTAAATCACAGACTTAACAATAGCATGCCTAGCCACAGCTAACAAACCTAGCAAAATGTTCTCATGCTTTAAAAAGGGCATATATTTAAGAGACAAATTAGTAATCCTACCCCTTTAAAAAGTACTAGTATAGCCTATGTTTCAGTATAAATTTCAATTTTGGTCACCAATCCATAGGAACAATGTCCTAGAACTAGAAAGGGGAAGATGGACCTCAGCTAACAGTGACGGGAAGTACATGTTCACCGCTAACCAGGACGTGTCTGCTTGTAACCAGCTAACTCTAAGATAATTACCAAGCAACAGCTATTTACCAATATAGACACTAGAAAAAAAAGCTTTTTTACCTTCTTCTCCCTACTGTTTTACCTTTCATACTCCCCTATTGCCCTGTTTGTCTTCCAGAGCCCCCTGGAAATATCTAGTATTTCAAGGTATGGGTGAGCATGTGACACACTTTCCTTCCTCTCATTATGTAGTATTCAGCTCTTGAGTTGCCAATCACTAAGCCTCTGGAACTCTAAAGTGGGGGCCAGGGTAAGAGTCTTTAACCTTGTGTAAGCTCTGACCCAGGCCAACCCAGAACTTACACAAGTCTTTTTGTCCACTTCTGGAGATCAGAACCAACTAACTCCAAATCCAATACACACCACTCATAAGCCAGGCAGAGCATGATGACAACCCCTCTGATGAAGTCCCCTCCCAGGGACGCAACACAAAAGGGCGAAGTTATGGAGTTATGTCATCATACTCGGCCGCTCAGCTTGGCTTGTGAGTGGTATATATTGGATTCAAATGAACTGGTCCCAATCTCCAGGGAAGGGGGCGTGTACTTTTTTTTGCCGGTTGTGGTAGTTATCTTATACTGTGTGAGTAAAATAGTTTTTTTAACTTTAAAAAATAAAAGGTGAATTATGTCCTTCCTATAATATAATAAAGCCTGCCCTGTCCTCTTATAATCTTGCTGTCATCTCCAATTTGAGCAGATTCACAGATATTCAAGTGGCGGTGTTGGAAGTGGTGTAATTATAAGAGGAAAATCACTATTCAAATAAAATGTACCATTTATTAAAGATTAAGGATGTGTTTTTCTTTTACGCACTTTTACTTGATAGATTTTTGTCACTACTTTTCTATGAATATTTTGATAGACTTAATGGTTGTGTCACGTTATATGTATTTGTGTAATAGGTATATTAGGTGTATTAGCGCTGAACAGATTTTTAGAATAAGAGATTAATCAAGATTAGGACTTGTTCAGAATTGCTCTTCTTCAATTGTCTTTGGAACATTTTTTCATGTGCATATGTAAGCACATATGGAAGTTACAGCGTTAATAAAGGAATAGTTAAATAAGTGACGAAAAAGCTGCGGCTCAAAGTGAGATACACACCAAAGCAAAAATAAAAATAAAAGAAGCCGTGCTAATAGGTGAAAACATATAAATAAATGAACATTCAGTGGGTAGCCACAATTCAATGTGAACTCAGTAGTGAATTATATGTATATAATCAATAAATCACCACAATGATACAAAAGCAATCTGTGAATCACCACAATTAAATCTAAACTTAATTATAACTAATACATAACAGAGTCCATCAGTTGCAAGTGAGATGTGAAAAAAACTTGAATATTCAGACTAATTGACCAGCTTCTGAACACCACGACAGACTAGTGAACTTCCACCAAAAAGCTTAAGGGCCTTTATCCAGGATTTGTTGAATTGACAGCACACAATGAATCCTCAGTAGAAAATAGGCAGATCACCCTCACATCCGGACCAGGGCAATATGATGTTCAGTGGTCTTAAACATGAGGGAGGCAGGTACACCCAAAAAGGAAAAAACTTGCCATAGTGTAAAATGTAAAACACAGATTTATTTATATTAAAGGTTGAACTTACATGAAAAACATTAAAAAATAGCATCAATCGTAAAACAAGCCGGCCGGCTAGTGAACACCTGTCCTCACAACGCAATGACGTCAACATGCCACTCCTCCCAACATGCGTTTCTTCATAAACTGACGTCATCCTGGGGAGCGGGTGACGCACTGACTCATCACACTAAATAGTACACAGGAAGAGCCAAGCCTCGATCTGAGTCTCAGGTGGCGGATCTCAAAACTCCATATAGGAGATTGGCACATCACCCCCTACGCCAGTACTAACCTTATTAAAAAGGAAAGATTTCCCCTTGTACCAAATTGTAATGTAACTGTAATGTCTGCCCTCATGTTGTAAAGCTGTCACATACCTGGTGGTGTGAGCCCGATATTGCAGAGAGAGACCTCCCTTGCGTCTCCCACTCCTGGTTCCCTGGTATGGGGACAGGAGACCCAGGAGTGAGGAGGAGCACGGGTGCCTGGCAGGATCAACAGACCGGTGGAGTGACCAAGTCAACTCAGCGGACAGGGTGGAGGATAGTGGAGTAGACCGGATACAGACAGATGAGCTGGCTTGGTCAAACAGGCAGGATCAACAGAGCAGGATGGAACTGGATGGACAGTTCAGCGGACTGGACAGCAGAGCAGGCTGGAGCTGGACAGGCAAGCTGGTTCAACAGGCAAGCAGGATAGCGGAGCTGGCTGGATCTGGACAAACAGCTTAGCAGACTGGACAGCAGAGCAGGATGGGTCGGGATGGACAGCTTAGCAGACTGGACAGCAGAGCAGGCCGGAACTGGACAGGTAAGCTGGTTCAACAGGCAAACAGGATAGCAGAGCTGGCTGGATCTGGACAAACAGCTTAGCAGACTGGACAGCAGAGCAGGACGGGTCTGGATGGACATCTTAGCAGACTGGACAGCAGAGCAGACCGGAACTGGACAGGCAAGCTGGTTCAACAGGCAAGCAGGATAGCAGAGCTGGCTGGATCTGGACAAACAGCTTAGCAGACTGGACAGCAGAGCAGGATGGGTCGGGATGGACAGCTTAGCAGACTGGACAGCAGAGCAGGCCGGAACTGGACAGGTATGCTGGGTCAACAGGCAAACAGGATAGCAGAGCTGGCTGGATCTGGACAAACAGCTTAGCAGACTGGACAGCAGAGCAGGATGGGTCTGGATGGACAGGTTAGCAGACTGGACAGCAGAGCAGGCCGGAACTGGACAGGTATGCTGGTTCAACAGGCAAACAGGATAGCAGAGCTGGCTGGATCTGGACAAACAGCTTAGCAGACTGGACAGCAGAGCAGGACGGGTCTGGATGGACAGCTTAGCAGACTGGACAGCAGAGCAGACCAGAACTGGACAGGTATGCTGGTTCAACAGGCAAACAGGATAGCAGAGCTGGCTGGATCTGGACAAACAGCTTAGCAGACTGGACAGCAGAGCAGGATGGGTCTTGATGGACAGCTTAGCAGACTGGACAGCAGAGCAGGCCGGAACTGGACAGGTATGCTGGTTCAACAGGCAAACAGGAAACAGGACTTTGGAACAGGCTGGATCAGTACAGGTGATCAGACTTGGTACAGGAAACAGAACCTCAGAACGGACTGGAGCAATGCAGGTGATCAGGTTCATCACAGGGAACATACTGCAGAACGGACTGGAACAATACAGGTGATCAAGTTCATCAAAGGAAGTCAGGTCAGGAATCAGACTGGTATCAAGGTACAAGGGATGAGGCAGAAGGATGGTCACAACTAGCCGAGGTCGGGTGCAGGCAGATAGCTGGGTAGTCACAGGTAAGCCGGGTCAACAGGACAGAGGAATCAGGATCAAGTTACATACACCACAACGCTGTAGAGCAGACAGCGGGGACCGTCTGCTCAGGCCAAGTTTAAATAGGCTGACTGGTGCTAACCAGTGCGCGCGCCTGTGCGCGGCCGCACTCGTGCACGCGCCCGGGCGCGCATGCGCAGTGGGATCTGAGGGCCAGGACGGCCCGGGTTTAAGTTTCTGGCAGGATCTTCATGACAAAAGCACTGCGCAAACTGTTGGCGCTATATAAAACCTGTATAATCATAATAATTTAACCAAATAATAAAAACAGTTAAAATGGTCTACCTAGATCAATCTCTAACCTACCTACCTAGTAACTATTAGTATACTAATACTGATATATATTAGTATAGTGTGTTAAGTCCGGCCCTGTTTACATTGTTCACGCACGACTGTACTCCCATACATGCGTCTAACACTATAGTGAAGTTTTCTGATGACACCACTTTAGTGGGACTCATACAAGATAATGATGAGACAGCTTATAGGCAGGAAATTCAACATTTGGCTGAGTGATGTAGAGAAAATGACTTAATACTCAATACTGCAAAAACTAAAGAAATAATAGTGGATTATAGGAGATCAAGAAAGAACAATCATTTCTTGTTAAAAAAAGAAAGAACAATCATTGCCTGGTTTATATAGGTGGTGAGAAGGTGGAAAGGGTGGACACTATTCAATTTTTGGGAGTGCATATTACAAGGGAGTTGTCATGGTCTCAAAATACTTTATTTCTAATGAAAAAAGCGCAGCAGAGATTGAGACTGAAGCAGGCTGGATTGCCCTTAAAGTGGTAGTAAACCCGCTGAAACTTTTTTTTTTATACACCTGTAAGGCTAAAGGCATAATGAGCTAGTATGCACCACATACTAGCTCATTATGAAATACTTACCTTAGAACGAGGCGTCGGTAACTCACCTGGTCCACGCCGAGGTAGCTGACATGTTCCCGCGGCGTGTCTTCCGGGTATGGCGACTCCAGCGCTGTGAGCATGCGCATGGGAGACTTCTTCCCGGCAAGGTTCGGATTCTGCTGCAGAGGTCAGCGGCGCATTGCACGGGGAATATCGTACAGGTTTAGGAGATTTTTTTTTTACCTACAGGTAAGCCTTATTATAGGCTTACCTGTAGATAAAAGTAAATTTTTTGAGTATACAACCGCTTTAAGGCTTTTGGTCAATTTCTATCAGTGTACCATTGAGAGTATTCTTCTCCACTGCGCTGTAGTGTGGTATGCGAGCTGCAGGGCGGAGGATAAGAAGTTCCTGTCTCGTGTGGTGAAAACAGCACAGCGGATCATAGGAACAGAGCTACCGAATTTGGACACAGCATATGCCAGCTGATTAAAAAAGCGGGCAAAAGCTATTAGTATTGATCCAACCCACCCAGGTTACAGTGTGTTTGTCGCATTGCCATCTGGGAAAAGATATAGGACACTTAAAATGCACACTAATCGCTTAAAGCATAGTTTTTTCCCTAGGGCTGTATTGTCCATAATTCCATCAGGTGCAGTGTTTTAGGAATTTTATGTGGAATTCAGTGGCGGCCCATCCATAGGGGGCGCCCGGGCGCCGCCCCCCCCCCTCCTTGCAGTTAAAAAAAAATAAAATAAAAATAAAATAAAAAAGTTCAAAAAAAAAAAAAAAAATTATTTAAACATGTCCCTTTAAGGGCGCCGGGCACAGTGCAGTATGCACCGCTCTATCACCAATAGATAGATTCATGCATTGCATGAATCTATCTATTGTCACCTCTGCCGCCCCCTATTCAGGTGTCCGGCCCCTGATCGGGCGCCGGGCATCTGAATTACAGTGGGGGGGGGGTGTTGCGGGAAGCGCCCCTATTAGAGCTGTAAGCTCTAATAGGGGACCCTATTAGAGCGGTGTGCTCTAATAGGCTTCCCTAAGTGTAAACAGCGGGCGCACGGCTGTGCGTTCGCTGATTACACAGTATTGTGTTAGAGAAGCGAATACATCGCTTCCCTAACACAGACCCGCCTCTCAGCCAATCAGGTTGCCAGGTCTGTTACCTGTAACCTGATTGGCTGAAGTCACAGGCGCTGTGATTGGACGCTAGGCGTCCAATCATAGCAAAAGACAGGCGCGGGAGAAGAAGACCTCGGACGGACGATAGCAGAAGACAGGAGGAGCGCGGGAGAAGAAGACCTCGGATGATGAGACACCGCTCGCCGCCTGACGCCATCACCAGCTGCACATCGAGACAAGGTAAGTGCAGAGGGCAGGCAGGGGGCACAGTGGCAGCACTTGGAGGGGCACTTAAAGGGGCACTCTGGCAGCACTTAGAGGGGCACTCTGGCAGCACTTGGAGGGGCACTCTGGCAGCACTTAAAGGGGCACTCTGGCAGCACTTAAAGGGGCACTCTGGCAGCACTTAGAGGGGCACTCTGGCAGCACTTAGAGGGGCACTCTGGCAGCACTTGGAGGGGCACTCTGGCAGCACTTAAAGGGGCACTCTGGCAGCACTTAAAGGGGCACTCTGGCAGCACTTGGAGGGGCACTCTGGCAGCACTTGGAGGGGCACTCTGGCAGCACTTAAAGGGGCACTCTGGCAGCACTTAAAGGGGCACTCTGGCAGCACTTGGAGGGGCACTCTGGCAGCACTTAAAGGGGCACTCTGGCAGCACTTAAAGGGGCACTCTGGCAGCACTTGGAGGGGCACTCTGGCAGCACTTGGAGGGGCACTCTGGCAGCACTCGGAGGGGCACTCTGGCAGCACTTGGAGGGGCACTCTGGCAGCGTTTGATGGGCACAGTGGCAGCGTTTGATGGGCACAGTGGCAGCGTTTGATGGGCACAGTGGCAGCATTTAATGGGCACAGTGGCAGCGTTTGATGGCACAGTGAGGCTGTTTGTTTGCGCCCCCCCAAAAATTTTGAGCACCAGCCGCCACTGGTGGAATTCTATAAAAACTTTTTAATTTTTTTTTTTTTTTTTTTTATTACATTTTATATTTTGATATATTTAATATAGATATGTGGGCATGTGCTAGGAGTATGTATGTGTGGTTTTGTTGAGGAGTGTTTTTATTGCTGCTGTAAAGAGTACTATCTATCTATCTATATGGGTATATCCACCCAGAATACATTACCTATCAAACCATCAGTTACTAATGTATTGAGGGCTTAGTCACAATAGCAGGCTGACACACTAACAACAGGATAATGGAGAGAGAGGCCCGAACAAAAGCACAACTATTAGATGGTAATGGGTTACCCAAAAGCCATCCATAGAAAATCCTACCTATAAAAAGGAAACAAAAAACAGAAAAGGGGCAAAAGGGAAAAAACTCAACACTGACCCCTAGTGTCAAAAATGTAATTAGGATAGGAGTAATTTACAACTCCTTGCCCTCATTTCCTCATATATTAAGTACTACCCAGTCCCACACATAATAAAACCTCAAATATTACCTTATCACAAAGAAATATATTTTCTTTAAAGGGAAAATAAGGGGAAAAAAGGAAGAAGAAAAAAATATAATAACACCCCAGGCCATTAGGATCAGAGAAAACCTTACTATGTGGTAAATCCTGAACCCCATACAGAGGAATTCAAAATCATGACCTAACTTCAAGATGAGTCTAATGCCGCATACACACGATCGGAATTCTCGTTGGAAAAAACGGTGGCGGTTTTTCCGACGGAATTTCGACGGAATTCCGCTCAAGCTGTGTTGCCTACACACGATCACACCAAATTCCGACCGCCAAGAACGCGATGACCTTCACCACATACGACGAGACCATAAAAAGGAAAGTTCAGCACCATGTCCGGCACCCGTTGGGCTCCTTCTGCTGATCTCGTGTTTATCGCGTGTTAGTAGAAGTTTCGCTATAGACGATTCGTGTTTTTCAGACTTGTGCTTCAGATCGTTCCTGCTCTACAGTTTGTGCTTGTCGGTGCGTATTTGCTTATCAGTGCGTGTAGTCAGTTCGCATTTGTTTTTCTTTGCGGCCTATATATTTATATATAGTACGCTTTAAATTTTCAGTGCTTATTGTCCGCTCGTTGCTTGATTTGCATTTCGTTCTTTCAGGCCTTGCTGCTTATCAGTGCTTTTCTTTCTTTTCCGTTCTGACCAGCCGACCGTTTAAAAGCGATGTTACGTGTACGTACTCGTCGAAGAGTTCGTGCTGTGCGGGGGCTTGGTGTTGGGGTTCTTACTTTGACACAAGCCCGGTCCATGAACAGGGCGAGGAGGAGTTCATGGACCAAGAATTGGTTGCTCCAGCATGACCAATTCTCGCACATGCCTCTGCTTCATGAGATCCGTGAGAATAACCCTGATGATTTCAGGAATTATCTCAGGATGACGGACCCCATTTTTCCCCGTCTGTTGGCTTTGCTGTCCCCTTATATTACCAGGCAGGATACCTGCATGCGGCAAGCCATCACTGCGGAGCAGAGGTTAGTTGCCACGTTGAGGTACTTGGCGACAGGGAGAAGCCTTCAGGACCTCAAGTTATCGACAGGCATCTCCCCCCAGGCTCTGGGGATCATTATTCCAGAGACCTGTTCTGCCATCATTCAGGTCCTGCATAAGGACTATATGAGGGTAAGCAGAGGCGTTGCTAGGGGGGTGCGGGGGGTGCGGTCCGCACCCGGGTGACACCCGCTAGAGGGGTGACACCCTCCCTGTTTTTTTTTTTTTTGGATTTTTTTTTTTTTTTTTTTGGATTTTTTTTTTTTTTTGCTGCCGCAGCCCGGGTGACACCCGCTAGAGGGGTGACACCCAGGGCCGCTAATAGGGCAGTACAGCCAGCCCTGTTGTACTGGGCCCAGCCCCCATCGGCTCCACAGGGGCAGGGCCATCTTTTCGCATAGGCACGCTGGGCAGTGAGAGTGGACGGAGCTGTCAAATCTAAGTGCTGATGTCGGGGATGGGCGGGGCCCCACATCAGCTGATCAGAGTGTCTCTCTCTCCCAGCTCCGCCCCCCTTCTCATGGCTACAAGTTGAAAATGTAAGGTAAGAGCGGGCTGGGACAAAGGCTAGACAGGTTCAGTGGAGGCAGAGTGAGAAGAGGGGGGGGGGGGTGTCTGTCACATGGTAGCCAGTCTAGAGCACATCAGGCTGTGCTTCCTTTAACACCTCCAGGCTCCGGTCCAGTCCCTTCGGCAGCACAAGTGATTGCAGAGCCCTTTAGAGTTGCCCTGTGATTTCACTCACTGATCTCTCCTCCTAGCTCCTGCTGGCTGCATTCACTCAGTCTCAGCTCAGTCACGCCCCCTCCCCCATGTGTGGCAGAGAATGCCAGGGGTGAGGGGTCTACACAGAAGTTCAGCAGGTCAGTTTACTGTGCTGTATGTGTGTGTGTATGGATTTGTATGGGTCTGCATGGGTCTGTGTGTATATGAGTGTGTATATGATGTGCTGTTTCCCACAATGAAGCCTGTTGATTTACTTCCTGCTTCTGCCATAAGTCTAATGTATGTCAGCATGCCTAGGCTGCATATACTGTGCTCTGCAGATAAGTTATGTTAACTCTTCACTTGCTGCCACTTAACTGCTCTGCAGCCACTTACCTTCTATTCAATTCCTAGGCTGCTTATACCTAAGCATAGTGAGGAGGAGTGACTGTATGTAGACAATTTTTGAGCATCATTTTTTTTTTTTATACAATAAATTTAGGTAGGTACAGTCACTATCTATTGAAGTATACGTAGGCGTGCCATTATTAATTTCCCTTCTTGCAGCTGGTGCTCTGGGTACTTTTCTTTGATTTATGTGACCCTCCCTGTGTACCCGGTATGTCTCTGTGTAGGGGTGCTGCAGCAGCAAATGCATAATTTAAGCCTTCATTGGCTGTTACAGGTCTGAGCCATTGGGCTGGTTCACTGTGCCATTGTCAAAACCTTTATGTGCAGCATCTCTCTGAGGACATTGTTCAGGTGGCCCTTATACACAATCCCCTATGCAATATTCCATCTTATGGCTGCGCTATTCAATGTATGTGTCAGGAGAGGGATCCGTGTATGTATGTGTCAGGAGAGGGATCCATGTATGTATGTGTCAGGAGAGGGATCCGTGTATGTGTCAGGAGAGGGATCCGTGTATGTGTCAGGAGAGGGATCCGTGTATGTGTCAGGAGAGGGATCCGTGTATGTATGTGTCAGGAGAGGGATCCATGTATGTATGTGTCAGGAGAGGGATCCGTGTATGTGTCAGGAGAGGGATCCGTGTATGTGTCAGGAGAGGGATCCGTGTATGTGTCAGGAGAGGGATCCGTGTATGTGTCAGGAGAGGGATCCGTGTATGTGTCAGGAGAGGGATCCGTGTATGTGTCAGGAGAGGGATCCGTGTATGTGTCAGGAGAGGGATCCGTGTATGTATGTGTCAGGAGAGGGATCCGTGTATGTATGTGTCAGGAGAGGGATCCGTGTATGTGTCAGGAGAGGGATCCGTGTATGTGTCAGGAGAGGGATCCGTGTATGTGTCAGGAGAGGGATCCGTGTATGTGTCAGGAGAGGGATCCGTGTATGTGTCAGGAGAGGGATCCGTGTATGTGTCAGGAGAGGGATCCGTGTATGTGTCAGGAGAGGGATCCGTGTATGTGTCAGGAGAGGGATCCGTGTATGTGTCAGGAGAGGGATCCGTGTATGTATGTGTCAGGAGAGGGATCCGTGTATGTATGTGTCAGGAGAGGGATCCGTGTATGTGTCAGGAGAGGGATCCGTGTATGTGTCAGGAGAGGGATCCGTGTATGTGTCAGGAGAGGGATCCGTGTATGTGTCAGGAGAGGGATCCGTGTATGTGTCAGGAGAGGGATCCGTGTATGTGTCAGGAGAGGGATCCGTGTATGTGTCAGGAGAGGGATCCGTGTATGTGTCAGGAGAGGGATCCGTGTATGTATGTGTCAGGAGAGGGATCCGTGTATGTGTCAGGAGAGGGATCCGTGTATGTATGTGTCAGGAGAGGGATCCGTGTATGTGTCAGGAGAGGGATCCGTGTATGTATGTGTCAGGAGAGGGATCCGTGTATGTGTCAGGAGAGGGATCCGTGTATGTATGTGTCAGGAGAGGGATCCGTGTATGTGTCAGGAGAGGGATCCGTGTATGTGTCAGGAGAGGGATCCGTGTATGTGTCAGGAGAGGGATCCGTGTATGTGTCAGGAGAGGGATCAGTAATGTAGGGGTCTGGTAGGTCAGTTTAGTGGTCAGCATGGATGGGCACTGGTGAGCCAGGCAGCAACCAGCAAGTGAGCCTAACACCCCTCCCCCGCCGCCACCACCGGCCTTGGACTTCGGCTGAAGCCCCTGGTCTTTTTCACACCTAGCAATGCCCCTGGTTCCGCCTATCACACAAAGGGACAGGGGTGGGACCTTGTTACAGCGCGGCCGCCGAACACAGACCCAGCCAGCTCTGTGATACACATAAGGCGATGCCCGCTGTATGTGTGTGTGTTACCAGGCGATGATGAGTCTGTATTAATTGGCACAGTGATGTTGCAATTTTGGGCACAATGAGACTGCATTGGTGGGCACAGTGAGACTGCATTGGTGGGCACAGTGAGACTGCATTGGTGGGCACAGTGAGACTGCATTGGTGGGAACAGTAAGACTGCATTGGTGGGCACAGTGAGACTGCATTGGTGGGCACAGTGAGACTGCATTGGTGGGCACAGTGAGACTGCATTGGTGGGAACAGTAAGACTGCATTGGTGGGCACAGTGAGACTGCATTGGTGGGCACAGTGAGACTGCATTGGTTGCGCACAGTGAGGCTGCAATGGTGGGCACAGTGAGGCTGCAATGGTGGGCACAGTGAGGCTGCAATGGTGGGCACAGTGAGGCTGAATTCACAGGCACAGTAAAGCTGCTTTTGATGTGCAATCGCGGGTGATCGTGTAGAAAGGGCCCCAGTGCACTGTATTGCCCAGGGGCCTATAATGCTCTTAAGATGGCACTGCACAGGGGGGCCCTGTAAGTTTTACAGTCATTTCTGCATATTAAAAACTAGATCTTTCTAAACCTCACCCCTGCAAATACTTGTTTAGAGAAGGGGGGGGGTGGGTGTAATTAGATTTTGCTGGGCCCTATCTGGTCTACAGAGGAGCCCAGGGGGTGAGCGCAGCGCTTGGACTATTTCTCCTTTTTCGGGCGCATGTACATTAAGCAGTCCCGCATATTGGGCTGCTAGTTAATTAGACCCGGCTGCCACTGCCCACTGCCTTCCCTGGCGGAGTGATACTACAAGGCTCCGCTTAGCTCCGCCTCCCGTGCCGACTGCCGAGACTGAGGTGAGATGACAGGTGGCTCAGTGGATGAGAGGGCGCAAGAACCTGGAGGACAGCGTGGCTGCACCTGCACTGCAAAGTGAGTGGAGAACAGCAGATAGAATCCTCACTGTCTCAATTAGTTTTACACACAGCAAAGCAGGTCATTAATATCAGCATTATGATACTCACACATGCAGCACAGTCAGCATGTGCTCTGTCATGGATCTGTCAGTGTGTCATATTGCTGTTTGGTGCTTATTTTGTTATGGCTGTACAGGGTTAAAGTTTGTAACACACAGTACAGCCATCAATTAACAAAGTCAGCACCCAAAAGCCATGTGACACTGACAAATCCATGACAGAGCAAATGCTGACTGTGCTACCTGTGTAATTTCCATAATGCTGATAATCATAAGACGCAGTGAGATGCTACTTTACACTTTCCTTTGGGGGGGGGGGGGCAGTAAACATGTGCCTCCCAACCCCCCCCCCCCCTTTAACCACTTCCTGTCCAGCAACGTACTGGATTGGATTGGAAGGGTGATATCTTGGTCATTGCTGCAGCAATGATCAAGATATTATTTTTTAGCCCCAATGAGTCTGCACAAAGAAAAAGTAATCCTAGTGGCTAAGAAGCCAATGGATTACTTTTTCAGGCAGTGGAAGGGGGTTTCACCACCGTTGCTCTCCCGTGCAATCAGGGGTCCCATTAAGCATGTGGGCAGCAACATCCAGTTCCTGGGACAAAGTGAGAGAAACTGATGATGTTCCTCCTACTTACATGGTCTCATGTAAGCAAGCCATTACTGGCCTAAACAAACATCTGATCAAATCGATCTTTGTTTGATCAGCTGCTTTGGAGGCCAGAGGAGAGATTTGGGGTCTAATAGACCCCAGATCTCTCCAGAAAGAGGACCTGTCACTGCCCCATGCTATCAGAAGGGATGTTGTTCATCCTTTCTGATAGCAATAAAAGAGATACAAGATGAAATGAAAGATACAGTATACATTTTTTTTTTGTCTAAAAATAAAATTGAAAGCATTTTTAAACTGCCTCTGCCCCCCTGTACCCCTGTACTCATGCACAATCATAAACGCGTGTGCATATGTAAACGGTGACAAATCTGCAAAGGTTGGGTCAGGGGAGGAGCCTGGGGTGGGGTCAAGGGAGGGGTTAAAGGGGGCCCCATCGGGTAGGCTGTACGGGGCCCCATGATTCCTATGGTACCCATATGGTTTCCATGGTACCGACACAGACACACCACCAAAGAGCTGGTGGGAGGAGGGAGGACTCTCAGTGTCTGGCGCCCTGGCTGACCTGTTAGGGCTATGCAAGTATGATAGGGGTGGGGGGGGGTGCAAGGTGGTCTGCTACAGCTATGGATAATATATATGGATAATGGATATATATGGATAATGGATATACATGGATAATGGATATATATGGATATATATGGATAATGGATATATATGGATAATAAATTATTGGGGGGGGGGGGGGTGACACCATGTTATACCGCACCAGGTGACACCAACCCTAGTGACGCCACTGAGGGTAAGTTGTATTCTTTAACATCACATTCTATGTATTTACTGTTTGCTAATGTATTGTATTTCTTTCCTCGTTCCCTAATTACCAGGATTTCAATATGCTGTAATATGCTGTAATATTCTGTAATATGCTGTGCCCCTTTGTCCTCATGCATGTTGGATTTTTGTATGTTCCTTTTTTGTCCTTCATGCATCTTTGCCTTCACTAACCCCCCCAGCATACTATCCGGGGCCCATATATACCTATAGTCTAGTCACTTAACAATGTATTTTGTCAGCTCCATTGTAATGCTTTACCCTAAACACCCCCTAAAATGTGTACAAATGTTATAGTTGTCCTTAAATTAATGCAGAGTGCCAGAGGCTTTGTTTTGTGGTGCCCCAAATCTTTTTGGAACCCCCCTCCCCCAACTGCTCAGTCAGCTGATACCAATCCTCTATCTGCTGACTTTGCCAAACCCAATACACACTATACCTACCTCTTTAGTGGTCATATTTATGGATGGATTTTTCAAAGCATGTAGTGCAAGGGCCTGCCTCAATACTTTCAAATGCTACTGTTTTCATTTTTCAACTCCTGTTATTATATTGATAGGTAATAGCAGAATCAAAAAATGTGCTTCCATTTTCCTTTTTTTTTTAGGCCACTTCTTCTTACCTGTCCAGTGGGCTGCCAATAGTGTAATTAAGGAGGGGCTGGCCAAACTATCACACATTACTTTGTTACTCCATTACGTAGTGGAGAGGGTGGTTACCTGTCCAAAACATACCTCCCCCCCCTAAAATATTTACAAGGGGCCATCAGAGGGGGGAGGAATCTGATAAGTGGACCTTATATTTTAGCCTTTAAATACTACAAGAAATGTTATACTGATGTTTGCCAAAATGTTTGTGTAGAATCTGCTTGTAATGTTTATTATCAAATGTACTAATTATATTTTTCTTGTTTGACTCCACAGTTTCCTTCCACGCCACAGGAATGGCAGACTGTGGCCTCCCAGTTTGCCCAGCGGTGGGATTTCCCGAACTGCGGAGGGGCAATCGATGGGAAGCACGTCCACATCGTCCCACCACCCCATTCGGGGTCATACTATTTTAACTATAAAGGGTTCAATAGTATCGTGTTGATGGCGGTGGTGTTTGCGACCTATGAGTTCCTATATGTGGACGTGGGGAGGAATGGCCGGATGTCGGATGGAGGAGACATCTCAAGAGTGGTGGCTTGGGATTGCCACCCCCGGAGGAGAATGTCGAGGGACTCCCGTTTGTGTTCGTGGCAGACGAGGCTTTTGGTTTGGCTAACCATTTGATGAGACCATTCCCCGAGAGGACCCTCACCCCGGAGAAGAGGGTATTTAATTACCGGCTGGCCAGAGCCAGAAGAGTCGTGGAGAACGCGTTTGGTATTCTGGCCAGCCGGTTCCGCCTGTTCCAAGCGGCCATAAATATGGCGGAATACAAACTGAATACCATAGTGGTAGCGTGTTGCATTTTGCACAACTTTTTCAAAAGGACCAACCCCAATTATGTGGTTACACTTGGGCCTGACGCTGGACTACAATCCCTGACGTCCCTGGAAGCGGCCCGTCCTGGCTTGCCCCCCCAAAGCGCCTGTGAAGTGCGTGAAAATTATTCCGAATATTTTTCGGGGAGGGGGGCCATTGCTTTGCCAGCAGTTTTGTAATAAAATTTACCTTTATTTATCTTTAAAAATGTTGCTTTGAATTTCCTGCTTGTGTTTCTTTTTTGGGTGCTTGTAGTGCCAAGTGGTTTGTACATTATTATCTAAACACCCATTGTCACTGTAAACACCAATTTCAACACAAAAAAATGGTATTGATCATTAAAAGAAGAAGCCACACATTGTTGAGCAAAAAATTATTATTTTACTCCATACAAATTCACATGTTTTTATTTTTTACAAAAATAACAAGTTTTGCATTTTCACCAATAAAAAAATTGTGGTTACGTTACATAAACAGCCATGTTTCCAAACATAACATACACAACTCTCGAGCATAACAAAGTTCAATGTAGAAAAACTTTTTAAGCCAAGATCACACATTACATTGTCCAAAATGTGTGGATCTTGCCTTCATCAGATGGGATGAAGTCACCCCTGTAAAAGCCTAATTTTGAAGATGCACACAAATTGTGAGGCAAACTGGGGATTGACATCCTGATCCCATGCCTAATGTCAACATGTGCTATCTCCCATCATGGGGGATCAATGTATGTGTTTTGGGGGTGCAACCCCTTCCTCTCACTGACTTGAGTTTTGAGGAAGGGGTAGCAGGCACAAAACGCGTACATTGATACCCCCTGATGGCAGATAGCACATGTTGTCATACTGTGTGCATCTTCAAAATTAGGCTTTTTAACCACTTCAATACTGCCTCATGCTCATATGACGCCCACAAGGTGGATCTACCATCCTGGGTGGGCGTCATATGACGTCCTCGGATTCCCGGCCGCCTGGGGGGCGCGCGCGCCACCGGCGGCCCGTTCGCGCGCCCGCGGCATCGCTCAGGACCCGGTGCGGGTGCCCAGCGGCCGCGATGTCCGCCGGGCACCCGTGATTGCCCCTTAAAACAACGGGACCGTGCGGGACCGTGGAGCTGTGTGTGTAAACACACAGCTCCACGTCCTGTCAGCGGAGAGGAGACCGATCATGTGATCCCAGTACGGAGGAACACATGATCGGTCTCCTCCCCTTGAGTCCCCTCCCCCCACAGTTAGAATCACTTATACAGGGAACACATTAACCCCTACAGCGCCCCCTAGTGTTAACCCCTTCCCTGCCAGTCACATTTACACAGTAATCATTGCAATTTTATAGCAACGATCGCTGTGTAAATGTGAATGGTTCCAAAAATGTGTCAAAAGTGTCCGAAGTGTCCGCCGCAATGTCGCAGTCATGAAAAAAAAAACGCAGATCGCCGCCATTATTAGTAAAAAAATAAATAAAAATTCAATAAATCTATCCCCTATTTTGTAGACGCTATAACTTTTGCGCAAACCGATCAATATACGCTTGTTGCGATTTTTTTTTACCAAAAATATGTAGAAGAATACGTATCGGCCTAAACTGAGGATAAGGATTATATGTATAAAAGAACAAAAAGACAAAAAAGTAATAGAGTCCACAAACTTACATCCCATTAGGACAGTGGGCCCGAACGATCCCACAGAGCAGGGGCAGCCCAATCGAACCTCACCCGGAGCTGAGGTATGTAGATGCGCCCACACACAACAGGCCCACATCGGAAGGTCCCCAGCCAACCGTCAAGTAGGTATATGGAGTATTGTGCCTAATATTGGCGAAAATCTGTAGGGTATTTAGAAAATATTTGAGAAGATCTTAATAAATGGTACATCCGGCTGTACTAACTGGCTAAAAAAGTGAATGGAGTGAAGTATATATAAAAGGAAGAGCTAAGTGAAGGTGAGTAAGCGAGTGTGAAGTGGGATATGGATGTGAGAAAAGTAAAAAGGGATGATAGCTGGGTGAGAAAATGTATATGAGAAAATAAGCTGGTGATAAAAAGGAATATATATGTGCGAGTGTGGAAAACAAAAGGTAAAGTGTGTGGAAGTGTGGCATGTAGTGTTACCTTGTGTTGGCCGATGTGGGTGGTGCGTGTGCAGTACAGCGAGCAGTACAGGCCGGTTGTCCAGTCCGTAGTGGGTGGGGACCTCCAAGGGGGCCAGCTATATAGGGCGCACTTAACCAACGTCACGTAGGCACGGTGACGGGTGGGGAAAGCGCAAGCGCCATTGGCGCCAAAACCGTCCCCGTCCTTACAGCGGCCAGCTGGAAACTGCAGCAGGAACAGGCGGCGCCAAAGATTGACGCCGCTCGTGCGGCATATGTGTGACGTCGATACGCACGAGGCGTCGTCCCCATGACACCCAGTAAACAGGGGGGCGGCAGGGGGCGGCGACTGGTGCGGATCGCAGCTCCGAAGGGAAGGAAGACAAAGGCAGCCCCCGCAAAGCAGGCATGGGGAACAGAGTCCACATGGGGTGGAAAGGATGTGGAACTAGAGGATAAAAATTATAAAAGATTGGGTACGGCGTAGCGTGAATATGCATGAGTATTATCCCAGCCATAAAATGGGTGGATGAGTAATAGTTAAAAGGGGCAGCTGTGTGTCACTGTTAGAAAAGTTTTAAATGTTTATTGTGTGACTATTTGGAAAACAATCCTGAGACTGGTTTTTAATTCCACCTATGAGCACTTTCTGTATTAATTGTTATGTATGTTTTTACTAACTCCACCGTAAGAATTCAGGATGATTGCAGTATAACCATGTATGGTAACATAAGATTGTAAGGGAATTCGCAGTCCTCACATAATAAAGGTAAATATCGAATTTCACCCAGATAAGTGAAAACTGTGATTTCCTCAGCCAATAGGGAAATAGGGGCTGGGTTATGAAGGTTTAAGATAACGAAAGATATGGCCTTTGTCATTCCTTTGCCTGACCCGTTTGTGTAAGGAAGGGGATCCTAATGTGTTAACATATTAGAATAAATCTTTTACTTCTTAATACATCTCGAGTTGACTGATCACAAGCTAAGGATATTCCTAACATTTGTGGACCTTTGAGCCGGAGGCAACACTTTATTTGGGATTTATGAGCCCTCTTCATCTTCGGTGAGTAGTTAGTGAAAGAAAATCACTGAAATTTAAAAGTCCCCCCACTCAACGTTAGTGGTGAAAGAGGGGCAGGGGGCCGTATCACCCGAATACATTGTCTGCTTGCGAACTTGATGATCTAGTCCTTCTGGTGTGTTAAAGGGTAAGAGATTTTAATTATTCTTAATTCTTTCTAAAAGTCTTTTTCTTCTCTTTCTGTTTGATTCTGGTTTAAATGTGTTGTAATTGCCGACATTGGTATTGATCGTATAATAGCTTGATAATCCAGTGTTCGTAGACAGAGACATTTGGGGACGTTGTCTAAGGTAAAAAATTACGTTGCCTGCTGTCCGGACAGATAAAAAAAAGATTTGAGGTATACCAGTGTTAGAGACTCACATTAAGCGCTATTTAGTTAAGTGATCGAAAAAGATCACAAAGCTAATTATTTTTTTTTCCTTTTCTCTGTGTGTTTTATTTTCTCCTGTTTCATGTTTAACCATTCTGTTGATGTTACGAGCTCATTTTATAATAATACTGCAGAGGTACGTTTTAATTTTTTTTTAATTTTCCCTATAGTGTGGGGAGTGTTGATGTTTATACTTTTCTGGTATTCCTTTTATTACCGTGAGCGGAAGGTCACGATCCCAGTGTTTTATAGGTTAATGAGAGACTCAACAAACACCGAAAATTGGGGAATAGTCTCTGTAAAGGAATTTCTTGTGTTTGTTTATGTTGCTGTCGTGTTCCTAATGTGCTGTTAGAAGGTGATAAGAAATGTATGCATAGCAATGACCCTAAGTCCGTTCAGTATTGTGCTAAGTGGGAGAGGAAGTTTGGGTTTAATGGTAAATTAACTGTGAAAGGATGTCAGGAGTTGGTGGATAAGCTTAAGTTGTTAGGACCCAAAGGAAAAAAAAAAAAAAAAAAAAAAGGTATTGGTTAGAGTTGGCAGAGTACTGGCTCCAGCAAGCTAGACTTAGGGTAGAAGGAAAGAGAACAAAGGAGAAATGCCAAGCCCAACTGCCCCTAGTGGACAAAGAGGATGATCTCATCTGTTATACCAGTTATCTGTTATACCACTGGCCCCCTCCCTCGTGTTATACCCTCCCTTCCTGTGTGAGGGGTTGTGTCTGTAAAAAAAAAAAACAAGAGGTTAACCCTTGACCAGCCATGGCAAAACGGAAGGTTTATATTGTAAATATTGAAACTAGGTAAAAGAAATAAAGAAAAAAGGTACCAGGTTGCTTTATTATTTTAGCATGCCATGGTGTTAAAGGAAGTACATTGCAGAAAGTGTTGATGTTCTAAGGCAGTAGAGAGCTGGAGGTGGATTATACTGTCAGTGAATAGAATGTTGTATTATTATTAAGTGGCTTGAGGAAAGTGAGAAAAGTAAAGACTGAGGATGTTTTTGAGAGACAGTGCTAATTTTACTGCCATAAGGAAACTAGGATTTGAATGGGCTTTGCCAAGAGAAGTGTGTAATAATATTGAAGCTCAGAGAGCTTGATGTTTAATAAAAAAAAAAAAAAAAAAAAAGGAGGTCAAAAAGGTGTTTCTCGGAAACAAGAAAATGCAGATTGCCTGACAGAGGTAGCAGAAGAGAGGGGGCAGCATTAACCCTTTTAGCACACAGAGGTTAAGTTGTGAATCTGTGAAAACAGGACTTTCGGTCAGAAAGAAAGTCTGCATAATAGTTTTAAAGTAAATATTTCTTTCATATGTTATTTTTAGAATTCACAGACTTTCAACTGTGAAGTGTTAATGATTCAATGCTGTTTATTTGGGTACATATATTATAAAGTTAAAAAAGGCTAAGTTCTGAATCAGAATATGTGTTTTTTTTTTAAAAAAAAAAAAAAAAAAAAAAAAAAAAAAAGGGGGGGGAGGGAGGTTCTGTTTTAGGACCCTGTGAATTTCATTCAGGACCAGAGAATAAGGGGAACAATACAAAAAGGAGGTTCAAGACTTCTTAAATTCTGCTAAAATATTGGGGTCTGAGGAAAAATATTCAGAGATGTATGTGTGTGTGAATATATGTATATACATTGAATATATATAAAAAAAAAAAAAAAAAAAAAATGAAAATGCTAGGAAACATTTTATGTCTGCATAGTTGGACTTATATTTGAACAAATGAAAGAAAATTTTTAATAACAGCTCCAAGGTAAGGAAGTATTTGGTAGTTTGATTTATGATACTGTGCAGAGTAACCATGTTCCCCAGCTCCAATTCAAGTGCAGACATGACACCCCCCACCCCCCTCCTTCTACACAACTGAAGAATGAGGCGGGTTCCTTTTTATGGGGTGGGTGTCAGAACACATGAATGAGTACAAAATTGAATCTTTGGAGGTATTATAGAGTTTAGAACATTAAATTAAGGAAAAAGTAGACTACATAGTTCTTAGAGACAAAGAAACAAATGGTGTCCTTCCTGGGTATGTGTCACGGTTATGCAGTAATCTTCCCCTGTTTGCTTATCTCTCCCTCCATGTGTTCAGACTAAGAGGCCAGCCACTTTCACCTGGGGTTTTTAAAACCTCTCCTCTAAGCATGGTTCCACTCTAGGCCCTATCAGGGAACCCTATATTAACCTGTGCACTGCAAGCCTGTGGTGCTGATAATCCATTGTGTATCCATGGGGTGTTTGGCTTCCTGTTTGCCGTTTGTTTTATGTTTGTTTCTGTTACCGACCTTGGTGTGTACTCTGTGGTTCCTGTCTGCTAGTTACCCGTGTCCTCTGCCTTATCCCCTTACTATCCTTGTCGTTCCAGCCTGCTACTTCCTTCTCCTGTAGTCTACTGTAAGCGTGAGCTGTGAGACCCTGGGGGCCGCGACCTGGAGCCAGACTGCAGCGAAGTCCATCCTCACCACTAGAGGCTCTGGTGAACACCTGCTGGCTCTTAGATTCCACGCCCTGGGGAATCTATGCTCTAGCTCACATTGGGATCTGTGTTAGAGAAAAATCCACAGCAGTCAGTCCTAAGGTCCACTACCTAGCCGTGCACTTCCGATTCATACTGAGTGCACCTGTCACCTGGTCTCAGGTGACCTGACAGTATGACAAATCTTTTGAACAAACAGTAGACAAAAAGGGAAGGACACATGACATCAGTACTTACAGTTATATGGTGGGCACTAGAGGTCGATTTTTTACTACTTTATAAAATTAGACAGTGTAACTAGAGCACTTCCACCCTGTGTATAGGCAGTGGTAGTTGCAGCTGAAGCAGTTAAGGCCTCAGCATATATAGTGCTATATCACTTGCTGACACTTAAGGTGCCGCATGCAGTGTCTGTTATTCTTTTACAACAAAAGATATCACATTTGAGTCCAGCATGGCACCTTTCCTTTATGACAATACTCTTGGCACAACCTCACTTAACAATATAGAGATGTACTACTTTAAACCCATCCACATTACTACCACTCCCTACTGATGGTTATAAACATGACTGTTCTGCTGCCATCGCTGAAAAGGTACTGCCACGAAGTGATTTGAAAGACGTATCGTTAGCTGACCCTGACATGACACTTTTTGTTGACGGTTCTAGTAGGAAAAATCCGGGTGGTACAAATGCAACTAGATATGCAGTAGTGACACAGGATGACATTTTGGAAGCTAGGCCACTACCAAAACATTATTCAGCACAAGTAGCGGAACTTGTAGCACTGACAAGAGCATGAATACTATCAGAAGGAAAATCTGTAACCATATACACCGATAGTCAATATGCCTTTTCAACAGTACATGTTTTTGCACAACAATGGAAAAACAGGGGGATGGTCACCTCCAGTGGTAAACCAATTGCACACACGGATTTCATTTTAGAACTTCTGGATGCAATACAGTTACCAAAAGAGCTTGCAATCTGCAAATGTCAAGCACACACAAAATATACGGACCCCATCTCAAAGGGAAACAAAAGGGCAGATGAAGCGGCCAAAATAGCAGCACAAGAAACACATCAAATAATGACAGAACAGGAAATTATAGAGATAGATCATACAGTCCTTACTGATATGCAGCAGAATGCACCCCCCGGGGAAAAACAATATTGGAAAACAAAGGGTTGCACAATAATAAATAATATTTACACATCACCTGAAGGGAAACCGGTATTGCCAAAGTCCTTATTTAGGTATGCAGCAGTATTGACACATGGAGTAACACATGTGTCAAACAGGGGGATGACTGAGATGTTAAATAAAGTATGTACAGATTATGGCTTCACAAACTACTCAAAAACTTTTTGCTCTCAATGTATTATATGTGCAAGACACAATGCTCAGGGAGGCATAAGACCACGGAAAGGGAAGTTCCCCACACCGCAATATCCATTCCAACACATTTGCATGGATTTTATTGAATTAGACAAATGTGAAAGGAAGAAATATTGTTTGGTAATTATAGACGCCCTGTCTAAATGGGTAGAAATTTTCCCGACAGGAAGTGCGGACGCACAGACTGTAGCCAAAGCATTACTAAGAGATATTATCCCTAGATTTGGAATCCCTGAAAAAATCTACAGCGATAATGGACCCCATTTCGTAAATAAAACTATACAACATTTGACAGAAGTGATGGGTATTCAAGTAAAAAAACCATTGTGCCTATCACCCCCAATCAGCTGGATTGGTGGAGAGACACAATGGAATCCTAAAAAATAAGCTGAGAAAAGCTATGGAAGAAACTGGTAAAAGTTGGATGTACTGCTTACCATTGGCAGTGACTAGTATGCATATTACACCAACAAAAGAGGGGTTGAGCCCATTTGAAATAATATATGGAAGGCCATATAGAATACCTTTATTACCAAATGAAACACCAGCTGAAGAATCTGAACGTACTCTATCAGAATATATGTCTAACCTGTTGAAACAAAAACAAATTAATGAAGTCTGTTCTATTCCAGAAGGTCCAATTCAAGGAGAAGAGAAAATCCATATTGGAGACTGGGTCCTGGTAAAAGTAATAAAGAAAAAACATTGGCACTCACCTCTCCAGTGGGAGGGACCATATCAAGTTCTTCTCACCACTCCCACGGCTATAAGGATAGCAGAGAGGTCTACCTGGATTCACCAGTCCCATTGTAAAAAGGTTTTAAAGGTAGAGTAGGGCCAGTTGGCTGCAGAGATCCAGAAAATCCGACTACAAAGGGAGGTTTCGCACAAGGCGGGCTTGTCTCAAACCGGTGAAGTCTCCCCTACCCTATCCGCTGGAACCTCTGTAGTTGGTTAGAATGAAAGGGACAGTAATTATCCTTGGGTTACTGGTGAGTCTAGGGAAGGCATCCATAAGAGGGGGTAGGCGGTATGGAAGAGTAGAGGAACCTTTGAATTGGGAAAGAACAGGAAAAGCATTGAATTTAACCTTTATAGAAGGAATAACTAGTACTATACTGGTAGACTTCTGTCAGATCGCAGATTGTGGGGATACAGTTGGGGCTAGAGGACTTCTATGGGCAGATAAATATATTTGCTGGCTCTGGGATAAGGTAGGATGTCAAGCATGGAATCAGGCCCTGTGGACCACAGCACATCAAGATTGGGGGTATAATCAACCAGGGGCTGAAAAGAGTGGAATAAAGGGAAGACTCATAATTACAAAAGCGACTAACTCCCCCTGCACAAATAGTAAAAACTGTAATCAACTATTAATAACATTAAAGGAGCCGAGGAAGGAAGATCAGCGGTTGTATTCTATGGGAGCATGGGTGTCAGGAACTGATCCTTCAGGCACATTTTTCCTCGAGGTATTATCACCCAATAAAACCAAACAACAGGAAAAGGTAGACCTAGAAGGGAAAGAAGAAGGCCATACTAAAATAGAAGTTCTGAGTGAAACCATAAGATTTACTAACCTAACAATAGAAGATGCCATAGCTTTAGAGACGGGTTATCAAGAAAGCAATGAGTGGTTAGAATGGTTGAGGTACACGGTTAAAACTCTAAAAAAAGAAAACTGTTTAGTTTGTGCCAGTGCAAGACCACATTTAGCAACAGTTCCTTTTCCTCTAGATCACAAAACAGATCCAAAAGGTTTAAAATGTATGTTGCAATTATATAATAAGAGCTATAAACCTGAAAACAATTCTACCTGTCACACATTGAGTTTGTTGTTTCCCCCAGTGGAGAGACCTCAGATACCTCCAGCGGTCGCTGCATATCCGGGCAATTTTACTTGTTTTGCACTCCCAGGGAACCGTAGCGGGGTAGATCTTGGGTCATTACCTGATGACTACTGTGTGGAGAGGATTAACATAGACAACGGTGACTGGGTTGAACATGACATTCAGAGAGCTGACATCTGGTGGATGTGTGGGGATAAGAAACTGCGAGCTAGACTACCTGCCAATGCCCAAGGGGATTGTGCTATGGTCCAGCTGGCTATGCCCCTGAGGATCTTGTCAGAACACCCGTGGACTAAGAGTCACCAACGGTATCGGAGGGACACCTCTCCCATGGGGTCATTTGACTCTCAGGTCTACATAGATGAGATTGGGGTTCCTCGCGGGGTGCCAGATGGGTTTAAGGCCAGGAATCAGGTGACAGCTGGGTTTGAGTCTCTTTTCTGGTGGGTAACTATAAATAAAAATGTTGACTGGATTAACTATATATATTATAACCAACAACGATTTGTAAATTACACTAGGGATGCTGTGAAGGGCCTAGCTGAACAGTTGGCCCCCACATCTCTAATGGCATGGCAGAACCGAATGGCTTTAGATATGGTCTTAGCTGAAAGAGGAGGGGTATGCAAAATGTTTGGCAGCATGTGTTGCACCTTTATCCCTAATAATACAGCTCCTGGAGGGACCGTGACCAGAGCCTTGGAAGGACTGACTGCTCTATCGAATGAATTAGCGGAAAACTCAGGTATTACTGATCCATTCACAACCTGGCTTGAAGGATGGTTTGGTAAATGGACTGGACTTATTACATCATGTTTGATTTCAATCGCTGTGGCTTTGGCTGTTTTGGTCATTTGTGGATGCTGTTGTATTCCCTGTATTCGAGGACTTTCACAAAAACTGATTGAAACTGCCGTCTCAAGAACGATGTATCAAACTCTTCCTACCTCTGAGGAGACCTATGTGGACATTGAAGCTCAACTTAATGACATACAGTCTGAAAGTGTATAACACAGGGACTATTATCGAAATGTGTTGAGATAAAATAGTCACACAAAGAGGAGGGAATGTTAGAAAAGTTTTAAATGTTTATTGTGTGACTATTTGGAAAACAATCCTGAGACTGGTTTTTAATTCCACCTATGAGCACTTTCTGTATTAATTGTTATGTATGTTTTTACTAACTCCACCGTAAGAATTCAGGATGATTGCAGTATAACCATGTATGGTAACATAAGATTGTAAGGGAATTCGCAGTCCTCACATAATAAAGGTAAATATCGAATTTCACCCAGATAAGTGAAAACTGTGATTTCCTCAGCCAATAGGGAAATAGGGGCTGGGTTATGAAGGTTTAAGATAACGAAAGATATGGCCTTTGTCATTCCTTTGCCTGACCCGTTTGTGTAAGGAAGGGGATCCTAATGTGTTAACATATTAGAATAAATCTTTTACTTCTTAATACATCTCGAGTTGACTGATCACAAGCTAAGGATATTCCTAACAGTCACCCCATGTGTTGAAATTCTGCCTCCATCCCGGGTAATGCATACAAAAGAAAAAAGGGGGAATGTATATCTCCATATACTGGGACTTTAGATGAAGCGCACAAGGAAAGGGGGGGGTGGTGCGCCTCCATCCCTATTTTGAATACAAAAAATTAGAAGAGTGTGGGACTTTAAGTGAGGCTAGACTCAAACATTGAATTCATGTACAATTAAAAATTTAATGTACATTAGTTGTCAAATTACACAGCATAATGTGTGTCAAACAGTAATTGAATACATATACAAAACGTCTTTAAGGATACATAATATACATATAATGAAGTATAAAAACATGATTGCCATAGTAAAGAAAAGTTTTGCATAATGGATAAATGCAGCTAATAATATACAGTCAAGGTACATGAAGATGGGGGTGAAAGGTGGGGAAAAGTATCCCCACAGGCTCGACGCGTTTCGTCGGTTAACCGACTCATCAGGAGCAGATAAAAATATCTGTAAATGAATAATAATAAAACATACTTAGTCAGAAAAATCAAAATGTGGGAAATATCCCATAAAGTAAAGAATATATAAGGATTATATGTATAAAAGAACAAAAAGACAAAAAAGTAATAGAGTCCACAAACTTACATCCCATTAGGACAGTGGGCCCCAACGATCCCACAGAGCAGGGGCAGCCCAATCGAACCTCACCCGGAGCTGAGGTATGTAGATGCGCCCACACACAACAGGCCCACATCGGAAGGTCCCCAGCCAACCGTCAAGTAGGTATATGGAGTATTGTGCCTAATATTGGCAAAAATCTGTAGGGTATTTAGAAAATATTTGAGAAGATCTTAATAAATGGTACATCCGGCTGTACTAACTGGCTAAAAAAGTGAATGGAGTGAAGTATATATAAAAGGAAGAGCTAAGTGAAGGTGAGTAAGCGAGTGTGAAGTGGGATATGGATGTGAGAAAAGTAAAAAGGGATGATAGCTGGGTGAGAAAATGTATATGAGAAAATAAGCTGGTGATAAAAAGGAATATATATGTGCGAGTGTGGAAAACAAAAGGTAAAGTGTGTGGAAGTGTGGCATGTAGTGTTACCTTGTGTTGGCCGATGTGGGTGGTGCGTGTGCAGTACAGCGAGCAGTACAGGCCGGTTGTCCAGTCCGTAGTGGGTGGGGACCTCCAAGGGGGCCAGCTATATAGGGCGCACTTAACCAACGTCACGTAGGCACGGTGACGGGTGGGGAAAGCGCAAGCGCCATTGGCGCCAAAACCGTCCCCGTCCTTACAGCGGCCAGCTGGAAACTGCAGCAGGAACAGGCGGCGCCAAAGATTGACGCCGCTCGTGCGGCATATGCGTGACGTCGATACGCACGAGGCGTCGTCCCCATGACACCCAGTAAACAGGGGGGCGGCAGGGGGCGGCGACTGGTGCGGATCGCAGCTCCGAAGGGAAGGAAGACAAAGGCAGCCCCCGCAAAGCAGGCATGGGGAACAGAGTCCACATGGGGTGGAAAGGATGTGGAACTAGAGGATAAAAATTATAAAAGATTGGGTACGGCGTAGCGTGAATATGCATGAGTATTATCCCAGCCATAAAATGGGTGGATGAGTAATAGTTAAAAGGGGCAGCTGTGTGTCACCCCATGTGTTGAAATTCTGCCTCCATCCCGGGTAATGCATACAAAAGAAAAAGGGGGAATGTATATCTCCATATACTGGGACTTTAGATGAAGCGCACAAGGAAAGGGGGGGTGGTGCGCCTCCATCCCTATTTTGAATACAAAAAATTAGAAGAGTGTGGGACTTTAAGTGAGGCTAGACTCAAACATTGAATTCATGTACAATTAAAAATTTAATGTACATTAGTTGTCAAATTACACAGCATAATGTGTGTCAAACAGTAATTGAATACATATACAAAACGTCTTTAAGGATACATAATATACATATAATGAAGTATAAAAACATGATTGCCATAGTAAAGAAAAGTTTTGCATAATGGATAAATGCAGCTAATAATATACAGTCAAGGTACATGAAGATGGGGGTGAAAGGTGGGGAAAAGTATCCCCACAGGCTCAACGCGTTTCGTCGGTTAACCGACTCATCAGGAGCAGATAAAAATATCTGTAAATGAATAATAATAAAACATACTTAGTCAGAAAAATCAAAATGTAGGAAATATCCCATAAAGTAAAGAATATATAAGGATTATATGTATAAAAGAACAAAAAGACAAAAAAGTAATAGAGTCCACAAACTTACATCCCATTAGGACAGTGGGCCCCAACGATCCCACAGAGCAGGGGCAGCCCAATCGAACCTCACCCGGAGCTGAGGTATGTAGATGCGCCCACACACAACAGGCCCACATCGGAAGGTCCCCAGCCAACCGTCAAGTAGGTATATGGAGTATTGTGCCTAATATTGGCGAAAATCTGTAGGGTATTTAGAAAATATTTGAGAAGATCTTAATAAATGGTACATCCGGCTGTACTAACTGGCTAAAAAAGTGAATGGAGTGAAGTATATATAAAAGGAAGAGCTAAGTGAAGGTGAGTAAGCGAGTGTGAAGTGGGATATGGATGTGAGAAAAGTAAAAAGGGATGATAGCTGGGTGAGAAAATGTATATGAGAAAATAAGCTGGTGATAAAAAGGAATATATATGTGCGAGTGTGGAAAACAAAAGGTAAAGTGTGTGGAAGTGTGGCATGTAGTGTTACCTTGTGTTGGCCGATGTGGGTGGTGCGTGTGCAGTACAGCGAGCAGTACAGGCCGGTTGTCCAGTCCGTAGTGGGTGGGGACCTCCAAGGGGGCCAGCTATATAGGGCGCACTTAACCAACGTCACGTAGGCACGGTGACGGGTGGGGAAAGCGCAAGCGCCATTGGCGCCAAAACCGTCCCCGTCCTTACAGCGGCCAGCTGGAAACTGCAGCAGGAACAGGCGGCGCCAAAGATTGACGCCGCTCGTGCGGCATATGCGTGACGTCGATACGCACGAGGCGTCGTCCCCATGACACCCAGTAAACAGGGGGGCGGCAGGGGGCGGCGACTGGTGCGGATCGCAGCTCCGAAGGGAAGGAAGACAAAGGCAGCCCCCGCAAAGCAGGCATGGGGAACAGAGTCCACATGGGGTGGAAAGGATGTGGAACTAGAGGATAAAAATTATAAAAGATTGGGTACGGCGTAGCGTGAATATGCATGAGTATTATCCCAGCCATAAAATGGGTGGATGAGTAATAGTTAAAAGGGGCAGCTGTGTGTCACCCCATGTGTTGAAATTCTGCCTCCATCCCGGGTAATGCATACAAAAGAAAAAAGGGGGAATGTATATCTCCATATACTGGGACTTTAGATGAAGCGCACAAGGAAGGGGGGGGGGGGGGGTGGTGCGCCTCCATCCCTATTTTGAATACAAAAAATTAGAAGAGTGTGGGACTTTAAGTGAGGCTAGACTCAAACATTGAATTCATGTACAATTAAAAATTTAATGTACATTAGTTGTCAAATTACACAGCATAATGTGTGTCAAACAGTAATTGAATACATATACAAAACGTCTTTAAGGATACATAATATACATATAATGAAGTATAAAAACATGATTGCCATAGTAAAGAAAAGTTTTGCATAATGGATAAATGCAGCTAATAATATACAGTCAAGGTACATGAAGATGGGGGTGAAAGGTGGGGAAAAGTATCCCCACAGGCTCGACGCGTTTCGTCGGTTAACCGACTCATCAGGAGCAGATAAAAATATCTGTAAATGAATAATAATAAAACATACTTAGTCAGAAAAATCAAAATGTGGGAAATATCCCATAAAGTAAAGAATATATAAGGATTATATGTATAAAAGAACAAAAAGACAAAAAAGTAATAGAGTCCACAAACTTACATCCCATTAGGACAGTGGGCCCCAACGATCCCACAGAGCAGGGGCAGCCCAATCGAACCTCACCCGGAGCTGAGGTATGTAGATGCGCCCACACACAACAGGCCCACATCGGAAGGTCCCCAGCCAACCGTCAAGTAGGTATATGGAGTATTGTGCCTAATATTGGCGAAAATCTGTAGGGTATTTAGAAAATATTTGAGAAGATCTTAATAAATGGTACATCCGGCTGTACTAACTGGCTAAAAAAGTGAATGGAGTGAAGTATATATAAAAGGAAGAGCTAAGTGAAGGTGAGTAAGCGAGTGTGAAGTGGGATATGGATGTGAGAAAAGTAAAAAGGGATGATAGCTGGGTGAGAAAATGTATATGAGAAAATAAGCTGGTGATAAAAAGGAATATATATGTGCGAGTGTGGAAAACAAAAGGTAAAGTGTGTGGAAGTGTGGCATGTAGTGTTACCTTGTGTTGGCCGATGTGGGTGGTGCGTGTGCAGTACAGCGAGCAGTACAGGCCGGTTGTCCAGTCCGTAGTGGGTGGGGACCTCCAAGGGGGCCAGCTATATAGGGCGCACTTAACCAACGTCACGTAGGCACGGTGACGGGTGGGGAAAGCGCAAGCGCCATTGGCGCCAAAACCGTCCCCGTCCTTACAGCGGCCAGCTGGAAACTGCAGCAGGAACAGGCGGCGCCAAAGATTGACGCCGCTCGTGCGGCATATGCGTGACGTCGATACGCACGAGGCGTCGTCCCCATGACACCCAGTAAACAGGGGGGCGGCAGGGGGCGGCGACTGGTGCGGATCGCAGCTCCGAAGGGAAGGAAGACAAAGGCAGCCCCCGCAAAGCAGGCATGGGGAACAGAGTCCACATGGGGTGGAAAGGATGTGGAACTAGAGGATAAAAATTATAAAAGATTGGGTACGGCGTAGCGTGAATATGCATGAGTATTATCCCAGCCATAAAATGGGTGGATGAGTAATAGTTAAAAGGGGCAGCTGTGTGTCACCCCATGTGTTGAAATTCTGCCTCCATCCCGGGTAATGCATACAAAAGAAAAAAGGGGGAATGTATATCTCCATATACTGGGACTTTAGATGAAGCGCACAAGGAAAGGGGGGGGTGGTGCGCCTCCATCCCTATTTTGAATACAAAAAATTAGAAGAGTGTGGGACTTTAAGTGAGGCTAGACTCAAACATTGAATTCATGTACAATTAAAAATTTCATGTACATTAGTTGTCAAATTACACAGCATAATGTGTGTCAAACAGTAATTGAATACATATACAAAACGTCTTTAAGGATACATAATATACATATAATGAAGTATAAAAACATGATTGCCATAGTAAAGAAAAGTTTTGCATAATGGATAAATGCAGCTAATAATATACAGTCAAGGTACATGAAGATGGGGGTGAAAGGTGGGGAAAAGTATCCCCACAGGCTCGACGCGTTTCGTCGGTTAACCGACTCATCAGGAGCAGATAAAAATATCTGTAAATGAATAATAATAAAACATACTTAGTCAGAAAAATCAAAATGTGGGAAATATCCCATAAAGTAAAGAATATATAAGGATTATATGTATAAAAGAACAAAAAGACAAAAAAGTAATAGAGTCCACAAACTTACATCCCATTAGGACAGTGGGCCCCAACGATCCCACAGAGCAGGGGCAGCCCAATCGAACCTCACCCGGAGCTGAGGTATGTAGATGCGCCCACACACAACAGGCCCACATCGGAAGGTCCCCAGCCAACCGTCAAGTAGGTATATGGAGTATTGTGCCTAATATTGGCGAAAATCTGTAGGGTATTTAGAAAATATTTGAGAAGATCTTAATAAATGGTACATCCGGCTGTACTAACTGGCTAAAAAAGTGAATGGAGTGAAGTATATATAAAAGGAAGAGCTAAGTGAAGGTGAGTAAGCGAGTGTGAAGTGGGATATGGATGTGAGAAAAGTAAAAAGGGATGATAGCTGGGTGAGAAAATGTATATGAGAAAATAAGCTGGTGATAAAAAGGAATATATATGTGCGAGTGTGGAAAACAAAAGGTAAAGTGTGTGGAAGTGTGGCATGTAGTGTTACCTTGTGTTGGCCGATGTGGGTGGTGCGTGTGCAGTACAGCGAGCAGTACAGGCCGGTTGTCCAGTCCGTAGTGGGTGGGGACCTCCAAGGGGGCCAGCTATATAGGGCGCACTTAACCAACGTCACGTAGGCACGGTGACGGGTGGGGAAAGCGCAAGCGCCATTGGCGCCAAAACCGTCCCCGTCCTTACAGCGGCCAGCTGGAAACTGCAGCAGGAACAGGCGGCGCCAAAGATTGACGCCGCTCGTGCGGCATATGCGTGACGTCGATACGCACGAGGCGTCGTCCCCATGACACCCAGTAAACAGGGGGGCGGCAGGGGGCGGCGACTGGTGCGGATCGCAGCTCCGAAGGGAAGGAAGACAAAGGCAGCCCCCGCAAAGCAGGCATGGGGAACAGAGTCCACATGGGGTGGAAAGGATGTGGAACTAGAGGATAAAAATTATAAAAGATTGGGTACGGCGTAGCGTGAATATGCATGAGTATTATCCCAGCCATAAAATGGGTGGATGAGTAATAGTTAAAAGGGGCAGCTGTGTGTCACCCCATGTGTTGAAATTCTGCCTCCATCCCGGGTAATGCATACAAAAGAAAAAAGGGGGAATGTATATCTCCATATACTGGGACTTTAGATGAAGCGCACAAGGAAAGGGGGGGGGTGGTGCGCCTCCATCCCTATTTTGAATACAAAAAATTAGAAGAGTGTGGGACTTTAAGTGAGGCTAGACTCAAACATTGAATTCATGTACAATTAAAAATTTAATGTACATTAGTTGTCAAATTACACAGCATAATGTGTGTCAAACAGTAATTGAATACATATACAAAACGTCTTTAAGGATACATAATATACATATAATGAAGTATAAAAACATGATTGCCATAGTAAAGAAAAGTTTTGCATAATGGATAAATGCAGCTAATAATATACAGTCAAGGTACATGAAGATGGGGGTGAAAGGTGGGGAAAAGTATCCCCACAGGCTCGACGCGTTTCGTCGGTTAACCGACTCATCAGGAGCAGATAAAAATATCTGTAAATGAATAATAATAAAACATACTTAGTCAGAAAAATCAAAATGTGGGAAATATCCCATAAAGTAAAGAATATATAAGGATTATATGTATAAAAGAACAAAAAGACAAAAAAGTAATAGAGTCCACAAACTTACATCCCATTAGGACAGTGGGCCCCAACGATCCCACAGAGCAGGGGCAGCCCAATCGAACCTCACCCGGAGCTGAGGTATGTAGATGCGCCCACACACAACAGGCCCACATCGGAAGGTCCCCAGCCAACCGTCAAGTAGGTATATGGAGTATTGTGCCTAATATTGGCGAAAATCTGTAGGGTATTTAGAAAATATTTGAGAAGATCTTAATAAATGGTACATCCGGCTGTACTAACTGGCTAAAAAAGTGAATGGAGTGAAGTATATATAAAAGGAAGAGCTAAGTGAAGGTGAGTAAGCGAGTGTGAAGTGGGATATGGATGTGAGAAAAGTAAAAAGGGATGATAGCTGGGTGAGAAAATGTATATGAGAAAATAAGCTGGTGATAAAAAGGAATATATATGTGCGAGTGTGGAAAACAAAAGGTAAAGTGTGTGGAAGTGTGGCATGTAGTGTTACCTTGTGTTGGCCGATGTGGGTGGTGCGTGTGCAGTACAGCGAGCAGTACAGGCCGGTTGTCCAGTCCGTAGTGGGTGGGGACCTCCAAGGGGGCCAGCTATATAGGGCGCACTTAACCAACGTCACGTAGGCACGGTGACGGGTGGGGAAAGCGCAAGCGCCATTGGCGCCAAAACCGTCCCCGTCCTTACAGCGGCCAGCTGGAAACTGCAGCAGGAACAGGCGGCGCCAAAGATTGACGCCGCTCGTGCGGCATATGCGTGACGTCGATACGCACGAGGCGTCGTCCCCATGACACCCAGTAAACAGGGGGGCGGCAGGGGGCGGCGACTGGTGCGGATCGCAGCTCCGAAGGGAAGGAAGACAAAGGCAGCCCCCGCAAAGCAGGCATGGGGAACAGAGTCCACATGGGGTGGAAAGGATGTGGAACTAGAGGATAAAAATTATAAAAGATTGGGTACGGCGTAGCGTGAATATGCATGAGTATTATCCCAGCCATAAAATGGGTGGATGAGTAATAGTTAAAAGGGGCAGCTGTGTGTCACCCCATGTGTTGAAATTCTGCCTCCATCCCGGGTAATGCATACAAAAGAAAAAAGGGGGAATGTATATCTCCATATACTGGGACTTTAGATGAAGCGCACAAGGAAAGGGGGGGGGGTGGTGCGCCTCCATCCCTATTTTGAATACAAAAAATTAGAAGAGTGTGGGACTTTAAGTGAGGCTAGACTCAAACATTGAATTCATGTACAATTAAAAATTTAATGTACATTAGTTGTCAAATTACACAGCATAATGTGTGTCAAACAGTAATTGAATACATATACAAAACGTCTTTAAGGATACATAATATACATATAATGAAGTATAAAAACATGATTGCCATAGTAAAGAAAAGTTTTGCATAATGGATAAATGCAGCTAATAATATACAGTCAAGGTACATGAAGATGGGGGTGAAAGGTGGGGAAAAGTATCCCCACAGGCTCGACGCGTTTCGTCGGTTAACCGACTCATCAGGAGCAGATAAAAATATCTGTAAATGAATAATAATAAAACATACTTAGTCAGAAAAATCAAAATGTGGGAAATATCCCATAAAGTAAAGAATATATAAGGATTATATGTATAAAAGAACAAAAAGACAAAAAAGTAATAGAGTCCACAAACTTACATCCCATTAGGACAGTGGGCCCCAACGATCCCACAGAGCAGGGGCAGCCCAATCGAACCTCACCCGGAGCTGAGGTATGTAGATGCGCCCACACACAACAGGCCCACATCGGAAGGTCCCCAGCCAACCGTCAAGTAGGTATATGGAGTATTGTGCCTAATATTGGCGAAAATCTGTAGGGTATTTAGAAAATATTTGAGAAGATCTTAATAAATGGTACATCCGGCTGTACTAACTGGCTAAAAAAGTGAATGGAGTGAAGTATATATAAAAGGAAGAGCTAAGTGAAGGTGAGTAAGCGAGTGTGAAGTGGGATATGGATGTGAGAAAAGTAAAAAGGGATGATAGCTGGGTGAGAAAATGTATATGAGAAAATAAGCTGGTGATAAAAAGGAATATATATGTGCGAGTGTGGAAAACAAAAGGTAAAGTGTGTGGAAGTGTGGCATGTAGTGTTACCTTGTGTTGGCCGATGTGGGTGGTGCGTGTGCAGTACAGCGAGCAGTACAGGCCGGTTGTCCAGTCCGTAGTGGGTGGGGACCTCCAAGGGGGCCAGCTATATAGGGCGCACTTAACCAACGTCACGTAGGCACGGTGACGGGTGGGGAAAGCGCAAGCGCCATTGGCGCCAAAACCGTCCCCGTCCTTACAGCGGCCAGCTGGAAACTGCAGCAGGAACAGGCGGCGCCAAAGATTGACGCCGCTCGTGCGGCATATGCGTGACGTCGATACGCACGAGGCGTCGTCCCCATGACACCCAGTAAACAGGGGGGCGGCAGGGGGCGGCGACTGGTGCGGATCGCAGCTCCGAAGGGAAGGAAGACAAAGGCAGCCCCCGCAAAGCAGGCATGGGGAACAGAGTCCACATGGGGTGGAAAGGATGTGGAACTAGAGGATAAAAATTATAAAAGATTGGGTACGGCGTAGCGTGAATATGCATGAGTATTATCCCAGCCATAAAATGGGTGGATGAGTAATAGTTAAAAGGGGCAGCTGTGTGTCACCCCATGTGTTGAAATTCTGCCTCCATCCCGGGTAATGCATACAAAAGAAAAAAGGGGGAATGTATATCTCCATATACTGGGACTTTAGATGAAGCGCACAAGGAAGGGGGGGGGGGGGGTGGTGCGCCTCCATCCCTATTTTGAATACAAAAAATTAGAAGAGTGTGGGACTTTAAGTGAGGCTAGACTCAAACATTGAATTCATGTACAATTAAAAATTTAATGTACATTAGTTGTCAAATTACACAGCATAATGTGTGTCAAACAGTAATTGAATACATATACAAAACGTCTTTAAGGATACATAATATACATATAATGAAGTATAAAAACATGATTGCCATAGTAAAGAAAAGTTTTGCATAATGGATAAATGCAGCTAATAATATACAGTCAAGGTACATGAAGATGGGGGTGAAAGGTGGGGAAAAGTATCCCCACAGGCTCGACGCGTTTCGTCGGTTAACCGACTCATCAGGAGCAGATAAAAATATCTGTAAATGAATAATAATAAAACATACTTAGTCAGAAAAATCAAAATGTGGGAAATATCCCATAAAGTAAAGAATATATAAGGATTATATGTATAAAAGAACAAAAAGACAAAAAAGTAATAGAGTCCACAAACTTACATCCCATTAGGACAGTGGGCCCCAACGATCCCACAGAGCAGGGGCAGCCCAATCGAACCTCACCCGGAGCTGAGGTATGTAAATGCGCCCACACACAACAGGCCCACATCGGAAGGTCCCCAGCCAACCGTCAAGTAGGTATATGGAGTATTGTGCCTAATATTGGCGAAAATCTGTAGGGTATTTAGAAAATATTTGAGAAGATCTTAATAAATGGTACATCCGGCTGTACTAACTGGCTAAAAAAGTGAATGGAGTGAAGTATATATAAAAGGAAGAGCTAAGTGAAGGTGAGTAAGCGAGTGTAAAGTGGGATATGGATGTGAGAAAAGTAAAAAGGGATGATAGCTGGGTGAGAAAATGTATATGAGAAAATAAGCTGGTGATAAAAAGGAATATATATGTGCGAGTGTGGAAAACAAAAGGTAAAGTGTGTGGAAGTGTGGCATGTAGTGTTACCTTGTGTTGGCCGATGTGGGTGGTGCGTGTGCAGTACAGCGAGCAGTACAGGCCGGTTGTCCAGTCCGTAGTGGGTGGGGACCTCCAAGGGGGCCAGCTATATAGGGCGCACTTAACCAACGTCACGTAGGCACGGTGACGGGTGGGGAAAGCGCAAGCGCCATTGGCGCCAAAACGTCCCCGTCCTTACAGCGGCCAGCTGGAAACTGCAGCAGGAACAGGCGGCGCCAAAGATTGACGCCGCTCGTGCGGCATATGCGTGACGTCGATACGCACGAGGCGTCGTCCCCATGACACCCAGTAAACAGGGGGGCGGCAGGGGGCGGCGACTGGTGCGGATCGCAGCTCCGAAGGGAAGGAAGACAAAGGCAGCCCCCGCAAAGCAGGCATGGGGAACAGAGTCCACATGGGGTGGAAAGGATGTGGAACTAGAGGATAAAAATTATAAAAGATTGGGTACGGCGTAGCGTGAATATGCATGAGTATTATCCCAGCCATAAAATGGGTGGATGAGTAATAGTTAAAAGGGGCAGCTGTGTGTCACCCCATGTGTTGAAATTCTGCCTCCATCCCGGGTAATGCATACAAAAGAAAAAAGGGGGAATGTATATCTCCATATACTGGGACTTTAGATGAAGCGCACAAGGAAAGGGGGGGGTGGTGCGCCTCCATCCCTATTTTGAATACAAAAAATTAGAAGAGTGTGGGACTTTAAGTGAGGCTAGACTCAAACATTGAATTCATGTACAATTAAAAATTTAATGTACATTAGTTGTCAAATTACACAGCATAATGTGTGTCAAACAGTAATTGAATACATATACAAAACGTCTTTAAGGATACATAATATACATATAATGAAGTATAAAAACATGATTGCCATAGTAAAGAAAAGTTTTGCATAATGGATAAATGCAGCTAATAATATACAGTCAAGGTACATGAAGATGGGGGTGAAAGGTGGGGAAAAGTATCCCCACAGGCTCGACGCGTTTCGTCGGTTAACCGACTCATCAGGAGCAGATAAAAATATCTGTAAATGAATAATAATAAAACATACTTATTCAGAAAAATCAAAATGTGGGAAATATCCCATAAAGTAAAGAATATATAAGGATTATATGTATAAAAGAACAAAAAGACAAACAAAGTAATAGAGTCCACAAACTTACATCCCATTAGGACAGTGGGCCCCAACGATCCCACAGAGCAGGGGCAGCCCAATCGAACCTCACCCGGAGCTGAGGTATGTAGATGCGCCCACACACAACAGGCCCACATCGGAAGGTCCCCAGCCAACCGTCAAGTAGGTATATGGAGTATTGTGCCTAATATTGGCGAAAATCTGTAGGGTATTTAGAAAATATTTGAGAAGATCTTAATAAATGGTACATCCGGCTGTACTAACTGGCTAAAAAAGTGAATGGAGTGAAGTATATATAAAAGGAAGAGCTAAGTGAAGGTGAGTAAGCGAGTGTGAAGTGGGATATGGATGTGAGAAAAGTAAAAAGGGATGATAGCTGGGTGAGAAAATGTATATGAGAAAATAAGCTGGTGATAAAAAAGAATATATATGTGCGAGTGTGGAAAACAAAAGGTAAAGTGTGTGGAAGTGTGGCATGTAGTGTTACCTTGTGTTGGCCGATGTGGGTGGTGCGTGTGCAGTACAGCGAGCAGTACAGGCCGGTTGTCCAGTCCGTAGTGGGTGGGGACCTCCAAGGGGGCCAGCTATATAGGGCGCACTTAACCAACGTCACGTAGGCACGGTGACGGGTGGGGAAAGCGCAAGCGCCATTGGCGCCAAAACCGTCCCCGTCCTTACAGCGGCCTTCCGATGTGGGCCTGTTGTGTGTGGGCGCATCGACATACCTCAGCTCCGGGTGAGGTTCGATTGGGCTGCCCCTGCTCTGTGGGATCGTTGGGGCCCACTGTCCTAATGGGATGTAAGTTTGTGGACTCTATTACTTTTTTGTCTTTTTGTTCTTTTATACATATAATCCTTATATATTCTTTACTTTATGGGATATTTCCCACATTTTGATTTTTCTGACTAAGTATGTTTTATTATTATTCATTTACAGATATTTTTATCTGCTCCTGATGAGTCGGTTAACCGACGAAACGCGTCGAGCCTGTGGGGATACTTTTCCCCACCTTTCACCCCCATCTTCATGTACCTTGACTGTATATTATTAGCTGCATTTATCCATTATGCAAAACTTTTCTTTACTATGGCAATCATGTTTTTATACTTCATTATATGTATATTATGTATCCTTAAAGACGTTTTGTATATGTATTCAATTACTGTTTGACACACATTATGCTGTGTAATTTGACAACTAATGTACATTAAATTTTTAATTGTACATGAATTCAATGTTTGAGTCTAGCCTCACTTAAAGTCCCACACTCTTCTAATTTTTTGTATTCAAAATAGGGATGGAGGCGCACCACCCCCCCCTTTCCTTCTGCGCTTCATCTAAAGTCCCAGTATATGGAGATATACATTCCCCCTTTTTTCTTTTGTATAAAAGTAAAAAATATTGTGTTTTTTTTTTCAAAATTGTCGCTCTTCTTTTGTTTATAGCGCAAAAAATAAAAACCGCAGAGGTGATCAAATACCACCAAAAGAAAGCTCTATTTGTGGGAAAAAAAGGACGTCAGTTTTGTTTTGGGTGTAACGTCGTTGTTAGTTAAAGCGACGCAGTGCCGAATCGCAAAAAGTGCTCTGGTAAGGAAGGGTGTTTAAAAGCCCTGTATTGAAGTGGTTAAAATGTTGTAAAATTTTAATTTCTAAAAAAAAATGGTGTAAATTTTTGCAAAAATTAGATTCTTCCAAGGACATCAATCATGTTTTTAAGTTTAACTTCAATATCCCTAGTTTTTTTGCGAATCATTTTTAAATCCTGACTACAATACATGATGTCCTGGATTAGCCTTTGGGCACTGTCACTGGTGAAATGATCTGACTGTGACTGTTCTTCCAAAACCTGTACTTCACCTAAAAATAAAAAAAACACACCATGTATTATAAATAGGCAGGCATACATGTCTTATTACCTGAATCTGGGGTGTCAGACACTCACCTGTTGTGGTCTCAATCTCGACCACTTCTCCTTCCTCCACATCCTCATATTCTGGTGGTGACCTCGGTTCCTTTTGTTCAGGAGATGGGCGGTCCCTAGGGACATTATATTTGCAGATTCTTTGCTCCCCTATGAGAATAAAACAAAAGGTATACTTAGCACACAGATATTTGAGCCAACAAATATGAATGATAAACATTGCTTGGAAGTGGGGGACAATTGTCTGTTTGGGCAGCATTCCAAGCTGAACACATGATTTATTCCCTTAATTCCTCAGGCTGGAATACTTACCTTTTTTGAATAATTTTCCTACCTGGAGACACCCCAAAGTATCCACTGGAGTACCTGTGTTTGAGACCCTAAAATGTTTGTTCTGGTGTCCCACACTAGTGCACCTGAGTCCAGATGTGTAAACAGCTGCAGAGTGTCCTCTACATACATTACACTGAATGAAGATTGATACTCTTCTAAGTTCAAACACATCTAGACAACAATGTCCTAAAAACTCTTTTGGATAAACTTAAAAAATTGAAGCAACAAAAGTATTTAATCATTTATCTGTGAAAACATCGTATTTGGGATAACGAACAAGGGTTTACAACGAACGATTACTGCTTATGACCATGAAAGTAGCCATTCTGGAGTGTACAAGACCTTATTAGGGGAAAACACATGGCGCAGCATGTAATATTATTAATAATAGGTACACACAACATAATATACTTACTTTTTCTAAGAACTTTCTTGATCTTTCTATACTGATCGTGCTCCCTTAATTTGAGGTCCAACCATCGTTTCCTCAGTTGATCCTTCGTTCGTCGTACCCCAAAATTACTGTACAGACTCTTCACAACTTTATTCATGATCTTGGCCTTTCTCATATTTGGGTTGGGGTACGGACCATAATTTCCGTCAGTCGTTGCTCCTCAAGATGTCCACCATCTCCAACATCTCCACAAAGGCCATATTTGAGGCCTTAAATTTCCTCCTCGATCGTGATGTTTCAGGCTCCGGGCTATCCTCCTCCTCGTTACTGCTCTTATTATGCACCTGCTGTGTCTCCGCCATGTTCCGCTCCCACTGCAACAAAAGAGACTGGGCGGCGAATATTCTAGAAAGAACGTCAGGGGCGCGCAGTGTATATAAAGCTTCAAACACGTGTGTGTCGTAACTACGTTCTGTGTGCACAGGAAGGAGGAACGGACGCCACGAACAACGACGAACAACGACGAACGTTACAACGAAGGTAAGATTTTAATTTTTTTTGGAGTCATGTGCGGCCTATACTGAATCTAGATTGATGCCTATATTGTGTTGAAAGATTATCCTGAGATGTTTATTTTTGTATTTTGTTTGGTCTTGCAGACATAATGCTGCCATTTAAGGACCCAGAATTTCTTGGTGAATTCATTGACAAATATCATGAGATGAAAAATCTGTGGGAGGTAAAAAAAACCTTGTATCATAATAAACCAGCTAGGAGGGCAACGCTGGAGAAATTGCTTCAATTTGTGAAGACCCGGGTCCCCGATGCAGACATCAAATTTGTTGAAGCAAAAATTGGTAGCTTGAGAAGCACCTATAAGAAGGAGTACCAGAAGGTCCAGAAGTCCCTGAGGTCCGGAGTAGCAGCAGATAAGGTGTATGTACCCAGTCTGTGGTACTACAGCAGGATGAGGTTTATAGATGACCAGATGGAGGGCAGGGAATCCCTTTCTACTCTTCCGGCACCCCTTCCCTCCAGCCTTCCAACCAGCCTTCCATCCAGCCTTCCCTCAACCCAAGCTGAGGCATCTATGGACCAACCTGGGCCTTCCATATAGGAGGAGATTGAGGAGCCCAGATGGAGCCAGGTATAGGTTTTTTATACATAATTTTTCTGTGCAAAAAAAAGATTGTTGGTAAGTAGATGTTATTATTGCTAATAAATGAAGTATCAAAAAGGGTTTCACATATTTATAGACAGAAGTGGCCAAAAAAGATTAGGACAAGAAGGAAAAATGCTGGGCTCACAATGGTAGTCTTTTATATTTATTAACATTACATTTGCAACAGTCATGAGCTGAAAATTGTGTGTGTTTGATGAACAAAAAACTAAAACTATGTCCCTTTTTCATACACAGGATGACCTCAGCCAGGACGAGGCTCTGGCTAGTGGCACACAGGAGGAGGCAGGGGGAGGTGTCACCCAGGAGGTGGCAGGGCCCAGTAATACCCAATCCCATGTGCCTCCCCTCATCCTTCCCTACAAAAGACAGAGGAAGGGCACAAAAGCAGAGGAGGCAGAACTGGCCCTGATCAAGGAGGCTAATGACGCCTTCAGATCCCCCCTCGATGCTACAGAGGCCTATGGCATCTATATAGCCTCAAATTTGCAAAAGATGGAGGAGGGCCAACGGCGGAAATGTGAACAAATCATTTTTGATACTATCCACAAGGGGTTGAGTGGGGAAATGTGTGACAATGAACACCTATGTTCTATCCCCCATCCTCCTCCTCCTCCTCCTCCTGCCACAATGCCACCTCCAGAGCCACAGCCTCCAGGGAAGGCTGCACGGAAGACCAGGAAGTGATCCCCTGCCTTCAGGTCTCAAAGAACCCACAGCCTGTTGTAGTACCACAGACTGGGTACATATACCATCTGCTGCTGCTCCTGTTCTCTGGGACTCCTGGACCACATTGACCTCCTTTTTCTATGGACTTCTCAAGCTACCAATTTTTTTGATGTCTGCCTTGGGGGCCAAAGGCTGCACAAATTGAAGCAATTTCTCCTGCGTTGCCTTTATCTTTATTTTGTTATTCTGATGTGAAATACATTTTTATTTTGTTTTCAGAAAATGCTTGCCTATGTGTTTTTCTACAAATAGCAAATACATTTATTTTGGGGGAGTAGGCAGGTACATTTCAAAAATACAATGTCAAAATTAACAAGGGACACCAACAACAAACAGGTTTACAAATAATACATAATAATGGTGTTGTGGAAACGTAACATAAAAAATAAAAAGGAGAGCACAATAAAATAATACAATAATATAAATATTCTTATTAAAGAAAAAAAACACTTAAAAAAATTATATATATTTTATGCAGATCTTGCTTAAATTCTAATATAAATATTATTCTGGAGAGACCTAGAAATAATAAAGAAATACGTTTGTAAAAACTCTATGTGAATATGAGCAGCAAAACAACTTCATTCTTCTAGCATTATAAAGAAGAGAATGAGCGGCGAATTGAACAATTAAAAAAATTCCAGTGTGAAGAATCTGCTAGCTCCATTACGAACGCTAGTTTTACCAGACTGAGCGGTTCTGTCTCGTAGTAGATTCTGAGCATGCGTGATTTTTGGCGTGTCGGAATTGCCTACACACGATCGGAAAATCTGATAGAAAGGTTTTCCGTCGGAAAAATTGAGAACAGGTTCTCAATTCAAAGTCCGTCGGAAATTCCAACAGAAAAAGACTGTTGGGCATACACACGGTCGGAAAATCCGATGAAAAGCTCCCATCGGAAATTCCGACCGTGTGTACGCCGCATTAGGCTAAGGGTAGCACTGGGTGCCTAGGTTAGTCCCCCAAATAAAATAAAATAAAAGGGGTCAAACTCAGGATCTATCCCAACCAAGAGGCTTAAATGAAAAGATATCCCCAATGTCCCTAAAAATAACACCACTGCCCAAGACTCATATCAAGTTCACAATGCTCAAGGACACCCTAAGCCCCCGTACACACGGTCGGAAATTCCGACCACAAAATCCGTCTGATTTTTTCTGATGGATTTTGTCCGACACTGGTGTTGCATACACACGGTCGGACAAAGTTGCCAGAAAATTTGATCATTCTGAACGTGGTGACGTTCGTTGCGTACGACGGAACTACGTAGAGGCTAGTAGCCAATAGCTTTGGTCTCGTAATTTGATCTGAGCACGAGTGGCACTTTGTCCGTCGGAATTCTCGACACACGATCGGAAAAAGTCCGATCGGATTTTGTTGTCGGAAAATTCGAGATCCGATGGAGCCCACACACGGGCGTATTTTCGACAACATGGTCCGATCGGACATTTTCCGTCGGAATTTCCGACCGTGTGTACGGGGCATAAGAGTTGTCAATAAAGGCATTTAAACCAACGCCCACATACAACCCAAAGGGAGCATAACACTTAATCCTATGGATTCATGATATTTCAGATCTAGAAATGTCTCTCACTACAGAGCTCCCTCTACAGTGTGGGCAGTATTTGTCTATTCCCAAGAAAATAATTTTCGAGGGATCCTTATTGTGGACCAACAAATAATGTTTGGAAACAGAATGTCATACTTACCTCCACTGTGCAGCTCGTATTGCACAGTGTGGCCCCGAACCTCATCTTCTGGGGTCCCTCTGTGACTCTCGCGGCTCCTCCCCACAGCAGATAACCCCCTGGGAGAAGCGATCCATAGATGCCGAATGCAGGACTTGGCCCCGCCATCATTAGATTTAATTGACAGCAGCGGGAGCCAATGGCTGCACTGCTATCAATCTATCCAATCAACAGCCGAGAACCCCCTAGCAGAGAGACAGCACATCCCCGTGGGACAAGTTTGAGGGTTCAGGTAAGTAAAACGGGGGGGGGGGGGGCTGGGGGGCCAGTCACTGACAGGTGTTTTTTCACCATAATGCATAGGATGCATTAGGACACGAACCTTTACAACCCCTTTAATGTTGGTAATCTGTTCATTCAATCTTACCTGAAGGGCCGCTTAGTCCTGCCCACATATTGAAGCCCACACAGGCACTGGAGCAGATAGACAACCCCCTCTGTTGAACAGGTAATAAACGTCTTGATATCAAACTCTATAAAGGTGCTAGTGGAGGTAAAATGTTGAGTTCTTCTATGTGTGCATCCATTTAGGGAGCATACTCGGCATCTCCCACATTGGTAATAACCTGTGAGGTTTTGGAGGATTAAAAATATTTGGGGCCACTCTATCTCTAAGGGATGGAGCCCCCTTGTGCATTAAATACTGTTTTACCAAGTAAACCCCAAGTCTCTGAGGGGAAGCGCACTATCTTTGAGGGGGCTTCGTCCCTCAGAGATAGAGTGGCCCGAATATTTTTAATCAACTTCTTTTATTTTTGCATATGTAAGCACCTCCTAGTTGCCAGTTGTGTCCACGCTACGCAGCCGGGGGCCTCACAGTACACCAAGACATCCATTCTGATGCTTGCTGCAGCCTAAAAATGCTGCCCTCTCTGTGTACTAGATAGGTGGGTTCTAGACAATATTTCTTCATCCCTCATCTGTACAACTCCCCAAACGCCCAGAGCTTACATTTGTAAGGCTTGTATATTGACATGGTTACAGGTTAGGGCTTTATGATCTGACTGAATGTTGAAGGCCCATGGTACATGGGGATCCAGGTCACCTGGTGCACTAACAAAATGAGAGGGAGCTATTCTGGTACCAACAGGAGGGCAACCAATTTCCTTATCAAAATGAAGGCAGAAATAGAAAACAGAACTGTCAAAGAACCATACTACTGAGCCTCAGGGACATAGTGAATCAATACAAAATAATGAAATGGAGTTAAAAAAAATTGAAAATACAAAAACCTTAAATTACATAAATCAGGCAAAATATATTAAAAACTGGCCTTCCATCACTTTAAAAAAGACAATGTTGTCTCAGGTTCCAAAAATGCATTTAGACACCACATCCATACAGTCCAAAAATCTAACTCATGTAAGGTAATATAAATGATTGGTCATGGTAAGGGGCTGTATATGTATTTACCACATGTGAATTCCACAAGAGTGAAAAAAGACTGTTTCAAAAACAGGAAGGAAACCTACACAATTGTATAGGATAGACCTAGGACATAAGTAGCCAATTAAGCAAAAGCTCTAAGCCTATTTGCCACAGTGAAACTGTTGGAAAAGTACAACAGTAAAGTCGCTTATATAAACTGACAATATACAGTGCCTTGCAAAAGTATTCACCCAGCTTGGCATTTTTCATGTTTTGTTGCCTCACAACCTGGAATTAACATGGATTGTTTAAAGATTTGCCTCATTTAATTTACAGAATATGTCCACAACTTTGAAGATTACATACACACGGTCGGACTTTCCGACAACAAGCTCACATCCAACATTTCCCGTCCCACCATGTGTACGCAGCATTAGACTATTGTGTTCTGATCCATCACATATAATTCAGATTAAAAAACATTGAACTAAAGGCTGTAATGTAACAAAATAGGTAAAAAGCCAAGGGGGTGAATACTTTTGCACTCAAAAGTTTGCATACCCTGGCAGAAATTGTGAAATTGTGGCATTAATATTGAAAATATGACTGATCACACCAAAAAACTGTCTTTTACTTAAGGATAGCAATCACATGAAGCCATTTATTATCACATAGTTTTTGGATCCTTTTGAAATCATAATAAAAACAGAAATCACCCAAATGACCCTGATCAAAAGTTTACATACCCTGGAATGTTTGGCCTTGGTACAGACACAGAAGGTGGCGCACACAGGTTAAAATGGGAATTAAAGGTTATTTTCCCACATTTGTGGCTTTTTAAATCACAATTAGTGTCTGTGTATAATTAGTCAATGAGTTTGTTAGCTCTCACATGGATTCACTAAGCAGGCTAGACACTGAGCCATGAGGAGGTAGAAAAGAACAGTCAAAAGACCTGTGTAACAAGGTAATTATGCCAGTCAGTACTGTTCAATCACTTAATAAGAAGTGGAAAATTTGTGGACCTCTTGATACCAAGTCAAATAGATCAAGAAAGATTTCAGCCACAACTGCCACAGGAACTGTTCCGGATACAAAGAAAACCTCAGGAGAAATACAATACGATGATACTTGAACAAAAAAGAGCTGCATTGTCAAGTTGCCAGAAAGAAGCCTTTACTGCACAAGTTCCACAAAACTGCCTGGTTTTAATATGCCCAACAACACCTTGACTTGCCCCATTGGCTCTTTTGTGGCATTGGCACAGTAAAGGCTTCCTTCTGGCAGCTCAACAATGCAGCTCTTTTTTGTTCAAGTATCGTTGAATTGTGCTCCTTAAAAATCACGCCGTCTTTTTGGAGAGCAGCCTGTATTTCTCCTGCGGTTACCTGTGGGTTTTTCTTTGTATCCTGAGCAATTCTTCGCCAGTTGTGGCTGCAATCTTTCTTGGTCTACTTGACCTTGGCTTGGTGTCAAAAGAGCCCAGAGCCCAGAATCTTTTACTTTTTAACCACTTGACCACTGGGCACTTAAACACCCTTAATAACCAGACCAATTTTCAGCTTTCCGTGCTCTCACATTTTGAATGACAATTACTCAGTCATACAACACTGTACCCATATGACATTTTTGTACTTTTTTTCACACAAATGGGTCTTTTTTTTGGTGGTATTTAATCACCGTTGGGTTTTTTATTTTTTGCGCTATAAAAGAAAAAAGACTGAAAATTCGGTAAAAAAATGAATTTTTCTTTGTTTCTGTTATAAAATTTAGCAAATTTGTAATTTTTCTTGATACATTTTGGCCAAAATTTATACTGCTACATATCCTTGGTAAAAATAAGTACAAATTGGGGTATATTATTTGGTCTTTGTGAAAGTTATAGAGTCCACAAGCTATGGTGCCAATATCTGAAAATTGATCACACCTGAAGTACTAACAGCCTATCTCATTTCTTGAGACCCTAACATGCCATAAAAGTACAAATAACCCCCAAATGACCCCTTTTTGGAAAGAAGACATTCCAAGGTATTTGGAAAGAGGCATGGTGAGCTTTTTGAAGTTGTAATTTTTTCCCACAATTCTTTGCAAAATCAAGATTTTTTTTTTCTTTTTTTTTTCACAAAATTGTCATATTAGCAGGTTATTTCTCACACACAGCATATGCATACCACAAATTACACCCCAAAACACATTCTACTATTACTCCTGAGTATGGCGATACCACATGTGTGAGACTTTTACACAGTGTGGCCACATACAGAGGCCAACATGCAGGGAGCACCATCAGGTGTTCTGGAGCACCCAGGACAATTCTGACATTTCTCTCCTACGTGTAAAAATCATCATTTATTTGCTAGAAAATTACATAGAACCCCAAAACATTATATATGTTTTTTTAGCAAAGACCCTAGAGAATACAATGGCGGTCGTTACAACTTTTTATCTAGCACGGTACTTGCGCAGCAATTTTTCGAACGCGTTTTTTGGGGGAAAAAAAGTTTTGTGCTTTACAAAAAACAAAACTGTAAATTTAGCGCAATGTTTTTGCATAATGTGAAAGATGAAGTTACGCCGAGTAAATAGATACCTAACATGTCACCCTTCAAAATTGCAGACGCTCGTGGAATGGCGCCAAACTTTGCTACTTAAAAATCCCCATAGGCGGCGCTTTAAAAATTTTTACTGGTTACATGTTTTAAATTACAGAGGAGGTCTAGGGCCAAAATTATTGTTCTCGCTCCAACGTTCGCAGCAATACCTCACATGTGTGGTTTGAACACCGTTTTCACATGTGGGCGGGACTTACGTATGCGTTCGCTTCTGCATGCGAGCACACGGGACAGGGGCGCTTTAATTTTTTTTTTTTTTATTGTCCATTTTACTTTATTTATTTTAGTTTGACACTTTTTTTCCCCCCAAAAATTTTTTTGATCACTTTTATTTTTTAGGGATGTTTACATTCCTTGTGATAGGAATATGGCATTACAGGTCCTCTTTACAGTGAGATATGGGGTCAATAAGACCCCACATCTCACCTCTAGGCTGGAAAGCCTGAAATAAAAGAAAAAAACGATCCTGGCTTAGATCGTAGCGAGCATTGCATGGTATCGCAGGGTATCGCATGGTATCGCAGAATATCGCAGGGTATAGCATGGTATTGCAGAGTATCGCAGGGTATGGCAGGGTATGGCAGAGTATTGCAGGGTATGGCAGAGTATGGCAGAGTATCGCAGGGTATGGCAGAGTATCGCAGGGTATGGCAGGGTATGGCAGAGTATCGCTGGGTATTGCAGAGTATTGTTGGGTATGTCAGAGTATCGCTGGGTATTGCAGAGTATTGTTGGGTATTGCAGGGTATGGCAGAGTATTGCAGGGTATGGCAGAGTATTGCTGGGTATGGCAGAGTATTGCAGAATATCGCAGGGTATAGCATGGTATGGCAGAGTATCGCAGGGTATGGCAGAGTATCGCAGGGTATGGCAGAGTATCGCAGGGTATGGCAGGGTATGGCAGAGTATCGCAGGGTATGGCAGAGTATGGCAGAGTATCGCAGGGTATGGCAGAGTATCGCAGGGTATGGCAGAGTATCGCTGGGTATTGCAGAGTATTGTTGGGTATGGCAGAGTATCGCTGGGTATTGCAGAGTATTGTTGGGTATTGCAGGGTATGGCAGAGTATTGCTGGGTATGGCAGAGTATTGCAGAATATCGCAGGGTATAGCATGGTATGGCAGAGTATCGCAGAGTATGGCAGGGTATCGCAGGGGTATGGCAGAGTATCGCTGGGTATTGCAGGGTATGGCAGAGTATTGCTGGGTATGGCAGAGTATTGCTGGGTATGGCAGAGTATCGCTGGGTATTGCAGAGTATTGTTGGGTATTGCAGAGTATTGCTGGGTATGGCAGAGTATTGCAGAATATCGCAGGGTATAGCATGGTATGGCAGAGTATCGCAGGGTATGGCAGAGTATCGCAGAGTATGGCAGGGTATGGCAGGGTATCGCAGGGTATGGCAGAGTATCGCTGGGTATTGCAGGATATGGCAGAGTATTGCTGGGTATGGCAGAGTATCGCTGGGTATGGCAGAGTATCGCTGGGTATGGCAGAGTATCGCAGGGTATGGCAGAGTATCGCAGGGTATGGCAGAGTATCGCAGGGTATGGCAGAGTATCGCAGGGTATGGCAGAGTATTGTTGGGTATGGCAGAGTATTGCTGGGTATGGCAGAGTATTGCTGGGTATTGCAGAGTATGGCAGGGTATGGCAGAGTATCGCAGAATATGGCAGGGAATGGCAGGGTATCGCAGAGTATTGCTGGGTATCACAGGTTATGGCAGAGTATCGCAGGGTATGGCAGAGTATCGCAGGGTACTGCTGGGTATCCATCCATCCATGCTCAGCCATCCCTCCATACCCTGCAATACACTGCAGGCTATTGCTGTGTATTGCAGGGTATGGAGGGATGGCTGAGCATGGATGGATGGATCGGTGGTGACTGCAGAGCAGGCTGTGGGCACTACAGATCCCGCCCACAGCACTGCTGCCACCGATCCCTCCCCCTCTCCTCTCACACTGTACCGATCGCCACAGAGAGAGTAGGGGAGAGGAACCGGCGTCATCAAATGACGCCGGTTTGCTTACATGTGATTGCTCCGTCATTTGACGGAGCGATCACGTGGTAAACGGCAGCGATGAGCGCCCGTTTACCGTGATCCGTGATCCGCCGGGTCCTCAGTCATGCAATGCTGTACCCAAACTAAATTTGTGTCCTTTTTTTTTTTTTTTTTATTTTTTTTTTTTTTCCACAAATAGAGCTTTCGTTTGATGGTATTTGATTGCCTCTGCGATTTATATTTTTTGCGATATTAATGGAAAAACAATGAAAATTTTGAAAAAAAAATTATTTTCTACTTTTTGATATAAAAAAATTCAATAAACTAAATTTTAGTCATACATTTAGGCCAAAATGTATCCAGTCACATGTCTTTGGTAAAAAAAATGTCAATAAGCATATATTTATTGGTTTGCGCAACAATTATGGCGTCTACAAACTAGGGTACATTTTCTGGAATTTACGCAGCTTTTAGTTTATGACTGCCTATCTAATTTCTTGAGGTGCTAAAATGGTAGGGCAGTACAACACCCCCCCCCCCCCCCCCCCCCCCCCCACACACACACAAATGACCCCATTTTGGAAAGTAGAAACCCCAAGAAAATTGCTGAGAGGCATGTTGAGCCCATTGAATATTTTATTTTTTTGTCACAAGTGATTAAAAAATGACAAAATGGTTTCATGTGGAATTATATCCCAAAATACATTCTGCTGCTTCTCCTGAGTATGAGGATACCACGTGTGTAAGACTTTTTGGGAGCCTATATATATATAACCATGCCATGCCATGATTGAACACTGTATCATTTAGTGACAACTTTGTGTAAAAAAAAAAAAAAAAAATAGAATTTCCTGACAGACTCCATGGCAGCCTACGTGTGGGTCAACCCCGCCTCCTCTCCAATGCTATAGGACCCCATTCAAATAAAAGAGAGCTCACCGCTAGGTACTGTGTTCCTTTTTTGTCCTCCTCTAATGGACCTTCATCACGGTTGTTCCTGTTGGTGTCCGGTCGGAATTTTCCAGGAGTAAGCATACCATTCATGCGGTGCAGCTCAGAGCCCAGTTACGGGAGGGCGAATTGCTTTTCATGGCACTAGGATACCCCAGTGATAGAGGGGAGGTTGCCTTGGTATGCCTGCAGGTGGACGCATCAACGGCTGGCAAGGTCTGCAAAATTTGTTTTTTCCTCCATGGCAGTCGTTTCTTTGTATATTGTTTCTTATATGCCCCTCCGGCACTCTGCGGTACTTTCCGGTACTCCCTGGTACCTCCATTTCCCCTCACGGCGCCTGAAACGCTTTTGCGTTCCAGGTCGCCGCGGTGCTTCCGGGTCGCTGCCGTCGCTCTGCGCATGCGCGAGGCCTCCGCAAAAGCAAAGCTTGGCTTGCGCATGCGCGGAGGGTCGGATGGTCAGGCGGTCACGCAGGTGCCGTTCGGCTGTCTTCCACGGCGCAGGTGCGAAGTGGGGGGGGGGGGGGGGGGTGACGTCACTCGGGCGGGGGATCCGAAAGGCTGCCATCTCCTGTCGGTATGCAGATTCCCAAAGACAGTGAGAGGCAGCTTTTCCCCCGCCTGGTCTGCAGCTGGCCAAAACCAAAGGATTTTCTCCCTTTAAAGGGGAAAGTAATATATATGTATAAATTAAAAAAGAAAAAAAAAAAGAAAGTGTATTTATTAAATGTTTTACACAATAATATCTATATACAGAATTAATTTGATATGTATATCCACGTATATTTTATATAGAATTGCCATTCAACAGGAATTTTGACATTATCATCTATACTCCTTTTGTTTAAAAAAAAAAATATATATTTTTCGTGTATATATAATATATTTATTAATAAAATAATCTTTTGGTTGGCTCAGTACATGTGACTTTTACGGGTCATCTGCTGACCGTCCATATTTATGTTGACGTTCAGTCCAGAGGTTATGGACAGGTCACTGCTTTCACTGCTTTTCTCGCGCATAAGGGACGTGCAGGCGAGGGGAGGGGTTAAGGTTTGCAGTCTCAGAGGTTTGAGATTGCGCTTGATCATTCCCCCCCATCTTTTTCAGCCCTTCCAGATCGGACCCGCAAGTCGTGGTCCAGGATGACAGAGACCTTGCCAGGCCACAACATTTACAAGAGGAGATGTTGCCATTCCTCCTCCGACTAGAGGAGACGTTGCCATTCCTCCTCCGACTAGAGAAGACGTTGCCATTCCTCCTCCAAACTAGAGGAGACGTTGCCATTCCTCCTCCAAACTAGAGGAGACGTTGCCATTCCTCCTCCAAACTAGAGGAGACGTTGCCATTCCTCCTCCAAACTAGAGGAGACGTTGCCATTCCTCCTCCAAACTAGAGGAGACGTTGCCATTCCTCCTCCAAACTAGAGGAGACGCTGCCATCCCTCCTCCAACAAGGAGATGTTCCATTCCTCCTTTAAACAGAGGAGACGTTCCCATTCCTCCTCCAACAAGGAGATGTTCCATTCCTCCTCCGATAAGGAGATGTTGCATTCCTCCTTTAGACAGAGGAGACATTACCATTCCTCCTCCATCTAGAGGAGACGCTGCCATTCCTCCTCCATCTAGAGGAGACGTTGCCATTCCTCCTCCATCTAGAGGAAATGTTGCCATTCCTCCTCTAGTCGTCGCACCCACCGCCATGACAGCTGTTCGGATCACAGAGCCTGCTGGAGATGTGGGATATGAGTCCAGGAGGTCAAGTACTTATGTGACCAGTGTTACGCCTGGGCGGTTGGGTTTAAAATAAAAATAAAGAAAATATAAAGTAAAAGGAGACGGTTAACAAGGATGTGGATTCTCTTGCGGAATATGTGATGCAGCAATCCCTAAGGAGTTGGGGTACATCTCACACATGGAGCCAGTTCTATATCTACCTGGCTCCTTGGCTGATGTGGCCCAATGGATTTGGGTCCTTCCCAGCCCTACGCGGCATCTCCGGATTCCTAGGTCACCAAGTTGAAAGGTGACAAATATGTCGAAAGCCTTGACGTCTCTCTAGTTCCTCCACGAGTCAAATCGGTCGTGGAAGCCCCTAACAGGGTGGACCATTCCACCCCCCGGATATGCAAAGTAGTTCTTTAGGCATCTGGGGAAAAGAAAACTCCTTTTCTCTTTTTTGGTTCCTTGTGGATTTAAAGGATGAGGAGTGGAGCAAGATAGACAAGAAAGACACTTGCACGGGGAACCCCAATACAGAGTAGTAATAGGAGACTCCTCAGCACTGTGTCCGGGGCTCAGGCAGACTGATCCCCGGACACAGGATTCAAAACCCGTACTGTTCGGGTGAATCCCGGACGGGTGGCAACCCTAACCCCAGGTGAGAGCCCCCTGGGGAGCCCCTGTCTATGGCACACACACCGCTCAGCAGCCCATGCAGCATCCCCCACAGGGAAGGGGGGAGAGGAAAGATAGGGACAGGGAGAGAAGAGAGGGAGGTGAGGGACCCCGGAATCGACCTCCCAGGGAATGCCCAGCTGCTCAGCCCCACCGAGGCAGGGAGAGCTGTACTTACCAGTCCTGAAGAGCTGGGAGACATGCCATTGCAGAACTACTCACTGATCAGTACAGGGTAGCTGCTGGCCCGGCATACTGTGACGCAGACATCAGTAGCCCGGTCATATGTATGCCCCGGAGCATAAAAGCTCACCGACTACCTCTGGAGCTGAGGTTTCGCCGTGGCCTGCCGAGCCGTAGCTGTGACCTGCACACGCTCGATGGCTGGACTGGGGAGACTACAAGGATAAGGGTAGCCAGCCTGTCACCCAGCTAGCTGTTGATAGCAGATCACAGGATCTATCATCTTGCGCAAAAACCAAGCTTCTGCAGAAACAGACAGACCGATGGGCCCATCAGGGTTCCTAGGTCTTTCTCCTTCACTAGGCAAAAAAAAACTGAGGCTGCAGTAGCATGCTGTGGGGTTGTTACCTAAGGGACCCCCCCTTGGGCGGAACTAGAAAGTGCTAGTTTTATTATCACATGTTAACATGTAATGCCTAGTCTTCTCCTGAAGGTGGCATAACAACCCAATGGTCTAAGAGAGGAGCTGTGTCAGTCGGTGAACGTAAGAGAAAAAATGCTTTCCCAATTTCCCAATGGCGCTGTTTATATCAGGCGAAACCTAAGTCATGATATGCTCGTAGCTTCCGGTTTCTTAGGCCATAGAGAAGTTTGGAGCCATTCTGGTCTCCGATCAGCTCTATGGTCAGCTGGCTGAACCACCGGCTGCATTCTCGGGTTCCCTGTTGGGACAGGAGAGCCCGAGAAAACCATGTAAGATGGTGGGATAGGGGGGCTGTAAGAGTCCAGGGCTTACTATGCATGCACCAATGGCATGTTGCCACAAGAGGAAATCCGTGCCAACCGAGCATGCGCCAAAGACTCCTCAGTGCACCAACCCACACCTGCGCAGAAGACCTGATGGAAAAAGGCAGGAAAATGCCCAGGAGGCGCACAGGAAGTGACCTCAAACCTCCCTATATAAGCCCAGTCTGGTATGGATATTAAGGGGAACCCTGCGCCAATTAAAAAAAAAATGGTGTAGGGGCCCCCCTCAAAATCCATACCAGACCCTTCAGGTCTGGTATGGATTTTAAGGGGAACCCCATGTCAAATTTAAAAAAAAATGGTGTCGTGCTCCCCCCAAAAATCCATACCAGACCGTTATCCAAGCACACAACATAACAGGCCACAGGAAAAGAGGGGGGATGAGAGAGCGCCCCCCCTCCTGAACCGTACCAGGCCACATGCCCTCAACATGGGGAGGGTGCTTTGGGGTAGCCCCAAAAGCACCTTGTCCCCATGTTGATGGGGACAAGAGCCTCATCCCCACAACCCTTGCCTGGTGGTTGTGGGGGTCTGTGGGCGGGGGGCTTATCGGAATCTGGAAGCCCCCTTTAACAAGGGGACCCCCAGATCCTGCCCCCCTGTTTCAAATGGTAACAGGGACTTCCCAATGGCTTCCCCGTGGCATCAGAGTGGGCATGGCAACCCGAGTACGTAAATGGGTGGCCCCGCCCCCATCTGACGCCACTGAGAAGCCATTGGGAAGTCCCTGTGCGTCAGAGGGGGGTGGGGTCACCCGGGTACATCACCGTGTGGCCCTGCCCTCAGTTATAAAAGAAGTGTCATCGCGCTGAAGCGTCATAAGGCAGGTGCCTCCCATGGAGGCGGATCTTTTTTATTTTATTTTTCCGGTCCGTCAGCAAGAGAAGAAGGTGAATGGACTTCGTGGGACATTTTAATTTTTTTATTTTTTAATAAAGAACTTGTCCCAAGATGTGTCTTGTGTTTTTTTAACATTTTGACACTTTTTTTGTGGTAGTTTTTTTTTGTAGGGGTACAATGTACCCGTTACCATTTCAAACAGGGCATGGGCTGGGATCTGGGGGTCCCCTTGTTAAAGGGGGCTTCCAAATTCCGATAAGCCCCCCGCCCGCAGACCCCCACAACCACCGGGCAAGGGTTGTGGGGATGAGGCCCTTGTCGCCATTAACATGGGGACAAGGTGCTTTGGGGGACTACCCCAAAGCACCCTCCCCATGTTGAGGGCATGTGGCCTGGTACAGTTCAGGAGGGGGGACGCTCTTTCGTCCCCCTCTCTTTTCCTGAGGCCTGCCAGGTTGCGTGCTCAGATAAGGGTCTGGTGTGGATTTTTGGGGGACCCCCACGCATTTTTTTTTTTTAAATTTGGTTCGGGGTTCCCCTTAATATTCATACCAGACCCAAAGGGCCTGGTATGGATTTTTGGGGGGACCCATGCCATTTTTTTCAATGACTTTTATCTGTATTGCTGAGACCCGACAATTCATAGCTGCGAGTAGTTAAATTACTTTTTTCCTTTAGAAATGTAATTTTGTGCAGGGACTGTTCTAAACATGGGAATAATGCGCCATTTTACAGGCATACTATAGACACCCCCCAGGTACAAAATGTAAAGGAATATTTCACTTTTATTGTTTCACTTTAAGCATTATTAAAATCACTGCTCCTGAAAAAACTCCTGTTTTTAAAACTTTTTTTTGCATTGATACATGGCCCCTGGGGTAGGACCCAGGTCCCCAAACACTTTTTATGACAATACCAAGCATATAAGCCTTTAAAATTAGCACTTTTGATTTCTCCCGTAGACTTTTAAAGGGTGTTTCGCGGCTTTTCGAATTTGCCCCAAATTGTTCGCTATTCAGCGAACACCCGATGTTTGAGTTGAACTTGCATTCAACTTGAACATCGGGCTCATCCCTAGTGGACACAGAGGGGCTTCTCCACAACACCAGTTGCCGTTTGAATTTGGACCGTCGTGTCTGTGTGAAGTTAGGACAGAACAAGAACATTCTTATTATCCCTCCACTTCACAGCGAGCAAATTATTACATCTCAAGTAGGCTCTCTCCCCCAGCCTAAGATGGGAATCTACAAGCCGCTGGGGTAAACCCTGGCGTTTGGATCGCAACTGTGCCACATGCCTGTGACTAAAAAGTGGCACGCTTATGTAATAATTGTCTACATACAAGCGGTACCCCTTTCCGAATAAGGGTGACACCAAGTCCCACACAATCTTACCAGCACTCCCTATGTAGTCTGGGCAGTTCTCCGGCTCTATGTAACTATCTCTTCCCTTGTAAACCATAAAACTATATGTATAGCCTGTGGCCCTGTCACAGCGCTTATACATCTTGACCCCATATCTGGCACGTTTGCTGGGAAGATACTGTTTGAATGACAAGCGGCCAGAAAACTTAATCAGGGACTCATCAACTCAGACAACTTGATTGAGAGCAAACAAGTCTGCAAACTACTGGTTGAAGTGGTTTACGAGGGGCCGAATTTTGTAGAGCCGATCGTATTCAGGGTCCCCACGAGGACGACAGAGTTCATTGTCATTGAAATGCATGAACCGCAAGATCTGCTCGTATCGTGTTCCTGGTCATGGAGGCAGAGAACAAGGGAATAGGGTGAATTGGGTCAGTGGACCAATATGACTGCAACTAACTTTTTTAGTTATGCCCATGAGGAGGGATAGGCCCAGGAAGGTTTTAAATTCGGAGACCGTAATAGGTCTCCAATCTCTGTCAAGGGTCAACTGGGGATTAGCGGCGAGGAATTGACCAGCATACAAATTGCGTTGGTCCACATTAGATCTATCTATTAGACATTTTAATAAAAATCAAGTGATGTAAAATCAACTGTTTCCACCTGAATTCCTGGTTGGCCCGTGAATGGGGGAAGTACGGGTTCTGCAGAAGTGGTGGGCTCCCAATTCGGATTGGCAAATGCAGCAGGAAGGGCACTGTGGGCTCAACTGGCCTGTCTTTGTCTTCTTGGTGGCTGTGGGACACTACTCGTGCTTGCCACTTCACCAGCTTGAACTGCACTTATGGGACTCGCCACGTCACCAAGAGTTACTGCAGTGCGACCAGGATGTACGACCAGGATGTACTAGGCCGCTGGTGCTTGCCAGTTCACCAGAAGAATGAGCGGCGCTAGTACTGGCTCTCTGCTCCATACGAGAGCCCTGCGGTTCTTGCACCTCAACAACAGCAGAAGAATGGGGTCAGGTATGCCTGACCTTGGCAGGGACCACTACTCCATCATCAGAGCTATCTGTCAGTGTGCCGCTGCTGTCTACAGGTTCGTATTCTGAGCCTGAATCTGACAGATGGGTGACTTCCTCTTCACTCTCATCTGTCATGCTCAGAAACGTGTAGACCTCTTCACTAGTGTACCTTCGATTGGACATTTTGGCCTCTAACTTTACTGGTACAGCTAGTGAGACTCACAGGTAAAAAAGAGCACCTGACTGTGAGTGACTGCTTCAAACGCTACCAAAAAAACTGTTAGCGGTACTGGATTATATTGATGCTACTGTATAATAAAGCAACATTAAAGTACGTTAGCGGTACTGGCACTAATCTGATGCTGCCTGGGGCGACGCAGACCCTAACTGACGCCAAAACCCGCCGGGTGATCAGGGGGTTAAACCTTTTATTAGGTAATGTATGGCGGGTGCCCTGACACTATAAAAAAAACGAACTAATCAGCGTCACCCGTGACACTAATACGGTGATCACTGGTGACGGGGTGATCAAGGGGTTAATTAGGGGGGTTTAGTCGGGGGTCCCTAGACTTATCTGGACCTACTACTAAGTACCCTAACACTGATTAGTGTCACAAATGACACCAGTACAGTGATCAAAGAAAAATATGAACACTGCACTGAGTGACACAGTGACAGGGAGTGAAAGGGTTAACTGAGGGGCGATCGGAGGGTGAGATGTGTGCCTACGTGTACTGTGTCAGTGTAGTGTTGGTGCAACTCACGTTTTAGATGTCCTCTCTTTGGAACGGAAAAGAATTCCAGAAAGCTGTGTTTACACTTACAGGCAGGCGAAGCATTTCATTTGTCAGAACTGATCCGCAGGTTCAGGCCAGAAATCATTGGCCTGGGCCTGGAGACTGATCGGTTCTGAAATAAATCTGATCATTGTAGCCCCCTAGGTGGCTGTGCGCCCAACGTAAGGTAACATCGTTTCACCCACCCATGCCATTCTGCCGCAGTAAAACTGTGGCAGCTGATCGGGAACCGGTTAAAAAGGATCCAAAAAAACATGTAATAATAAATGGCTTCATGTGATTGCTATCCTTAAATAAAAGATAGTTTTTCGGCATGATCAGTCATATTTTCAATATTAATGTCAAAACTTCACAATTTCTGCCAAGGTATGCAAACTTTTGGGCACAACTGTATATGCATTATACCTTTCTACCCAGCAGGTGGCACTGCAGTGTTATAATGTATATTCTCTGTGGTAATAAAATAACAGAATGTATTGTCTATATCTAAGTGTGTACTTGTATACTTCTGCTTCCTGTTCATGTTGCTGTGAAGACATGTCATATATTTCTCCATAAAAGTAAACCGTTTGCTGTATCGAAGAAGCTTCCAGCGCTTAATTGTAATAATCTGCACAATAGAAACACTCCTCAAATGAGGCATTGAGGTGTAACCTATATGGAGTTACATAGGAGAAGCAAAATAGGGGAGGCATAGATTGCAGACAAAAATGATGATGATGATTAGTATACTGCTGCTGCCTAAATGTTAATGAATGAGTCCATACAGGATCCGTAAAAAAGGGTATTATTTACGGATCCTGTATGGACTCATTTATTACCGTTTAGCAGCAGTGTACTTATCATCATCATCATCATCAACAGTGTTTTATTTTTCCACTCTTGCGGCATTCACAGGTGGTACATAGATATACAGCCCCTGACCATGACCAATCATTTATATTACCTTCCATGAGCTTGATTTTTGGACTGTTTGGATGTGGGTGTGGTGTCTAGATGCACTTTGGTATCTGAGACAACGTTGTTTTTTTTTTTTTTTAAAGTGATGAAAGGTGGTGGTGACAGTTTTTATGATGATACCGATATATGATATGTTCCCTTTCTCTATATATTTATGTATTATATGTTGACAATTTCCTTATTAATCTCAGCTCAGTGGTCAATCATGTTTACACTTACACAATAAAGTATTTCTGTTGGCGGTGCACAATCTCACCTTTATCTTACTAGTGTTGGACTTGTTGCACTCATATACTTAGTCAAGAAAGAGAGGGCCGGACCGGAATGCAGGGCAGCGCAATGATAGGGCAGGCCTGGCCATGACAGTGTGTCTAGGACACACAGTTAGTTAATGTGCGGGGGTGTGGCCGGGCGCAGCAGGCCAATCAGCAAGCGGGGGAGCGGCCATACAAAGGGGGGGCGTGGCTAGAACGGACAGTCGGGAGAAAGAACGGACGAGGAGGCAGGTTTTTTCCCACCCACCCTCCCTAATGTAAGGTTATAGTTTTGGAGGTTTTAACGTTTTTGTTGTCGTTTCAGGAATCGGAGGCAGTTGGTTTGTCACAGGAGAAAGGGGTGGCGTGTTTGTTTGTTGGTCAGTGACGGGAGCAGTTATGTAGGTGGTAAGTGTGTGTGGGGGGCTCATCATTAGATGGCTCCTCTGGTGTGTGGGGGGCTCATCAGTAGATGGCCCCTCCTGTAGTACATCAAATTATATATTTGATGATTACTCTTTGTGCACTGCGGGAAAGGTGTTTGTCTCCGGGCGGTTCAGATGGAGGCCAGTTGGTTACGTTTAAATCCCGCAGTGCCCCCTGGTGGTTGGTATATATACATACATAATTAATGATATATATATTTTATAGCACTTAGCTCCCTCACTGACCAATAAATAGGGTGTAACTGATTGTTTACAGTTATTGATGTTTTTGTTTACATGTGTGTATAATGGTTATGTGTTGATAGGTTATCTATCACTATGGTTATTTATATATGTTTCAGTAATTGGAGTTATGTTTTAATAAAAGGCTGTTGCGGCCATTTACTCCAAAAAGATGGTGTGGTCTATTATTTGATTTAAAGTAAGGTTGAGTATAGGGCTGTATCAGTCTGTGGGTATTATCTAGGCTACACTAGTCAAGAGGCATTGTGGCTTTTATGAACTTGTACTGAAGTATCAAAAAGCATTAAAGATGATCAGTTCTATAATTCTACATGGATGGCCATACAGTATAGTACACGTAGTATGAATATGTCGAAAATATGGTAACCTGGCTGTAACAGATCTAAATGCCCCTAACCCCAGTTGGTGCTTTGGTTGCTTTGGTGCTACTCACTAAGTAAAGTCCTCAATTATGTCCTCTTCAGGCCTAAAGCTGGCAAACAAAATGATTCCCCATCCACACAAGAAAGGTGGATAGAGGAGGAATCTTCCTCACTGAGGCATACACTTCTGAAAGTGGAGACTCTCTGCTGTCAGAATACCCTGATCAGCGGCTGTAGCTGCTGGTCAAGAATTTTCTTTTCAACAGAGTGAGAACACTCATAGATGGCTCGAAATTCGGTCAGTCCCTTCGGATCCTCATGGCTTCCACTTCCCCAGATGGAAATTGCATCCACTTTAACCACTTTCTTACCGGGCCTATTTTGGCCTATTTTCCTTCATGTAAACATCATCATTTTTTTGCTAGAAAATTACTCAGAACCCCCAAACATTATATATACGTTTTTTTTAGCAGACACCCTAGGGAATAAAATGGCGGTCATTGCAACTTTTTATCTCACACGGTATTTGCGCAATCATTTTTCAAACACCTTTTTTTTGGAAAAAAAACGGTTTCATGAATTAAAAAATAACAAAACAGTAAAGTTAGCCCAATTTTTTTATATAATATGAAAGATGATGTTACGCCGAGTAAATAGATACCTAACATGTCACGCTTTAAAATTGCGCACAATTGTGGAATGGCGCCAAACTTCGGTACTTAATAATGTCCATAGGCGACGCTTTAATTTTTTTTACAGGTTACCAGTTTAGAGTTACAGAGAAGGTCTAGTGCTAGAATTGTTGCACGCGCTCTAACGCACGCGGCGATACCTCACATGTGTGGTTTGAGCAGCGTTTACATATGTGGGCGGGACTTGGGTGTGCGTTAGCTTCTGAGCGCGAGCTACCGGGGACAGGGGTGTTTTAAATTTATTTTTTTATTTATTTATTTTTATTTTACTTAATTTTTTTATTTTTACACTTTTTTTTTTGGATCACTTTTATTCCTATTACAAGGAATGTAAACATCCCTTGTAATAGGAATGTATGTGACAGGTCCTCTTTATGGAGAGATGTGGGGTCAATAAGACCCCACATCTCTCCTCCAGGCTGGAAAGCATGAGATAGGTAAAAAAGATTTACCGATCTCATGCTGACAGCTGCGATCACGGCTTTGTTTACTTCCGGGTACCGGGCGTGACGTCATAACGTCGTGTCCTGGCCTCCGACAGTCATAGAGATGACTGGTGACCATCTGGTCACCGGAAATCTCTATGCTCGTCATCCGGCGGCGAGCGATTCTTTCTCCGGGTCCCCGATGGCATGGGAGAGCCCGGAGAAGCACCGGATGGCAGCGGGAGGGGGGATGTCCCTTCCCGCTGCCTATAAGAACGATCAGGCGGTGGAACTGCCGCTATGATCGTTCTTATGGTGCACAGAATCGCCGGCCAGAAAGAATGATATCTGAATGATGCCTATAGCTGCACCCATCATTGAGATATCCCCACTCAAAGTCAAGGACGTCATATGACATCCTTGGTAATCAAGTGGTTAATGTTGCATCCTGTTGTTCTGGCTGCATATCGAGCCCAGAATGGCTCCTTCTCCCCTCCTACAAATGCCCTGGGCCAAGGTACTAAGAAGCACACACCTCAAGAGGGTAGTGGCCATACCTTAACTCCTTCAGATCCGATTGACGGCTACAGCACAGATCTGTTTCTTTCCGGGAGTCAATGAGACTCAGGTGATCACAGATCTGAGTAAGGGGCCGATCCCCTTACTATGTGATCAGCTGATCACGTGATATAAACAGAGGATTGGTAATCTTTTTTTTTCTTCTCACGCTGACAGCTGACAAGCTGATCACCGGCTGCTGTTGGAAGGGACATCAGTCCCGAAGAGGAAGAGCCTCTGTGCCCACCAGTACCACCTGAGAGTGCAAGCAATCAGTGCCCACAAGTGCCACCTAACAAAGCCCACCAGTGGTGCCAATCAGTGCCTCATCAGTGCCACCCAGCAGTGCTGCCTATCAGTGTCACCTACCAGTGCCGATCAGTGCCCATCACTGCAACCCATCAGTGCCCATCACTGCCACCCATCAGTGCCACCTATTTGTGCCCTTCAGTGCCACCTATCAATGCCCTTCAGTGCCACCCATCAGTGCCCACCAATGCCACCTATCAGTGCCCCCCAGTGCCACCTCATCAGTGCCCACCAGTGCCACCTATTAGTGTCCATCAGTGCCAGCTATCAGTGACACCTATTTGTGCCCTTCAGTGCTCACCAATGATACCTATCAGTGCCCACAAAAAATAAAAACCCAGAGGTGATCAAATACCACCAAAAGAAAGCTCTATTTGTGGTCAAAAAATTATAAAAATGTAATTTGGGTACAGTGTTGTATGACTGCGCAATTGTCATTCAAAGAGTGACAGCACTTAAAGCTGAAAATTGGTCTGGGCAGGAGGGGGGTTTAGGTGCCCAGTAAGCAAGTGGTTAAAGGGCAACACCTGTTTATACACAGTGCCAAATTCAAACCTTGGGGGGGGGGGGGCGGGGCACTTCAAGTTGGGGGACCACACAGCAAAGAAATTAAATTATGTGACAAATAACAAAATTCTACAGAATTTAACCACTTGCTTACCAGACACTTAAACCCCCCTCCTATCCAGACCAATTTTCAGCTTTCGGTGCTCTCACGCTTTGAATGACAATTATTCAGTCATGCAACACTGTACCAAAATGAATTTTTGTTCTTTTTTTCCCCACAAATAGAGATTTCTTTTGGTGGTATTTCATCACCTCTGGGTTTTTTTTTTTTTTTGCGCTATAAATGAAAAAAGACCGAAAATTTAAAAAAAAAGCATTTTTCTTTGTTTCTGTGATAAAATTTAGGAAATTATTAATTTGTCTTCATAAATTTTGGCCACAATTTATACTGCTACATATCTTTGGTAAGAATAACCCAAAATTAGTGGATATTATTTGGTCTTTGTGAAAGTTAGAGAGTCCACAAACTGTGGTGCAAATTATACAAAATTGATCACATCTGATCTAATGGTGTCCTATCTCATTTCTTGTGACCCGAACAAGCCAGGAAAGTACAAATACCCCCCAAATGACCCCTTTTTTGAAAGTAGACATTCCAAGGTATTTAGTAAGAGGCATGGTGAGGTTATTGATGTTGTAATTTTTCCCCACAATTCTTTGCAAAATTTATTATTTTTTTATTTTTTATTTTTTTCCACAAAATTGTCATTGTAATAGGTTATTTCTCTCACATGGCATGTGTATACCACAAATGACACCCCAAAATAAATTCTGCTACTCCTCCTGAGTATTACGATACCACATGTGTGGGACTTTTACACAGCCTGGCCACTTAGAGAGGCCCAACATGCAGGGAGCGCCATCACGTGTTCTAGGAGCACAAATTACACATCTAACTTGTTGACTACCTATTACACTTTTGAAGGCCCTGGAGCACCAGGACAATGACACGTGACACTGACGTGGCACTGATGACAGGTGGCACTGATACGTGGCACTGATGACAGATGGTACTAATACGGGGCACTGATGACACGTGACACTGATGACAGATGGCACTAATATGTGGCATTGATGAGAGATGGCACTATACGTGGCACTGATATCACGTGGCACTAATATGTGGCACTGATGAGAGATGGCACTAATACGTGGCACTGATGACAGACGGCACTAATACGTGGCACTGATGACAGGTGACACTGATAACAGATGGCACGTGACACTGACAGGTGGCACTGATGACAGATGGCACTAATATGTGGCACTGATGACACGTGACACTGATATGGCACTGATGACAGATGGCACTGATGACAGATGGCACTATGTGGCACTGATGACAGGTGGCACTGGGGACAGGTGGCACTGGGGACAGGTGGCACTGACAGATGGCACTGACGACAGATGGCACTGGCAGATGGCACTGGGGACAGATGGCACTGGCAGATGGCAATGGGGACAGATGGCACTGGCAGATGGCATTGGGGACAGATGGCACTGGCAGATGGCATTGGGGACAGATAGTACTGGCAGATGGCATTGGGGACAGATGGCAGTGGGCACAGATGGCACATTTATTTCGGGTTTTTTTTTTTTACACTTACGGCGCTGCAGCCGTTCATCTCCCCCTCCTCAAACGCTGTTTCTGTGTGAGGAGGGGGAGCGGCGCTGAGGGATGAGCTCATATGTTTACATATGAGATCATCTCCCATTGGACACGCTGATCGCGCTGTAAACGGCAGCTGCGATTGGCCGTTTACAGCCATCTGTGATTGGCTGTGTCCGAGGGACACGGCCAACACAGAATTTCCCTGCTGCGCGCTCATGAGCGCGCACAGGGAACGAGGAAAGGGGAAGACGTCATATGACGCCCTCCCGGGAATTGACATCCGCGCCAAGGCCGTCATTCGGCTACGGCCGGATGTCAAGTGGTTAATGATAAACTGCATTTGTTCTAAAAAAAATTATTAAAAAACCCACTGGTTAGGAGTCAACTTTACTACTTCACTCGGTGCAAGACACGTAAGAAAAGAATGTCCCCTACTGTTACGTACCTGGACGTAGAGCCTGACTTGTAGGAGAAGACCTCTCATACAGCGCTGGTTCACGGTCCACTGGAGTGGGAACAGTGGTCACGTGAGCACAGTGGGGTAGGAGTGCCTGGTTTGTAGAGGAATGGTGTTGAGATCAACTAGGAAGTCCTCCAGAAGTATCCGTATACAGATGGCAGGGTGAAAGTCTGCAGCTGTAGGTGGTGAAGCTGGATACGGCAGAACCAGGCAGCAGGTGGATAGACAGACGGGAATCAGCAAGGCAAGGTCAAACAGTCCGGTTGGCAACAGCAGATCAATCCGATGATAGGAGCAGGCAATGGCAGAGTCGGTAGGCAGCCAGGAGTGGGTAACCAGAGGCAGATGAAGACGAGGTCAGGCAGGCCGGGTCGAACAGGAGAAGGCAGGGTAGTCCAAACAGAGCCGGGTCGATAACAGGAATCACAGGTTCAGATCAGGTTTCAGATGGCTGACAAGCAGGATAGCTGAGACAACACAGCACTGGCTGAGTGTCACTGCTGGGCTTTTAAAGCCCGTTTTGGCGCCAATTGCGCTCTCGCGCATGCGCACATGCACGCGCCCGCCGCCGCGCGCGCCCGCCGCGCACCTGTGTGCGCACGAAGAGCCCGGAAACGCCTGGTAAGTCCATGACACCTACTCTTTGCTGATTTCGTCCGACTCTTTCATTCTGGCTGAATTCTGGTCCAGGCCCACGCCTGTCCTGAATTCCACCAATCTCATAATTTTTTAACTTTTAACATTATAACAAAGTTTTACCCTATTCGAGATCACAGAGTGTCAGATTCGCCCCTTGACCCAATCAGGGCCAAGCGGGGGAGTGAGCTTCTCTCTCATGTTTCCCACTGCGATAAATTGACGCTGGTCATTCATTTTACTCCCACACGATGGGTTTAGGGCTGTTGCCTGGCACTTTCCAAAATTTTTAGAACTTTTCCCTTGTCCCACCCACCTGTCTCTTGCAAACAAAGCAATAAATTCCGCACCCCAATCATGTTAAAACAAACATCTTGAATAGAAAAATAATATAAGTTGAAATGAGTTGAAACATCTGCCAGAAGCCCTCGTCCCTTTCTTTGCCTCTGAAGTCAGGCTTTAATGTTCTGTATCCTGACACCCCCACACACTTTTAAAATGTTTTAAATAATAAAACAAATTTTAAAATTATTACATTTTTTATTGATAAAGGAAGCCTGGGATTGGGGGGTCTCTTCTGGCAGGGGGGCCCCAGGCAATTGCCCCTTTTGCCTCCTTATAAATCCGACACTACTTACACACAGTATGCCTGTTTTTCAGGTGTTTTCAGGTTTGACTATTTTTGTTTTTTGCAATTGGAAAACAATTAGAAAGATAGTTACTAGGAAAAGGAGGCATGACAAAAAAAAAAACACATTGCATGCAGTTTCAGGCATTTTTAGGTACAGTATCTCACAAAAATAAGTACACCCCTCACATTTTTGTGAATATTTTATTCTAACTTTAAGGCCCCACATGGGGCTGTGCATTTTGACAGACTCCGCTTGCTCAGCAGGGATCGCTCCATTGATCCCCGCTGAGCCGGCGGATGACAGGTCCGTCTCTGCTCACTATGCAGGGACGGACCTGTCAGAGCCCCGTTCTCCTCTATGGGGGATTGGATGAAAACGGACCGACTGCCCGTTTTCATCCAATCCGATCTGCCAGGGTTTCCATCCATCTGCATTTAGCAGATCGGAGCAGATCGGTTGTCAGCGGACATGTCACCGCTGACATCAGTTGCTCCATAGAGGTGCATGGAGCGTCTGTTCAGGTCCGCCTGAAAAACTGACAGATAGACCTGAACAGTCCGCATGTGTGAAAGAGCCCTTACACTGTTTCATGTGACAACACTGAAGAAATGACACTTTGCTACAATGTAAAGTAGTGAGTGTACAGCTTGTATAACAGTGTAAATTTGCTGTCCCCTCAAAATAACTCAACACAGCCATTAATGTCTAAACTGCTAGCAACAAAAGTGAGTAAACCCCTAAGTGAAAATGTCCGAATTGGGCCCAATGTGACTCGTTAGTGTTACAAAGTCTCAGGTGTGAATGGGGAGCAGGTGTGTTAAATGTGGTGTTGTCGCTCTCACTCTCATACTGGTCACTGAAAGTTCAACATGACACCTCATGGCAAAGAACTCTCTGAGGATCTGAAAAAAAGTATTGTTGCTCTACATAAAGATGGCATAGGCAAGTGATGGTGAACCTTGGCACCCCAGATGTTTTGGAACTACATTTCCCATGATGCTCCAGCACTCTGCAGTGTAGATGAGCATCATGGGAAATGTAGTTTCAAAACTTCTGGGGTGCCAAGGTTTGCCATTACTGGTCTAGGCTATAAGAAGATTGTCAAGACCATGAAACTGAGCTGCAGCATGGTGGCCAAGAACATACAATGGTTTAACAGGACAGGTTCCACTCAGAACATGCCTCGCCATGGTCAACCAAAGAAGTTGCACATTGCATCAAATTAGTCTGAATGGCTGTCATCCCAGAAGGAAGCCTCTTCTAAAGAAAGCCCACAAACAGTTTGCTGAAGACAAGATTACTGGACATAGATTACTGGAACCATGCCCTGTAGTCTGATGAGACCAAGATAAACATATTTGGTTGAGATGGTGTCAAGCACAAAGACAAGTGTGTCTTGCCTACAGTTAAGCATGGTGGTGGGAGTGTCATGGTCTGGGGCTGCATGAGTGCTGCCGGCACTGGGGAGCTACAGTTCATTGAGGGAACCATGAATGCCAACATGTACTGTGACATGCTGAAGCAGAGCATGATTCCATTCCCTTCGGAGACTGGGCCGCAGGGCAGTATTCCAACATGATAACGACCCCAAACACACCTCCAAGATGACCACTGCCTTGCTAAAGAAGCAGAGGCGTAGCTTGAGGCTTGTGGGCCCTGATGCAAAAGTTCACCTGCCCCCCCCCCCCCCCACTATCACCCACCACTTCCCCCGTGTGTGCAGATACACCCACCACACGCCAAGATACTCAAAGTGGCTTAAGAGTTTAGATTTCCCAGAGTTCCTCCTTACATTAGAGGACAGGGATCACCCCTGGAGAATCAGAGGACAGGGATCACCCCGGAGAATCAGAGGACAGGGTTCACTGCTGGAGAATCAGAGGACAGGGACCCCTGGCAGGTCATTTGGCAGAGCTCCTTTCCCATTCCAGCACTATAAACAGCCCCCCCGCCCCCCACAATTCACAGGGTTGAAATCACATTCCTTTACACACAGTCTATCAGCCTTCACAGGGTATATCTGGCTTTTATGTTGCCATTCTGACCTGTGAAATCCCCTGGTAGGAACGGCAGAGTAGTTGCAGTAGGCAAATACACCCTATGCAGATCATGGCTGGCTGGCTGGGTTGTAAAGGAATGTGATTTCAACCCTGATGAGGATCAGTATAGAGTGCTGTACTGGGAAAGAAGCTCAGCAGCGGGCATTGCATCCAGGGCGGAGGGGGTGCTTTGGGGGAGGGGAATTAGATCTGGGGGGGCAAAGCCAAGTGACATGAAATCTGGAGCCTGCAGCCCCTCAGGAGGTGTTAAGGGATTTGTTTTAGCAATTTATATAGGTATCTCTATATAGGTATCTCTGTCAGTGTTGGCAGGTGTTGGGGGAAGGTCACCTTCTGGAGGTGTGTGTCATTCCCCCCAGTTGTCAGGGAAGTGGGGTAAGTGGACATCCCTGGGTGGGGTACAGAGAATCCCAGCTAGTGACTAGAAGACACTTGCTGAGCTTGGTTAACATTTCATGTTGCCAGCACACAGCACAGACCCTTTCCCATCCTGGGCTGTTCTCACCCCATGCTCCTCTCCATTCAGGAAATGGCTCATAGCTTCTCCCCAGCCAATGAGAACAGAGGGGTGTGGACTGTGGAAGGCAAAGTGGAAGCCCAGTACTGGAGCGTAGCTGTGGGGCCCTAGGGCAGATCGGAGCTGGACTTTGTGGAGGATATGATAATATGACAGGGAGGCTGCAGGGGACCCCTGGATCTAGAGGCAGGGTTGCGATTGTGACCCCTGCAACCCCTTATGCTATGCCCATGGCTGAGGGTAAAGGTGATGGACTGGCCAAGCATGTCTCAAGACCTCAACCCTATTGAGCATCTGTGGGGCATCCTCAAACAGAGGGTGGAGGAGTGCAAGGTCTCTAACATCCACCAGAAATGTGATGTCATCAGGGGGGAGTGGAAAAGGACTCCAGTGGCAACCTGTGAGGCTCTGGTGAACTCCATGTCCAAGAGGGTGAAGGCAGTGCTGGAAAATAATGGTTTGTTGAGGCCTTGGCCTCATTTTCTATGTACCTTGAAAAATTGAATAAAACTTTATATTTGGAAAAAAAAAAGAAAATAATGGTGGTTACACAAAATATTGACACTTTGGGGTGTACTCACATTTGTTGCCAGCGGTTTAGACATTAATGGCTGTGTGTTGAGTTATTTTGAGGGGACAACAAATTTACACTGTTATACAAGCTGTACACTCACTACTTTACATTGTAGCACAGTGACATTTCTTCAGTATTGTCACATGAAAAGAAAATATTTACAAAAATGTGAGGGGTGTACTCACTTTTGTGAGATAATGTACTTCCACTGAAGTCTATAGCAACCAAAAACATGTGACTGAGTCAGAGAAGTTCATGAACTTTGAGCCACAAGCTTCAAGCAACACGTAATCTTCTATTATATGATTAAAGGCTTTTTTTGTCAACTGTGATGTGCTGCTGACGCTTCGATATTTCCTATGTCCAAATCCGTTCTCCAGTCTGATGTAACTCCTGTTTAAAGCACATTCCAATTTCTGGAAGCTGGGAAGTTATATACTGTCATATTTAGGTATGTGATTACTGTAATGCTGCGTACACACGATCGGAAATTCGGCCAGCAAAAGATCGATGAGAGCTTTTGGTCGGAAAATGTGACCGTGTGTATGCTCCATCAGACTTTTGCTGGCGGAATTCCAGCCAGCAAAAAATTGAGAGCAGGTTCTCAATTTTTCGGTCGGAAAAAGTTCTGATCGGAAATTCCGATCATCTGTAGCAATTCTGACACGCAAAATTCCTACGCATGCTCAGAAACAATTTGACGCATGCTCGGAAGCATTGAACTTCATTTTCTCGGCTCGTCGTAGTGTTGTACGTCACTGCGTTCTTGACTATCGAAAGTTCAGCAAACTTTTGTGTGACCGTGTGTATGCAAGAATTCCATCGGAAAAAACATCCAAGATTTTTCCGACGGAAAATCCGCTCGTGTATACGGGGCATAATGGTATCCGTATACACTTATGCCCCGTACACGCGGTCGGATTTTCCGACGGAAAATGTCCTATCGGACCATGTTGTCGGACATTCCGACCGTGTGTGGGCTCCATCGGACTTTTTCCGTCGGAATTTCCGACGGAAAAAGTTTGAGATCCTGCTCTCAAATTTTCCGACAACTAAGTCCTATCGGACTTTTTCCGATCGTGTGTAGCGAATTCCGACGGACAAAGTGCCACGCATGCTCAGATCACATTACAAGACCAAAGCTATTGGCTACTAGCCTCTGCGTAGTCCTGTCGTACGCAACAAACGTCACCGTGTTCAGAATGATCGGATTTTCCGACAACTTTGTCCTACCGTGTGTATGCAACACCAGTGTCGGACAAAATCCGTCGGAAAAAATCCGACGGATATTGTGGTCAGATTTTCCGACCGTGTGTACGGGGCATTAGATAAATGATAAACCTATTTTCCAATCCATAGGAAGAATCAATCTATAGTCAACAACCCATACAATTGATATACCACACATGGAAGAGTGGATTTTGATTGATTGTTAAGATGGGATCGTAACTTAGGATCATAAGTTAAGTTATCAACTGCATTTGTTTCCACCATGCAGTCTCATAATTGAATCAATCGAAATACAATCATAAGAATGAACAAAGTATCACAAGGATGTCGATTGTTACACAACGGTCAATACATTTCCACACTGGCTGATCAGTTTGCTCAAACACAAATTGATCAGAACAGAAGTTGAGTCTATTTGGTTGTTTTAATCAAATCACACATCAATTGGATAATAAAATCAAAGCATGTTTGTCCACTCTTAAACTCAAAGTGGTTGTAAAGGCTTCATTTATTTTCCCTAAAATAATAAACATATTATACTTACCTACTGTAAGTGTAATGGTATTGCACAGTGTGGCCCTCTAACCTCCTCTTCTGGGGTCCTCCTCCTCCTTTTCTGTGTGTGCCCCATGGCAAGCCATGTGCTATGGGGGCACACATTCGGGTGCGCTCCCAAGCACTGCTGTGTGTGTCCATAGACACACACAGCGCGACTTGGCCCCCGCCCCTGCGATTTGATTGAAAGCAGCGGAAACCAATAGCTCCCGCTGCTGCCCCACAGACCAGCCCACTGCAAATGGGCGCAGCTCTGGATCAAGATAAGACTCGGGTAAGTACCGTATTTATCGGCGTATAACACGCACTTTTTTACCCTGAAAACAGAGGGTAAAACTGTGCCTGCGTGTTATACGCTGATATCTGTTTTTTTCCCCTGGGGGGGGGGGGGTGATGATCGGGCGGTCCGCCTGCCTCTCCTGGCCGTGAGACAGCGCTGCCAGGACAACTACAGACAACGTTAATGCCAGCCGCCTCCCACACAACCTCCCCCATGCCATTGTATGGCAATTCAAACCCCTCCACCAACGCCGCTCTCCTCCTCCCGCTCCGCCCCCTTCCTCGAGTGTAGCTTGTGATTGGAGGAGGAGAGCGGCGTAGTTACTACTAAACGCAATTACTTTTTTGGGAGAAGTAATTTGTAACTTAACTAATTACTTTTTTAAAGTAAGATGACCAACACTGGAAGTGATAAGTGATACAACTACTTGGACATTTTTTACCTTAATGCAGAGAAGGCATTAAGGTAAACAATGTCTTGCCTTTAGAATTGCTTTAATATTTCCTAATTTCCCCTATAACATAGCAAACCTCCACTCTTTGGGCTCAGTTCCCATGTATTAATAAAATGAAGCACAGAGGACATCTAGTGGTGGAATGGTAAAACTTCTCATTCATTATCTTGTTTGCAATTGTGTACTTAACACATTTATTATTATTATAATACAGAATTTATATAGCACCAATTTACATATTAACCACTCACCTACTAGGCACTTTTACCCCCTTCCTGCCCAGGCCCATTTTCAGCTTTCAGTGCTGTCACACTTTGAATGATAATTGCGTGGTCATGCAACACTGTACCCAAAATAAATAAAAAATAACATTTTCACACACATGTTGGTATTTAACCACCTAACCCCTGGACCACTTGACCATTACTCTGTATGAACAGAGGATCAGTCAGTTCTCCCCTCAGAGAACCGGAAACTGTCTGTTTACACACACAGTTCCGGGTTCTCCATGTGCCCCGAGCGATCGCGTGATCGAGACCGCCGGGCACTCACATCGGCTCAGGGGACGAGCGGGGGGGCGCACAGGGCGATGCAACGTTACATAGCGTTGTTTCGCCCAGCCGTGCCATTCTGCCGCAGTACCACTGCAGCGGCTGGTCGGCATGTGGTTAATCACCACTGGGTTTTTTATTTCTTGCTAAACAAACAAAGACTGGAAATTTGAAAAAAACAACATTTTTCATAGTTTGTTATAAAAGTTTTTAAATGGGTAATGTGTCTCCTTCACTGATGTGCATTGATGAGGCTGCACTGATAGGCACTGATGGGCACTGACAGGTGGAACTGATGGACACTGATAGGCTGCATTGATGAGGTGGCACTGGTGGGCACTACTCAGGAGGCACTGATGAGGCTGTACTGATAGGTGGCACTTATGGGCACTGAGAGGGGGCACTGATGAGGTGGCACTGGTGGGCACTGATCAGGAGGCACTGATGAGGCTGTACTGATAGGTGACACTGATGGGCACTCTCTGGTGGCACTGATAGGCGGCACTGATGAGCACTGCGAGGTGGCACTGATAGGCGGCACTGATGAGCACTGATAGGTGACACTGATAGGCATAGCTCCCAACTCTCCCTGATTTTGAGGGACTGTCCCTGATTCGGAACAATGTCCCTCTGTCCCTCTTTCCCCCTTATATGTCCCTAATTTTGGTCTGATCTATATAGTTGTATATAAAATGTACTTTTTATCTATCAAAAAGTGTTTCCCAGTGCTAAACCTTTCATCCAATTTCTAAATTGCTGCATTTGTAAATACTAAAAGCCAATAAAAAGGAATAGTAGTGGTAAAAAGCACTTGTAGGTTTAACCAATCTTTTTTTTGTACAATTTTTCTTTAAGGGGGGGGGGGTGTGGCAGGAGGTGTGTCCTATGTCTACATACTTTTGCTAATAGGTGTCCCTCATTCCCATTTCAGAAAGTTGGGAGGTATGCTGATAGGCACTGGAAGGCGGCGCTGATAGGCAGCAATGATAAGTGACACTCATGATGAGGCACTAATGGGCACTGATTTGCAGCACTGATGGGCACTTATAGGTGGCACTAATTAGCAGTACTGATGGGCACTGATAGGTGGCACTGGTGGGCAATGATTAGCAGCACTGGTCGGCAATGTTGGGACTGATGGCCCTTTAACAGGAGCCAGTTATGGGCTTGCGTGAGGAAAAAAAAGCAGATAACCAACTTCTGTTTACATTGTGTGATCACCTGTCATTGGCTGACAGCTAATCATGTGGTAAAGGGCCACTGTTATTGGCCCTTTACCCCGATCTGTGATCAGCTGAGTCGGGAGCACTCATGAGAGGACGTCCATGGATGCCCTCCCGGTATTGTAAGCCCGCGCTGTAGCTATCTTTCAGTTATAGCGTGAGCAGTAAAAGGGTTAATATGTGAAGTTCCTTATATGACTATCACAAGTGCACACCCCCATTAGTAAAATGGGAAATATTTTTTATTCTAAAAAATTACGCATCCCACTTAAAAATAAGACTGTGTGACCAAGCTTTCATAATTTTATTAAACATCGCATATACATTTTTGGTGCACCTGCTCACTAGTTTAAATAAATCCATTGATTTCCTCATTGATTCATTGATGTGTTAAATGTTCTGGGCAGGGACACTGCAAATAGCCTCATAATGAAGGACATATTGGTGAAAAATATGTCAAGGTGCTAACTGTATTCTCTGATGATTATACGTTTTAAATTTATCAATAAACCATTATACATTACATAGCTACTCTTTAGACCTCATTTCATTTTGTGGACTTGGGTGACAGCTTAGGTAAAGCTGAGATAATGAGAAACAGCTGCGTATGGTCAGGATCCCGGGTGTTCAGTTGCAGTGTCATTTACATATCAGAACACTACTTTGATTACCGGTGGAGGATTAAATCATCTCTTCAAATTTGCTTTCCTGATGCATCATGGCAGCACACACTGGGTTGTGGCTCCGCCCCCACAACCTGATAGGACTGGTTATCTAGAAGTTTTGAAGAGGAGCCCCCCGCTGCATTCTCCTTTTTTTTCCTCACCTGTTAGGACTGACGAGATAAAGCACTAAACTCTTACCGCTTTGTCCCAGCTAGGTTCAGCCTCTCCTAGTTGGAAGCCCTGACTGTACAGTCTCTAAACGAGCTATATGCAGGGACCCCACTCTGTCAAGTCAAGTCAGACGCAAGCCTCCAAGGTTGGGGAGCACACTACCAGGATCAGGCGGTACAAGGCCGTTGTTTTTTTCGCCCCCAGGGCGTAGTATCAAACATTCTGGAGCTCATAGCCGCTTTTCAGGCTCTTCTAGCGTTCAGACCATCCCTCACAGGAAAAAGTATATTAATACGCATGGACAATGCGGTGGCAGTGAATTACATCCATAGGCAGGGGGGCACCCGGAGCAGCGCCCTTATGCAAGAGGTACATCCTATCCTCGAAATGGCCCAGATCCATTTGGAAGATCTGAAAGCGATGTACGTAACAGCAGCACAAAACCAGCTTGCGGACGAGCAAAGTCGAACGTTCATCTCGAACAACGAATGGTCACTAAGCCACCAAGCCTTTTCCCTTTTGACCCACAAGTGGGGCATTCCCGATATCGTCCTTGCAGCAACCCCAATGAACAACAAGTGTGTCAAGTTCTTGGCGAGGGTCGCATATCCAACAGCACTAGGTGTCGATTGTCTCCATCATCAGTGGAGATTCCGTCTAGGCTACATATTTCCTCCAATCCTCTTAATAGCCAGGTTCCTGGCCAGACTGAGGAACTCAACATCCACGGTGATTGCGGTAATACCATTTTGGCCGAGGAGGCCATGGTTCACGACCCTCCTACAACTGAGTACAGAGGACCCATTACCCCTTCCGATAACTCCGGATCTACTCTCACAGGGTCAGTTTCTACATCCAGCACCAGAAAGACTTCACCTAATGGCTTGGAAGTTGAAAGGGAGAGGCTACTAGATCAAGGTTGCTCCCTAAGAGTAGTGGCTACCTTGCAACAAGCAAGAAAGAAGAATAACGGCATTTATAACAGAATTTGGAATAAATTCACCAGATTAGCACAAGAACAGTCCTGGGACCCACTTTATCCTACAGTGTCACAAGTTCTTGAAATTTTACAGCTAGGGCTGGAGAAAGGCCTAAGTTCAAGCACCCTAAAATATCCGCCTTATCAGCCATGACAGGAATCAAATGGGCGTTCAATCCCCTCATAATTCAATTTCAAAAAGCATGTTTGAAAATAAGGTTCTATGGACCCCTTAAGCCCCGTACACATGGTCGTAAGTTCCGACGAAAAATGTCCGATCGGACCATGTTGTCGGAAAATCCGCCCATGTGTGGGCTCCATCGGACTTTTTCCGTCGAAATCCTGCTCTCAAATTTTCCGACAACAAAGTCCGATCGGACCTTTTCTGATCGTGTGTAGAGAATTCCAACGCACAAAGTGCCACGCATGCTCAGATCAAATTACGAGACCAAAGCTATTGGCTACTAGCCTCTACGTAGTTCTGTCGTACGCAACGAACGTCACCACGTTCAGAATGATCGGATTTTCTGACAACTTTGTCCGACCGTGTGTATGCAACACCAGTGTCGGACAAAATCCGTCTGAAAAAATCTGACGGATTTTGTGGTCGGAATTTCTGACCGTGTCTACGGGGCATTAGAGTTAAGTGGGGCCATCGTATACACAATAACACATATATCACTCAAGGGAATAAACAAATGAAATAATAATAATATATGATGCAAAAAGTGCTAAATGCATACATATGTGATAGCAAACATGTATAAATAAAAAAGTGCAAGTGCATAAATCATACAAGTTTGCATCATATATTATTATTTCATTTGTTTATTCCCTTGAGTGATATATGAGTTATTTTGTATTTTATTTTTTTTTTCCAAATATATAAATTTTTTTTATTTATTTTAAAACAGAAGAAAATAAACATAGGTATACACATCATATACATAGTGTACATTGCTTTTCCACAACATCAACAGTATATACATTTGAGCCTATAACATGTCAGTCCCGTTTGTCCGTGTCTTTTGGAGATTAATTGTCCACTCGTCTGCCTAGTGACCCGCTCTGGGAACAGGCCCCTAGTGCGAGCGGAACGTTTCGTCTCTGTGACTGATACCAGGGTTCATCCTTTTATCTCTTTGTAGGTCATGCTCAGTGTGGAATTTCGGTGGCTTGTCTTATCCTTGTTCATAAGGTTACATCAGGTGTGGAGAGAAGAATAGAGAAGATAGAAAGGTTGGAAGGAAGAAAGCTAGAGAAAGAAAAGAGAGAGTTTGGGGGGGGGGTAGGTTTGGGGTGGGGGGTCCAGGAGGGCTCGAGCTCGTTGTGTTTTAGTCTGGTTAATTGTTTAAGTAGCTATTAGGGTTATTCCTTCATCAGAAAATATAAACAAGTTCCATAGTATCCATGTCTGTGAGTATAGTTCCTGCTTATTCTGTGCTGTGAGGACTAGGTCCTCCAATCTCCTGATCTCCTCCACTCTGCGCAGCCACAGCCCTATCATTGGTGGTACTCTCTTTTTCCATAAGAGTGGGATTCAGGATTTGGCTGCATTCAGTAAATGCCTCACAATCATTTTTTTGTATTTTTTGGCTGGAATTGTGGTGGCATGCAGCAGTATAAAGGCTGGGTCGTCACCGATCGTGTAGTCCGTAAATTTCTGTATAATCTTTCGGACTGATGACCAGAAGTATTTTAGCAGAGGGCAGGACCAAAAGATGTGGAGAAGGGTCCCTTTATCTGTTTGACATCTCCAGCAGATGTCTGGTGTGGTTGGGAAGAATTTGTGAAGTTTGCTAGGGGTGTAATACCATCTGGTCAGTATCTTGTAATTAAGTTCCTGTATTTTTGTACAGATGGTTGTCTGTAGGAAAAATTTAATGATCGTTTGTTTTTGGGCACTGGTAAACACGCACCCCAGGTCAGCCTCCCAGTTATTCATGAATGTCAGATCAGGAGTTTCTATCGGGGAGTTAAGTAGGGCGTACGTTTTAGACAGTACTTGTGACAGGGGTCCCTCTTCCTTACAATACCGCTCAAAGGTCGTCAAGTCGCGATTGAACTGTGCTGGTTGTGGGATTGAGTGCTTGAAGTGGTGTAGTCTGATTGCTTCCCAGAACAATAGCTGGAAAGGCCCGTTCTCGTCCACCAACGTTTCAATGGATGGCCATTCATCATTTATTATGAAATGTGAGGCTCGGTCTTTGCCGTTTCTAGTTAGGGTCTCGTATCCCCCGTGTTCCATTCCGGGTGGGAAGGCAGGATTGCCTAGTATTGGGTATAGAGGCGAGTTATCAGTGGATATGGACGTTAGGAGTAAAATGGATGCCCCTGTTTTCAAGGTCGTTCCTATAGTGGGGTGTGTTTTAATTGTAGGGGGTAGCCCGTCATAGCACCATACCGCCCCTTTCAGTGATGGAGAGCATTGTGCCTGTTCTAGTTGTACCCATAGTTTGTTTTTGTCGTGTCTATTCCAGTCGATAATTCTGCCCAAGTGCACCGCCCTATAGTAGTTTTTCAAGTCTGGGAGGGCCAGGCCCCCATGGATTTTAGGTAGTGTAAGGTATTGCCTGCGCAGTCTAGGTTTTAAATTCTTCCACACGAATTTGGTGAAGATGGAGTGTATTTGCTTGAAATATTGGGGTGGGATCTGAATCGGTAGCGCTTGGAGTAGATATAAGAATTTTGGGAGTATTGTCATTTTGAGTAAGTTACATCTGCCGAACCAGGAGTGAAGCCCCTTGGTCCAGTCTTCCAGGAGTAATCTAGTTCTAATCAACAGGGGTGGAAAGTTCAGTTCGAAAACGCGGCTTAGGTCTTTAGGAATCTGGGTACCTAGGTATTTAAGGGAGGAGTCTGACCATTTAAATCTGAACTGCGATTTCAGTAACTCCAATCTCTTCGGTGGTAGGTTAAGTCCCATCGCCTCCGATTTGTCAAAGTTAATTTTAAGATTGGATAGATGTCCGTATTTGTCAAATTCTTGAAGGAGGTTAGGTAGTGAGATCGCAGGGTTGGTCAGAACAAACATAAGGTCGTCTGCGTAGGCGGCTATTTTGTATTGGGATTTGTCTATTGTCACTCCAGTGATGTCGGGGTTTGATCTTACACTACATAGGAAGGGCTCTAGTACTAGGGCATATAGGAGGGGGGAAAGTGGGCATCCCTGTCTAGTCCCGTTCGTTATTGGGAATGAGTCTGATAAAATTCCATTGGCTTTTACTTGCGCCGTGGGTGTGGAATAGATGTTTCGAATCCAATGTAGCATTTTACTACCCAGGCCTATGTGTTTGAGTACTGATGTCATAAACTCCCAATTTACACGGTCGAACGCCTTCTCAGCATCTGTGCTGAGAAGGACGCACGGGGTGTTGGATTTGGTGACTGCGTGAATAAGATTTATTACCTTTGTGGTGTTATCCCTAGCCTCCCGGGCCGGGATAAACCCCACTTGGTCCAAGTGTATTAAGTCTGGCATGAATTGGGTCAGTCTGTTGGCCATGATCTTAGTAAACAGTTTCAAATCTACATTCATGAGCGAGATAGGCCTGTAGCTACCGCATGCCGCAGGGTCTTTGCCCTCCTTTGATATTAGGGATATGTTAGCCCTCAGTGTGTCTTTGGGTAGCAGTTTCCCCTCTCCTAAACCGTTGAACATTCTCACCATATGTGCGCCCAATAGTGGCAGTAAGGTCTGGTAGTATTGCAAGGTAAACCCGTCTGGGCCTGGTGCTTTGCCTGGTTTCGTCCCCCCTATTGCTCGCTGTAGTTCCCCAAGTGTAATGGGTTCCTCTAGTTCCGTCCTAGCTTCTGAGGGGAGTTGAGGGGTCTGTGCTGTCGTGACATAATCTTGTACTGTTTTTTCGTTCTGCGTGCCTTTCGGGAGGTTGTATAGAGTGGAGTAATACTCCCTGAATTCTTCTGCTATCTGAGTTGGTGTGGTCTTTTTTTGTCCCTTTGTGTCTATAATCTGCGGGATATATGTGTTAAATCGTTGGGTTTTAACCGCCCTGGCCAAGAGTCGCCCGCACTTGTTTCCCGACTCGTATGAGATTTTTCGGCAGATCTGTAGCGCTGCTTTGGCTCTATATTCCAATAAGTCCACTACTTGTTTCCTAAGGGTCGCTAATTCTACTTCTATCGAGTTAACCGGGGTTTTTTTGTGTTGTAATTCCGTTACGTGTATCTTCTGTAAGAGATCTAGTAAGAGTTGTTCTTTTTTCTTTTTAATGTATGACCCGTGTTTGATTAGTATCCCCCTAACCACTGTCTTATGAGCCTCCCATAGTATACCCGGGTCGCAGTCCTCGGTGTTGTTAATTTGGGAATACTGTTTTATTTCCTTCTGTATGTCTGTCAGGACATCCGGTGTTTGTAAAAGGCTTTCGTTCAGCCTCCAGAATTTAGATCTGGAAGTCTGGGCCGATGATAGGCAGTAGCGCATGGTTATAGGGGCGTGATCCGACCACGTGATACTCCCTATCTTAACCTCCTGGATCGCTTCTAGTTGGCTATGTGGGACAAAAAAGTAGTCTATCCTTGAATACACTTTATGTGGAGATGAGAAGAAGGTGTAGTCTCTTTCTCTAGAGTGGAGGAGTCTCCATGCGTCTATAAGTTGGGTGTCATGTAGGGCTTGTGTTATGCGCTTATGCATACCTGTACGTATTGATGAGGTTCTGGAGGACGTGTCTAATGCCGGGACAAGAGGTATGTTGAAATCTCCCCCCAGTATTAGCTGACCTTCCCTAAAGTCAGTGAGCAGTTTCAAAGTCCGGTGTAGGAAGGAATCTTGTCGGTCATTGGGGGCATATATGGTGGCCAGTGTCACTCTCGTGCCTCTTAGCGTGCCTTTTATAAATAGGTACCTGCCGGAAGTGTCCACTAAGGTAGCACTATTTGTCCACGGGACTGATCCCGATATCAGTATGGAGACCCCCTTAGATTTGGCCTCTGTGTTAGTGGCATGGTATGTGTGGGGGAAGAATCTGCTTTGGAGGCATGTGGGGTTTCCTGTCCTGAAATGAGTTTCTTGAATGAATGCTACGTCAGTTTGGGCTCTTTTGAGGTCGTTTACTAATATTCGTCGCTTTTCGGGTATGTTCAGTCCCTTGGCATTTAATGAGTATATATTGATCGTGTCCATTATGTCCTGGGTAAGAGTGGGGTTTTATGGGGTGAGCAAAGGTGGGGGAGGGGGGAAGGGGAGAGGGGGATATAGAGATAGGCCTAGAGGAGAGGCGAGAAAGAAGAAAGAGAGCGAGAGATAGTGAGGTGAGGTTCACCTCTTTACAGGTAAACGGATAGTTGACTATATAAACTATCCGTTTATTTAACTAAGTGCAAACCAAAAAACTTTGCAATGAAGCGTATCCCAGCACTTGCTAGGATATCTGCTCCGTCCTATTGGGGGTAGAGGTTGGAATAGACCGGGGTAAAGCCCCCGATCCGTCCCCGTCCCCGCCCCCCCCAGCTTGGTGTTATAAAAATAACCAACTGCTCTTACTCGATCTATACATAAGATTATTCCAACTTTATACCCAACAAATTGAAACGTATAACTTGTTTCCTGTATAACATACCATAATTATACACATATCGTACCATTTTGCCTTTTAGAATCCCTCTTGGGCCCGGGCCCTTGAACCTTTGTGGGGCTATGGGGGTTGTTGCTGTAAGCACCTCTCTGGCTTTGAGAGCTTTAGCTTGGCTATCTAGAGACCCCAAGGGTTGGCATATCGGGCCTTGTGTTTGGGTGTCCCCCTGGGATCTAGGTCTATTACCGTGTGTCCTCGCCCCCTCTCTGTGACTAACCCCTCCCCATGTGGCCCCTCCCTCTCCCTTGTATCGTGAGGGAGAATTGTAGTGTTGCTGCTCCTCGTTCTAAGGTTGTGCGTGGGGGTCCCTTGGTTCTTAGTCCCATATGTGTGGTAGTAACGTGTGGCATGTTGTGCCTTCGGCATATCTATAGTTGACTGGGACCTGGGTTGACCCTTGACCCTTTTACTACCTGTCTTCTGAACACAATGTTAATATTTGGGTAGTCACTCGGTATACCAGCAGTTATGTATTACATCTTACATTTCTATAGACATATATCCCCCTGTGCATTCTTAATTTTTCGCTTGAGGTCCCAAGTATCCCCGCTCCCCCACGGTAACAAACATTTTCCCCTCTCAAGTGCGTCTCTCTTGATCTCTCCGGAGGTTCGCCATCTCCAGTCGCCTTAATAAGGCTAACCTTTTGTATTCGTGGGGTGTTTTCTGTCTACTCCATTTAGGGTTCCCTACGTTTTGATCCTTGGACCCTCAGGGGGGGGGGGTAGTCCTCTAGGCGATAGTGTACCTCTTAGATAGCCCCTCCCCTGTTCCGTATCTCCCGGGGGATTGTGTATTGTGGCCATGGTAGTATATATGTAACTCCATCCGATTTGTCATATCCGGGTAACCCATAGAACTCAAAAACGATGATCAAAAATAAGGGCGGTAAATAAACAGTGCAAAAGGCGAAGAACTGGTTGGACTGGTGCCTTGTGTTTTATTGAACGATCACCCCCGTCCCCCTTGACTGTCCCTCTGATTCCCTCTTCTGTTGTTCCGTCCCTGTACGTAAATACTGTTCCCCTCCATATGCATGGGGAGTCTCCTTGTCTCTGATCCCCGGCCCTCCCTTCACCCCAGTGAGGCCTTCCCCATGGCTGGCCATGACTGTTGCCCGTGTTCCGTAGGGCCAGGGGCGCGTAAGAACCCAGTAGCAGGGGGGGGTGGGGGGGTACGGGACCGGCGGGTCGGGCGGGGAGAGGTATATTTCAAGAGATGCTTACCTCGGGTGAGGGAGGGTGTCTGGAAGTCTTCTGGTGTGGAGGGACAGCTTCAAAAGGAGGGATGTAGTGTGTTGTCCGTTGGGGGGTGTCGATCGATTTCTCAGTCTTCTCTCAGCGCACCTCCCGGGATGTAACGTGGTCTACCCATGTTCCTCTGGGGTCTCGGGGATCGCAATCTTCTTATCCTTGCCGGTCCGGATCTAGCGGGGAAGTTCTGGATTGCTTGCAGCCAGTCCGGTACGTCTACGGGGTCAGTCTCCATGAACTCGAACAGTGCGGGGAGGTCCCTGGGCGTCCGGAGGGTAAAGGAGTGCTGAGCCTTTTTAAATGTTACAGAGATGGGAAAACCCCATCTGTAGGTTAGTCCGGCGTCTCTCGCTGCTGATAATATTGGCTTGAGAAGTGCTCTCCGTTGCAGGGTTTGTCTGGACAGGTCCGGCATTATTTTTATTTCAGCCCCGTCAAATGTTATGTTCCTCTTCTCCCAGGCAGCTTGCAGGATTGTTTCTTTGTGGGTGTACTGATGCACCCTGCATATTACATCCCTCGGTCTGTCGGTGTCTGGCGAGCGGGGGCCCAGGGCCCTATGGATCCGGTCAAAGGAGAGGTTAGCGGGATACAGTTCTCCAGACACTTCCCTGAATATTGCCAGGGTGGTCTCTATTAAGTCTTCCGCGCCCGTTGCCTCCGGCAGGCCTCGTATCCTGAGATTGTTGCGCCTGCTGCGGTCCTCGGCCTCTTCTAACCGGAGCTGCTGGGTTAATAGCATGTCTGCCTGTGCCGATTGTGTGGCCTCTACCGCCGCCAGTCTCTGCTCCATTGTGGATATTGTCGCCTCCCCGGACCCCACTCGGTCTGCTAGAGTTTGGACATCTTGCCTCATCACCGTCATGTCTTGACGGAGGGTCGCTTCTATTTTGCCGACTATCGCCTCCATGTCTGCCCTCGTGGGTAAGGCTTGTAGCAGTGCTCTTAGTTCGGCGTCTGCCCTTAGCGTCAGCGGGGAATGATCAGGCTGGTGTTCCTGGGGGTTGGAGCTGGATCGGAACATTTCTGGGGTGGTATATTCAATGTTCGAGGCATGTGAAGGTAATCCCCGAGCAGGGTAAGCTGGTACCTGCAGGGCGCTCTGGGAGCTGCGCCTCGTGGTATCCGCCATCTTAAGGGCCGGTGAGGCCTTAGAGTTTGTGAGGAACCTCTGGATATCCTCGCTCTTCCTCGGGTTAGGGGATCCTCTTTTCAGGTTTCTGCCTCTCCGCTTTCCAGCAGAGTACATTCCGGGTCGTTTGAGCAGTGTTTCGGTGTTTTAAAGCTGGTTTTGGACGGGTCGGACCGGGAGCTCCACAGACTCGCGTCCTCACTCAGCCATGTCCAGGCCACGCCCCGCACAATCGGATTTTCTAACAACATAACCCGATCAGACTTTTTCCATCCGAATATCCGACCGTGTGTACAGAGCATAAGGGGTCCATATAACTTTACAGAGTTTTTTTGATACAAATTGGCACTTGTGCACTTTATATCCAGTTGTGTGTTTACAGTTTTTGTGCACATTATTTGTTTGCTACATATTGCACTTGCACTTTATACCAGTTGTATGTTTACTATTTTATGCACATTATTATTATTTTCTTGTGGATCTATAACTATAGATTAAGGCACAGATTATTTTAGTGTATAGCCATTCCAGTGCAGCGTATATTTACTCTAGTTTTATTGTGCACAAACGTATGAGACGTGTTTAACGCTTGCAGCTTGACAGTGGTGTATCGGTAGGGGGTGACTTTTAAGGCTTGCAGGACTTTGTTGTTTTTTTGTCTTTCTTTTTTTTTTTTATGTTGGAAAATAAGACCACCAAGAAAGCCGACCTTCCCAATATGGGACTTATCAATAATTCTAGAAGCCTTATCAAAGGAACCATTTTTTTCCTTTAGAGTCAATATCCGTATGGGACTTAACCCTTTCGTTAACCTTTTTAGTGGCAATAACGTCCGCAAAAAGAGTGTCCGAACTACAAGCACTCTCAATAAAAGAACCCCATTTAGTGTTCTATCGAGATAGAGTTGTTCTAGTGTCATCTGAGCAATTCATACCTTAACCTCCCTGGCGGTATGATTCTGGCTGGAATTTTGTGCTGAAAGCGGTACAATTATTTTGCATGGAAATGTGATGCTATGTATTATAGGCCTGCAATTCTTAGTAATTACTTACTTAAACCTGACCAAACAAGACTCTAGTACACATCCCAGATGTGATAAAGTTTAAAACACAAAATTATGATTTTAAATTTTTAAATAATATCATTTTATTCAAGAATATAATACAAACTAAAGAAATTTGTCAGACAAAGAAAATTTAATAAACATCCTGAGTGTGGTAAATTTTAAAACAGGGTACAGCACACAGTCCGACGTCACAATCCGGACAATAGAACCGGCTTTCTTTTCTGATTTTCTTCCCCTTGTCATCTCTGTTGGAACAGCAAACCACGCACATCCTGGTAGGTGCTGCCTTTTTTGCGGTTGGTGGTATATAGTCCATAAAATGACGACCTGTTAGGCGTTCTGGGTTGGCAACACCAACAGCACGTCGTCCAGCTCTGTTTGCATCTACTGATGGCCTCTGGTGTTTGAGGAAAATTTGCTCAGCCACCTTCCAGATAAAATCCGAATGAACAAGAGGCCTGTCACTCCCTGCTCGGTACAAGATGTAGGCGTTCCAAAGGCATTGTTCCAGCAGATGCCTGAAAATCTTTTTGTAATATTTTTTCTGCTGTTTCCGCATAGTCGGGTAAAAGGTCATTGCCTGATCAGCTCGGTCGACACCTCCCATGGTGCAATTATAGTCGATCACGACTTGCGGCTTCAGCACATCTCTCCCACCTTTTGTGTGGACCATGGCAGTGGAGGTACTGTGCACAGTGCTCATGAGACACACGTCCTTCTTGTCTCGCCAACGTATTGCCATCATCTTCCCCTTCTGCCAGGCAACACTTTCACCGGTTTTTAGTTTTTTTTTGTCACGTCGGTTAGGCCTAACCGTACCATAAGCATCAGTTTCGTTTTGGATCAAAACCTCGAACAGCTCCGGCGACGTATAAAAATTGTCCATGGTGACGCAATATCCCTGGTTCAGTAATGGCTCCAGTAGTGTAAGGACAGATGATGTGGCCATCCCATAGCCGCTGTACCTGGGGTTGAATTTCGTGCCTTTACTGGTGTAAATGACAGAGTTCCATATGTACCCAGTGGATGACTCGCAGAGCATGTAGGATTTGATGCCAAACTGCGCTCTTTTTGATGCAATATACTGGATCCAGCTTAGGCGTCCCTTATAGGCCATCAAGCTCTCATCCACACTGACGTCCCTTTCTGGCACGTAGGCCAGCTGGAAATTGTTCCCAATCATTTGGCATACCTCCCAGATTTTTTTTAGCTTGGGCGCAGGATGCGTGGCCTCATCAAACTCTTCATTGTTAGTGAAGTGAAAATATTTCACGATGAGGGAAAAACGGTATTCCGACATCACGGTACCAAAAAACGGAGTGGCCAGTAATTTGTTGGTGGTCCAGTACCATTTCTGGCGCGGTTTCCCCACCACTCCCTGGAGAATAATGAGTCAGAGAAACAGCCAGATGTCCTCTTTAGTTACCGGTTCCCACCTTCTGCTTCGGGAAAGCCTGGCATGCAGCGTAGCGGATTGCTGCTCTTGGTAGCGATTTGTCTCTGTGACAATTTTTTGAATTACCTCCTCTGTAAGAAATAATTCCAGGTATGCCAGAGGGTTGCCACGCTCAACTTCGACCTTCATCCCAGGTGATCCAGTGAAGGGAAACCTTGGGGTCGCTACCTGGTCCGTATCGCACTCAATAGGGCACCAAGTGCGCACATCGCTGATGTCAGGTGCAGGATCATCACCGCTGTCACTTGTCAGATCCGTGTCAGATGGCGCTTTTTGGATTCCATTTTAAATTTTTATTGGCAAGGGGCACTGGGGCAAGGCAAGGGGCACTGTATCAGTAAGATCTGAGATGATACAGTGTAATCCTCTCAGATTACACTGTATCACCTCTATTTATATGTGTGTGTGTTGTGCTGAACTTTTGAACTTTTGAATCTCCCGCCCAGTTCCGCTCCCGTGCGCCGCTGCTGCTCGCAGGGAACGGAACTAGGAAGTGAGATGCTGTGATCGCGCTGGCGATCACAGCCGAGGACAGCCGAAGACAGTGGAGAGCATCGCTGGAGCCCAGGACAAGGTAAGGGCTCCGCTGTATGCTCTGCACTGCTACCCCGAGCGTGACTCGGGGTTACCGCTCCTGACAAAAAAAGTCAGCCCCGAGTCACGCTCGGGGTTACCGCCAAGGAGGTTAAGTGGCGTCTGCTTTCCATTTTAACCCAGAGATCAATTTACCAGCATTTCTCACTAGCCAAGGAGATCCACATCCACTAGATATTAAATCAATTATTTCTGCATATCTGGAGGTTACTAATCCATTCAGAAAAACAGAAAACTTGCTAATTATACCGCACAGCCCTAAAACAGATATGATATATTTTCTGAATACAGAGACCTTATAGAGTAAAATGGTGGTAGTTCCAATTTTTTAAGTCACGCAATATTTGCGCAGCGGTTTATCATGTGCCACATTTCAGGAAAAAATATCTTAAAATAAATTTTAGGGTGCAAAAGCTCAATATATTACCCATTTTTGGTCAAATATATAAGATGAGGTTGCGGCAAGTAAATAGATACCCAATATGTCAAGCTCTAAATTTGCATGTGCAAACGACAACAACGTTTGGTATCCTAACTTTTCCATAGGCGACACTTTAAAAGCCCCTACAGGTTATCAGTTTAGAGTTATATTGCTAATAAATGTTGAATATTGTTGGGTGAATATTGGTCCTAGAATTATTGCTCTCACTCCAGCATTTGCAGCGATATGCAACATGTCAATTGTTTGTGACGTTTTCGTACATAGACACCCCTGAAGGGTGCATTTACGTTCATGTGTGCATGCATGTGGGAGTGGGGTGGGTATTTTTTGGGGGGGGTAGATACGGGGCCCCAAAGTCGGTTCGGAAAATGTCATTCTCTGCCGCAGAAAAGTGCTTGACTCGAGTATAAGCCGAGGGGGGCATTTTCAGCACAAAAAAATGTGATGAAAAACTTGTCTTATACTCGAGTATATACGGTAACTATTGCTATTCATTTTCCTATCGGCGAAGCTTTGCCCAGTTAATAGTTTAAAGTTTGCATACGTTTATGGAAGATCATTTATTAAGAGTTTTTTTATATAGTTTGAAGAACACAGGGCAGGGTGCAGGGCCGGACTGGGAATAAAATTCAGCCCTGGAAAAAATTTCATACCAGCCCCACAGCATTATTATACCAGCGCAACAGCATAACGTCATTATTTTCTGGTTCATGAAAGGGAAAACCATACATTTTAAAGCACATTTGAAGAGTGTATTATATACAGATAAGACAGATATGAAATCACATATATATTTATATATATATAAGCAAATTCCAGTTAAAAGTGGTCAATCATCAAGGGGGACCCCAGGAACTCAGAGCGTGGGGGGGGGGGGGACACCTTCCGCAGAAAGAATACACTAAGGTAAGGGGGGGGTTACAGCCCTTCAGACTGGCATGGCGGTGCAGTCACTGACCTCCTCTCAGGTGCACCAAGCAGGGCTCAGTCAGTCGGCTCCAGCTTGGTGGCTCTGGTTTTATCCTCCCACTCTTGACTCCTCTTCAGACTCCCTCAGAGACTGCAGACATGATACAAGAGCTCAATGCAGCCTCACCAGTGCCCATCAAATGCAGCCTCACTGTGCCCATCAAATGCAGCCTCGCCAGTGCCCATCAAATGCAGCCTCACTGTGCCCATCAATTGCAGCCTCACTGTGCCCATCAAATGCAGCCTCACTGTGCCTACCATTGCGGCCTCACCGTGCCCACCATTGCGGCCTCACCGTGCCCACCATTGCGGCCTCACTGTGCCCATCAAATGCAGCTTCACTGTGCCATGAAAGCAGTCTCACTGTGCCCATGAATGCAGCCTCACTATGCCCATGAATGCAGCCTCACTGTGCCCATCATTGCAGCCCCTCCTGTGCCCCATGTCCCAGTCTGCAGTCCCTGTCTGTGGGAAGGTGTGTTGTTGATGCTCGGTACAGTACCTTGCATGCCAGCAGGATATCCATGATGGCCAGCAGCAGGCAGGGTCTGTTCTCGTTTTGGATGGGGACAGTGCTCCTTCCAGAGGATCTATTTTCTGTGAGATGGAGTGGTCCCGGGCCACCTGCACCTTCAGCCGTCTTCACTTTCCGGCCCCAGTCAGCCTGTCCCCTGGTTCGGGGAAAGTGGAGAGCACTGGGTGGGACCTGGAGAGAAGGGGGAGCAGAGAGTACTGGCAGGGTTGGAGAGCACATGGGTGGGGGCAAAGAGCAGGAGGGAGTGGAGATCACAGGGGTGGGGAGTGCAGAGCACTGGGGGGCAAAAATAACAGGGGTGGAGAGCACGGGAGGCTGAGAGCACTGGGGGGTAAGAGTGTGGAGTGGCGAAGAGCACTGGACGGGAGCTTGAGAGCACTGGGGGGGGGGGCAGAAAAACAGGGCTGGAGAGCACTGGGGGGTACAAAGAGCAGGGGGAGTGGAGAGCAATGAGGGGAGCTTGAGAGCACCCATGGGGGCCAGAAAGTACAGGGGTGGAAAGCACGGGGGACTGGAGAGCACTGGTGGGGTTGGAGAGCACATGGGTGGGGGTAAAATGCAGGGGGGAGTGGAGAGTGCTGGGGGGAGCTTGTGAGAGCACTGGTGGGGGAGACAAAAATAACAGGGGTGGAGAGCACGGAGGCTGGAGAGCACTGTGGGGGGTAGAGAGCACTGTGGGGGCTGGAGAGCACTGGGGTGGGGGCTGGAGAGCACTGGGGTGGGGGCTGGAGAGCACTGTGGGGGGTAGGGAGCACAGTGGGGGCTGGAGAGCACTGTGGGAGGTGGAAAGCACTGTGGGGGGTAGGGAGCACGTGGGGGCTGGAGAGCACTGTGGGGGGTGGAGAGCACTGGGGAGGGGGCTGGAGAGCACTGTGGGGGGTGGGGAGCACGGTGGGGGCTAAAGAGTACTGTGGGGGTGGGGAGCACTGTGGGGGGAGCACGGGGGGCTGGGGAGCACTGCAGGGGTGGAGAGCACTGTGAGGGGTGGGGAGCACTGGGGGGGGGGGGGGGTACGGGGGGCTGGAGAGTACTGTGGGGGGTGGGGAGCACTGCGGGGGTGGAGAGCACTGTGGGGGGCTGGAGAGTACTGTGGGGGGTGGAGAGCACTGTGGGGGGAGCACGGGGGGCTGGAGAGTACTGTGGGGGGTGGGGAGCACTGGGGGGGGGCTAGAGAAGGATGGGGAGAGCAGGGGGGGGCAAAAAGAACAGGGGTTGAAAGAACTGTGGGGGGGGCTGGAGAATCTGGTGGGGGAGGAGAGCACTGGGGGGGGGGGCAGTAAAGGAAGTTGGATAGGAGGTGAAGCAGGGGGGCGGCATATAGAGGAAATGAGCTTTCTATATTCCTCCCTGCAGCCGCTGAATGCTTGATTCTCCTCCTCTCCCTCCTCCAAGCATTCAGCGGCTGCATGGAGGAATATAGAAAGCTAATCTCTTCTATATGCCGCCCCCCTGCTGATCCCCCTATTCTGGCACACAGGTTACTCACAGAAATCTTCTCCTGTAAATACGGAGCTGGCCGGGTCTGTGTTCGGCGGCCGCGCCATAACACGGTCCCGCCCCCCTAGACCGGCTGTGTGATAGGTGGATTCTATCTACTACCACACGAGCCGGTCTAGGGGGGCGGGACCGTGTTACGGAGCGGCCGCCGAACACAGACCCGGCCAGCTCCGTATTCACAGGAGCATTAGATGGGAGCACTGCAGCCGCAAAGCGGCCCCAGGGCAGGCAGCCTACCGGGAAATATCCCGGTAGGCCAGTCCGGCCCTGGCAGGGTGTGTATACTGATCAGCCATAACAATATGACTATCCGTCATAACCCATCAAGCCGTGGACTCCAACTAGACCTCTGAAGGCATGCTGTGGTATCTGGCATCAAGCCATCAGTAGTAGATCCTGTAAGTTAGGAGATGGGGCCTCCAAAGATTGAACTTGTTTTTTAGCACAATTTTTTTTCCCATATATATATATCATTTTTATTTTATTTTTGAAGAACATGAAGCGATGTCATGATGTTACAAAAAAAAGTTCCCTATGTGATATAATGTTTTTCAGTTTCACTTTACTGAGACATCAGGGACCTTTTGCCTTGCACCATATGTGCAGTAAAGTGTACCCGCATGTTTGGAGCGGGTTAGCTGCACCCTCTCATAGAGTTCTACTGTGTTAATGCAGCCTCTGTGTCCCAATTGGCATTGTTAGGATTGCCTACATGTACAGGGGGTCCCCGACTTACGAACACCCGACCTACGAACAACCCCTACTTACGAACGGGGTGCTGCGGGGACCCTCCGCCATTTTCCGGTGGTTTTCGGCGTCTTTCGGCCGTTCTGCGCATGCGCGGCCATACGGAGCGTCGAAAAATGCCGGAAATGTCCGTAATTTGCCGCGCATGCGCAGAACGGCAACAGACGGAACATCGGAAATGTCCGGAAATCTCCGTATTTGTCGGTCTGCGCATGCGCGGCGACTTACGAACATTTCCGAGTTCCGTACACGGGGCCAGTCCCTAACGAGTTCGTAACTCGGGGACCCCCTGTAGATGCACCACATCCCATGCAGACAGAAAACGGTCCTCACACTGGTGTACACTCAAGTATGCATGTGTGAGGTAACCTGCACATATTTTATTCATATATATATATATATATATATATATATATATATATATATATATATATAGTCTTTTCTGATGAATTTAAGAATGGTTTAAGCCCTCGTTCACATCAGTGTTGCCAACCTACCAGATTGAAATTTACTGACACAACACCCAAAATTTACTGGCACAGCCAAGTTTTTACTGGCATTTCCAAAAGTTACACAATTACAGTTTTTAGTGCAAATTTCAGTATTTGGGCTACAAATAAGTATAATATGCAATTAGCAATGTGATTTAAGGCATAAAAAGCATATTTCTTATTTTATTTTCTATATAGTAAGTAAGTGGCTCAGGGACAGGAAATTAGAATGGGTGGCACACACATGAAATTGACTCTCATAGTGACACTGATAGCACTGTACAGCAGCACAGATCACCAACACAACGCATCCCCCCCTCCTGAGTCACAATGACAGTCTCTCTCCATGCCAGGTGCTCCCTTCAGTCCCCTCCAGTCCAAACAGCACTGACAGTCCCGCTCCCGGCTTGCCTTGCTCCTGTCCCACAGACCCGCACACAAGGCTCTGGCGGCTGAGCTCCCTTGCACCTTGACATCACACAAACTGCTCAGGCACCTCCTCGGGCAGACCAGCCCCCCACTGGTACCACCCGAACACACTGTAGCAGACACTTTGATGGTCTCGGCCAGCTCTGGACCCGAGCTGCGCATGCCCAGTTCTGAGCCATATTTTTTACTGGCAAACTTTTCCTCTTACTGGCATTAACTGGCAGGAGAAAAGTGCCTGTTTTTTACTGGCTGCCAGTAAAAATACTGACGGTTGGCAACACTGGTTCACATTGATGCGATTTGACAGGCCAAATCGGCGACAATTACCGTCAATGGCACCATCTACAAATTCGCCCCACCGATTCCCAAAAGTAGTTTCAGTACTACTTTTGCCGATTTCGGGGTGCAATGTCTCTGAAATCACCCCTGAAGTCGGGACTGACATGCGGGAATGAAATCGTGCAAGTTCAGCTAAACTCGCACGATTTCATTCCCGCTGTCAGTGTGAACCAGGGCTGAAGAGAACAATAAGGAGTTCAAGGTGTTGACTTGGCCTCCAGATTCCCCAGATCTCAATTCAATTGAGAATCTGAAGGATGTGCTGGAAAAAGTCCAATCCATGGAAACCCCACCTTGCAACATACAGGATCTGCTACTGATGGCTTGGTGCCAGATACCAAAGCATACCTTCAGAGGTCTAGTGGAGTTCATGGCTTGATGGGTTATGGTGGGTGGTCATAATGTTATGGCTGATCGGTGTGTGTGTGTGTGTGTGTGTGTGTGTGTGTGTGTGTGTGTGTATATATATATATATATATATATATATCAAATCAAATCTTTGATTTTTCATTTCACTCTCACTTCACATGGGATAGCTCCTTCTGCTGCTGCAACCTACTGATCCTACACAGTCATATGCCTTGCATTAGGAATGCTGCAGGAAAGTTGAGAGTATAATGATGGAGTTCTGAGAGAAGACACAACGTATTCCATCGCATCCCATCAATACTGATATGTGATTTTTTTGGTTTTGAGTCAGGCCCCTAAAGAGTGGAACGGTCTTGGACACCCCTATATAGGAGGATTTCTCCATCATCCATCTTGGATCATCATATAGTATGCCTATTACCCCTGCAGGGGTTGGGCACTCTGGTGAGTGTTTTCACATTAGGGGTCACTCTGCAGAAGAAGGGGAGCACTGCAAAAGTCACCGTTTACTAGCCATCTGTCTGCCAATTGAAGCTATATGAATATACAGGATTTCTGAATTACAAGGACTGCACAGGACTTCACAGTATCACCTTGTTTCTCTTTTTTTACCTTGGGACATTAATGAATTTTTTCATGGGACATTAGTCTATATTTAAATACTCACATTTGCGTATACACAGATTTTTTGCGTCTCATTTTTTTAATTCTCATTTTTATATAGATATACATTGGAACATTTTCGAGGCTTTCATTTCTCACTAAGGTTTACATCAATTAACAGTTTTCAGTCATTTTTACAGTTTATCTCTTGTGTGGCACCTTATATTATTAAGGAATTTTTTACTTCAGACACCGTTTATATAAGTTTTATTTATTATATACTATTCTTTTATGGATAGATATTGCACTTAGTCACTTTGAGTATTTTTGCAATATTACACTGCAGTCACTCATTAATTTTTTCATACGTACATCTCTCACTTGTCACCCATTGGTCACATGATTTATTTTTATTATCATGCACAGTGATAGCAATATAGGGACTTTACTCCCCACACCTATCTTGAACAGCGCCACCATCCCTCATTTATTATTACAAAGTGGAGGTATGCTGTGAGGGGGACACAGATGCGGCTAACCCAATGGTGGTATGTGGTGGACAGTGATGGCGGGGATATGGATGGCAGACAATGACGAGGACACGCATGTAAACTGGTGTCTCCAAGTGACATTTGCGCAGTTTTCCAATTTTCATGCAAGTATAGTGTGAACTAGTCCTAAGCGTTGGTGTTAAATTCATAAGATTTGGGAAAGTAAAAAGAGCCATTCAGTGGATAGGTTGAAGGAGTTTTAGAGGCAGAAGGTTTTTTTAATTTATCTTAATGCGTTCTATGTGTAGCGGCCTCCCCAGCACCCCCTAATTACTTACCTGAGCCCCATCTATGTCGCGTGATTTCCACAAGTGTTTTAGCCATCTGGGACTCTCCTCCTGATTGGCTGACACACAGCAGCAGCGCCATTGGCTCCCGTGGCTGTCAGTCGGGGAGAGGGGGTGGGGCTCCGTGTCTGAAGGAACACAGGGAGCTGTGACTCGGCTCGGATGCCCCCATAGCTTGCTGCCAAGGCCCTCGACAGGAGTGAGGGGCCAGGAGAGCCGAAGAGGGACCAGAGAGAAGATTCGGGCTGCTTTGTGCAAAACCAATTGCACAGAGCAGGTAGGTATCATGTTTGTTAACAAAAACTTTACAATCACGTTAAAGCGGAGCTCCACCCTAAAGTGGAACTTCTGCTCATCGGATTCCTCCCCCCTTCCGGTGTCACAATTGGCACCTTTCGGGGGGAGGGGGGGACAGGATACCTGTCTTTGACAGGAATCCTTTCCCGCTTCCGGGAGTCCGGCCACGATGCGCCCGTGACGTCACCGAGGGGCTCCCTCCTCCTCCCTCGGCCGCTGGGCTAATAGAGAGGAGCGGGGCCTCGCGCATGCGCAGTAGGGTTCCCGGCATGAAGCCGAAAGGCTACACTGCCCGGGTTACCTTATCCGCAATGGTGGCGGCAGAACCCGACAGCTGATGGAGACATCAGCTGCAGTGCCGACATCGAGGGACTGCAGGAAATGTAAGTGTCCATTTATTAAAAGCCAGCAGCTGCAGTATGTGTAGCTGCTGGCTTTTAATTTAAAAAAAATTTTTTTTCCCCCCGGAACACCCCTTTTAAGTTAGTTCAAATGTTTGTTTCATCTAAACCAGGGGTTTCCAAACTTTCTAAATAGAGGGCCAGTTTATTGTGCTTCAGACGTCGGGGGGGGGGGGGGGGGGGGGGGGGGGGGGGGGGGGGGGGGGGGTGGACTGTGGCCAAGAAGAGTACACGATCATGATGTAAAAAGGAATAGCAGTTTATCAGCTTTTTCTCACTCGTGTCTGACAGAAAATCCAGGTATGCCACCCTAGACCACCAGGCAGCTGCCAAATCAGTGCCCATTAAATATGCCTGCCAGTACCACCAGTGTCACCGATCAGTGCAATCTGTGCCCATCAGTGCAGGTGCCACCTTGTCAGTGCCAGTCAGCAAAGGAGAAAACTTACTTTTTTTTATAACAAACAAACTTTTTTTTATTTATTTAGCAAAAAATATAAACCGCAGAGGTGATCAAATACCACCGAAAGAAAGCTCTATTTGTGGGAAAAAAATGATAAAAATGTTGTTTGGGTACAGCGTAGAATGACCGCACAACTGTCATTTTAAAAAGTGACAGCGCTGAAAGCTGATATTGGCTTGGGCAGGAAGGGTGGAAAGTGCCCTGTATTGAAGTGGTTTTAAAGGCTCAAGGTTTTTTACTTTCATTCATTTTATGCATGATGGTAAAAAACCTTCTGTGTGCAGGAGCCCCATCTCTATTCGGCATGTACATTAGAGACTGTCCAGGGACTCCCTCTCCTCATTGGCTGAGAGAGTAAGTGAGCCAATGAGGGGAGAGAGGGGGTGCGGCCAAGCCGTGTGTGTGAATGGAGACACCATAGCAAGCTGCTAGCTCTGTGGGCACTCGATGGGAGGGAGGGGCCAGGAGCGCCGGCAAGGGACCAGAGAAGAGGAGGATGGGGGCTGCTCTATGGAAAACAGTTGCACAGAGCAGATAAGTATAACATGTTTATTTTTTTATGTATTCTGTCTTCTTATTATCGCTTTTCACTTTGAAATCCACAGAGAACACAATCTAGCTGCTCCCTTTCATCACAAATTCGTTTTTCTGTGAATTTTTCTTGGTTCCTAATGCAGTAGATGTCTAATGCATCAAATAGTGGTAAGTTTCTTACAGCTGCCAATCAACTTGCCTTGGAAGATTGAACCTGATTGATTATACGTTAAAGCGGAAGTAAACCCATCGATTTAACAGTCTAAAGAAAAAAAAGGCATGCCGTCAATGCTAACTGCACATTGGCTGTGCTCTCAACCAAACAGTCAAACCATCCAATGGCTGGTGTCATAACGGATCACATGTGCAGCACTGTGGCAGTTGAAGATTAAACAGAGGCAAAGATGGCAGCTTCCTTGGCTGAAAACGATAGGGGGGTTTACTTCCACTTTAAGCAAAAAGAATCTGGCTAGTGCAAATGGGCATAATCCAACATAAGCTGCCTGGAATGGAGAAAAATGGGTCAAATTTTTATTTGCACTGTTTCTAGATAAGACCCCGTATCTGGAATCTAGCGGTTTCTAGGTGGTATATGTATTTCGTCCCGTTTTTGGAAACTCATCCCGCATTTTGGGCCGTCTGCTCCATTATGAGCGACAATTATATCACTAACTCCATCACTCTTCACCCCTGATGAAAGTTCTACAACTTTAAGAACTGGAAACGCGTCAGGTTTTTTTGGGGGGCATCTTACCCCCACGAGAGTTCTAGTGCTACCAATATGGTTTTGTTTGTATTTTTTCTTTATGTACCTTTTTGTATTGTCTCTCACTGAGCATGTTTTTTGTATTGTATTGTGCACATATTGCATTGTGCGTCCTGTTTTCAGACAATAGGCTATTGTCCTTTTAAATATCTTAATAAAACTACTTTTGATACATCTTGGTCTTTTGTGGTGGTCTAAGTAAAGTCCCAACTCTAGGGGGTTTCTTTTTTGATCTATACATGGGGATGAGACCACCATTAATAACCTTAAACCGCAAAGGGGAATTTGCCTCAATTTTTGTACTCCCCTCCATGCGCCAACATTGGTCTGATGCTGCATCTGTCCCCTGTCAGGTCCATGCTTGAAAACTGAGCGTTCATATGACTGCTGTTCGCTCAGTTCTCTGTCTTCCGGGAGCAGAGATCAGTGGCTGTAAACTGACAGAAAGGTCACTGTCATTTCATGTATGTGGCTACTTTAGCTTCCTAATGCCCTGTGGGTGGGTTGCAATGTATTTTAACCACATGCCGACCGGGCCATAGCCGAAAGACGGCTTCAGCGCGGTCGGCTTATTCTGGGTGGACGTCCTTAGGACGTCCTGCCAGAACCTTGCTCCCACATGCCCCCCTGGGGCGCACACTCGGGAACCTCCGTGACCACCGGGTCCCGAGGACCCGGCGCATCACGGTAAACGGCCGCTGATATTGGCCGTTTACCACGTGATCGCTCTGTTAAATGACGAAGCGATCACATGTACACAAACCGGCGTCATATGATGACGCCTTTTCCTCTTTCCCCTCTCTGTACCGATCGATACAGTGAGAGGGGAGAAGCGGAGATGGGGAGAGATAAGACCAGCGCTGTGGGCTGGATGTGTAGTGCCCACAGCGCTGGTCAGTGACAGCACTGTGCAATACTCTGCCTGCACTGTGCAATACTCTGCCTGCACTGTGCAATACATTTTAATAGAAACAAAGAATTTATTATTTTATTTACCAAATTTTCAGTATTTTTTTTTTATAGCGCAAAAAATAAAAAACCCAGCGGTGATTAAATACCACCAAAAGAGAGCTCCATTTGTATGGGGGAAAAAAAAGGCCAAAAAATTAATTTGGGTACAGTGTTGCATGACTGAGTAATTGTCATTCAAAGTGTGAGAGCAAATTGGTCTGGTTAGGACGGGGGTTTAAGTGCCCAGTGGGTAAGTGGTTAAGATGTATAACGTATGTGGCTATCTCAAGCAGTGGAGACCCTTACATGCTTCCTCAGAGCACATGTTAATGTGTTTTTGTTTTTTTTGTTGTTTTTTTAGTTACTGTAGACAACTCTCAAAAGGCTTATCAGAAAGCTTTTGAAATTAGCAAGCGTGAGATGCAGCCAACACACCCTATTCGACTTGGATTGGCTCTTAACTTCTCTGTGTTTTACTATGAAATTCTTAACTCCCAAGAAAAAGCCTGCAGCTTAGCAAAAACGGTAAGATTTTATGGTTTCCTTGTTGTCCTGTAGGCTGTGCTGACTATAGACATTAGATGAGTGATACCTTTTAATAGTTATCTAGTCCACATTATGACATCTTTGCTTTTAAATGGTTTCAGTTTGCCCCTTGACTTTTGAGCTTCTTACTGCTTTAAGAGATTGACAGGCTGCAGTTTGCCTGTGCCATCCTTTTAGAGCAGGTGTCTCCAAACTTTTTAAACAAAGAGCCAGCTTGCTGTCGGTCAGATTTTAGGGGGGCCACAGTGGGCAGCGACAGTGGAAATTGCCCCAGCGTCAGTTGAAGTAAAAAAAAAAAAAGAAATTACATTGTGCCTGTAGTCGGTTAAAGGAGGCGTAGTGCCCCATTATTGGTAACGGTGGGAGGAACAGTACCCCATGATTGGTATCAGTTATCAGAATAGTGCCTAATTGTTTATCCCTTTTGCCACTATACATATACTGCGACAGTGTGGGCCGGCTGTGCAGAATCGTGTGTGTGTGGCAGTTCCGGGTAGGGGGTGTGCAGAGGCCTGGCCGGCTGTGCTGTGATTTTTGCCACAGCACATGCCGATCACCAGGTCCCAGCCAGCGATTGACCACTGGCATCCAGCGATCGGCTCTGAGCCTCACAGAACGCAGCTTGAGTGTAAACGGCACAGAGCACATGTTCAGTGGCAGGGGATCTAGTTCAACATCAGGGCATGAGAACCACTAGATTCACAGTAAAAGTAGCACACACAAACACTTGCTAGGCACACATTTAACTCCTTGATTGCCCTAGATGTTAACCCCTTCCTGCCCAGTGTAATTAGTACAGTGACCATGCATATCATTAGCACTGATCACTGTAATAATGTCACTGGTGGTGGCAGTTAGCTCACAAAGTGTCAGATTGCCTGCCATCCCGCTAGAAGTCGCTGATCATCGCCATTAATAGTACAGTAAAACCTTGGATAGCGAGCATAATTCATTCCAGAAACATGCTTGTAATCCAAAGCACTATATCAAAGCGAATATCCCCATAAGAAATAATAGAAACTCAAATGATTTGTTCCACAACCATTTAGTCATAGGTCCTTCAGTTTATAGTCCATATAAAAAGATTATAGCAATGTCCATCCACAAATAGAACCCCCCTCAAGGGGATTAGAAGCAAAATCCAGCAGGAGCTACAGAGTATAAAAGAGAAGAGGGGCGGCTCTAAGTTTAGCAATATGTCGCTAAATGTTGTACCTTCATTAAATGCAACCATATTGCTACACTTAGAGGGCGCCTCTCTTCTCTTTTATACTCAGTTGTGACATGACGCTACTTGTGTATCAAGACATCGCTTGTATATCAAGTAAAAATTTGCTTGTCTTGCAAAACGCTCTCAAACCAAGGTTTTACTGTATATAAATAAAATTCCAGTATATAGCCCATGGTTTGTAGACACTATAGCTTTCATGCAAACCAATCAATATACACTTATTGGGATTTTTTTTTACTAAAGACATGTAGCAGAATACATTTTGGCATAAATGTATTAGGAAATGTATAGGTTTTTAGCACAACAAAAAAAAAATGCAGTGGTGATCAAATACCACCAAAAGAGCTCTATTTGTGGGAGAAAATATAAATGTAATTTTGTGTACAGTGTTGCATGATCGTACAATTGTCAAGGTAACGCAGTGCCAAAAAGCAAAAAGAGCCTGGCCATAAAGAGGGGTAAATCTTCTTGAGGTCTAGTGATTAACCACTTAAGCCCCGGACCAATTTGCAGCCAAAGGACCAGGCCCCCTTTTGCGATTCGGCACTGCGTCGCTTTAACTGACAATTGCGCGGTCGTGCGACGTGGCTCCCAAACAAAATTGGCGTCCTTTTTTCCACACAAATAGAGCTTTCTTTTGGTGGTAGTTGATCACCTCCTGCGTTTTTTTTTTTTTTTTGCGCTATAAACAAAAATAGAGCGACAATTTTGAAAAAAATGAAATATTTTTTACTTTTTGCTATAATATCCCCCCCCCCCCCCCCAAAAAAAAAAGTTTAGGCCGATATGTATTCTTCTTCTACATATTTTTGGTAAAAAAAATCACGTTTAGCGATTGATTGGTTTGCGCAAAAGTTATAGCGTTATAGCGTAGTGTATCCCCCTTGCACCTCTGTTCTCCACTGTATCCCCCCGCAACTCTGTTCACCACTGTATCCCCCTGCAACTCTGTTCACCACTGTATCCCCCTGCAACTCTGTTCACCACTGTATCCCCCTGCAACTCTGTTCACCACTGTATCCCCCACCACACCTCTGTTCCCCACTGTATCCCCCCCGCACCTCTGTTCCCCACTGTATCCCCCCTTCACCTCTGTTCTCCACTGTATCCCCCTGCAACTCTGTTCCCCACTGTATCCCCCACCACACCTCTGTTCTCCACTGTATCCCCCCCTTCACCTCTGTTCTCCACTGTATCCCCCTGCAACTCTGTTCCCCACTGTATCCCCCACCACACCTCTGTTCCCCACTGTATCCCCCCTTCACCTCTGTTCTCCACTGTATCCCCCTGCAACTCTGTTCCCCACTGTATCCCCCACCACACCTCTGTTCCCCACTGTATCCCCCCCTTCACCTCTGTTCTCCACTGTATCCCCCTGCAACTCTGTTCCCCACTGTATCCCCCACCACACCTCTGTTCCCCACTGTATCCCCCCGCACCTCTGTTCCCCACTGTATCCCCCACCACACCTCTTTTCCACACTTTATCCCCCCCGCACCTCTGTTCCCCACTGTATCCCCCTGCACCTCTGTTCCCCACTGTATCCCCCTGCACCTCTGTTCCCCACTGTATCCCCCCGCACCTCTGTTCACCACTGTATCCCCCCTGCACCTCTGTTCCCCACCGTATCACCCACCACACCTCTGTTCCCCACTGTATCCCCCACCACACCTCTGTTCCCCACTGTATCCCCCCCCGCACCTCTGTTCCCCACTGTATCCCCCCGCACCTCTGTTCCCTACTGTATCCCCCCGCACCTCTGTTCCCTACTGTATCCCCCCGCACCTCTGTTCCCCACTGTATTCCCCCGCACCTCTGTTCCCTACTGTATCCCCCCGCACCTCTGTTCCCCACTGTATTCCCCCGCATCTCTGTTCCCCACCGTATCACCCACTACACCACTGTTCCCCACTGTATCCCCCACAACATCTCTGTTCCCCACTGTATCCCCCCCGCACTTCTATTCCCCACTCTATACCCCTTGCACCTCTGTTGCCCACTGTATACCCCCCGCCACACCTCTGTTCCCCACTGTACCCCTTACCCACTAGCACTGGCCCTGCATGCAGATTAGTGCTCTTTTTTTTTTTTTTTTGGGGAGGTAGGGAAGTGATTTTTGCTGACACAAAGGGGGGTTCTTTCATTAACCACTTCCGGACTACCGACTGTATATATGTCGGCATTTTGAAGAGGGATATCTCTGTTATGGAAGCAGCTAGCTGCCATAACCCAGATATCCTCTTCTTCGGTTTCCGATAATGGTGGTCTCTGAGGCGGACTCGTCGCAAGATCGCCGTTATCGGCGGTGGGAGAGAGCCCTCTGCCACTTACTGAAGCCGTCGGTAGCAGCGGAGGCGATCGGGTCCTTCCTGTGGCTGGGTATGGAGACGAGTGAGGGGAAGATGGCCCCCACCCGTCTCCCTACCATAGCAGGGCGGAAGCAACGTCAAAACGTCACTTCCGCCCATAGGTGTTTTTTTTTTTGTTATTGCATTTTAGTGTAAATATGAGATCTGAGGTCTTTTTGACCCCAGATCTCATATTTAACCACTTGCCTACTGGGCACTTAAACCCCCCTCCTGCCCAGACCAATTTTCAGCTTTCGGTGCTCTCACACTGAATGACAATTACTCAGTCATGTAATACTGTACCCAAATAAATTTTTTGTCCTTTTTTTTCATACAAATAGAGCTTTCATTTGGTGGTATTTGATCACCTCTGGGTTTTTTATTTTTTGCGCTATAAATGAAAAAAAGACCGAAAATTTTGAAAAGAAACACATTTTTCTTTGATACAATTTTGCAAATTATTATTTTTTTTCATGAATTTTGGCCACAATTTATACTGCTACATATCTTTGGTACAAATAACCCAAATTAGTGAATATTATTTGGTCTTTGTGAACGTTATAGAGTCTAAAAGCTGTAGTGCAAATCATACAAAAATTATCACACCTGGTGTACTGGTGACCTATCTCAATTCTTGCGACCCGAACAAGCCAGGAAAGTACAAATACCCCCCAAATGACACCTTTTTGGAAAGTAGACATTCCAAGGTATTTAGTAAGAGGCATGGTGAGCTTTTTGGTGTTGTCATTTTTTCCCACAATTCTTTGCAAAATAAAAAAAAATTTATTTGTTTTTAACAAAATTGTAATAAGTTATTTCTCTCACATGAAATGTATATACCACAAATAACGCCCCAAAATACATTCTGCTACTCCTCCTGAGTACTACGATACCACATGTGTGGGACTTTTCCACAGCCTGGCCACTTAGAGAGGCCCAACATGCAGGGAGCACCAGGGCCAATCCTAGGGTCACAGACGGGTGTGGTTATCTTGCTAACTCCTACACTTTACAAATGTTTCTATGGCAACGACTTACAGAGATGCTCCCCTAAGGAGTCTTCGTTACCCTGGGATCCTCCCACAATCTGTTAACAATAAACAAAATACAGGAAGGGAAGCAGGAGTACTCTAATGGGACCTGGAGGGGGGGGGGTCTCTCTAATGGACACAGAGAGGGCCTCTGTTAGGCCCCTTTCACACTGGGGCGGGAGCCGTGGCGACGGTAAAGCAGCGCTATATTTAGCGCTGCTTTACCGTCGTTCTAGCCGCGGTATTCGGCTGCTCGCGGGGCGTAAAAGCGGCCGAAAAAGGGTTAAAATTCCCCACAAAGCGTGGCCGTATCGGCGCTTTGCGGCGGTATTGCCGTTGTATTACCGCGGTGTCCCATTGAAATCAATGGGTAGGAGCGGTATAGGAGCGGTTTTCACACTGGAGTGAATGGGGACGTTTTTTTCAGGCGGTGTACAGGCGCTATTTTTACCGCTGTACCGCCTGAAAACCGCCCCAGTGTGAAAGGAGCCTTAGAGTCTGGTAGAAAGAGCCCCCAGACATAGTACAGGAGATGGTCAGAGACTGTGGAAACGATACAAGAGATCAATTCATCAATTCAGCCTCATCAGTGCCCACAAATTGCAGCCTTATCAGTGCCCTCCAATTGCAGCCTTATCAGTGCCCACCAATTGCAGCCTTATCAGTGCCCACCAATTGCAGCCTTATCAGTGCCCACCAATTGCAGCCTTATCAGTGCCCACCAATTGCAGCCTTATCAGTGCCCACCAATTGCAGCCTCATCAGTGCCCACCAATTGCAGCCTCATCAGTGCCCACCAATTGCAGCCTCATCAGTGCCCACCAATTGCAGCCTCATCAGTGCCCACCAATTGCAGCCTCATCAGTGCCCACCAATTGCAGCCTACCAGTGCCCGTAGATGGTTCACACAGAGCAGCGATCGCCTGCTGTCACGGAGCTTGGTTTTAAACTCACGGGCTCCTATGATACACGTCACACTGATTCAATTTCACGGTATTGGATCAGTGTGCCGTTTATTACAGGAGCCCGAAGGCAGAACTTTGTTACAGCGGCGCCTGGCATTTCGGAAGCTCACTGCGGTATGTGTGACCAGGGCTGGTGCAAGGATTTTTGTCTACACAGGTGTGTATTTTGGTGCCCCCCACTGTACTCCCACCACACCCTCCCTTCCACAATGAAATTCCCCTTTATATCAAAAGTTCCCAACATTTCTGCCTTACAATCAAGGTTCTCAGTGCCCCTCTTACATAAAAAAGTAATTAGTTAAGTTACAAATTACTTCTCCCAAAAAGTAATTGCGTTAGTAAATCAGTTACTACATTGGAAAAGTAATTAGTTACGCAGCAAAGTAACTGACTTTTTTTTTAATATTCTATATGTGTAACTAAGTGGCGGGTCTAGTATTACTGTAAGCAAGGGGCGCATTTATTATTATATATCATGTAACCAAGGGGCTGCTCTATTATTACTCTAACCAAGGGCAGATCTGTTATAGTGTGTAAGCAAGGGGCGGGTCTATTATTATTATATCGTGTAAGGGGCGGATGGCTACAGAGAGGGCAAATGTTAAATTAATGGGCAGAGCTCTATATATAACAATAATAATAATAAATGCGCCCCTTGGTTACAGTAATACTAGACCCGCCCCTTGCAGAGTAGCACGACTATCGGGAGCGTGCAGCATCACCTCATACAATTACATGTTAACTGCACCTGCGCGGTGTAGAGTTCACTCAGAGCTGTTTAGGTTCGGAAATTTTCGTAAGCTCCGTAGTACTTCGTACTGCGCAAGCGCTCCACCTGCGCAGTACAGGGGGTCCTTATCCGGCGGGGGAACTTTTTCGTCAGGACGCCGGAATTACACTACTGCCATCTAGTGGTGGTAGATGTAATTGCGGTAACGCCGCCCAAGTAATGGGAACTGCATTACCACGAGGGGAAAAGTAATCAGTTAGATTACTCATTACCCTCTAAAGTAACTCAGTTTATTTTAACAGTTACTTACATCACTGTTGGTAACACAATACACCGCCATGGATTGAAATCCTGCAGTGCCCGCAAGGTCCCCCTCCTCGGGAAGGCAAATGTACAGGTCCCCCTCCTCAGGAAGGCACATGTACAGGTCCGTCTGAAGTTTGCCAATGAACATCTAAATGGTTCAGAGAAGGATTTGGAGAAAGTTCTGTGGTCAGATGAGACCAAAATTCAGCTCTTTGGCATTAACTCGACTCGCCGTGTTTGGAGAAAGAAAAATGGTGCCTATGACCCTAAGAACACCATCCCTACAGTCACACACTGAGGTGGAAACATGATGCTTTGGTGCTGTTTATCTGCTAAAGGTACAGACCGACATTGCGAGGGTCTTTATTCAATAAAAATATTGTGAAAGAAAAATGGTGTGAGGTATCCATTCAAAATTCACTGAATTACATGTTACCTGTTATTAAAGAAGTCAAGGTCCAATTATGCCAAGTCAACTGGGAGCTTACTGCCCTGGTACTCTCTGTACAAGACAAGGAGAAACAGACTACCGCATTGCATGAGATTGACAGAGATTGCAGCATAGACTGCAAGACAGGGTCAATTTAAACAGGATAAATTCAAATAGGTTAGCCAAGACTACTGTTATGAGTAATTTCTGATTGGGACTCTAAAACAAAAGTCAATGCTGCAGGAACAGATTCACAGGACTCAATCACTATGTTTAAAATGTCCGTTCAGTGACAAAATGTATTATCACATGTTATTTTATACAGCTAACAAAATAGAAATATATTATTAAAAGCTAACGAATAGAACAATTGTAAAAGTAAAACATTGATAGGGGATGGGGGAGTAGAGAGCTTCGAGAGGAGATGCGTCTGTGTGTTAGGTGAAGGTTACAGAACACATTTCAACAGTGAGAACAAAATAGAGTCTCTTGTGCTTAAATGAACAGTCCAGTGAATGTCCATGTCATTTCCCCCCTTGTGTTTATTTGACACCATTATTCTCTGCGTTACATTCAGCCGATTGCTGGTAACTCCTGTTACATTGGCGCAGAGAGACGGCGTCCTGTTCAGTTCTCTCCTAGCTTTCTCACAATAATGGGTTCATCAGGGCTGGTGGACCATTTGTTGATACAGCAGGTAGTCACACAGAGGCATAGCCTGATGAGGAAGTAAATGACAAATATGAGAAATAGGAACATCACAATGTAAGCGCCTAGTTTCTATGCCAAATAAAAAGTCACCAACACCTCCAAAAACCATTAAAGGAGTTCCATCCATCCAGGAAGGGAACCATGCCATGTCACCTTCAGTGAACAGCTCTCTTTTGAACACTAAAGGGTATTCTGGACTTTGATCTGGTCGCACTGTATCTTCGAACAGCCAAAGCAGGTACTAACTTCCCAATATAACATGTACCTGTAACATTAGTAGGAAGCCAGGCGTAAGCCTTATTTCCACATATATAATATAACCCTCTACGTATGGATGGTATGCCTGCTCCTAAAAAACTGGAAGCAATAACATGGAATCTCAGGTAACCGATATTTTGACATATTGGAAACTGTGAGCAATTTGTACTATAAAGGGTTCTATTTAGTTCTGGATCTGGGATATAATAATATTGACCATAGTTTCCTCCATAAACTGTAATTTTTTATTGTATAGTTATATTCCATACAATCAATTATGTTTATTACACATTTCCCAATTTAACTCCCAATATCCCACCCTACCACCCCTTTTGACCTGTTGACCTCATATAAATCTGCTTAAACTGTTTCCATAATTCCCTGAGCATAAGTTTGACATTTTGTACATTCTCCATTTTTCCAAGGTTGCCCTATAGTTCTCCATCCGATCTTTCTCAATGTTACTCAGATATTCCATACAATTAATATGCTCTACTCTCTGTAACCACTCTCTGATACTTGGTTTCTTAATGCATAGCCATTTTTTGGGATGAGGGCTTTTGCTGCATTAAGGTTGAATATATATTTATTGTAAATTTCAACGTAACATATAACACATTATAAAATAAAGTAGGGAAAAACGGGAATACATAAAAAAGAAGATGTTTTGATTATGGATATTCATACCTAATTATTTGTATCATACAATGTTACATATGTAAAACGTTTTATTACTGTTAAAGCTTCAACATATTTTTGTACTCTTTTTGTACCATTTTTAGCACCCAATAAAAAAGTTTGTAAACAAAAAAAAAAAAAAAAGAAGATGTTAAGGGGAGGGGATATGACGGGGGGGTGCATTACATTTATACCTGCTTTTACAGATAAAAGTTTTCGCTTAAATACATGTCCAGTCAATATTTCTCTTGAGGTAATACATTTGTGACCCATCCACGCAGTGTCATCTATCTACGGACACTGCCTGGAACATTTATTCACTGGGCAAGCTAACTAAGTCAGAAAGGTATATGAAGGGGTAACAGGGTATAGAGTAGAATAGAAGGGGTAAAGGATATTGGGTCGGTAAGGGTAGGGAGGGGAGGTACTCAGCAGCAAAGGGTTTTAAAGCATAATGAAGTGTACATACTTCCTAAGTCATGCGTAGGGCCCCCAAAAGCTGGGGGTTGTGCCTTTACTCCTTTCAATTTTCGGCGGTCGTGGGGTCCCCCTCTCATGCAGTCATACTACTGAGAAAGGGGACCGACAAGGAGTGAAGGATCCAAGGGAGCCATAGAGAGGTGTACTTATCCCAAGAGTTGGTTTGTTTAGCCTGTAGTTCTTCCATTAGCATGATGTCGTTTATTGTATCTGCCCATTTAGTAATTGGAGGAGTGGTATCAGTCTTCCAAAATTGGGATATGACATGGCGAGCTGCGGACAGGGAAAACCTTAGTAGGCTTCCCCTGTGTGAGCTCATCAGACCTGGAAGAATGGATAGTAATGCTATTGTAGGGGAAGGTGCCATAGCAGTATTGTAAAGATTATTATGAATTTCAAATACCTTGTCCCAAAACGGGCGGATGCGGTCACAGTCCCACCACACATGTCTGTAAGTGCCCTCTCCTCCGTGGCAGTGCCAGCACCTGTCTGAAGTCCCTGGAAACATCTTGCTCACCGCGACTGGATCCCTGTACCATCGCGTCAATAGTTTTTATTTTTTCTCTTGCGAGAAACCCGATATGGAGGATTTGTGTTACCAGGAATGAGGTGAGCCACTGTGCTGGAGAGATTTCTTCTCCAAGATCTCTTTCCCATTTTTGTGTGAAGCTTGGTAAAGCACTGTATAAGTGTGATTGAATGTCTTTGTAAATTAGGGCTAACGGGTGTTTGGGTGTCCGAGAGAGACTACACATATCTTCAAAGGTGGTAAGGGGTCTATGTACTTGTCCTGAGAGGTGTAGCGTTCTACAGTGTTGTGTTATAGCTAACTTGGAGAGCCAATCGATCGGAGTGTCGTGATGGTCTTCTGATTGTGCTTGAAATTGGCCTGTGGAGGGTTGTACAAATTGTCTGGCCGTGGGCCATTGTTCCCTGGTGTAGGAACCACATTGTCCTCTAGTGTTGTATGATGGGAGTGCCGGGTTATCAAATAGAGATGAAAGTGGGCTGGGGTCTGTAGAGATGAAGTGTGTGGTTTGTTTGCGATACCAGATGGTCAGTGCTGTTACCGTCAGCGGGTATATGCCTGTCATAGAACGGAATTTTGTGTTGTATCCCCATAAGAGTGCTCTAAGATCCACTTGTGCCATGTTTTGTTCTATGATGGTGGACGGGTTGGTTAAGGGGTGTGGGAACCATTGCAATAGTCTCGAAATTACGGCCGACGTGTGATATAGTTGAAAGTCTGGGAGACCTATGCCCCCTTTATTTTTAGGGGCGCAAAGGGTTTTGTGTTTGAGTCTAGAGGGGTGATTCTGCCATATAAATTTGACCGCTAAGGAACGCAGCGTATGGAAAAAGGCCGTTGGGGGGAATTATGGGTAGCGTCTGGAAAAGATAGTAATTTAGGTAGAATATCCATTTTAAGAATATTCATCCGTCCCCACCAGGACAATTAAAGGTGATGCCAGGATTCCAGTGATTGTCCGATTTTTGCTAACATAGGGCTGTAGTTTAATGCATACGTGTCCTGTATATTTCTAGGTATCTCTGTTCCCAGATATTTGATCGAGCGAGGTTGCCATAGAAATGGGAATTTTTTCTTTAGTGAGGATACTGTATGGGGGTTCAGGGATATATTTAGGGCTTCCGTTTTTGCTATGTTCAATTTGAAGTTGCTGTGTATTCCAAACCGGTCAAGCTCCTGAAGAAGAGCCGGGATGCTTGTGTGTGGTTTGGTAATGTAGATGAGCAGATCATCCGCATATAGAGATAATTTGCGACGTGCCGAGGGAGTTGGAATCCCGTGTATGTCGTGGTTGTTGCAAATTGCTTGTGCTAGATGTTCAACTGTAAGTGCGAATAGCAGGGGTGATAGGGGACACCCCTGCCTTGTACCGTTCCTAATTGTGAACATCTCCGAGGTTGTGCCATTGGCCGCCACTTTTGCTGATGGAGCAGTGTAAAGAGACATAATCTTGGCCCGCATCTTGGGGCCCAGACCAATTTGGATGAGTGTTGTGTGAAGGAAGGACCAATTCACCCGATCGAATGCCTTCTCCGCGTCGCACGCTAGAAGGCAGGTGGGAATGTTATGTTGTTGGGCATATGAGATAAGGTGCAGTGTTTTGGTAGTGTTATCACGAGCCTCACGGTTTGGTATAAACCCAACTTGATCACCCTGTATAAGAGAGGGTAATAGGGGAGCTAAGCGGGTGGCTATAATCTTAGAAAATAATTTGAGGTCGACATTTAGGAGGGAAATGGGTCTGTAGTTGCTACATTGAGAGTGATCTTTTCCTGGTTTGGGCAGTACAACTATCTGTGCTTGGAGGAGCTGAGAGGATAGGGGGTGTGTGTTGTCTATTTCTGCGAATGTGCCGGGCGTTATGGGGGTTAACTGCTGTGAAAATAGTTTGTAGAACTGAGGGGTGTACCCGTCCGGGCCCGGGCACTTACCGCTTTTAAGCCCCTTAATAGCTATGTGGAATTCAGCCGTGGTAATGGGTTGTTCCAAATCCTCGATGTCTGTCGGGGGTATGCTTGGAAGGGCTGTGCCTGAATGCATTGATGGAGATGAGGGGGTGCCTGAGCTTGTGTGCCAGATGAGCTGTGCTGAGGGAGGTTGTAAAGAGAGGGATAGTAGTCCCTAAATTCAGATACAATTTCAGAGTTGTTATATTTTTTGTGGTTGGTTGCCGATACCATGAAGGTAATATTTTGTCGTTGTTGTCTGGGGTGAAGAATCCTAGCTAGGTGCTTCCCGCACTTATTTGCTTGTGAGTAGTAGATGCGGCGACCCTTATTCTTTGCAGTAAGTGCTCTGTCAGTGAAGAGTCGTAGCAAGTCACGTCTTGCGTTTGACAGTTCAGCTAAAGTCTTAGGTTCTAGAGTATGTTTGTGTAAGGATTCCAGTGTCGATATTAATTGAAATGGTCGCTTTATGTCTGCTGTGCGCGCCTTTTTTAATCTGGAGCCATGCTGAATAAAAACTCCTCTTAGTATGCATTTTAGGGTTTCCCATTTATTCATGGCCGAAGTCTCATCCCGTTGTGTGTATATAAAAAGTCTTTGATGTTTTTTGTCACCGCCGCAATGCAGACAGTGTCAGTTAGCAAATTATCGTTTAATCTCCATGTAGTCCTGTGTGCGTGTTGTGGGAATCTGCCCAGTGTAACATGTATGGGTGCGTGATCTGACCATAATTTCAAACCAATGTCACTCTTTGGATCCATGTCTAGGAGGTTTTGTGAAAGGAATATGTAATCTATCCTACTGTAATGCCCCGTACACGCGGTCTGAAATTCCGAGGAAAATGTCCGATCGGACCATGTTGTCAGAAAATCCGACCGTGTTTGGGCTCAATCGGACTTTTTCCGTTGGAAAAAATTTGAGATCCTGCTCTCAAATTTTCCGACAACAAAATCCGATCTGACTTTTTCCGATCGTGTATAGAGAATTCCGACGGACAAAGTGCCACGCATGCTCAGATCAAATTAGGAGACCAAACCTATTGGCTACTAGCCTCTACGTAGTCATACGCAAGGAACGTCACCACGTTCAGAGTGATCAGATTTTCTGACAACTTTGTCCGACCGTGTGTATGCAACACCAGTGTCGGACAAAATCCGTCGGAAAAATCAGATGGATTTTGTGGTCGGAATTTACGACCGTGTGTAGGGGGCATAAGAGTTGTGGGGAATAATATGTGTAGTCTCTCTCGGATGGATGTAAAAGATGCCAGACGTCAATTAGGGATAGGTCCGTGAGGACCGCTCGTATTTTGGATAGTGTGGAGGGGTGATGTGCGACTTACCGGTAGAGGAATCCAATCTTGGTATGAAAGATACATCGAGATCTCCTCCCATGATAAGGTTAGGTGTGCTGAAGGTGTTCAGGCGAGTTGCCACGGAGGAGAGACGGTGGAGCTGATCCTGATTTGGGAGATAAATATTGACAATTGTAATAACAGTCTGCTGAATAGCAATTTTCAAAAACAGATACCTCCCTAATGGGTCTATGTCTGAGTCTAGTATCTCTGGGGAGAAAGATCTATGGAAGGCTATTGATACCCCTTTTGTCTTGGCAGCAGGATTAGTACTATGAAACCATTTTGTATAGTGTTTATTAGGAATTGTTGGCACGGAGTCGGAACGAATGTGAGTTTCCTGCATTAAGTAGGTGTGGGACTAAAGTTTTTTTTATATTGATTCTTTGTTTTAATCGTACCATGGAATAAACAAGTCCAGGGACATTGAGGGATCCTCTCTCCCGATATTATTTCTATATGATCTAGTATGTCTCGCCAGTATTCTTTTATCTCTCGGCATTCCCACCATATATGGAATGTTGATCCAAGTTGCTTACACTCCCTCCAACATTGTGAGGATTTATTGGGGTATATTTTATGTATTTTTTCCCGTGTCAAATGCCACCTTATCATGCACTTATAGTTTACCTCTATTGATGTTATGTCCGACGCATAGTTATATATTGCGTTTTATCATTTGCGTTTCATCGAGTTTTATACCCATGTCCTGTTCCCATTTTTCTATGGAAGGTATAGCCCCCTGCCCTTCTAATTCTGTTAGTATTTCATATATTCATGATATACCATGTTTCACCAAGTTTTTTTAATTACAGAGTTTTTCCATTGGCAATAACTCATTCTCCTCTCTGATGGGGTGAGGGATTGAGTTTACAAAATGTTGTATTTGTAGGTACTCCCAATCTTTTACATTTCGCCACCCGTGTTTCTTTATTAAGTCCTGTTTTGTCATTATTTCCCCTTGTGTTGTGATATCTTTTAATTGTGCATTATCTATTTGTTTGCCTAACTGTGTACCATTTCCTGGAAAAAAATAATTTGTACCACCTAAAGGGATTAATGGAGAATTATATCTCCATTTTCCGTACAATAAAGTGCATCCCATATCTTAAGTGCTGTGAGTTATCCCATGTGTCATTTCACAACTTATTCTATGTTTTGGTGGTATGTTTTATTCTAAGAAGGTCTTAATTAGAGGGATGACAAATGCTAAATCAGCTAAGTGCTCTATACGATTGTGATTGTTACTAGAAGCACACGAGGACCAGATATACCAGAACGGCTAATCTCTTATTATCAGAAAAGTCACATAAACTTACTTTTCGGTGGAGGTCGTTTGGGAGGTTTGCGTTGGGGCTTGGTAGGTTTGGGCACGGGCTTGGGAGGTTGGTATCCAGCCTCGGGATCTACAAAATCAGCTCCATGAGGCATGAACATGAGCTCAGGAGGATTGTCACCATGCTAAATCACCATCCAGGTGCCCACAGAATTTTCATAGTAACCCCCAAGAGGTCTATCCATCTCATAATGAGGAAGCTCGTCTTCGGCTGTGGGTGATTTGTTTTTTCAGCCTTGGGAGGATTTTATTCTGTCTCAGGAGGATTGTATTCCGTCTCAGGAGGTTTATGTTCAGCCTAGGGAGGAACGTATTCAGCCTCAGGGGGTATATAGTCGGCCCGGGTTCTTCTAGAATAAAAGATAAAAAAATACAGTTAAAATACAAATTTTTGTAGCTTTGATTTAGTTTAAAAGCTAACACACATTTTTATAAATTGTAGTAATACTTTTCTACTAGGAGAGCAGCATGTGACGAAAATAAAATAATGTTGATGTATTTTGATCCTCGCCTGTTCCTGATATCCCATAACTAAAGTCTAGGAACTTGGTCACATGACTGCCATCAATAAAAGCCTTGATCTGCATTTTCTGCAGGCCAGGCAATTATTTCAGGGGGTCTCTTAACATCTACAGTGAGTTGTCCCACTCATGCAATGAGGGCAAATTAAACTAGGATCACTGATTGAGGGTCAGTAGCAACCAATGCTGCACTAATGCAACCAGCTGCAGCCAATGAAATGTTAAAAGTGAGCACAGAAATTCTTGGTGGTAGAATGTGCTATATGATATCAGGTCACAATGATCTAGTAATCGCCGTGGAGCCAGATTAGGTTATTAGATCAAGGGGAGCTTCCTCTATTGTGAATGGGCTGAATGTTTATATGCACTAGTAATGTTTACACAAATCATGTCTGTGACTGGTTCACAGTGATTACAAGGTACAGAGACATTCTGATTGACTCTGTACATTGTGTCTCTAGTCTGAGCTGCACAGCCTTTCAGGAATGCACTGATAGCTCCAGAGGTTTAGTAGGCTGTGCAGTATGACAGCTTATAAAATAATGCCCTCTTCAATAACAGCATGAGACTGACACTTAAACTAGTGAAACATTATAAAGCTATCAGTAAAATCTCTGCCTTAGGGATTTACTAAGGCTGAGCCTTATGACTACCCTTTACTGTGTGCGGAATGTTTCATAAATTAACCACTTGACCACTGGGCACTTAAACACCCTTAATAACCAGACCAATTTTCAGCTTTCGGTGCTCTCACACTTTGAATGACAATTACTCAGTCATACAACACTGTACCCATATGAAATTTTTGTCCTTTTTTTTCACACAAATAGAGCTTTCTTTTGGTGGTATTTAATCACCTCTGGGTTTTTTATTTTTTGCGCTAAGAAAAATGACTCAAAATTCAGTAAAAAAAATGAATTTTTCTTCGTTTTTGTTATAAAATTTAGCAAATTTGTAATTTTTCTTGATAAATTTTGGCCAAAATTTATACTGCTACATATCTTTGGTAAAAAATAAGTACAAATTGGGGTATATTATTTGGTCTTTGTGAAAGTTATAGAGTCCACAAGCTACGGTGCCAATATCTGAAAATTGATCACACCTGAAGTACTGACGGCCTATCTCATTTCTTGAGACCCTAACATGCCATAAAAGTACAAATACCCCCAAATGACCCCTTTTTGGAAAGAAGACATTCCAAGGTATTTGGAAAGAAGCATGGTGAGTTTTTTGAAGTTGTCATTTTTTTCCCACAATTCTTTGCAATATCAAGATTTTTTTAATTTTTTTTTTTATTTCACAAAATTGTCATATTAGCAGGTTATTTCTCACACACAGCATATGCATACCACAAATTACACCCCAAAACACATTCTACTATTACTCCTGAGTATGGCGATACCACATGTGTGAGACTTTTACACAGCGTGGCCACATACAGAGGCCCAACATGCAGGGAGCACCATCAGGTGTTCTGGAGCACCCAGGACAATTCTGACATTTCTCTCCTACATGTAAAAATCATCATTTATTTGCTAGAAAATTACATAGAACCCCAAAACATTATATATGTTTTTTTTAGCAAAGACCCTAGAGAATACAATGGCGGTCGTTGCAACTTTTTATCTAGCACGGTACTTGCGCAGCAATTTTTCGAACGTGTTTTATTTAGAAAAAAAATGTTTTGTGCTTTACAAAAAACAAAACTGTAAATTTAGCCCAATGTTTTTGCATAATGTGAAAGATGAAGTTACGCCGAGTAAATAGATACCCAACATGTCACGCTTCAAAATTGCACACACTCGTGAAATGGCGCCAAACTTCGCTACTTAAAAATCCCCATAGGCTTTAATTTTGTTTACTGGTTACATGTTTTGAGTTACAGAGGAGGTCTAGGACCAAAATTATTGTTCTCGCTCTAACGTTCGCAGCGATACCTCACATGTGTGGTTTGAACACCGTTTTCATATGTGGGCGGGACTTACGTATGCGTTCGCTTCTGCGTGCGAGCACACGGGGACAGGGACGCTTTAAAAAAATATATATATATTTTATTGTTCATTTTACTTTATTTATTTTAGTTTGACCCTTTTTTCCCCCCAAAAAAATTTTTTGATCACTTTTATTCCTATTACAAGGAATGTAAACATCCCTTGTAATAGGAATATGGCATTACAGGTCCTCTTTACAGTGAGATATGGGGTCAATAAGACCCCTCATCTCACCTCTAGGCTGGAAAGCCTGAAAAAAAAAAAAAAAAAACGATCCTGGCTTTGATCGTAGCGAGTATCGCAGGGTATTGTTGGGTATTGCAGGGTATGGCAGAGTATCGCAGGGTATTGTTGGGTATTGCAGGGTATGGCAGAGTATCGCCGGGTATTGCAGAGTATCGCAGGGTATGGTAGAGTATCGCAGGGTATCGCCGGGTATGGCAGGGTATCGCAGGGTATGGCAGAGTATCGCAGGGTATCGCAGGGTATGGCAGGGTATGGCAGGGTATGGCAGGGTATGGCAGGTATGGCAGAGCATCGCAGGGTATGGCAGAGCATCGCAGGGTATGGCAGAGCATCGCAGGGTATGGCAGAGCATCGCAGGGTATGGCAGAGCATCGCAGGGTATGGCAGAGCATCGCAGGGTATGGCAGAGTATCGCAGAGTATTGCGGGGTATGGCAGAGTATTGCGGGGTATGGCAGAGTATTGCGGGGTATGGCAGAGTATAGGGGGGTATGGCACAGTATAGGGGGGTATGGCACAGTATTGGGGGGTATGGCACAGTATTGGGGGGGGATGGCAGAGAATCCATCCATCCATGCTCAGCCATCCCTCCATACCCTGCAATACCCAGCAATACACTGCAGGCTATTGCTGGGTATTGCAGGGTATGGAGGGATGGCTGAGCATGGATGGATGGATGGATGGATCGGTGGTGGCAGAGCAGGCTGTGGGCACTACAGATCCCGCCCACAGCACTGCTGCCACCGATCCCTCCCCCTCTCCTCTCATACTGTACCGATCGGTACAGAGAGAGGAGGAGAGAGGAACCGGCGTCATCAAATGACGCCGGTTTGCTTACATGTGATCACTCCGTCATTTGACGGAGCGATCACGTGGTAAACGGCCGCGATGAGCGGCCGTTTACCGTGATCCATGATCCGCCGGGTCCTCTGGACCCGGCGATCATGGATGCTCTCGAGTGCGCGCACCAGGGGGCGCGCAAGAGCAGAATTCTGTGAGGCCGTTAATTAACGGCCTCCCAGAGTTAAGCAACCGCCCTGTAGCCGTTTTTTCGGCTATGGGCCGGTTGTTAACTGGTTAAAGGAATAAATAAAACGTTCAACATACCCATATAGATGCAGGATTTAGATGCCAGATCTGAAAAGACTGTAAAGAAAAAAAAAAAGGTCAGTAACAGAATAAAGTACAGTGAATTTAGGTTGGAACTAAAGTCTTTTGTATAACAGACTGCGTGCGGGCAGGCTATTATTGCAAAAGAGACATGCAATGTCATACATAGTTTTATTCACATATATTAACTATTGGTATTAATTTTCCTATCGGCGAAGCTTTGCCAAGATAATATTTAAAAGTTTGCATATGTTTATGGAAGATCATTTATTCAGAGTTTTTTATATATAGATACCAAACATGTCACACTTTAAAATTGCGTATGCCCATAAATTTTACTATCCATAGGCAATGATTTAAAAGCCTTTACAGGTTATCACTTTAGATGTACAGACAAAGTCTAGTGCTGACGATCTGACATTTGCAGTGATCCCTCACATGTGTCGGACGTTCACAGTTTGCTTGCATTCAGGACTGACGCACGCATTCGACTTTGCACGCTAGCCTGGGGGGGGGGGGGGGGGGGGGGGGGGGGGTTGGGGGGGGGGGGGGGGGGGGGGGGGGGGGGGGGAGGCGAGGGCACTTTTAATTATTATTTTTTATTATTATTTTTTATTATTAGTTTATACAATTTTTTTTTTCCTCTATTAGTTGTAAGGCAGCCAATGTCTAACTAACCATCAACTAATGGAGAAGAATTGTACTCAAACATTTTTTTAGACGTCCAATTGTGAAAACTTTTTTTTTTTTTTATCAAATGATGGGTACCCAAACATGAATAATCCTATTGCTCAGGTTACAGGCATCAGCGTTACCATAAAATGCTTATTGTTAATGAAAGATATTGGGGATGATTTACTAAAGGCAAATAGACTGTGCAATTTTGCAAGTGCAATTGCACTCTGCAGGGGCATTTGTTTCAGAGCTTAGTAAATGAGGGGAAGCTCTGCTGACTTCCATCATTCAATCATATGCAAGCAAATATGTGGATTTTTTTTTCCCCTTGCATGCAAGCTTTATCTCATTTACTAAGCTCTTTCAGAATGCAACTGCACTTATAAAGTGCACATTCTCTTTGTCTTTAGTAAATCAACCCCAATGAATCGCAAGATGGAGTGGTTGCTTAACCAAATGCCGACCGACCCATGCACATTTACTGCGGCAGGGCGGAATCACCTGTACACGATTCTGCACTTCCGAGTCTGTGGTGCGATTGGGCACAACGAGAGCCAATCAGCGGGTCTAGCAGATGCAATGTCCACTGGGACCCGTCGATCGTTTGGGAGACAGGGAGAACAGTGATCTGCCTATGTAAACAAGGCAGATCACTGTTCTAAGACAAGGCAAGGCTGCGACGCTTTCTTCCTGGATCTCTGCCTTACCACAGTGAAAACACCCCCCACACAGTTAGCAAGCACTTCCTAGGAACCCATTTACCCCTTTGATCGCCTCTAATGCTAACCCTTTCCATGCCAGTGTCATTAGTACAGTGACAGTGCATACCCAGCTCTATATACCTAGCTGTATATACTACCTTGTACATACCCTGCTCCATATACCCCACTGAGAGGAGTGCATTACGGATCCAGTGTACACACATCTTTATTGCCAATGTTGCAGTAGTCTTTGTCCTATGGCCGTTCCGGGCCTGGTACCACGATCGCCTGTGCCAATCCCGTCTATTCCACGATCACTTTTTCCAAGTCCGCCTGTTCTGATCCTGCCTGTTCCAAGCCCGTGGGTATCACGATCACCTATTCCAAGCCTGTCTCTTCTGATCCTGCCTGTTCCAAGCCCGTGGGTATCACGATCACCTGTTCCAAGCCGTGGGTATCACGATCACCTGTTCCGAGCCCGTGGGTATCACAATCACCTGTTCCGAGCCCGTGGGTATCACGATCACCTGTTCCAAGCACGTCTCTTCTGATCCTGCCTGTTCCAAGCCCGTGGGTATCACGATCACCTGTTCCAAGCCCGTCTCCTCTGATCCTGCCTGTTTCAAGCGCGCCTCTTTCCATTTTGCGTATCTTGCGTCTTTTGCCTGGAGGTATGCCAACCGCTCTTCCAAAGCTCGTGTTTTTTTGGTCATTTCGGATCTGGTGAAAATTTAAAAACAGAAACAAAAGTTGTAATCTGTATTCCTAAAGAAAATTTGAAATTTGGAAAGCACAAAAAAAATGTAAATGTTCTTACTTGAATGAAGGCGATCGATCCATAGATGAAAATGGTCAGAAGTACGAACACGCCATAACATATTAAAAATATTGGAGTCCTGCTTCCAATTGAGCCAAAGAAGTCTTCTTGTACTTTCTCCACTGCAGCTTTGAACTCCGCTAAAATAAAAAAATAGAGAACATAATTTTCAGTTTTCTTTTACATAAAATGTTTGATCTTTATAAGAAATATATTCTGTATATCTGTCCTGGACAGGCACTTTCTATTGCTTTAGTTCATCCTCTATTAGTTGTAAGGCAGCCAATGTCTAACTAACCATCAACTAATGGAGAAGAATTGTACGCAAAAAATTTTTAGACGTCCAATTGTGAAAACTATTTTTTTTTTTTATCAAATGATGGGTACCCAAACATGAATAATCCTATTGCTCAGGTTACAGGCATCAGCGTTACCATAAAATCCTTATTGTTAATTAAAGATATTGGGGATGATTTACTAAAGGCAAATAGACTGTGCAATTTTGCAAGTGCAGTTGCACTCTGCAGGGGCATTTGTTCCAGAGCTTAGTAAATGAGGGGAAGCTCTGCTGACTTCCATCATCCAATCATATGCAAGCAAATATGTTGATTTTTTTTTTTCCTTGCATGCAAGCTTCATCTCATTTACTAAGCTCTTGCAGATTCTCTTTGCCTTTAGTAAATCAACCCCAATGAATCTCAAGATGGAGTGGTTGCTTAACCAGATGCCGACCGACCCATGCACATTTACTGCGGCAGGGCGGAATCACCTGTACATGATTCTGCACTTCCGAGTCTGTGGTGCGATTGGACAGAACGTGAGCTAATCAGTGGGTACAGCAGATGCGATGTCCGCCGGGACCCGCCGATCGTTTGGGAGACAGGGAGCACGGCGATCTGCCTATGTAAACAATGCAGATTTTTTTTTTTTTTTAGAGGGCTTTTTCTGTAATAAGCAAAGGTTGCATTCACACTATGGTAGCACATTACAGCATGTGAAATTGCATCTTGTGCTTGAAAATATGAAACATAAAAAAGCGTGTCACAGTTGCAGGTGCACATTTTTTTTTTGCAAGCCAAACCTGTGAAAAAAAAGGTGCATGAGCAAGTTTGTTGCACTTGTACGTAGGGGAGCCCAGTCAAATGATTGGCCTGCCCCATGCATATAGTGCAACACCACAAAAAAAAGAAAGCACATATGATAGTGTGCATGGATGGGCCCTATAGGAAAAAAGATAGGATTTCTGTTATAAATTTTAAAAGTTAATTTATCCACAATGTCTATAGCTACATAGGTTAATGTGGGCTTGTTTTAAAGCCGAACTCCAGCTTTTGATACACTTTACATGTGGCCTTTTCTAAAGCAGAAGCTATAAGCAGGAACCTGGAGGGACTTGCTGCTGTCCCCGGGTGATGGTTTACTAGTGTCATGACTACTACAGGTAAACTACAGATTTTTAATCTAAGAAGGTCTTAGAGTGATGACAAATGCTAAATCAGCTAAGTGCTCTATACAATTGTGATTGTTACTAGAAGCACATGAGGACCAGATATACCAGAACGGCTAATCTCTTATTATCAGAAAAGGCACACAACTTACTTTTTGGTGGAGGTCGTTTGGGACGTTTGCGTTTGGGCTTGAGAGCTTTGGGCACAGGCTTGGGTGGCTTGGGTGGTTGGTATCCAGCCTCGGGGCATGCAAAATCAGCTCCATGCGGGTTAGACATTAGCTCAGGAGGATATTCACCGTGCTGAATCGCCATCCATTTGCCATCAGCATATTCATCCCCAGGTTGATTCATACCATAGTGATACTCAGGAAGCTCCTCTTCGGCTTTAGGTGTTGGTTCTTCAGCCCAGGGAGGAACATATTCAGCATCAGCATCAGGGGCTATGTATTCAGCTCCGGGTTCTTCTAGAGTAAAAGATAAAAAAATACAGTTAAAATACATGAATCTTTATAAAATGTAGTAATACTTTTCTACTAGGAGAGCAGCATGTGACGAAAATAAAATAATGTTGATGTATTTTGATCCTCGCCTGTTCCTGATATCCCATAACTAAAGTCTAGGAACTTGGTCACATGACTGCCTTCAGTAAAAGCCTTGATCTGCATTTCCTGCAGGCCAGGCAAGTATTTCAGGGGGTCTCTTAACATCTACAGTGAGTTGTCCCACTCATGCAATGAGGGCAAATTAAACTAGGATCACTAATTGAGGGTCAGTAGCAACCTACTCTGCTGCTGCACTAATGCAACCAGCTGCAGCCAATGAAATGTTAAAAGCGAGCACAGAAATTCTTGGTGGTAGAATGTGCTATATGATATCATCAGGTCACAATGATCTAGTAATCGCCGTGGAGCCAGATTAGGTTATTAGATCAAGGGGAGCTTCCTCTATTGTGAATGGGCTGAATGTTTATATGCACTAGTAATGTTTACAAATATCATGTCTGTGACTGGTTCACAGTGATTACAAGGTACAGAGACATTCTGATTGGTTCTGTACAATCGAGTAATGCAGTGCTGTATTACAGAAAAATGGCCTGGTCATGGGAGGGGGGTTGTAAATCTTCCAGAGCTGAAGTGGTTAAAGTGCAGCAGTGCCCAAAATATGGATATAAAATGATTTACATATTCTGAACAATCAGTAAAAGACATCATCCCTGCCCTTTCTAGATGCTTTTTCTATAAAGTAATTAATTCTTAAAAAAATCACAGCAAAGAGCCTGAACCCGAAATGTGTTTTTTTTTTTTTTTTAGAGGGCTTTTTCTGTAATAAGCAAAGGTTGCATTCACACTATGGTAGCACATTACAGCATGTAAAATTGCATCTTGTGCTTGAAATTATGAAACATAAAGTGTGTCACAGTTGCAGGTGCACATTTTTTTTTGCAAGCCAAACGTGTGAAAAAAAAGGTGCATGAGCAAGTTTGCTGCACTTGTACGTAGGGGAGCCCAGTCAAATGATTGGCCTGCCCCATGCATATAGTGCAACACCACAAAAAAAAGAAAGCAAATATGATAGTGTGCATGGATGGGCCCTATAGGAAAAAAGATAGGATTTCTGTGCCTCTGTTATAAATTTTAAAAGTTAATTTCTCCACAATGTCTATAGCTACATAGGTTAATGTGGGCTTGTTTTAAAGCCGAATTCCAGCTTTTGATACACTTTACATAGTTCATTTGGGCCAAGCTGGCCCAAAGGAACTCTGACTCTCACTAACATGTAGGTGAGGCTACACACAGCATACAACACTATGTTCCAGGCTTGAACCGAGACTTCCTGTCTCATACTCGGAACGCATTAGAGTCTATCTGATCGGGACACAGCTATTCCGAACAAGTGATGTATTCTAGCAATGAAAAAAGCTTCCTCTGATTGGTTGAGTTAGAGGTTGTGACATCGTCTGCCCGCTTCTCTGACTCTCATTGCTAGAATACAATGCTTTCTCTGAATGGCTGAGCACCGATCAGATAGACTCTACTGTGTTCTGGGTATGAGACAGGAAGTCTCAGCTCAAACCCGGAACACAGTGCGGTATGCTGTATGTAGCCTCAGCTACATACAGTGTGTATACACAGCACATTCAGCGGCCTCATATGTTAGTACGGGACAGTTTGTTTGGGCCACCTTGGCCCAAACAAACTATGTAAAGTATAACAAAAGTTGTACAAAGTGAGAAGTGACTAACAACAGTAAAAACCCGACAAAGGGTCCAACTCTTGCTCACTCTATTCAAACCTCAACATACCCTTTTAGAGAGAAGGCAAATAATTACGGCTTTATCTTAACTGCTTCAATCTCAGCTGGCCTAGTAGGTCGTGGAGGCTCCAATTTTGGTTTCTCTGCAGAAGAATGGAGAAAAAAAAAAACAATATGAAACCAATCAGTGTTAACATCATTTAGAAAAAAAGACAATATTCAGTAATGTGTGTCAAAGCCGCCTGGCATTTCTGGATTGCCTATTGATAAGCATGTTAGGCATTTGTCATCCTGTTTTCCACTGCATCAGAATACTATTTTAACAAGATGATTGCATTATATTTCTCCTCAACCTACCTAAGAACATTGAAAGTGATTGTAAGGCTTTGATAAAAAAAATAAAAAATAAACATATCATACTTCCCTCCACTGTGCAGTTTGTTTTGCACAGAGTGGCCCCCGATCCTCGAATTCTGGGGTCCCTAGTTGGCTCTTGCGGCTCCTCCCCGCATCGTATAACCCCCTAGGAGAAGCGATTTCCTGGGGGGGTTACTTTGCGGGCGCACTACCCGAGTCCATCATTCGGCGTCCATAGACGCCAAATGTAGGACTCTGCCCCACCCCCCGTCGCCCACGTCATTGGATTTGATTGACAGCAGCGGGAGCCAATGGCTACGCTGCTATCAATCTATCCAATCAAGAGCCGAGAACCCTGGGCAGAGGGACAGCGCATCTCCACCAAGGGAAATTCCAGGGCTCAGGTAAGTAAAATAGGGGGCTGATCACTGCCAGTAGTTTTTCACCTTAATGCATAGGATGACAACCCCTTTAAATACCGGTGGCCTTTTCTAAAGCAGAAGCTATAAGCAGGAACCTGGAGGGACTTGCTGCTGTCCCCGGGTGATGGTTTATTGGTGTCATGACTACTACAGGTAAACTACAGATTTTTAATCTAAGAAGGTCTTAGAGTGATGACAAATGCTAAATCAGCTAAGTGCTCTATACGATTGTGATTGTTACTAGAAGCACATGAGGACCAGATATACCAGAACGGCTAATCTCTTATTATCAGAAAAGGCACATAACTTACTTTTTGGTGGAGGTCGTTTGGGACGTTTGCGTTTGGGCTTGAGAGCTTTGGGCACAGGCTTGGGTGGTTGGTATCCAGCCTCGGAACCTGCAAAATCAGCTCCATGCGGGTTAAACATTAGCTCAGGAGGATATTCACCGTGCTGAATCGCCATCCATTTGCCATCAGCATATTCATCCCCAGGTTGATTCATACCATAGTGATACTCAGGAAGCTCCTCTTCGGCTTTAGGTGTTGGTTCTTCAGCCCAGGGAGGAACATATTCAGCATCAGCATCAGGGGCTATGTATTCAGCTCCGGGTTCTTCTAGAATAAAAGATAAAAAAATACAGTTAAAATACAAATTTTTGTAGCTTTGATTTAGTTTAAAAGCTAACACACATTTTTATAAATTGTAGTAATACTTTTCTACTAGGAGAGCAGCATGTGACGAAAATAAAATTATGTTGATGTATTTTGATCCTCGCCTGTTCCTGATATCCCATAACTAAAGTCTAGGAACTTGGTCACATGACTGCCATCAATAAAAGCCTTGATCTGCATTTTCTGCAGGCCAGGCAATTATTTCAGGGGGTCTCTTAACATCTACAGTGAGTTGTCCCACTCATGCAATAAGGGCAAATTAAACTAGGATCACTGATTGAGGGTCAGTAGCAACCAATGCTGCTGCACTAATGCAACCAGCTGCAGCCAATGAAATGTTAAAAGTGAGCACAGAAATTCTTGGTGGTAGAATGTGCTATATGATATCAGGTCACAATGATCTAGTAATCGCCGTGGAGCCAGATTAGGTTATTAGATCAAGGGAAGCTTCCTCTATTGTGAATGGGCTGAATGTTTATATGCACTAGTAATGTTTACACAAATCATGTCTGTGACTGGTTCACAGTGATTACAAGGTACAGAGACATTCTGATTGACTCTGTACATTGTGTCTCTAGTCTGAGCTGCACAGCCTTTCAGGGATGCACTGATAGCTCCAGAGGTTTAGTAGGCTGTGCACTATGACAGCTTATAAAATAATGCCCTCTTCAATAACAGCATGAGACTGACACTTAAACTAGTGAAACATTATAAAGCTATCAGTAAAATCTCCGCCTTAGGGATTTACTAAGGCTGAGCCTTATGACTACCCTTTACTGTGTGCGGAATGTTTCATAAATTAAAGGAATAAATAAAACGTTCAACATACCCATATAGATGCAGGATTTAGATGCCAGATCTGAAAAGACTGTAAAGAAAAAAAAAAAAAAAAAAAGGTCAGTAACAGAATAAAGTACAGTGAATTTAGGTTGGAACTAAAGTCTTTTGTATAACAGACTGCGTGCGGGCAGGCTATTATTGCAAAAGAGACATGCAATGTCATACATAGTTTTATTCACATATATTAACTATTGGTATTAATTTTCCTATCGGCGAAGCTTTGCCAAGATAATATTTAAAAGTTTGCATATGTTTATGGAAGATCATTTATTCAGAGTTTTTTATATATAGATACCAAACATGTCACACTTTAAAATTGCGTATGCCCATAAATTTTACTATCCATAGGCAATGATTTAAAAGCCTTTACAGGTTATCACTTTAGATGTACAGACAAAGTCTAGTGCTGACGATCTGACATTTGCAGTGATCCCTCACATGTGTCGGACGTTCACAGTTTGCTTGCATTCAGGACTGACGCACGCATTCGACTTTGCACGCTAGCCTGGGGGGGGGGGGGGGAGGCGAGGGCACTTTTAATTATTATTTTTTATTATTATTTTTTATTATTAGTTTATACAATTTTTTTTTTCCTCTATTAGTTGTAAGGCAGCCAATGTCTAACTAACCATCAACTAATGGAGAAGAATTGTACTCAAACATTTTTTTAGACGTCCAATTGTGAAAACTTTTTTTTTTTTTTATCAAATGATGGGTACCCAAACATGAATAATCCTATTGCTCAGGTTACAGGCATCAGCGTTACCATAAAATGCTTATTGTTAATGAAAGATATTGGGGATGATTTACTAAAGGCAAATAGACTGTGCAATTTTGCAAGTGCAATTGCACTCTGCAGGGGCATTTGTTTCAGAGCTTAGTAAATGAGGGGAAGCTCTGCTGACTTCCATCATTCAATCATATGCAAGCAAATATGTGGATTTTTTTTTCCCCTTGCATGCAAGCTTTATCTCATTTACTAAGCTCTTTCAGAATGCAACTGCACTTATAAAGTGCACATTCTCTTTGTCTTTAGTAAATCAACCCCAATGAATCGCAAGATGGAGTGGTTGCTTAACCAAATGCCGACCGACCCATGCACATTTACTGCGGCAGGGCGGAGTCACCTGTACACGATTCTGCACTTCCGAGTCTGTGGTGCGATTGGGCACAACGAGAGCCAATCAGCGGGTCTAGCAGATGCAATGTCCACTGGGACCCGTCGATCGTTTGGGAGACAGGGAGAACAGTGATCTGCCTATGTAAACAAGGCAGATCACTGTTCTAAGACAAGGCAAGGCTGCGACGCTTTCTTCCTGGATCTCTGCCTTACCACAGTGAAAACACCCCCCACACAGTTAGCAAGCACTTCCTAGGAACCCATTTACCCCTTTGATCGCCTCTAATGCTAACCCTTTCCATGCCAGTGTCATTAGTACAGTGACAGTGCATACCCAGCTCTATATACCTAGCTGTATATACTACCTTGTACATACCCTGCTCCATATACCCCACTGAGAGGAGTGCATTACGGATCCAGTGTACACACATCTTTATTGCCAATGTTGCAGTAGTCTTTGTCCTATGGCCGTTCCGGGCCTGGTACCACGATCGCCTGTGCCAATCCCGTCTATTCCACGATCACTTTTTCCAAGTCCGCCTGTTCTGATCCTGCCTGTTCCAAGCCCGTGGGTATCACGATCACCTATTCCAAGCCTGTCTCTTCTGATCCTGCCTGTTTCAAGCCCGTGGGTATCACGATCACCTGTTCCAAGCCCGTGGGTATCACGATCACCTGTTCCGAGCCCGTGGGTATCACGATCACCTGTTCCGAGCCCGTGGGTATCACGATCACCTGTTCCAAGCACGTCTCTTCTGATCCTGCCTGTTCCAAGCCCGTGGGTATCACGATCACCTGTTCCAAGCCCATCTCCTCTGATCCTGCCTGTTTCAAGCGCGCCTCTTTCCATTTTGCGTATCTTGCGTCTTTTGCCTGGAGGTATGCCAACCGCTCTTCCAAAGCTCGTGTTTTTTTGGTCATTTCGGATCTGGTAAAATTTAAAAACAGAAACAAAAGTTGTAATCTGTATTCCTAAAGAAAATTTGAAATTTGGAAAGCACAAAAAAAATGTAAATGTTCTTACTTGAATGAAGGCGATCGATCCATAGATGAAAATGGTCAGAAGTACGAACACGCCATAACATATTAAAAATATTGGAGTCCTGCTTCCAATTGAGCCAAAGAAGTCTTCTTGTACTTTCTCCACTGCAGCTTTGAACTCCGCTAAAATAAAAAAATAAAAAAATAGAGAACATAATTTTCAGTTTTCTTTTACATAAAATGTTTGATCTTTATAAGAAATATATTCTGCATATCTGTCCTGGACAGGCACTTTCTATTGCTTTAGTTCATCCTCTATTAGTTGTAAGGCAGCCAATGTCTAACTAACCATCAACTAATGGAGAAGAATTGTACGCAAAATTTTTTTAGACGTCCAATTGTGAAAACTATTTTTTTTATCAAATGATGGGTACCCAAACATGAATAATCCTATTGCTCAGGTTACAGGGATCAGCGTTACCATAAAATCCTTATTGTTAATTAAAGATATTGGGGATGATTTACTAAAGGCAAATAGACTGTGCAATTTTGCAAGTGCAGTTGCACTCTGCAGGGGCATTTGTTCCAGAGCTTAGTAAATGAGGGGAAGCTCTGCTGACTTCCATCATCCAATCATATGCAAGCAAATATGTTGATATTTTTTTTTCCTTGCATGCAAGCTTCATCTCATTTACTAAGCTCTTGCAGATTCTCTTTGCCTTTAGTAAATCAACCCCAATGAATCTCAAGATGGAGTGGTTGCTTAACCAGATGCCGACCGACCCATGCACATTTACTGCGGCAGGGCGGAATCACCTGTACATGATTCTGCACTTCCGAGTCTGTGGTGCGATTGGACAGAACGTGAGCTAATCAGTGGGTACAGCAGATGCGATGTCCGCCGGGACCCGCCGATTGTTTGGGAGACAGGGAGCACGGCGATCTGCCTATGTAAACAATGCAGATTTTTTTTTTTTTTTTTTTTTAGAGGGCTTTTTCTGTAATAAGCAAAGGTTGCATTCACACTATGGTAGCACATTACAGCATGTGAAATTGCATCTTGTGCTTGAAAATATGAAACATAAAAAAGCGTGTCACAGTTGCAGGTGCACATTTTTTTTTTTGCAAGCCAAACCTGTGAAAAAAAAGGTGCATGAGCAAGTTTGTTGCACTTGTACGTAGGGGAGCCCAGTCAAATGATTGGCCTGCCCCATGCATATAGTGCAACACCACAAAAAAAAGAAAGCACATATGATAGTGTGCATGGATGGGCCCTGGAGGGACTTGCTGCTGTCCCCGGGTGATGGTTTACTAGTGTCATGACTACTACAGGTAAACTACAGATTTTTAATCTAAGAAGGTCTTAGAGTGATGACAAATGCTAAATCAGCTAAGTGCTCTATACGATTGTGATTGTTACTAGAAGCACATGAGGACCAGATATACCAGAACGGCTAATCTCTTATTATCAGAAAAGGCACATAACTTACTTTTCGGTGGAGGTCGTTTGGGACGTTTGCGTTTGGGCTTGAGAGCTTTGGGCACAGGCTTGGGTGGCTTGGGTGGTTGGTATCCAGCCTCGGGACCTGCAAAATCAGCTCCATGCGGGTTAAACATTAGCTCAGGAGGATATTCACCATGCTGAATCACCATCCATTTGCCATCAGCATATTCATCCCCAGGTTGATTCATACCATAGTGATACTCAGGAAGCTCCTCTTCGGCTTTAGGTGTTGGTTCTTCAGCCCAGGGAGGAACATATTCAGCATCAGCATCAGGGGCTATGTATTCAGCTCCGGGTTCTTCTAGAGTAAAAGATAAAAAAATACAGTTAAAATACACAAATCTTTATAAAATGTAGTAATACTTTTCTACTAGGAGAGCAGCATGTGACGAAAATAAAATAATGTTGATGTATTTTGATCCTCGCCTGTTCCTGATATCCCATAACTAAAGTCTAGGAACTTGGTCACATGACTGCCTTCAGTAAAAGCCTTGATCTGCATTTCCTGCAGGCCAGGCAAGTATTTCAGGGGGTCTCTTAACATCTACAGTGAGTTGTCCCACTCATGCAATGAGGGCAAATTAAACTAGGATCACTAATTGAGGGTCAGTAGCAACCAACTCTGCTGCTGCACTAATGCAACCAGCTGCAGCCAATGAAATGTTAAAAGCGAGCACAGAAATTCCTGGTGGTAGAATGTGCTATATGATATCATCAGGTCACAATGATCTAGTAATCGCCGTGGAGCCAGATTAGGTTATTAGATCAAGGGGAGCTTCCTCTATTGTGAATGGGCTGAATGTTTATATGCACTAGTAATGTTTACAAATATCATGTCTGTGACTGGTTCACAGTGATTACAAGGTACAGAGACATTCTGATTGACTCTGTACAATCGAGTAATGCAGTGCTGTATTACAGAAAAATGGCCTGGTCATGGGAGGGGGGTTGTAAATCTTCCAGAGCTGAAGTGGTTAAAGTGCAGCAGTGCCCAAAATATGGATATAAAATGATTTACATATTCTGAACAATCAGTAAAAGACATCATCCCTGCCCTTTCTAGATGCTTTTTCTATAAAGTAATTAATTCTTAAAAAAATCACAGCAAAGAGCCTGAACCCGAAATGTGTTTTTTTTTTATTTTTTTTTGAGAGGGCTTTTTCTGTAATAAGCAAAGGTTGCATTCACACTATGGTAGCACATTACAGCATGTAAAATTGCATCTTGTGCTTGAAATTATGAAACATAAAAAAGTGTGTCACAGTTGCAGGTGCACATTTTTTTTTTTGCAAGCCAAACGTGTGAAAAAAAAGGTGCATGAGCAAGTTTGCTGCACTTGTACGTAGGGGAGCCCAGTCAAATGATTGGCCTGCCCCATGCATATAGTGCAACACCACAAAAAAAAGAAAGCAAATATGATAGTGTGCATGGATGGGCCCTATAGGAAAAAAGATAGGATTTCTGTGCCTCTGTTATAAATTTTAAAAGTTAATTTCTCCACAATGTCTATAGCTACATAGGTTAATGTGGGCTTGTTTTAAAGCCGAATTCCAGCTTTTGATACACTTTACATAGTTCATTTGGGCCAAGCTGGCCCAAAGGAACTCTGACTCTCACTAACATGTAGGTGAGGCTACACACAGCATACAACACTATGTTCCAGGCTTGAACCGAGACTTCCTGTCTCATACTCGGAACGCATTAGAGTCTATCTGATCGGGACACAGCTATTCCGAACAAGTGATGTATTCTAGCAATGAAAAAAGCTTCCTCTGATTGGTTGAGTTAGAGGTTGTGACATCGTCTGCCCGCTTCTCTGACTCTCATTGCTAGAATACAATGCTTTCTCTGAATGGCTGAGCACCGATCAGATAGACTCTACTGTGTTCTGGGTATGAGACAGGAAGTCTCAGCTCAAACCCGGAACACAGTGCGGTATGCTGTATGTAGCCTCAGCTACATACAGTGTGTATACACAGCACATTCAGCGGCCTCATATGTTAGTACGGGACAGTTTGTTTGGGCCACCTTGGCCCAAACAAACTATGTAAAGTGTAACAAAAGTTGTACAAAGTGAGAAGTGACTAACAACAGTAAAAACCCGACAAAGGGTCCAACTCTTGCTCACTCTATTCAAACCTCAACATACCCTTTTAGAGAGAAGGCAAATAGTTACGGCTTTATCTTAACTGCTTCAATCTCAGCTGGCCTAGTAGGTCGTGGAGGCTCCAATTTTGGTTTCTCTGCAGAAGAATGGAGAAAAAAAAAACAATATGAAACCAATCAGTGTTAACATCATTTAGAAAAAAAGACAATATTCAGTAATGTGTGTCAAAGCCGCCTGGCATTTCTGGATTGCCTATTGATAAGCATGTTAGGCATTTGTCATCCTGTTTTCCACTGCATCAGAATACTATTTTAACAAGATGATTGCATTATATTTCTCCTCAACCTACCTAAGAATATTTAAAGTGATTGTAAGGCTTTGATAAAAAAAAATAAAATAAACATATCATACTTACCTCCACTGTGCAGTTTGTTTTGCACAGAGTGGCCCCGATCCTCAAATTCTGGGGTCCCTAGTTGGCTCTTGCGGCTCCTCCCCGCATCGTATAACCCCCTAGGAGAAGCGCTTTCCTGGGGGGGGTTACTTTGCGGGCGCACTACCCGAGTCCATCATTCGGCGTCCATAGACGCCAAATGTAGGACTCTGCCCCACCCCCCGTCGCCCACGTCATTGGATTTGATTGACAGCAGCGGGAGCCAATGGCTACGCTGCTATCAATCTATCCAATCAAGAGCCGAGAACCCTGGGCAGAGGGACAGCGCATCTCCACCAAGGGAAATTCCAGGGCTCAGGTAAGTAAAATGGGGGGCTGATCACTGCCAGTAGTTTTTCACCTTAATGCATAGGATGACAACCCCTTTAAATACCGGTGGCCTTTTCTAAAGCAGAAGCTATAAGCAGGAACCTGGAGGGACTTGCTGCTGTCCCCGGGTGATGGTTTACTGGTGTCATGACTACTACAGGTAAACTACAGATTTTTAATCTAAGAAGGTCTTAATTAGAGTGATGACAAATGCTAAATCAGCTAAGTGCTCTATACGATTGTGATTGTTACTAGAAGCACATGAGGACCAGATATACCAGAACGGCTAATCTCTTATTATCAGAAAAGGCACATAACTTACTTTTTGGTGGAGGTCGTTTGGGACGTTTGCGTTTGGGCTTGAGAGCTTTGGGCACAGGCTTGGGTGGTTGGTATCCAGCCTCGGGACCTGCAAAATCAGCTCCATGCGGGTTAAACATTAGCTCAGGAGGATATTCACCATGCTGAATCACCATCCATTTGCCATCAGCATATTCATCCCCAGGTTGATTCATACCATAGTGATACTCAGGAAGCTCCTCTTCGGCTTTAGGTGTTGGTTCTTCAGCCCAGGGAGGAACATATTCAGCATCAGCATCAGGGGCTATGTATTCAGCTCCGGGTTCTTCTAGAGTAAAAGATAAAAAAATACAGTTAAAATACAAATTTTTGTAGCTTTGATTTAGTTTAAAAGCTAACACACATTTTTATAAATTGTAGTAATACTTTTCTACTAGGAGAGCAGCATGTGACAAAATAAAATAATGTTGATGTATTTTGATCCTCGCCTGTTCCTGATATCCCATAACTAAAGTCTAGGAACTTGGTCACATGACTGCCTTCAGTAAAAGCCTTGATCTGCATTTTCTGCAGGCCAGGCGAGTATTTCAGGGGGTCTCTTAACATCTACAGTGAGTTGTCCCACTCATGCAATAAGGGCAAATTAAACTAGGATCACTGATTGAGGGTCAGTAGCAACCAATGCTGCTGCTGAACTAATGCAACCAGCTGCAGCCAATGAAATGTTAAAAGCGAGCACATAAAGTCCTGGTGGTAGAATGTGCTATATGATATCATCAGGTCACAATGATCTAGTAATCGCCGTGGAGCCAGATTAGGTTATTAGATCAAGGGGAGCTTCCTCTCTTGTGAATGGGCTGAATGTTTATATGCACTAGTAATGTTTACACAAATCATGTCTGTGACTGGTTCACAGTGATTACAAGGTACAGAGACATTCTGATTGACTCTGTACATTGTGTCTCTAGTCTGAGCTGCACAGCCTTTCAGGGATGCACTGATAGCTCCAGAGGTTTAGTAGGCTGTGCAGTATGACAGCTTATAAAATAATGCCCTCTTCAATAACAGCATGAGACTGACACTTAAACTAGTGAAACATTATAAAGCTATCAGTAAAATATCCGCCTTAGGGATTTACTAAGGTTGAGCTTTATGACTACCTATTACTTTGTGCGGAATGTTTCATAAATTAAAGGAATAAATAAAACGTTCAACATACCCATATAGATGCAGGATTTAGATGCCAGATCTGAAAAGACTGTAAAGAAAAAAAAAAAAAAAAAAAGGTCAGTAACAGAATAAAGTACAGTGAATTTAGGTTGGAACTAAAGTCTTTTGTATAACAGACTGCGTGCGGGCAGGCTATTATTGCAAAAGAGACATGCAATGTCATACATAGTTTTATTCACATATATTAACTATTGGTATTAATTTTCCTATCGGCGAAGCTTTGCCAAGATAATATTTAAAAGTTTGCATATGTTTATGGAAGATCATTTATTCAGAGTTTTTTTATATATAGATACCAAACATGTCACACTTTAAAATTGCGTATGCCCATAAATTTTACTATCCATAGGCAATGATTTAAAAGCCTTTACAGGTTATCACTTTAGATGTACAGACAAAGTCTAGTGCTGACGATCTGACATTTGCAGTGATCCCTCACATGTGTCGGACGTTCATAGTTTGCTTGCATTCAGGACTGACGCACGCATTCGACTTTGCACGCTAGCCTGGGGGGGGGGGGGGGAGGCGAGGGCACTTTTAATTATTATTTTTTATTATTATTTTTTATTATTAGTTTATACAATTTTTTTTTTTTCCTCTATTAGTTGTAAGGCAGCCAATGTCTAACTAACCATCAACTAATGGAGAAGAATTGTACTCAAACATTTTTTTAGACGTCCAATTGTGAAAACTTTTTTTTTTTTTTATCAAATGATGGGTACCCAAACATGAATAATCCTATTGCTCAGGTTACAGGCATCAGCGTTACCATAAAATGCTTATTGTTAATGAAAGATATTGGGGATGATTTACTAAAGGCAAATAGACTGTGCAATTTTGCAAGTGCAATTGCACTCTGCAGGGGCATTTGTTTCAGAGCTTAGTAAATGAGGGGAAGCTCTGCTGACTTCCATCATTCAATCATATGCAAGCAAATATGTGGATTTTTTTTTTTCCCCTTGCATGCAAGCTTTATCTCATTTACTAAGCTCTTTCAGAATGCAACTGCACTTATAAAGTGCACATTCTCTTTGTCTTTAGTAAATCAACCCCAATGAATCGCAAGATGGAGTGGTTGCTTAACCAAATGCCGACCGACCCATGCACATTTACTGCGGCAGGGCGGAGTCACCTGTACACGATTCTGCACTTCCGAGTCTGTGGTGCGATTGGGCACAACGAGAGCCAATCAGCGGGTCTAGCAGATGCAATGTCCACTGGGACCCGTCGATCGTTTGGGAGACAGGGAGAACAGTGATCTGCCTATGTAAACAAGGCAGATCACTGTTCTAAGACAAGGCAAGGCTGCGACGCTTTCTTCCTGGATCTCTGCCTTACCACAGTGAAAACACCCCCCACACAGTTAGCAAGCACTTCCTAGGAACCCATTTACCCCTTTGATCGCCTCTAATGCTAACCCTTTCCATGCCAGTGTCATTAGTACAGTGACAGTGCATACCCAGCTCTATATACCTAGCTGTATATACTACCTTGTACATACCCTGCTCCATATACCCCACTGAGAGGAGTGCATTACGGATCCAGTGTACACACATCTTTATTGCCAATGTTGCAGTAGTCTTTGTCCTATGGCCGTTCCGGGCCTGGTACCACGATCGCCTGTGCCAATCCCGTCTATTCCACGATCACTTTTTCCAAGTCCGCCTGTTCTGATCCTGCCTGTTCCAAGCCCGTGGGTATCACGATCACCTATTCCAAGCCTGTCTCTTCTGATCCTGCCTGTTTCAAGCCCGTGGGTATCACGATCACCTGTTCCAAGCCCGTGGGTATCACGATCACCTGTTCCGAGCCCGTGGGTATCACGATCACCTGTTCCGAGCCCGTGGGTATCACGATCACCTGTTCCAAGCACGTCTCTTCTGATCCTGCCTGTTCCAAGCCCGTGGGTATCACGATCACCTGTTCCAAGCCCATCTCCTCTGATCCTGCCTGTTTCAAGCGCGCCTCTTTCCATTTTGCGTATCTTGCGTCTTTTGCCTGGAGGTATGCCAACCGCTCTTCCAAAGCTCGTGTTTTTTTGGTCATTTCGGATCTGGTAAAATTTAAAAACAGAAACAAAAGTTGTAATCTGTATTCCTAAAGAAAATTTGAAATTTGGAAAGCACAAAAAAAATGTAAATGTTCTTACTTGAATGAAGGCGATCGATCCATAGATGAAAATGGTCAGAAGTACGAACACGCCATAACATATTAAAAATATTGGAGTCCTGCTTCCAATTGAGCCAAAGAAGTCTTCTTGTACTTTCTCCACTGCAGCTTTGAACTCCGCTAAAATAAAAAAATAAAAAAATAGAGAACATAATTTTCAGTTTTCTTTTACATAAAATGTTTGATCTTTATAAGAAATATATTCTGCATATCTGTCCTGGACAGGCACTTTCTATTGCTTTAGTTCATCCTCTATTAGTTGTAAGGCAGCCAATGTCTAACTAACCATCAACTAATGGAGAAGAATTGTACGCAAAATTTTTTTAGACGTCCAATTGTGAAAACTATTTTTTTTATCAAATGATGGGTACCCAAACATGAATAATCCTATTGCTCAGGTTACAGGGATCAGCGTTACCATAAAATCCTTATTGTTAATTAAATATTGGGGATGATTTACTAAAGGCAAATAGACTGTGCAATTTTGCAAGTGCAGTTGCACTCTGCAGGGCATTTGTTCCAGAGCTTAGTAAATGAGGGGAAGCTCTGCTGATTCCATCATCCAATCATATGCAAGCAAATATGTTGATATTTTTTTTTCCTTGCATGCAAGCTTCATCTCATTTACTAAGCTCTTGCAGATTCTCTTTGCCTTTAGTAAATCAACCCCAAGGAATCTCAAGATGGAGTGGTTGCTTAACCAGATGCCGACCGACCCATGCACATTTACTGCGGCAGGGCGGAATCACCTGTACATGATTCTGCACTTCCGAGTCTGTGGTGCGATTGGACAGAACGTGAGCTAATCAGTGGGTACAGCAGATGCGATGTCCGCCGGGACCCGCCGATTGTTTGGGAGACAGGGAGCACGGCGATCTGCCTATGTAAACAATGCAGATTTTTTTTTTTTTTTTTAGTTGCATTCACACTATGGTAGCACATTACAGCATGTGAAATTGCATCTTGTGCTTGAAAATATGAAACATAAAAAAGCGTGTCACAGTTGCAGGTGCACATTTTTTTTTTGCAAGCCAAACCTGTGAAAAAAAAGGTGCATGAGCAAGTTTGTTGCACTTGTACGTAGGGGAGCCCAGTCAAATGATTGGCCTGCCCCATGCATATAGTGCAACACCACAAAAAAAAGAAAGCACATATGATAGTGTGCATGGATGGGCCCTATAGGAAAAAAGATAGGATTTCTGTGTCTCTGTTATAAATTTTAAAAGTTAATTTATCCACAAAGTCTATAGCTACATAGGTTAATGTGGGCTTGTTTTAAAGCCGAACTCCAGCTTTTGATACACTTTACATGTGGCCTTTTCTAAAGCAGAAGCTATAAGCAGGAACCTGGAGGGACTTGCTGCTGTCCCCGGGTGATGGTTTACTAGTGTCATGACTACTACAGGTAAACTACAGATTTTTAATCTAAGAAGGTCTTAATTAGAGTGATGACAAATGCTAAATCAGCTAAGTGCTCTATACGATTGTGATTGTTACTAGAAGCACATGAGGACCAGATATACCAGAACGGCTAATCTCTTATTATCAGAAAAGGCACATAACTTACTTTTCGGTGGAGGTCGTTTGGGACGTTTGCGTTTGGGCACAGGCTTGGGTGGCTTGGGTGGTTGGTATCCAGCCTCGGGACCTGCAAAATCAGCTCCATGCGGGTTAAACATTAGCTCAGGAGGATATTCACCATGCTGAATCACCATCCATTTGCCATCAGCATATTCATCCCCAGGTTGATTCATACCATAGTGATACTCAGGAAGCTCCTCTTCGGCTTTAGGTGTTGGTTCTTCAGCCCAGGGAGGAACATATTCAGCATCAGCATCAGGGGCTATGTATTCAGCTCCGGGTTCTTCTAGAGTAAAAGATAAAAAAATACAGTTAAAATACACAAATCTTTATAAAATGTAGTAATACTTTTCTACTAGGAGAGCAGCATGTGACGAAAATAAAATAATGTTGATGTATTTTGATCCTCGCCTGTTCCTGATATCCCATAACTAAAGTCTAGGAACTTGGTCACATGACTGCCTTCAGTAAAAGCCTTGATCTGCATTTCCTGCAGGCCAGGCAAGTATTTCAGGGGGTCTCTTAACATCTACAGTGAGTTGTCCCACTCATGCAATGAGGGCAAATTAAACTAGGATCACTAATTGAGGGTCAGTAGCAACCAACTCTGCTGCTGCACTAATGCAACCAGCTGCAGCCAATGAAATGTTAAAAGCGAGCACAGAAATTCCTGGTGGTAGAATGTGCTATATGATATCATCAGGTCACAATGATCTAGTAATCGCCGTGGAGCCAGATTAGGTTATTAGATCAAGGGGAGCTTCCTCTATTGTGAATGGGCTGAATGTTTATATGCACTAGTAATGTTTACAAATATCATGTCTGTGACTGGTTCACAGTGATTACAAGGTACAGAGACATTCTGATTGACTCTGTACAATCGAGTAATGCAGTGCTGTATTACAGAAAAATGGCCTGGTCATGGGAGGGGGGTTGTAAATCTTCCAGAGCTGAAGTGGTTAAAGTGCAGCAGTGCCCAAAATATGGATATAAAATGATTTACATATTCTGAACAATCAGTAAAAGACATCATCCCTGCCCTTTCTAGATGCTTTTTCTATAAAGTAATTAATTCTTAAAAAAATCACAGCAAAGAGCCTGAACCCGAAATGTGTTTTTTTTTTTTTTTTTTTTTTTAGAGGGCTTTTTCTGTAATAAGCAAAGGTTGCATTCACACTATGGTAGCACATTACAGCATGTAAAATTGCATCTTGTGCTTGAAATTATGAAACATAAAAAAGTGTGTCACAGTTGCAGGTGCACATTTTTTTTTGCAAGCCAAACGTGTGAAAAAAAAAAAAAGGTGCATGAGCAAGTTTGCTGCACTTGTACGTAGGGGAGCCCAGTCAAATGATTGGCCTGCCCCATGCATATAGTGCAACACCACAAAAAAAAGAAAGCAAATATGATAGTGTGCATGGATGGGCCCTATAGGAAAAAAGATAGGATTTCTGTGCCTCTGTTATAAATTTTAAAAGTTAATTTCTCCACAATGTCTATAGCTACATAGGTTAATGTGGGCTTGTTTTAAAGCCGAATTCCAGCTTTTGATACACTTTACATAGTTCATTTGGGCCAAGCTGGCCCAAAGGAACTCTGACTCTCACTAACATGTAGGTGAGGCTACACACAGCATACAACACTATGTTCCAGGCTTGAACCGAGACTTCCTGTCTCATACTCGGAACGCATTAGAGTCTATCTGATCGGGACACAGCTATTCCGAACAAGTGATGTATTCTAGCAATGAAAAAAGCTTCCTCTGATTGGTTGAGTTAGAGGTTGTGACATCGTCTGCCCGCTTCTCTGACTCTCATTGCTAGAATACAATGCTTTCTCTGAATGGCTGAGCACCGATCAGATAGACTCTACTGTGTTCTGGGTATGAGACAGGAAGTCTCAGCTCAAACCCGGAACACAGTGCGGTATGCTGTATGTAGCCTCAGCTACATACAGTGTGTATACACAGCACATTCAGCGGCCTCATATGTTAGTACGGGACAGTTTGTTTGGGCCACCTTGGCCCAAACAAACTATGTAAAGTGTAACAAAAGTTGTACAAAGTGAGAAGTGACTAACAACAGTAAAAACCCGACAAAGGGTCCAACTCTTGCTCACTCTATTCAAACCTCAACATACCCTTTTAGAGAGAAGGCAAATAGTTACGGCTTTATCTTAACTGCTTCAATCTCAGCTGGCCTAGTAGGTCGTGGAGGCTCCAATTTTGGTTTCTCTGCAGAAGAATGGAGAAAAAAAAAACAATATGAAACCAATCAGTGTTAACATCATTTAGAAAAAAAGACAATATTCAGTAATGTGTGTCAAAGCCGCCTGGCATTTCTGGATTGCCTATTGATAAGCATGTTAGGCATTTGTCATCCTGTTTTCCACTGCATCAGAATACTATTTTAACAAGATGATTGCATTATATTTCTCCTCAACCTACCTAAGAATATTTAAAGTGATTGTAAGGCTTTGATAAAAAAAATAAAAAAAATAAACATATCATACTTACCTCCACTGTGCAGTTTGTTTTGCACAGAGTGGCCCCGATCCTCAAATTCTGGGGTCCCTAGTTGGCTCTTGCGGCTCCTCCCCGCATCGTATAACCCCCTAGGAGAAGCGCTTTCCTGGGGGGGTTACTTTGCGGGCGCACTACCCGAGTCCATCATTCGGCGTCCATAGACGCCAAATGTAGGACTCTGCCCCACCCCCCGTCGCCCACGTCATTGGATTTGATTGACAGCAGCGGGAGCCAATGGCTACGCTGCTATCAATCTATCCAATCAAGAGCCGAGAACCCTGGGCAGAGGGACAGCGCATCTCCACCAAGGGAAATTCCAGGGCTCAGGTAAGTAAAATGGGGGGCTGATCACTGCCAGTAGTTTTTCACCTTAATGCATAGGATGACAACCCCTTTAAATACCGGTGGCCTTTTCTAAAGCAGAAGCTATAAGCAGGAACCTGGAGGGACTTGCTGCTGTCCCCGGGTGATGGTTTACTAGTGTCATGACTACTACAGGTAAACTACAGATTTTTAATCTAAGAAGGTCTTAATTAGAGTGATGACAAATGCTAAATCAGCTAAGTGCTCTATACGATTGTGATTGTTACTAGAAGCACATGAGGACCAGATATACCAGAACGGCTAATCTCTTATTATCAGAAAAGGCACATAACTTACTTTTTGGTGGAGGTCGTTTGGGACGTTTGCGTTTGGGCTTGAGAGCTTTGGGCACAGGCTTGGGTGGGTGGTTGGTATCCAGCCTCGGGACCTGCAAAATCAGCTCCATGCGGGTTAAACATTAGCTCAGGAGGATATTCACCATGCTGAATCACCATCCATTTGCCATCAGCATATTCATCCCCAGGTTGATTCATACCATAGTGATACTCAGGAAGCTCCTCTTCGGCTTTAGGTGTTGGTTCTTCAGCCCAGGGAGGAACATATTCAGCATCAGCATCAGGGGCTATGTATTCAGCTCCGGGTTCTTCTAGAGTAAAAGATAAAAAAATACAGTTAAAATACATGAATTTTTATAAAATGTAGTAATACTTTTCTACTAGGAGAGCAGCATGTGACTAAATAAAATAATGTTGATGTATTTTGATCCTCGCCTGTTCCTGATATCCCATAACTAAAGTCTAGGAACTTGGTCACATGACTGCCTTCAGTAAAAGCCTTGATCTGCATTTCCTGCAGGCCAGGCAAGTATTTCAGGGGGTCTCTTAACATCTACAGTGAGTTGTCCCACTCATGCAAATTAAACTAGGAAACTAGGATCACTGATTGAGGGTCAGTAGCAACCAATGCTGCTGCACTAATGCAACCAGCTGCAGCCAATGAAATGTTAAAAGCGAGCACAGAAATTCTTGGTGGTAGAATATGCTATATGATATCATCAGGTCACAATGATCTAGTAATCGCCGTGGAGCCAGATTAGGTTATTAGATCAAGGGAAGCTTCCTCTATTGTGAATGGGCTGAATGTTTATATGCACTAGTAATGTTTACAAATATCATGTCTGTGACTGGTTCACATTGATTACAAGGTACAGAGACATTCTGATTGACTCTGTACATTGTGTCTCTAGTCTGAGCTGCACAGCCTTTCAGGAATGCACTGATAGCTCCAGAGGTTTAGTAGGCTGTGCACTATGACAGCTTATAAAATAATGCCCTCTTCAATAACAGCATGAGACTGACGCTTAAACTAGTGAAACATTATAAAGCTATCAGTAAAATCTCCGCCTTAGGGATTTACTAAGGCTGAGCCTTATGACTACCCTTTACTGTGTGCGGAATGTTTCATAAATTAAAGGAATAAATAAAACGTTCAACATACCCATATAGATGCAGGATTTAGATGCCCGATCTGAAAAGACTGTAAAGAAAAAAAAAAAAAAAAAAAAAAGGTCAGTAACAGAATAAAGTACAGTGAATTTAGGTTGGAACTAAAGTCTTTTGTATAACAGACTGCGTGTGGGCAGGCTATTATTGCAAAAGAGACATGCAATGTCATACATAGTGTTATTCACATATATTAACTATTGGTATTAATTTTCCTATCGGCGAAGCTTTGCCAAGATAATATTTAAAAGTTTGCATATGTTTATGGAAGATCATTTATTCAGAGTTTTTTTATATATAGATACCAAACATGTCACACTTTAAAATTGCGTATGCCCATAAATTTTACTATCCATAGGCAATGATTTAAAAGCCTTTACAGGTTACCACTTTAGATGTACAGACAAAGTCTAGTGCTGACGATCTGACATTTGCAGTGATCCCTCACATGTGTCGGACGTTCATAGTTTGCTTGCATTCAGGACTGACGCACGCATTCGACTTTGCACGCTAGCCTGGGGGGGGGGGGGGGGAGGCGAGGGCACTTTTAATTATTTTTTTTATTATTATTTTTTATTATTAGTTTATACAATTTTTTTTTTCCTCTATTAGTTGTAAGGCAGCCAATGTCTAACTAACCATCAACTAATGGAGAAGAATTGTACTCAAACATTTTTTTAGACGTCCAATTGTGAAAACTTTTTTTTTTTTTTATCAAATGATGGGTACCCAAACATGAATAATCCTATTGCTCAGGTTACAGGCATCAGCGTTACCATAAAATGCTTATTGTTAATGAAAGATATTGGGGATGATTTACTAAAGGCAAATAGACTGTGCAATTTTGCAAGTGCAATTGCACTCTGCAGGGGCATTTGTTTCAGAGCTTAGTAAATGAGGGGAAGCTCTGCTGACTTCCATCATTCAATCATATGCAAGCAAATATGTGGATTTTTTTTTCCCCTTGCATGCAAGCTTTATCTCATTTACTAAGCTCTTTCAGAATGCAACTGCACTTATAAAGTGCACATTCTCTTTGTCTTTAGTAAATCAACCCCAATGAATCGCAAGATGGAGTGGTTGCTTAACCAAATGCCGACCGACCCATGCACATTTACTGCGGCAGGGCGGAATCACCTGTACACGATTCTGCACTTCCGAGTCTGTGGTGCGATTGGGCACAACGAGAGCCAATCAGCGGGTCTAGCAGATGCAATGTCCACTGGGACCCGTCGATCGTTTGGGAGACAGGGAGAACAGTGATCTGCCTATGTAAACAAGGCAGATCACTGTTCTAAGACAAGGCAAGGCTGCGACGCTTTCTTCCTGGATCTCTGCCTTACCACAGTGAAAACACCCCCCACACAGTTAGCAAGCACTTCCTAGGAACCCATTTACCCCTTTGATCGCCTCTAATGCTAACCCTTTCCATGCCAGTGTCATTAGTACAGTGACAGTGCATACCCAGCTCTATATACCTAGCTGTATATACTACCTTGTACATACCCTGCTCCATATACCCCACTGAGAGGAGTGCATTACGGATCCAGTGTACACACATCTTTATTGCCAATGTTGCAGTAGTCTTTGTCCTATGGCCGTTCCGGGCCTGGTACCACGATCGCCTGTGCCAATCCCGTCTATTCCACGATCACTTTTTCCAAGTCCGCCTGTTCTGATCCTGCCTGTTCCAAGCCCGTGGGTATCACGATCACCTATTCCAAGCCTGTCTCTTCTGATCCTGCCTGTTCCAAGCCCGTGGGTATCACGATCACCTGTTCCAAGCCCGTGGGTATCACGATCACCTGTTCCGAGCCCGTGGGTATCACGATCACCTGTTCCAAGCACGTCTCTTCTGATCCTGCCTGTTCCAAGCCCATGGGTATCACGATCACCTGTTCCAAGCCCGTCTCCTCTGATCCTGCCTGTTTCAAGCGCGCCTCTTTCCATTTTGCGTATCTTGCGTCTTTTGCCTGGAGGTATGCCAACCGCTCTTCCAAAGCTCGTGTTTTTTTGGTCATTTCGGATCTGGTAAAATTTAAAAACAGAAACAAAAGTTGTAATCTGTATTCCTAAAGAAAATTTGAAATTTGGAAAGCACAAAAAAAATGTAAATGTTCTTACTTGAATGAAGGCGATCGAGACATAGATGAAAATGGTCAGAAGTACGAACACGCCATAACATATTAAAAATATTGGAGTCCTGCTTCCAATTGAGCCAAAGAAGTCTTCTTGTACTTTCTCCACTGCAGCTTTGAACTCCGCTAAAATAAAAAAATAAAAAAATAGAGAACATAATTTTCAGTTTTCTTTTACATAAAATGTTTGATCTTTATAAGAAATATATTCTGTATATCTGTCCTGGACAGGCACTTTCTATTGCTTTAGTTCATCCTCTATTAGTTGTAAGGCAGCCAATGTCTAACTAACCATCAACTAATGGAGAAGAATTGTACGCAAAAATTTTTTAGACGTCCAATTGTGAAAACTATTTTTTTTTTATCAAATGATGGGTACCCAAACATGAATAATCCTATTGCTCAGGTTACAGGCATCAGCGTTACCATAAAATCCTTATTGTTAATTAAAGATATTGGGGATGATTTACTAAAGGCAAATAGACTGTGCAATTTTGCAAGTGCAGTTGCACTCTGCAGGGGCATTTGTTCCAGAGCTTAGTAAATGAGGGGAAGCTCTGCTGACTTCCATCATCCAATCATATGCAAGCAAATATGTTGATATTTTTTTTTCCTTGCATGCAAGCTTCATCTCATTTACTAAGCTCTTGCAGATTCTCTTTGCCTTTAGTAAATCAACCCCAATGAATCTCAAGATGGAGTGGTTGCTTAACCAGATGCCGACCGACCCATGCACATTTACTGCGGCAGGGCGGAATCACCTGTACATGATTCTGCACTTCCGAGTCTGTGGTGCGATTGGACAGAACGTGAGCTAATCAGTGGGTACAGCAGATGCGATGTCTGCCGGGACCCGCCGATCGTTTGGGAGACAGGGAGCACGGCGATCTGCCTATGTAAACAATGCAGATTTTTTTTTTTTTTTTTTTTAGAGGGCTTTTTCTGTAATAAGCAAAGGTTGCATTCACACTATGGTAGCACATTACAGCATGTGAAATTGCATCTTGTGCTTGAAAATATGAAACATAAAAAAGCGTGTCACAGTTGCAGGTGCACATTTTTTTTTTTGCAAGCCAAACCTGTGAAAAAAAAGGTGCATGAGCAAGTTTGTTGCACTTGTACGTAGGGGAGCCCAGTCAAATGATTGGCCTGCCCCATGCATATAGTGCAACACCACAAAAAAAAAGAAAGCACATATGATAGTGTGCATGGATGGGCCCTATAGGAAAAAAGATAGGATTTCTGTGTCTCTGTTATAAATTTTAAAAGTTAATTTATCCACAAAGTCTATAGCTACATAGGTTAATGTGGGCTTGTTTTAAAGCCGAACTCCAGCTTTTGATACACTTTACATGTGGCCTTTTCTAAAGCAGAAGCTATAAGCAGGAACCTGGAGGGACTTGCTGCTGTCCCCGGGTGATGGTTTACTAGTGTCATGACTACTACAGGTAAACTACAGATTTTTAATCTAAGAAGGTCTTAGAGTGATGACAAATGCTAAATCAGCTAAGTGCTCTATACAATTGTGATTGTTACTAGAAGCACATGAGGACCAGATATACCAGAACGGCTAATCTCTTATTATCAGAAAAGGCACACAACTTACTTTTTGGTGGAGGTCGTTTGGGACGTTTGCGTTTGGGCTTGAGAGCTTTGGGCACAGGCTTGGGTGGTTGGTATCCAGCCTCGGAACCTGCAAAATCAGCTCCATGCGGGTTAAACATTAGCTCAGGAGGATATTCACCGTGCTGAATCGCCATCCATTTGCCATCAGCATATTCATCCCCAGGTTGATTCATACCATAGTGATACTCAGGAAGCTCCTCTTCGGCTTTAGGTGTTGGTTCTTCAGCCCAGGGAGGAACATATTCAGCATCAGCATCAGGGGCTATGTATTCGGCTCCGGGTTCTTCTAGAATAAAAGATAAAAAAATACAGTTAAAATACAAATTTTTGTAGCTTTGATTTAGTTTAAAAGCTAACACACATTTTTATAAATTGTAGTAATACTTTTCTACTAGGAGAGTAGCATGTGACGAAAATAAAATAATGTTGATGTATTTTGATCCTCACCTGTTCCTGATATCCCATAACTAAAGTCTAGGAACTTGGTCACATGACTGCCATCAGTAAAAGCCTTGATCTGCATTTCCTGCAGGCCAGGCAAGTATTTCAGGGGGTCTCTTAACATCTACAGTGAGTTGTCCCACTCATGCAATTAGGGCAAATTAAACTAGGATCACTAATTGAGGGTCAGTAGCAACCAATTCTGCTGCTGCACTAATGCAACCAGCTGCAGCCAATGAAATGTTAAAAGCAAGCACAGAAATTCCTGGTGGTAGAATGTGCTATATGATATCATCAGGTCACAATGATCTAGTAATCGCCGTGGAGCCAGATTAGGTTATTAGATCAAGGGGAGCTTCCTCTATTGTGAATGGGCTGAATGTTTATATGCACTAGTAATGTTTACAAATATCATGTCTGTGACTGGTTCACAGTGATTACAAGGTACAGAGACATTCTGATTGACTCTGTACAATCAGGTAATGCAGTGCTGTATTACAGAAAAATGGCCTGGTCATGGGAGGGGGGTTGTAAATCTTCCAGAGCTGAAGTGGTTAAAGTGCAGCAGTGCCCAAAATATGGATATAAAATGATTTACATATTCTGAACAATCAGTAAAAGACATCATCGCTGCCCTTTCTAGATGCTTTTTCTATAAAGTAATTAATTCTTAAAAAAATCACAGCAAAGAGCCTGAACCCGAAATGTGTTTTTTTTTTTTTTTTAGAGGGCTTTTTCTGTAATAAGCAAAGGTTGCATTCACACTATGGTAGCACATTACAGCATGTAAAATTGCATCTTGTGCTTGAAATTATGAAACATAAAGTGTGTCACAGTTGCAGGTGCACATTTTTTTTTGCAAGCCAAACGTGTGAAAAAAAAGGTGCATGAGCAAGTTTGCTGCACTTGTACGTAGGGGAGCCCAGTCAAATGATTGGCCTGCCCCATGCATATAGTGCAACACCACAAAAAAAAGAAAGCAAATATGATAGTGTGCATGGATGGGCCCTATAGGAAAAAAGATAGGATTTCTGTGCCTCTGTTATAAATTTTAAAAGTTAATTTCTCCACAATGTCTATAGCTACATAGGTTAATGTGGGCTTGTTTTAAAGCCGAACTCCAGCTTTTGATACACTTTACATAGTTCATTTGGGCCAAGCTGGCCCAAAGGAACTCTGACTCTCACTAACATGTAGGTGAGGCTACACACAGCATACCACACTATGTTCCAGGCTTGAACCGAGACTTTCTGTCTCATACTCGGAACGCATTAGAGTCTATCTGATCGGGACACAGCTATCCCGAACAAGTGATGTATTCTAGCAATGAAAAAAGCTTCCTCTGATTGGTTGAGTTAGAGGTTGTGACATCATCTGCCCGCTTCTCTGACTCTCATTGCTAGAATACAATGCTTTCTCTGAATGGCTGAGCACCGATCAGATAGACTCTACTGTGTTCTGGGTATGAGACAGGAAGTCTCAGCTCAAACCCGGAACACAGTGCGGTATGCTGTATGTAGCCTCAGCTACATACAGTGTGTATACACAGCACATTCAGCGGCCTCATATGTTAGTACGGGACAGTTTGTTTGGGCCACCTTGGCCCAAACAAACTATGTAAAGTGTAACAAAAGTTGTACAAAGTGAGAAGTGACTAACAACAGTAAAAACCCGACAAAGCACCTCAACCCCAAGATCGGTTACCGACCCCGGCTCCCAACCAGGGAAGAACATTCCGGAGCTTTTCCGCTCTCAGAAATAGGGAAAGCACGAGGCGCCGCCAGTGCAACAGGCCCCACAGGCCTCATCCCCCATCTCCCACTGCAGCGGTAGTTCTGCCTCGGGGATGGATTACAGCGACAGCCTCGCTCACCCCCCGAGCCTCCTTGACCTGCAAAACGATCTACAAAAAGTCGCCCTGGACATTAGACACACCATCACGGCTGCCATATCCGACCTGAAGGCGGACATCCAAACCATGACTCACAGGCTAACGGATGTGGAACAAGCCTCCCAAGCACAAGCAGTAGCCATCAGGCAGGTACAAAAAACGTACGATGCCCAACTACCGCACATATTCGAGCTCCACCGCCAAGTGGAGGACCTCGACAACAGGGGGCGCCGTCACAACGTACGGGTGAGAGGGGTACCGGAGAGTATCGAAACCCCGGGATTACTGCAAGCAATCTGCACTATATTTAATGACCTACTTGACCGCCCGGTGGATACCCCTATTGAGATGGAAAGATTCCATCGTGCACTCAGACCCCCACCTCGGGACACTGAACCACCAAGAGACATTGTATGTTGCATAGTGAATTTCCCCCTGAAGGAGGAAATACTACGCAAAGCCAGACTGAGGGGCCGCATTTTGTTTAACGGCTCTGAAATCAAGTTGTTCCAGGGCCTATCGCAAATTACGTTACAGAACCGAAGATCCCTACGCCCCCTGCTGGACGTCCTTCGCAATCGCAACATACCATATCGTTGGAAGTTCCCATTCTCCCTGTCGGCCACAGCCAGAGGGCGCACTGCCATACTCCGAACCCCTGATGACCTTCCAGCCTTCTGTGAACAACTCGACATCCCGAACATGGACCTTCCGGATTGGTGTTCCTTCTACTTCCCGTCGGAGCCGTGGAAGCAAGTTATGATCAACCCATCGCCAAAATCACAAAGACAAAGATCCAGACGACGCGGACTGTAACTTTCATCCACGGAGAACCGCCTATCACGCCGGGACCACTTCTCCCGCAGCCCGAATCATGCCACACCGAGACGGGATCGTCAGGAGGCGTGAACAAGCAACCGCAGCAATCATAAGGCTTCTCGTGTGGTCAAGTAAGTGACATTGTTTTTGTTTGCACCTCAGGGACCCCGCTACCTATACTGGACTGTCTCCTGATCCGTGAGACTCTTCAACGGCAGTCTATAACCACCGCACAGCTCCTGTAATTCCGTCCTGCCAGACCCTACCGGATCATCGTGAGTAACTACCATTTTTGTCCAGACTGTCACTTTTGATGTAAGCAACAGACCACCTAAGACCCCAAGTTATTGTCCCAGTGCCAGCGCCTCCGGAACTTGAGTCAAACGCATAGACGAGTAACTTTATGTCTGAAAATGTCATCTTTAAAGAGAGAGGAGTGGAGGTAGAGTAGCAACCTGGTTGCATGACCAAATGAGGGCTTTCTGGTTCTTATACATCTCAAATGCTTATGCCTGAGTCCAGGACCCGGGGGGTGACACCTCACCATCCACTGACCCATGATATTCTCCCTCTAAGCAGACTGTGACGAACGATATGCATGCATAATACCCGGTCATATCATATCTGACTAGTAACCCTAGTCCTAAACTTATTGATCTGAATGAGGTGTCGCCCCTTAGGCCTCTCGTCTCTTTATGCTCTAACATTAGATAATGCGCTTAAGGTATCATTGCTTTACTGGCCAGGTACTACGCTTGAACAGGCTATATGCATACTGACAAAGGCCGACCAGGTAGCGAATAATCGCTCCCCCCCGAACCCCCTTGAACCACCTACTTTAACGACCAACTCGACCACCAGGACATAGATGGACTCCATGCATGTTCCATAAGATGCCTTCTTTACAGTCACGTGCACCACTGGACGGCTAACTAAACCCAGTGATACATGGACCACTAGTCTGGCGCACATGTTCAAACCTAGCCTGCCATTAGCAGTTCAGTTGCAGGAGATTTTTACTAATCCACGGGTCCCTGTAGAGGAAGTCAGGAGACGGAGATGAGTTCTAGCGTGCCTATAGCTCAACTCCCGATCCCTTCAACTGTCTTCTAAATTTTTGCTCTATGTTATATGAGTTGTGAACAACCTCATAGCACACTAACAGATGTGATATGTTGTACTACTACTGTTTAAATGGTTTCTAGTTAACCCCTTCACATTGCTTACCATACCGAGAAGCCTCTTTTACACTCAGGTTTGTGTTACTGACCAAGGTGGCTATGATCTTAATGCCCACCTTTAGATTTCTCGAAACTTCCCTTTTTGAGCCCCCAGAGTCCTCACGGGTGCACTGGCATCCAATCCCTCCCAGTACACAGTTCCCCACACAGCAGTCCACAAGGACGTTTGCTGACCAGCCAGTTGTACTTTCTACGGTGGACTAGACTTTCTAGATCCACCTCTGGTACCCCCTTTTTGTTACCTGTGTAACCCACATTACCCCTTCCCCCCCCTTCTTTCTGTTCCTCCTCCCTCTCTCTCCCCCTTCCCCCTAATTCCTCCTCACTCTCCGCTAAACCCACCCCCTTCTTCACGACAGCTCTTCTTCCTCACCCTCTTGGGGTCACCTCTCCACCCACTAACACTCTCAGCCCTACCACTTACTGAACTACGCGATAACCCATTACTCACAATGCAGGATACTCGATCGTTCGAACAGCAGCTCTCTTTGAAATGCGTCTCACTGAATGTTAAGGGACTGAACACACCTGAAAAGAGGTCGCAGATCCTATCCGAACTAACCAAACACAGAGCACACTTTCTTTTCCTCCAGGAGACGCACTTCAAAACGGATGCTACCCCCAAACTGATGAACCACACGTATAGGACCGCTCTCCATGCCACAAACCCGAACGCCAAGACCAAAGGAGTGACCATTTTAATCTCCAAACATGCTAATTTCACACTATCAGACTCATTAATAGACCCTGAAGTCAGATATCTATTTATCAAAGGCACCTACAGGGATAGGCCCCTCACACTGGTCTCCTTCTTTAGAAAGATAGGCGACCTCTTGTCGGCTTTTCAGAAAGGTTTGGTCCTATTGGGAGGAGACTTCAATGTCCCTCTCAATCCGATCCTAGACACATCTTCAGGCTCCTCCTCCCTTCCCTTCAGGGCGCTTAAACAGATCAAACTGCAGATGCAGAGCCTTACTCTACATGACACTTGGCGTACCCTGCATCCGGGCGACAAAGATTATACCTTCTACTCCCCCCCACACCAAAAGTACTCCAGGATAGATTACTTTTTCCTTTCCCAAGCTGACCTATCCTTCCTAACCCGAGCCTCAATAGAACCGATGTTTCTCTCTGACCACAACCCTATCACGATCACCCTTACTTTCCCTGACTCAACCAAAAAGACGAGGTCCTGGCGACTTAACGCCTCGCTGCTGAAAGACCCAGTCGCAGTGTCCCAGATTCAAACATCCATTCAACATTACTTCACTGAAAATGACTCCCATGAGACAACGCCTGTAACTCTCTGGGAAGCCCACAAGTGTGTCGTCAGGGGGAGACTCATCTCACTAGCTGCGGAGGCTAAAAAAAGACAACAAGGTCTAATTAACGACCTGATAAAAAAAATCAAACACCTAGAAACGGCCCATAAACATTCAACATCCCTACAAACTCTCCAAGACTTGACCTTCACTCGCTCCCTGCTACTAGACGAACTAGGCAAACACACACGGCGAAGGTATGTCCTGAAACAGCGGGTCTTTTAAGAACAGGGCAATAAAAGTGGGAGACTACTAGCCCGCACAATACAGAATGCCAAATCATCCTCCACGGTACACCACATTCGCGATCGCCACGGCACGCTACACTCTAAAAATGATGACATAGCTAAACAGTTTGAGTCCTTTTATTCTAATTTGTATAATTTGACACAAGAGAAGCAGACCCCTGAAGCAGCTGACCTCAGGAAAACAAAACTCAGAAAATACGTAGGCGAGTTCTCCCCCAAACCAATTACCCCTCAACAGGCAGACTTCATCAGTGGCCCCATCGAAGCGGAGGAACTTGCGGTTGCCATGAAACAAATGAAGACAGGCAAGAGCCCGGGTCCGGATGGGTTGTCACTCATTTACTATAAAACCTTCTCTGAGACACTATCCCCCAAACTTTTATCCACATTCAATTCCCTAGCAGATCCGTCCTCACAACCTGGTAGGATGTTGGAAGCACACATTGCTGTGATCCCGAAGGAGGGCAAGGATCCTACACAGGTTGCCAATTATAGACCCATTTCCCTCCTCAATACAGACATTAAGCTATATGCAAAAATCTTAGCAAATCGCCTTCTCCCCTTCCTACCCTCACTGATATCACCTGACCAGGTGGGCTTCATCCCCGGTAGAGAAGCCAGGGACAATACCACCAGAACACTTAACCTACACCATTGGCTGACATCTACAAGGACACAGGGCTTTCTTCTCTCTCTGGATGCGGAGAAGGCGTTTGACAGAGTGACCTGGGACTATATTTCCCTCTGCGAAAGTCAAAGTCAACGGTCACCTGTCGGACGCCTTCTCTATTTCCAATGGGACGCGAACTGCGAATTTAAAGTAGCAGCGTTTGCAGATGACATTCTCCTTTCCTTGAAATCCCCACGTATCTCCCTCCCTAATCTATTAGACGATATACATCACTTTGGATCCCTCTCGGGCTTCAAGATTAATTATGCCAAATCACACGCGCTCAATATATCCCCCCCCCCCCCCAGGAGGTTACCCATTGTAAAGACTCGTTCCCATTTACATGGAAAAGTGATTACATCACATACCTGGGCACCCAAATCACCACAAGCCTGTCAGACCTCTTCAGGTGCAACTTCCAGTCTACCCTCTCTAAGATCCAGAAGGATCTGCAGGATTGGGCAAACCTAAACATATCTTGGTTCGGACGCTCAGCTCTTATCAAGATGGTGATACTTCCACGAATGTTATATCTCATGCAGACAATCCCCATCCACTTACCGCCATCTTTCTTTAAATCTTATCGACAAGCGTGTACAGCATTTATATGGAGTAATAACTCCCCACACATTAAATATACCCGTCTTACGCGAACCAAAACATCAGGGGGTATTGGCCTACCTGACCTGCATAAGTATTACCTCACGTGCCAACTTGCTAGGATAGTGGACTGGAAAGTGCACAGAAGACAAAAAACTTGGGTGCCTTTGGAGAACGCTTTTTCTCCTATCCCTCTGCACTCGCTGCCCTGGATTGCAGCAAAACACTGGCCACTTTCATTAAAAGCCCATCCGCTTATACACCCATCCTTAACAGCTCTCAAATCTTTACTAGGCTCAGCAAACTTCACCTCACACCCCGGACCATTAACCCCCCTACGGGGCAACCCAGATTTCCCTCCTGGGGAAGTGCAGTCTTTCCTGGTGAACGAATGGCCCCAGGTAGATCTGCTAGCCCATCATTTGATACACAAGGGACAGATCAGGTCTTTTGAAAATCTAGTTGCCCAATCCCAGACTGAGTCATTCCCATTTTGGACCTATAGACAACTCCGACATTTTCTTCTCTCACACAACCCGGTAACTACCTGGAATAGGCAACTCACACCGTTTGAAGCCTTATGCTCCCAAACATCGCCACAAAGACACGTGATGTCCTACATCTACACCCTACTCCAAGGAGCTCTAGACAGGGGGACTACAGATGACATAAACCGTGTATCTTGGGAGAAAGAACTAAACGTATCCCTCTCAGACGACAATTGGGCAGACATCTACACATATGCACACAAAGGGACAATGAATGTGGCAGTACAAGAGAATGGATATAAGATCATCCCCAAGTGGTACAGAACTCCTGAACGCCTACACAAATTTTCTGCAACTACCCCGAACACATGTTGGAGGTGCAAATCTCATGTGGGCTCAATGCTCCACATCTGGTGGGAGTGCGCCCTCCTTCAACCTTACTGGAGGGAGGTGCATTCTCTCATAGAACAAATCACCACCTACACTTTGAATTTCGAGCCAACTCAATACCTTCTACACTACACCACCTTACCCAAACGAGCCTACTACAAATCATTGGCCATGTTCATGGTCAATGCCGCCAGACTTTGTAACCCCGTACACTGGAGATCAACAACACCCCCATCAATTAGAGAATGGTTTCAAAGAATCTCCAGAACTGAAGAAATAGAGGAACTGATTCATACCTCGCAAGAGAGAATGCACAAATTCACGAATACCTGGGCCTGTTGGACCCATTTCAAATCCTCTGAGAAATACAAATCTTACTTTCCCAACGGACGGACCGATGCCTAAGAAACATACTTAGTCCGTAACTGACCCTCCTTGTCCTCCTTCGGAGGACCCAGCTTAGTGGAGAGGTGACCCCCTTCTACTCCCTACCCTTCCCCTCTTTACCCCATCCTGACCTTTCTTCTGTTTTCCATCCCCTCCCCCTATCTCTTCTGCGCCTCCTTTCCCTATGACAATAACCTACCCGCTTACTGACGGCAAGGGATTCTCTGTCGGGCTGAAGATTTAAGGGGATTAATAAGACAGAACCATAGTTGGACCTGGTGATATTGGTCCCATTGGTATTATATATGTTCAATACTATCCCTGATCTTCAACACAAGCACTACTATGTGTATAAGCTTAACAATGTTTGCATGTCATCAACCCTTTTATGTTGTAACTGTATAACATTACTGGAACCTGAATCCCGTTGTACATTGTACTCTGTTCAAGTGTTTGCTGATTTTTGTTTGTTCAATAAAAATTTTTGTGGAAAAAAAAAAAAAACCCGACAAAGGGTCCAACTCTTGCTCACTCTATTCAGACCTCAACATACCCTTTTAGAGAGATGGCAAATAGTTACGGCTTCATCTTAACTGCTTCAATCTCAGCTGGCCTAGTAGGTTGTGGAGGCTCCAATTTTGGTTTCTCTGCAGAAGAATGGAGAAAAAAAAAAAAACAATATGAAACCAATCAGTGTTAACATCATTTAGAAAAAAAGACAATATTCAGTAATGTTTGTCAAAGCCGCCTGGCATTTCTGGATTGCCTATTGATAAGCATGTTAGGCATTTGTCATCCTGTTTTCCACTGCATCAGAATACTATTTTAACAAGATGATTGCATTATATTTCTCCTCAACCTACCTAAGAATATTTAAAGTGATTGTAAGGCTTTGATAAAAAATAAAAAAAATAAACATATCATACTTACCTCCACTGTGCAGTTTGTTTTGCACAGAGTGGCCCCGATCCTCGAATTCTGGGGTCCCTAGTTGGCTCTTGCGGCTCCTCCCCGCATCGTATAACCCCCTAGGAGAAGCGCTTTCCTGGGGGGGTTACTTTGCGGGCACACTACCCGAGTCCATCATTCGGCGTCCATAGACGGCAAATGTAGGACTCTGCCCCACCCCCCGTCGCCCACGTCATTGGATTTGATTGACAGCAGCGGGAGCCAATGGCTACGCTGCTATCAATCTATCCAATCAAGAGCCGAGAACCCTGGGCAGAGGGACAGCGCATCTCCACCAAGGGAAATTCCAGGGCTCAGGTAAGTAAAATGGGGGGCTGATCACTGCCAGTAGTTTTTCACCTTAATGCATAGGATGACAACCCCTTTAAATACCGGTGGCCTTTTCTAAAGCAGAAGCTATAAGCAGGAACCTGGAGGGACTTGCTGCTGTCCCCGGGTGATGGTTTACTAGTGTCATGACTACTACAGGTAAACTACAGATTTTTAATCTAAGAAGGTCTTAATTAGAGTGATGACAAATGCTAAATCAGCTAAGTGCTCTATACGATTGTGATTGTTACTAGAAGCACATGAGGACCAGATATACCAGAACGGCTAATCTCTTATTATCAGAAAAGGCACACAACTTACTTTTCGGTGGAGGTCGTTTGGGAGGTTTGCGTTGGGGCTTGGTAGGTTTGGGTACAGACTTGGGAGGTTGGTATCCAGCCTCAGGACATGCAAAATCAGCTCCATTAGGCATTAACATGAGCTCAGGAGGATTGTCACCATAGTCGGCTCCGGGTTTTTCTAGAATAAAAGATAAAAAAATACAGTTAAAATACACATTTTTGTAGCTTTGATTTAGTTTAAAAGCTAACACAAATTTTTATAAATTGTAGTAATACTTTTCTACTAGGAGAGCAGCATGTGACGAAAATAAAATAATGTTGATGTATTTTGATCCTCGCCTGTTCCTGATATCCCATAACTAAAGTCTAGGAACTTGGTCACATGACTGCCATCAGTAAAAGCCTTGATCTGCATTTTCTGCAGGCCAGGCAAGTATTTCAGGGGGTCTCTTAACATCTACAGTGAGTTGTCCCACTCATGCAAATTAAACTAGGATCACTGATTGAGGGTCAATAGCAACCAATGCTTCTGCACTAATGCAACCAGCTGCAGCCAATGAAATGTTAAAAGCGAGCACAGAAATTCTTGGTGGTAGAATATGCTATATGATATCATCAGGTCACAATGATCTAGTAATCGCCGTGGAGCCAGATTAGGTTATTAGATCAAGGAGAGCTTCCTCTATTGTGAATGGGCTGAATGTTTATATGCACTAGTAATGTTTACAAATATCATGTCTGTGACTGGTTCACAGTGATTACAAGGTACAGAGACATTCTGATTGACTCTGTACATTGTGTCTCTAGTCTAAGCTCTGCACTATGACAGCTTATAAAATAATGCCCTCTTCAATAACAGCATGAGACTGACACTTAAACTAGTGAAACATTATAAAGCTATCAGTAAAATCTCCGCCTTAGGGATTTACTAAGGCTGAGCCTTATGACTACCCTTTACTTTGTGTGGAATGTTTCATAAATTAAAGGAATAAATAAATAAAACGTTCAACATACCCATATAGATGCAGGATTTAGATGCCCGATCTGAAAAGACTGTAAAGAAAAAAAAAAAGAAGGTCAGTAACAGAATAAAGTACAGTGAATTTAGGTTGGAACTAAAGTCTTTTGTATAACAGACTGCGTGCGGGCAGGCTATTATTGCAAAAGAGACATGCAATGTCATACATAGTTTTATTCACATATATTAACTATTGGTATTAATTTTCCTATCGGCGAAGCTTTGCCCAGTTAATAGTTTAAAGTTTGCATACGTTTATGGAAGATCATTTATTCAGAGTTTTTTTATACATAGATACCAAACATGTCACACTGTAAAATTGCGTATGCCCATAAATTTTACTATCCATAGGCAATGATTTAAAAGCCTTTACAGGTTACCACATTAGATGTACAGAGAAAGTCTAGTGTCCTCGATTTGACATTTGCAGTGATCCCTCACATGTGTCGGACGTTCATAGTTTGCTTGCATTCAGGACTGACGCACGCATTCGATTTTGCACGCTAGCATGGGGGGCGGGGGGAGCGAGGGCACTTTTAATTATTTTTTATTATTTGTTTATACTATTTTTTTTTTTTACACTGTCGCTTTAAATTATTTATTTTCTTATGACTTTTATTGTAAATGGTAAACATATATTAAGATTAGTGGTGATAGGTGGTGACACATTGTGTGTAGGGGGAAAAAATAAATAAACAAAAACACAATGGTAGGGGAGAAAAAACTCAAATAAATAGTGACAAAAATTGTATATTATGTGTGTCAGTGCAACCATAAATTACTTAAAATTGGATTGGGTTAAGAGTAAATAAGCAAGTATTATTACCTTGAGTGTGGGTGGAAGTAGGTTTATCAATAATAATAAAGTATGTGACCTAGCTGCAGTTATGCATGTTAGGTAAAGGCTCTATGAACAGAAATAAGAGCCAAAATTAAATATTGGGTATAATTGTTAATTTTAGATTAAATATACTTATTCGTTACAGCTTAAATCGATTTAGAGCTTATTACAACAAAAAAGTCGGTTATCCTATATGGAAAATGCTGTACTTACATTGAGCAATATCTATGCAGGTTCTTCAGCTAGTATGCCATTACCGGCAGCTCCCGCGCGCATGCGCAGGAGTGACATCATCGCAGCTCCAGCCAATCACATCGCCGGAGTCCTCGATACTTGGAAGTGACCCTCGGGAGAGATGTAGCCAGCTGGAGCGATGTACGAGGACCACTGCGGGGGATTCGATCTAAGGTGAGTATTTCATAAGGAGCTAGTATACTATGTATACTAGCTCATAATGCCTTTGTCTTGTTTTTTTTTTTTTTATGTGGGTTTACAACCACTTTAAAAGAGGCACATCTAAGTATGCAGGCATCTGGGGTAAAGCTGTCCACGTAGACCATCCTCCGCCCTGCCGGCTCTCATTGCTGTCAGCCTGCAATCATGACAGGGAAGACTAACCTGCAGTAGAGAAATCTGAAAGCGAGGCTTGAAGAGCTCGTGGAGTGCAGCGTGGAAGGGATGACGTCGATGGCGGTGCGGAGGACGGTCTATGTGGACAGCTTTACTCCGGATGCCTGTATACTTAGATGTGCCTGTTTTAGTCATCAACCATGTGAGTTGCTAAATGTTGTACCTTCATTAAATGCAGGGCTCGAGTCCTGCAGGAATGCATGGGAACGGCGCTCCTGTACTTTTTCCACAGCAGGAACGCAGTTCCCGTTAGCAGCCACTTCCTGCAGGATTGGCATTTGAATTATGCAAGCTGTGTGGCAGCTCGCAATAGTAAGTGCCGATTGAGGCCGTAAATTTCAGGCCATTTTTGGGCTGCCCGTAAATGTCCGTTACAGGCAGCGGTACCCATAAAAGTGTGAAGGGGACAAAGGTAGACATTACTAGGGGGGGGGGGGGGGGGTTAAGGGGACAAAGGTGGACATTACTGGGGGGAGGGGTGAAGGGGGCAGTGGTGGACATTACTGGGGAGGAGGTGAAGGGGGCAGAGGTGGACATTACTAGGGGGGTGAAGGGGATAGAGGAGGACATTACTGTGGGGGGGAGGTGAAGGGGCAGAGGAGTACATTACTGTGGGCGGGAGGTTAAGGGTCAGTGGACATTATTGGTGGGGGGGGGGGGGGGGTGAAGGAGACAGAGGTGGACATTACTGGGGGGGTGAAGGGGGCAGAGGTGGACATTACTGGGGGGGTGAAGGGGGCAGAGGTGGACATTACTGGGGGGATGAAGGGTGCAGAGATGGACATTACTGGGGGGAGGTGAAGGGGGCAGAGGTAGGCATTACTAAGGGGAGGGGGGTTGAAGGGGGCAGAGAAGGAGAGTGCTGTGGGGGCAGGGCTCGAGTCCTGCAGGAATGCATGGGAACACACTTTATTTTTGAGGTGGGTGGGAATCTTGGGTGAGTTCCCACACTTTTTTCCCCAGGACTTGACCCCTGGTTAAATACAACCATATTGCTACACTTAGAGGCGCCCCTCTTCTCTTTTATACTCAGTTGTGACGTGACGTATATCGAGGTATCGCTCGTTTATCAAGTCAAAGCGTATAAAAAAAATTAGCTTGTCTTGCAAAACACTCTCAGACCAAGTTACTCTTAATCCAATGTTTAACAGTACATTCATTTCTAACATTATTTTCTCGACACAAACCCATCCTTTATATTTTACCCAAAAAATTGGGTATAATATTGTGTTTGTTTGCACTAAAATTATTTTTAGTGTATTTCTTCCTGAAAATATGCATTTGACGAATGCAAAAATATTGTGTGACATAAAAATTTTGAACTTCTGCCATATTATTCCAGTGTCAGAAAATATATAATTGCCTGGGGGGTTTAAGGTCATTTCTAGGAACAACAAAAAATGCAGATTTTAATATGTGTGCTAAAAATTTAAAAATTGCCCCCCGTAGACAAGTTCCTAAACACATTTCAAACATTTTCTGATCTCATGCGATACTTTGAACCATTTAATATAATAACATGTTACTAAAAATGACACTAACCACTCCAGTTCCTGGGAGTGTTCCACTTTCCACTCTCTGTTTGTATTTGAAATAGGGCATGATAGTCTGTGACTTGCTTACTAGACAACACCTAATTATATCACAAAGATCAACTATTTAGGATTCAGTCACCAATGATATACAGTGCCTACAATAATGGACATCTGTGCTGCAGTGGCGGCTGGTGCTCAAGATTTTTTGGGGGGGCGCAAACAATACTGAAAAAATCTGAAAAATACTGAAACAAAAACAACATTTGCAGCCACTGTGCCCATCAAATGCAGCCACTGTGCCCCATCACATGCAGCCACTGTGCCCCATCACATGCAGCCACTGTGCCCCATCACATGCAGCCACTGTGCCCCATCAAATGCAGCCACTGTGCCCATCAAATGCAGCCACTGTGCCCATCAAATGCAGCCACTGTGCCCATCAAATGCAAACATTGTGCCCCATCAAATGCAGCCACTGTGCCTATCAAATGCAACCACTGTGCCCGTGAAATGCAGCCACTGTGCTCATCATATGCAGCCTCTGTGCCCAAGAAATGCAGCCACTGTGCCCATGAAATGCAGACACTGTGCCCATCATATGCACCCACTGTGCCCATAAAATGCAGCCTCTGTGCCCATCATATGCAGCCTCTGTGCCCATCATATGCAGCCACTGTGCCCCCCCACCCACGCACTCGCTGTCTGACTAGCACTTACCCCATTTTGGTGGCGGTCAGGCAGCGGGTGACAGTGGCAAGCTGTGGGATGGGTAGATGGCTCCTGTGTCCTCTGTGCTCTAGGGGCCCGGCTGCAGAGAGGCCAGGGCCCGCTGGTTAGGCAGGAACCCCTGCGGCAAGAAACTCAGGGCTATGGGCCCCAGATTCGGAGCTATAGCCTCAATAGCCACCCCCTAGCAACGCCACTGTCTGGTTCAATGCACTTTCCCAGGGAAAGGAGAATACTTGCCTTTGAGATCATAATACTGACTGATTAGTTGTTGAATCAACCTGGCAATAGTGGAACAAGAGGTCTGTGCTGAGTCTGTGAGGACCATTCCTTACTACTCATGGACCACCCACAATGTACTATGGACAGGCGGCCTGTACAGGCACAGCGACATACTAGTGTGTCACTGCTTGTTTCCGGGTCTAGGGTGTGGGTTTGTACACAGCGGGAGGTTGTCAGCAGGTCCCGGCCAAGGATTTATGGCTGGGATCTGCTGATTGGCTATGTCCAATCACAGCCCAGAGCCCTGTGTTGACAATCTGTACAGAGAGAATAATCTCTCTGTTTCCTCTCCCTGCAAAGGAGGGAGAAGAAACAAAGGGATATTTGATAAAAAGCAACACACATTACACAAATGAACACTTGTTAGGCACACATTTAACACCTGGATTACCCAAGATGTTAACCCCTACATTAGTACAGTGACAGTATTATCACTAATCACTGTATTAGTGTCACTGGTGATGTCAGTGGCAGTTAGTCAGTTCCCACTCAATGTCAGTTAGGGGTTTAAGCTGGAGAGTGCAAACTCAGTCTCACTTCTGCATAGCTTCCAGGTTTTATTGGCAAAGCTTTATTGAACAAGCTGAGGTTAGAAGCTGATTGGTTTCTCTGCAGAAGTGAGACTGATTTTGCACTCTCCAGCTTTAGTAAATCAACCCCTGTCAGATTGCCTGCCACATTATCGCAGTCCCATTATAGGTCGCTGATCACCACCATTAGTAGTATACAAAAAAAAAATCCACTACATATCCCATAGTTTGTAGATGCTATAACTTTCATGCAAACTAATCAATATACACTTATTGGGATTTTATTTACCAAGACATGTAGCAGAATACATTTTGGCCTATATTTATGAAGAAATTCGATTTTTTCATGTTTTTATCGGGTAAGTTTTATAACAGAAAGTAAAAAATATATACCACATTTTCCGGTGTATAAGGCGACCCGGCATATAAGACGACCCCCTAATCTTACAGTTTTAAAAGCGTTTTTGTCCTTTACTTACCGTATAAGACGACACGGCTTCCGAGGCTTCATATTTCTTCCTTCTTCCTGCTTTTGCTGGAGCCAATCATGGCAAGCGATGTATTCTATTAATGAATACAAAGCCTGCTTGGATTGGCAGAGGCTGTAACATCATCAGCCCGCGCCTCTCTGACTCTCAAAGCCAATCCGAGCAGGCTACAGAGTAGCCTTCTCAGGATGGCAGAGGTTGTTACTGCAATCCGAGCAGGCTCTGTATTCATTTGAATACATCGCTCACCGGGATTGGCTCAGCGGTATATACTGTATGTAGCCGAAGCTACATACAGTATTATCGAACACCCAGCAGGCATCCGAGAGGCTGACCCGGCGTATAAGACGACCCCTGCTTTTTGGCCATTTTTTTTACATGTAAAAGGTCGTCTTATACGTCGGAAAATATGGTATATTTTTTTTGTTTAATTGTTGGTCTTTTTTCGCTTATATGATAAAAAATTTAAAAACCCAGAGGTGATCAAATATCACCAAAAGAAAGCTCTATTTGTGTGAAGAAAATTATATCAATTTAGTTTGGGTACAGTGTTGCATAACCGTGCAATTATCAGTTAAAACAGTGTCAAATAGCAAAAAATGGCCTGACCATGAAGGGGGTAAAATCTTCAAGCTGGGCATAACTGTTCGGAGCTGAGGTGGTTAACCGCTTCAATACCGCACACTGTCATATGACGCCCACAAGGTGGATCTCCCATCCTGGGTGGGCGTCATATGACGTCCTCGGATTCCCGGCTGCCTGGGGGGCGCGTGCGCGCGGCTTCGCTCGGGACCCAGTGCGAGTGCCCGTGGCCGCGATGTCCGCCGGGCACCCGCGATTGCCCGTTAAAACAACGGGACCGTGCGGGACCGTGGAGCTGTGTGTGTAAACACACAGCCCCACGTCCTGTCAGCGGAGAGGAGACCGATCATGTGATCCCAGTACGGAGGAACACATAATCGGTCTTCTCCCCTTGAGTCCCCTCCCCCCACAGTTAGAATCACTCCTATAGGGACACACATTAACCCCTACAGCGCCCCCTAGTGTTAACCCCTTCCCTGCCAGTCACATTTACACTGTAATCAATGCAATTTTATAGCAACGATCGCTGTGTAAATGTGAATGGTTCCAAAAATGTGTCAAAAATGTCCGAAGTGTCCGCCGCAATGTCGCAGTCACGGAAAAAAAAAAATCGCAGATCGCCGCCATTACGAGTAAAAACGCTGTAGACGCTATAACTTTTGCGCAAACCGATCAATATACGCTTATTGCGATTTTTTTTACCAAAAATATGTAGAAGAATACGTATCGGCCTAAACTGAGGAAAAAAATAGTTTTTTTTAAAAAAAATGGGATATTTATTATAGCAAAAAGTAAAAAATATTGTGTTTTTTTTCAAAATTGTCGCTCTTCTTTTGTTTATAGCGCAAAAAATAAAAACCGCAGAGGTGATCAAATACCACCAAAAGAAAGCTCTATTTGTGGGAAAAAAAGGACGTCAATTTTGTTTGGGTGTAACGTCGCACGACCGCGCAATTGTTAGTTAAAGCGACGCAGTGCCGAATCGCAAAAAGTGCTCTGGTAAGGAAGGGTAAAAAAATGGCCCGGTGCTGAAGCGGTTAAGCTGTGTCTGCAAGTATGTGCAGGACCTGGTCAGCAGCTTCACACACCAAAACACACTGTCATCTTGTACTGGGGTTCCTGCTGCTTAGGGCAGCCATTCTCAAACAGGGTTCCTCTAGAGGTTGCTAGGGTGTTCCTTGAGCTGTGACTGTTCAAACTTCTATTTGATGATTCCAAAACTCATTGTCGACATGGGGATTGATTTACTAAAACTGGAGAGTGCAAAATTTGGTGCAGCTCTGTATAGAAGCCAATCAGCTTCTACGTTCAGCTTGTTTAGTTAAGTTTTGACAATAAAAGCTGATTGGTTTCAATGCAGAGCTGTACCAAATTTTGCACTCCCCCGTTTTAGCAAATCAACCCCTATGTGTCAAAGCAAAAGGGAAACAGGGCCCCCATGCTCTAGCCCCCACTAATGTGTTTCACCCAATCAGGGCTTAATCGTAGAGATCTGTATTATTAACCGGTTACTGACCGCGCTATAGCAGAAAGATAGATACAACATGGGCTTGCAATGCTGGGATGGCGTCCATTGACGTCCTGCTATGCTTGCGCTGCCCACTCACCCCCCTGGGGCTGATCACAGATTGGGGTAAAGGGCCAATCACAGTGGCCCTTTACCATTTGATCAGCTGTCAGCCAATGACAGCTGATCACACAATGTAAACAGAAGCCGGTTATCAACTTTATTTTCCCTCACGCTGACAGTGTGAGGTGAAAAGAACAAAGCCTATAACTGGCTTCTGTTAAAAGGAAATCAGTCCCAACATTGCCCACAAGTGCTGCTAATCAGTGCCCATCAGTATTGCTAATTAGTGCCCACCAGTGCCACCTATTAGTGCCCATCAGTACTTCTAATCAGTGCCCATCAGTTCTGCCAATTAGTGCTGCCTACCAGTGCCTATCAGTGCCCCCTATTAATGCCCATCAGTGCCACCTATCAATGCCCTTCAGTGTTGCCTATCAGTGCCCATCAGTGCCACCTATTAGTGAAGCCTCATCAGTGCCCACCAGTGAAGCCTCATCAGTGCCCATCAGTACCACCTATCAGTGCCCATCAGTGCCACCTATCAGTGCCGCCTCATCAGCACCTATCAGTGCCGCCTTATCCGTGCAGCCTCATAAGCGCACATCAGTAAAGGAGACAAATTACCTGTTTGAAAAATGTCATAACAAACTATGATTTATTTTTAATTTTTTAATTTACATTTAGTTTTTTGTTTGTTTAGCAAAAAATAAAAAACCCAGTAGTGATTAAATACCACCAAAATACACCTCTATTTGTGCGAGAAAAAAAAATCATATAGGTACAGTGTTGCATGACCGTGCAATTGTCATTTAAAGTGTGAGAGCGCTGTAAGCTGAAAACTGGCCTGGGCAGGAAGGGGGTAAAAATTAATTAATTCCTGATTGGGTGAAACACGTTAAAGGGCGTCCTAGGGTGGGGACTGTCACTGCCAGGTTTGTGGATGATTTGTATAAATAAATACGGATGCTTGTGATCTATTCAGTGATTCTATTCCTGCATTGTTTAATGCCTTGCTGAATTAAAGTGCAGGACAAACCTGCTTGGACTGTTCCTGGGTGTCCCTATTATGTCTACGGTTTACCACGGCCACTACCAGTTGAGCACATCCCCCTTTGCAAATATTGTATTGATGCATTAAATCCACTATTCTATGACAGCAAACATTAACATTTTAAAGGACTGAATACTTTTTTAAAGGGATTGTATCTGAGTTGGATATTTGCAGTCTCCAAGCACATGTATATAATAAACTGATGCAGAAGTTATAAAACTTTAATTACAATATATAATTATTATAATTTACTTTTATTGGTACTGGGGTTATAAGCATATGAGTAGATAGCTGGATTAGCTAAGAGAGTGCTTCTCAGTATTATTACATCATAAACTCTTTTTAGTAGGTAACATACTAAAATACTACTACTATAAGTAGCCCCTGGAGAATGATTGACTATCTCAAGGCCTTGGTTGACCTATGATCGCAGTTTCCTAAATTGCCCCTTATTCCCACATCCGTGATTAGGTTTGTATTGTTGGTAATCAGTAGGTCTAGTAACGCTTTGTTTCTAGTTGGTGCATCTACCATCTGACCCATGAAATTGCCCTGCAAAACACTTAGGAACTGGCGAGCCTAATGCCGCGTACACACGGTCGGAATTTCTGATTGAAACAGTCCAATGGGAGCTTTTCATCGGATTTTCCGACCGTGTGTATGCCCATCAGTCTTTTTCTGTCGGAATTTCCAACGTACTTTGGATTGAGAACCTGTTCTTAATTTTTCCGACGGAAAACCTTTCTATCGGATTTTCCGATCGTGTGTATGCAATTCCGACACGCAAAATTCTGACGCATGCTCGGAAACAATTAGACGCAGGCTCAGAAGCATTAAACTTCCCTTTTATAGTGCAGTCGAACGTTTTTTAAGGCATGGTTTTATTGACCGTCGGAATTTGGTGTGACCGTGTGTAGGCAAGACAGTTTGAGCGAAAGTCCGTCGGAATTCCGACGGGAAAACCATCAGAGCTTTTTCCGACGAGAATTCCGACCGTGTGTACGTGGCATTAGACGAATACACGGTTCCTTCCGCCCAGTCTATGTCTAGATAATTTAAATCCCCCATTATGATGACACCTCCCATCCTTGCCGCTAATCCAATTTGTGATAGGAGGTCCGTCTCCCCCTCTTCCCTCAGGTTAGGGGGCCTATAGCATACTCCCAGTATTACTTTCCCCTTAGTTTCATCCCTTTGGAGCTCTACCCATAAGGATTCCACCTCCTCCCTAGCTCCCTTAGTTATGTCATCTCTCACATTCACCTGTACATTATTCTTGATATACAGGCATACCCCTCCCCTTTTTTACCCTCCCTATCTCTGCGATAAAGGGAATACCCTTGAATGGTTGCCAGCCAATCATGAGAGCTATTGAACCAGGTCTCTGAAATTCCAACAAAATCTAAATCCTCCTCCTACAACAGAATCTCTAGCTCTCCTATCTTGTCCGCCAGGCTTCTGGCATTGGTGAACATGCCATGTAGTTTAGACCGGTCGCGTGCTGTCTTCTTATTGGGTGTTCCGAGGTTGCAAGTAGGACTTGTTACTATACTTACCTCGGGTTTATGTGCTTTAGTCAACCTACCACTAATGCCTCCAATACTACCCTCTGGAATATATTCCACGCTGACTATCTCTACCTCTGGAAATCCCCCCCCAACCGGTCGCTTATGTTAAAAGCCCCTCTAACTTTTCAGCCATCTTTACTCCCAGCAGATCTGCACCCTCCTCATTTCGGTGCAGTCCATCCCTTCTATAGAACTGGTGACCGATTGAGAAGTCGGCCCAGTTCTCCAGGAACCCAGGAACTGACTTAAGTTGTTCCCATTAGAACGGTTCCATTGCACTGCATAGAGCGTGACTTGTGAGGTGGTTAAGTCGCCTGACAGGTTGCCCCAGTGGGAACCGACACTTAGGGTTGAGACTGAGGCCACCTAAATGTATTCATTTCATATTTTATTGAAGAACATTCATAACATCATATCATCAACACAAGAGAATTACAGAATGTGACATAATACAGCTTAGTCACCTTATTATAGCTCTCAGAGCAAACATGTACCTTATCTTACATGAGTTCTGTTGTTCTTTGTCATCATGTTGGTTGATTATGACTCCTATTTCAGCAACTAAATCTTTAAAACCAACAATAACAACTATAAAACCAGGTAACGTTCAACCAGTGTGGTCACTTATTTAAGGCTGCATTCACATCTGAGCGTTTTCAGCTCATAAAATGGCCCTGTTCACATCTGAGCATTTTGTCACCTGAAGCAAAACGCCCGAAAAACACCCTAAGCTCCAAAAAGAACATGAGCTACTTTAGGGCAGATTACAGGCGTTTTTCTGCCTTTTATATTGGTGACCTGAACAAAATCGCAGCAAAAACGCGGCAAAATCATGGAAAAAACTCTGCAAAATCGTGGTAAATACACGCAACTTTGAAACGCTCAGATGTGAATGCAGCCTAAAATTTACAGATGTGTAAATGGATTGGGGAGCAGATAATAATCAGGGGGTGTCTACAGTTGAGTTGAGTGGGGAGGCGTTTCAATGGATGCAGATGCACACAAACTTAGCCATTGAATTGTTTAATCCTGCAGTAAGATCTTTCATACTTTTTAACTTTCATTACACTGGTGATTAGATTAGTCTGTGTTCCTATAGGCTCTCTGACCTCCAGTGTAGTGGAATCTGTCTCACAGGCGTAATGCCGCATACACACGACTGGACTTTCCGGCAGAAAAGGTCAGATGGAATCATTCTGTCGCACATTCCGATCATGTGTGGGCTTCATCTGACTTTTTCTTTCTAAAATTCCTAGAAATAGAACATGTTTCAAATCTTTCCGCCGGAACCAATTCCTATTGAGAAAACCGCTCGTCTGTATGCTGTTCCGACGGACCAAAAAGGACGCAAGGGCAGCTATTGACTACTGGCTATTAAACTTCCTTTTTCTAGTCCCGCCGTACGTCATCGTGTTCTAAACGATTGGACTTTGGTGTGATCGTGTGTAGGCAAGTCCGTTTCGGCAGAACTCCGCGGGAAAGTCCTTCGGAGTTCAGTCCTTCGAGAAGTCCGCTCGTGTGTACGCGGCATAAGGCTCCATTCACACAGTAAGACTCCATAGTTTCACAGGCTTTGGAGTGCAACTTTGATGCAACTTTGGATGGGTGCAACTTGTATACGACTTTGGCTTTGACCAGTGATAATGGACAACTGTTGCACACAAGTGGCATTGTATAACATTCAGGTATGACTTTCATGCAACGTCTGAGGGTTAACCTTGAAGTCTATGGCCCTCAAGTTGCATGAAAGTCGGACCAAAGTAGTGTATGAACTACTTTGGAGTTGCTGCAACTTTAGGTCATGCATAAATAGATGGGTATCACTGGAAAACACGGGGAATGACTTGTCATGTAACATTGATGTCCAAAGTTGCAAGACAAGTTCCACAAGTCTGAATGGAGCTCTTCCCAGAAGTGGACAGTTTGCTGGGGTCCATTGTCAACACAAAAAAGGTAGGGCACCCAGCAATGTTTTACATATAAAGAAAAGACTAATGAATTTCACAACTACAAACAAAGGTAAAAATTATCATAGTTTTTAAGAGGAACAAAAAAGTGGGGGATGAGGTCTTTTTAAGGTAGACATCCAACCTAAATCTTTATACTTGAATCCTTAGGACCTGCATTTCAACATTACCATCTTGAATACCTCTTGATTGCCACATTAAAATAAAGTTGCCTTAAATAGCATAGCCCTAGACTTTGGTTGTCTGAATACATCATTACAGATTCCACCACTGATGGTGTTTAGTGTGGATGGAGGAATCTACTGAACTTCTTTGGTCATAAACTTTTTTTTTAATTTTAAGAAATGTTGTTGACTTTCTAATTGTTATGCCGCTTACACGCAAGCGGAATTTCCGTCGGAAAAATCTTGGATGGTTTTTCCGACGGAATTCCGCTCAAGCTTGTCTTGCATACACACGGTCACACAAAAGTTCGCTGAACTTTCGACCGCCAAGAACGCGATGACTAACAACACTACGACAAGCCGAGAAAATGAAGTTCAATGCTTCCGAGCTTGTGTCGAATTGTTTCCGAGCATGCGTAGGAATTTTGCGCGTCGGAATTGCTACAGACGATTGGAATTTCCGATCGAAACTTTTTCCGACCGAAAAATTGAGAACCTGCTCTCAATCTTTTGCTGGCACGAATTCGGCCAGCAAAAGTCCGATGGAGCATACACACGGTCGCATTTTCCGACCAAAAGCTCTCATTGGTCTTTTGCTGGAGGAATTTCCGATCGTGTGTACGCGGCATAAGTGAGGTAAAATCATGGTTTGGTTTTCAACCATGAGAAAATTCAAAGGAGCAGGATGGAAAATTTTTCTCACACAAATTTCAAGATAACCTACAAGTTTTTAGGCCTTTTTTGATTACCGTATTTTCCGGCGTATATAACGACCTTTTACACCTAAAAAAACTGGCCAAAAAGCGGGGGTTGTCTTATACGCCGGGTCAACTGCTGGGATGCCTGCTGGATGTGTGGTAATACTGTATGTAGCTTCAGCTCCATACAGTATATACCGCTGAGCCAATCCCAGTGAGCGATGTATTCAAATGAATACAGATCCTGCTCAGATTGGAGTAACAACCTCTGCCAATCCGAGCAGGCTACATACAGTAGCCTGCTCGGATTGGCTTTCAGAGTCAGAGAGGCGCGGGCTGATGATGTAACAGCCTCTGCCAATCCAAGCAGGCTTTGTATTCATTAATAGAATACATCGCTCGCCGTGATTGGCTCCAGCACCAGCAAGAAGGAAGAAGGAAATGGCTCCAGCGAGAATGAAGAAGAAGGATATGAAGCGTCGGAAGCCTCAGAAGGGGCGGTCGTCTTAAATGGTGAGTACGGGCAAAACCTCTTAAAAACCTGTAGAATTAGGGGGTCGTCTTATACGCCGGGACGCCTTATACACCGGCAAATACGGTAGGCCCTTTCACACATGTGGACCGTTCAGGTCCGCCTGTCAGTTTTTTAGGTAGACCGGAACGGACGCTTCATTCACCTCTATGGACCGACGGATGTCAGCGGTGACATGTCCGCTGACATCCGATCCGCTCCGATCCGCTAAATACAGACGGATGGAAACCCTATTCTCCATCTGTCTGGTGGATCGGATGAAAATGGACGGTCCGTTTTCATCCGATCCCCCATAGAGAAGAGCGGGGCTCTGACAGGTCCATCCCTGCACAGTGAGCAGAGACAGACCTGTCATCCGCTGGCTCAGCGGGGATCGACAAATTGATCCCTGCTGAGCAAGCGCAGTCCGTGAAAACGGACCAGCAGGTGTGAAAGAGCCCTTACACTATATTACCAAAAGTATTGGGACGCCTGCCTTTACACGCACATGAACTTTAATGTCATCCCAGTCTTAGTCCGTAGGGTTCAACATTGAGTTGGCCCACCCTTTGCAGCAATTACAGCTTCAACTCTTCTGGGAATGCTGTCCAGAAGGTTTAGGAGAGTGTCTATGGGAATGTTTGAGCATTCTTCCAGAAGCCCATTTGTGAGGTCAGGCACTGAAGTGGACAAGGAAGCCTGGCTCGCAGTCTCCGCTCTACTTCATTCCAAAGGTGTTCTATCGGGTTGAGGTCAGGACTCTGTGCAGGCCAGTCTAGTTCCTCCACCAGAAACTTGCTCATCCATGTCTTCAGTTAGAACACACACTAGGAAACACAGTTAACCCCTTGATTGTCCCCCTAGTGGTTAACCCCTTCCTGCCAGTGAAATTTTTACAGTAATCAATGCATTTTTATAGCACTGATTGCTGTAAAAATGCCTATGGTCCCAAAAATGTGTCAAAATTGTCCGATGTGTCCGCCATAATGTCGCGGTCCCAATAAAAATCGCAGATCGCCACGATTACTAGTAAAAAAAAAAAATAATAATAAAAATGCCATAAAACTATCCCCTATTTTGTAAACGCTATAACTTTTGCGCAAACCAATCAATATACGCTTATTGCGATTTATTTATTTTTTTACCAAAAATATGTAGAAGAATACGTATCTGAACTGCCTAAATACCTAAACTGAGGAAAAAATATATGTTTTTTTATATATTTTTTGGGGATATTTATTATAAAAATTGTCGCTCTTTTTTTGTTTATAGCACAAAAAATTAAAACCGCAGAGGTGATCAAATACCACCAAAAGAAAGCTCTGTTTGTGGGGGAAAAAAGACCGTGCAATTGTCAGTTAAAGCAGCGCAGTGCCGAATCGCAAAAAGTGCTCTGGTCGGGAAGGGGGTAAAATCTTCCAGGGCTGAAGCGGTTAATTAGAAAAATATCTCCAAAATATTTTAAAGCTCTGAGTTTGTGACTAAAGTAGTGTTATTGAATTGAAGACTGTGGTTTTATTCTTTGCTCATCAACGTGTGTGTGGGTAATGGTAATGTAGAAATAAGTTCTACGGAGCCAAGCTACAAATGTGTTCCATGAACCTGTAACTAACGGGTAAACAGTCTATCATATGTGGATTTGGGTCCATCTGCTCTTCATACAAGGATATCTGCCTGGATGGACTGATCCCTATGCCAGAGGTAGCAGCTGGCAGCCCTCTAATCTCTCACTAGAAGGTCTGGTGAAGTCAACTTGGATACAGCCATGCTGATTATAAAGGGCTCAAAAATTCTAAATCTTGTCATTCATCCTTTGCTTACATAATCCATGGCATCCAACTGCTTTAATGCATGATCATGTTTTGGATTAAACAACAGTATATTTAGTTAAATTTAAGCCCCCAAAAATTTTTGGTAAAGCAAAGTATTTTCAGACTGAGGAGAAGAAGGTATAAAGTCACAAACACACATTTTTAGGATACTGTACAATAACATATGTAGCGGTCACTACCCAAAGGTAGGTGATCTAGCAGTGTTTTAGTGAAAGAAAGCAGCTTCAGGCAAATTTAGCCAGGCCTATGACTTCAGGTAGGCCTGGATGTTTTGATCTGGGGAGTGGGAGTGGGAGTATAGTTGGGGGGTGTGGCCACCTGTGCTCTGGTTTAAAGGATGCCTCCCCTGCTTTCAGAGGAATTGTTCTGGAAGAGGGACTGGCCTTGAGACCTGAGTGGCAGGCAGCTCATGTGAGGAGCTCTAACCAAGCATTAATTTGCTTTGGCAGGGGGCAGATCTCCCATATAAGCTGGGGTCACATGATCCCAGGGAGGAGTCGGAGAGGAAGACAGCATGTATTAGCTGGTGTAGCCTGGGCGTCCCCCTACCGGGGAGGGGGAACGTGCCACGCGGAGAGGAGGGATGGAGGAGAGAAGAGGAAGACAGCATGGAGTAGCTGGTGTAGCCTGGGCGTCCCCCTACCCGGGATGGAGAACGTGCCACGCAGAGAGGAGAAATGGAGGAGAGGAGAGGAAGACAGCATGGAGTAGCTGGTGTAGCCCGGGCGTCCCCCTACCGGGGAGGGGGAACATGCCACGTGGAGAGGAGGGATGGAGGAGAGGAGAGGAAGACAGAATGGCGTAGCTGGTGTAGCCTGGGTGCCCCCCTACCGAGGAGGGGGAACATGCCACATGGAGAGGAGGGATGGAGGAGAGGAGAGGAAGACAGCATGGAGTAGCTGGTGTAGCCTGGGCGTCCCCCTATCAGGGAGGGGGAACGTGCCACGCGGAGAGGAGGGATGGAGGAGAGGAAGACAGCATGGAGTAGCTGGTGTAGCCTGGGCGTCCCCCTACCGGGGAAGGGGAACGTGCCACGTGGAGAGGAGGGATGGAGTAGCTGGTGTAGCCTGGACGTCCCCCTACCCGGGATGGGGAACGTGCCACATGGAGAGGAGGGATGGAGGAGAGGAGAGGAAGACAGCATGGAGTAGCTGGTGTAGCCTGGGCGTCCCCCTATCAGGGAGGGGGAACGTGCCACGCGGAGAGGAGGGATGGAGGAGAGGAAGACAGCATGGAGTAGCTGGTGTAGCCTGGGCGTCCCCCTACCGGGGAAGGGGAACGTGCCACGCGGAGAGGAGGGATGGAGTAGCTGGTGTAGCCTGGACGTCCCCCTACCCGGGATGGGGAACGTGCCACGCAGAGAGGAGGAATGGAGGAGAGGAGAGGAAGACAGCATGGAGTAGCTGGTGTAGCCTGGGCGTCCCCCTATCAGGGAGGGGGAACGTGCCACGCGGAGAGGAGGGATGGAGGAGAGGAAGACAGCATGGAGTAGCTGGTGTAGCCTGGGCGTCCCCCTACCGGGGAAGGGGAACGTGCCACGCGGAGAGGAGGGATGGAGTAGCTGGTGTAGCCTGGACGTCCCCCTACCCGGGATGGGGAACATGCCACGCAGAGAGGAGGAATGGAGGAGAGGAGAGGAAGACAGCATGGAGTAGCTGGTGTAGCCTGGGCGTCCCCCTACCGGGGAGGGGGAACATGCCACGCGGAGAGGAGGGATGGAGGAGAGGAGAGAAAGACAGAATGGTGTAGCTGGTGTAGCCTGGGTGCCCCCCTACCGAGGAGGGGGAACATGCCACATGGAGAGGAGGGATGGAGGAGAGGAGAGGAAGACAGCATGGAGTAGCTGGTGTAGCCTGGGCGTCCCCCTACCAGGGAGGGGAAACGTGCCACGCGGAGAGGAGGGATGGAGGAGAGGAAGACAGCATGGAGTAGCTGGTGTAGCCTGGGCGTCCCCCTACCGGGGAAGGGGAACGTGCCACGCGGAGAGGAGGGATGGAGGAGAAGAAGACAGCATGGAGTAGCTGGTGTAGCCTGGGCGTCCCCCTACCGGGGAGGGGGAACGTGCCACGCGGAGAGGAGGGATGGAGGAGCCATCAGGAGGAAGTAGGAGCAAATCGGATGAAGAAGACTGGGTGATCAACTTTCTGTGAGTGGAACATGGACTGTTGATCGGGAGGACTAATGAGTGGAAACCCAGGGAAACAATACTTCCAAAGACTGAAGGGATGCTGGAACGTGAGTCATGGAAATAGGCGGTAATGGCCTGTGGCTCTAGGTTCAACGCCCAAGGAACTCTAATCAGTCAGGCAAAGGGGATTATTCAGAGTGATGCCTTTTATTTAACCTAGACGTGCTGTACAGATGGAAGTAGCGGTGAACTGGCGGAGGTAGAGAATCAAGTATGACTGTGGATACAGAAGTGTTCTAAAGAGAAAGGCCTACGGGTGAAGAGTTATTCAGAGTGACTCTTGATCATCCAGCCTGTGTATTCTCAGGGACAATTCAACCAAAGTATATTCATAGAGAGTTATTCAGAGTGACTCTTTATCATCCAGCCTATGTTTTAGAAGTAATCCTTCTCCTATCCAAGTTAACCTTTGCAAATAAAATCAAGTATAAAAAAACTTGTACAGACTGTCTCAATGTCTATGGGTTGTGATGTGTATGGCAGTAGTGGTGATTGGCAGATGAACAACTAATTCAGCACCTCTCAAGGGAGTAGTGCGCTACACATATACAATAGAAAATAGGTCAAATAAAATTGTGACAATCAATAGAGGGTGGTTAAAATTGTATTAAACCCAAAAGCTAACATTTAACGTGGTTGTAAACCCTAGAAAAAAAAAAAAAAAAAACCTGCACGACAAAGACATAATGAGCTAGTATGCATAGCATACTAGCTCATTATGAATTAAGTACCTGAGATCGAAGCCCCCGCAGCGTTCCCCCGTACACCGCTCCGGAGGCCGACATCACTTCCGGAGTTACTTCTGGGTATCATGGGCTCCGGCGCTGTGATTGGCCGGAGCCGCAATGACCTCACTCCCGTGCATGCGCGCGGGAACCGCCGGTAACGGCACAGTCTAACTGAAGCAACGGCACATATGTGCCGTTGCTTCAGTTTTCTTCAGTGCGCATGTACCGATGACGTTGGCACATGCAGATACAGGGATATGGAGATACCTGCACGGTTTAGGAGATATCCAGGGTAGCTACAGGTAATAGGTTTGTGTAATTAATTTCATATGGAATCGAAATTCGGCCAAAAAAAAAGAATTTCAACTATTACGAAAGAAATTATAGCGGATATAACGAATGAATTCGACATGATTCGGTAATTCGTTAAAGATCTAATGAAACAAAAGGTCAACTCAAAGAAAATCTTACAGTCCAATTAGCTGATTAATTTTGTGCTGGAGGTTGGATTACTGGCAAAGTGCATTCCTGAGAAGGGTGTTGTATTGTATTTGAGCAGAGGTGAAGAGATATTGTCATTTTGTTTGTTAAAAGATTCAATAAACAAACAACTTTCCAAACTAAGAATAGTTGTCATGAATCAATATACATACATAAATAACGAATTTCAACGAATACAAAAGAAATTATAGCGTATACGAATGAATTCGGCATGATTCGGTAAAGATCTAATGAAACAAAAGGTCAACTCAAAGTAAATCTTACAGTCCAATCAGCTGATTAATTTTGTGCTGGAGGTTGGATTACTGGCAAAGTGCATTCCTGAGAACAGAGTGAGAAGGGTGTTGTATTGAATTTGAGCAGAGGAGAAGAGATATTGGCATTGTGTTTGTTAAAAGATTTAATAAACAAACGACTTTCCAAACTACGAATCATTATCACGAATATATATACACATACTGTACATAAATATCGAATTTCAACGAATACGTACGAAATTATAGCGCATATAACGAATGAATTCGACATGATTCGAGATTCAGTATAACGAATATCGACACTCTACAGAAATAACGAATAATCCGAAAACGTATTAACGTAACATAACGAATATAACGAAATTATATAACGAAATTATGTATTTTACGAATGACAACGAACCGAAACTAAATTAAATTTTCTGCTGTGCACAAGTCTAATGCCGCGTACACACGGTCGGACTTTCCGGCAGAAAAAGTCAGACGGAATCTTTTCATCGGATAGTCCGATCGATTGTGAGCCTCATTTTTTTCCAAATTCTGACGGACCTAGAAATAGAACGTTTTAAATATTTCCGACGGAACCAATACCTATCGGGAAAACCGCTCGTCTGTATGCTGTTCCGACGGAACACAAAAACTACGCATGCTCTGAAGCAAGTACGAGACGGCAGCTATTGGCTACTGGCTATTGAACTTCCTTTTTCCAGTCCCGTCGTACGTGTTGTATGTCACCGCGTTCTAGACGTCGGACTTTGGTGTGATCGTGTGTAGGCAAGACAGTTTCAGTGGAACTCCGACTGGAAAACCGCTCGTGTGTACGCGGCATAACAGGTATGCCTTATTATAGGTTTACCTGTAGCAAAAAGTGGTTGTAAAGGGTTTACAACCACTTTAATATAATGCAGATTACCAATTCTTAGATGTGATGGCAGTATTCATTTACTTTTTTAGACTTTCTTTCTTATATTTTCATCTGGTGATCCTGGCAGTAAGTCTATTATTTTTCAAAAGAACAAGCTCTCCAGTAGAATGTATCAATTACAGGGATGAGACAAACCATGTAACACTAGCAGGGGTGCTTAAAGTGATCAGCTTTTATTTATTCATGTACCGTATATACTCGAGTATAAGCCGACCCGAATATAAGCCGAGGCACCTAATTTTACCACAAAAAAATGGGAAACTGTATTGACTCGAGTATAAGCCTAGGGTGAGAAATGCGCAGCTACTGTAAGTGGAAAAGAGGGTCAACAATTCCCATTTGCAGCCTCACTGTGCCCATTTGCAGCCATAGGTCCTTCAACTTCAAACTTGATAGTTATGGGTTCCTAGATGCACCCTAGCTGCAGCCAAAATTTGACCAAAGGGTCCCGAAATGACAATGCTGCAGATGGACACAGTTGACCAACTTTGGGGCCCTGTATCTTGGGTCATTCTCTGCTGCAGAAAAGTGCTTGGCTCGAGTATAAGCCTAGAGGGGGCACTTTCAGCACAAAAAAAATGTGCTGAAAAACTTGGCTTATACTCGAGTATGTACGGAAAAACCCTTGATCCCAAAAGGAAAAAAAAAAAAACAGTTTGCCGTAACTTCTTATAAAAGTACAGTCGACCCCCACAAAGTCGTGGTTCAGAGTTCACGGTATCAGTCCTTCGTGGATTTTTTTACCGTACTTATACCAAAGAAAACGACTGCATACCAAAGATAACGCGCTTGCATGAATTACAGTACAGTGGAACCTCGGATTACGAGCATAATCCGTTCCAGGAGAATGCTCGTAATCCAAAATACTCGCATATCAAAGCAAGTTTCCCCATTGAATGGAAACTAAAATAATTTGTTTTGCATTGACCTCAATGGCATGCAATATCGCATGCGGCCAGAGGTGGGAGGGGTGCCGGAGGGCCTCGGAAATGGCCGGAAAGGCCAGAGGACACTTCGGCTGACCTCGGAAACGGAGTATTTCCGTGTCTTTCCAAGCATTGCCGAATGGCGTCGTTCGGCTCTTCTCGACTCCGGCGCCCCCGCACATCAGGCCAAATGCGGTACTGCAGGCCCTATTAGGCCCTATTAGCTTGAATTCTGCTCATCTTGCGAGACCGATTCTAGCACTGTGGGAGACATAGTAGTACAGCACTGTACAGTATACAGGTTTACCTTTTACGCTCTTTTTTTTTTAAGGGTAATGTATTAAGCAGAGCTTGAAATTGAAAAACAGTGTTTTGGGAACATATTTAGGGCTTAAACAATAAAAATAGGCAATTTATAGGCATTTTTGTGACCACATCCAAAATTAGCGTTTTTTCACAATTTGCGGTTGCTCTAGGAATGTATCCCCCACGAATTTCGGAGGGTCGACTGTATTAGTACAAAAGGAAAGAAAAACTGCGCTGTCTTATAAAGATATTGAAAAATATATGTATACTAGCGGCCTGCACAACAGGTAACTGTAATGAGTGAATAAAATTTAAATATAAAAAAGTGCTGCGCTCATAGAGCACGAAAATAACAATCAATGTCTAAAAGTGATGATACTAAATAATGATACAGTATCCGAAAATAAAAATTAATATATGAATGTGTGTCACTAAAAATAGTGAACAAAAAAATATGATAAATCAAATGGATTGTGAATCAAAAGATCATATATATATATGGAAAGGGTTGGTAGACCTACTAATCACATAATCGCATAGATCACATATACAATAAATATGACAGTAGAAAAATCTTAAATATATATCACCATATAAACAAAACCATATAGCAATGTGTGTTACAAATAGTGATCTAAGCAAAAAACACCACCTAATAGTGACATAAATTCAACATTGGTGCGTTGAGAAATATATAACAGGTGACTTGGTGCAAGTTGTCTGTTGCAGTCCACCACCTCTTGGGAATGCGCTTACCAGATAGCGTGAACTCAGATAGGCTTACGCCGTATGAGTCACAAAAGGCAGTTGGTGTCACTACACCCGTGGGAGCATCTACTTGGGGATGGTGCCAAACGACAAGATCCTTCACTGGATATATCCAAAGAACTCTCAGGAGGGAGGGATGATGGATGTTATACCACTGGTAGTGCTCAAATTAGTGGGACCGATAAAGAGAAAAATGGAGCCACATAGTGTAATACCATAGGGGATTTATTTTGACAAAGCATATAAAAATGGGTACTCACATTTAAAACGACATGTAAAAGCATATAATGGTCTACTGGTAACGCAGTGGTAACAGCTAACCGAGTTCCGACGCGTTTCGCCTCATACAGGCATCATCTGGGGGTGCTGGTCCACTGCGGCCACTGCGTATATATAGGATGGGGGTACCTGAATTAGGACCAGACTGCCATCACCTGTGGGTCGACTGTATTAGCTGGAGTTTGGCTTTGATTTCTTTCTTTCAAACTTTAGTAAGACTAGCATGAAAAAAAAAAAATGGACGATCATTCGTCCGATAATCTCATTGTGTGTACCAGGCTTAACACTACCCTCCCTCCACACTGTCCAAAGGTGCCCCCTGTGCTGCTTCATTCAAAGTGGGGGCACTCTAATACAGTAATTATGTTACTAACCAGAACACCAGGTGAAAACAGAGGGAAAAAAGACTACAGAAAGAAAACAAATGCAGCCACCACATCTAGCTGCAAAATATTACATTTTTGGTTTTGGGTTTAAAGTGGTTCTAAAGGCTCAAGGTTTTTCCCTTATGTATTCTATGCATTAAGGTAAAAAACCTTCTGTGTGCAGCACCCCCCCTAATACTTACCCAAGCTCCATCTTCATTCAGCAATATGCACGAGAGCCTCGGTTTTCTGAGGACTCCAGTATCACTCCTCATTGGCTAAGGCAGCAGTGGGAGCCATTAGCTCCTGCTGTTGCCAATCACAGCCAGTGAGCCAATCAGGGGAGGGAGGGGGTGGGGCTGAGCCGCGGCTCTGTGTGCAAATGGATATGCAGAGCTGTGGCTCGGAAGCGAGCCTGCTTGGGTGCCCCAGAGCAAGCACTTGGCAGGAGAGAGGGGCCAGGAGCTCCTGTGGGGGACCTGAAAAGAGGAGGATCCAGGTTGCTCTGTGCAAAACCAGTACACAAAGCAGGTAAGTATAACATATTTGTTACTTTTATTTTATTTTTTTAAACAAGACTTTAATATCACTTTAACAGCTGGTGATACTAATATAAAGGTCCTTGTTTGGGCACTTTTGGATATATATTATTATATATATACACATAATGGTTTATTAACCTCTAGAGATCCACGCTATAGCCGAATGGTGGCTACAGCACGGACCTGCTTTGCCGGGACTACGTCTATTGACGTAGTCCCATGCACGAGCGGCTTGCGCGCCCCCTGAAGGGGACACGCGGCGCGCTCTGTGATGAGCGAGTCTGTGAGACTCGCTGGATCACAGATCCGAGTAAGGGGTCGATCCCGACCCCTTACACGTGATCAGCTGTCAGCCGATGACAGCTGATCATGTGATGACAACACAGCCGGTAATCGGCTATTTTTCCCCCTCTCGCTGACAGCGCGAGGAGAGAAAAAAAAGCCAATCACCGGCGGCAGTGAGAGCGACATTAGTCCCGATCACTGCGATGTGCCCCAGCTCCTCAGTGCCCACCTGTGCCCCCTACAAGTGCCATCTGTCAGTGCCACCTGTCAGTGCCCACAGTGCCATCTGTCAGTGCCCACAATCAGTGCCTGAACAGTGCTGCACATCAGTGCCACCTATCAGTGCCCATCAGTGTCACCTACCAGTGCCTATCAGTGCCGTCTATTAGTGGTACCTATCAGGGCCCATCAGTGCCATTTTATCAGTGGCCATCAGTGCCACCTTATCTGTGCCCATCAGTGCCACCTTATCTGTGCCTATCAGTGCAGCCTATCAGTGCCCACCAGTGCCGCATCAACAGCGCATATCAATGAAGCAGAAAAATTACCTGTTTGCTAACCTTTATAACAAACTATTAAACATGATTTTTATTTTTATTTTTTTTCCATCTTTTTTTGTTTGTTTAGCAAAAATTAAAAACCCCAACTGTGATTAAATACCACCAAAAGAAAGCTCTATTCGTGGTAAAAAAATTATAAAAATTTAATTTGGGCACAGTGTTGTATGACCGCGCAATTGTCATTCTAAATGCGTCAGAGCCGAAAGCTGAAAATTGGTCTGGGCAGGAGGGGGGTTTAAGTGCCCAGTAAGCAAGTGGTTAAACACATAATACAAAAAGGGAGTCACATTAAAAGTTTGCAAGATATGAATGCAAAACTAACTAGTATCTCTCTAAAACAGCAAATGCATGACATTGAACATCATTGTAGTCCTGCAATGATTATGTGGTGTGCAGGAAAAGACGCTCTACATGTTTCACAATTAAATGCTTCTTCGGGAGCTTATTAACTGTTCTACAAGAGAGAAAAATGTGTAAACATATAAAGCAATACATATTCAACAGTAACATAATAATAGTGTTTCAGATTGTTGGCAGGGTTTGCCAAGAGGTAAACACAAAAAAGGACTCCCATAAGTGACATGCATCAGGTAGTTCAGGGTCATGCGTAGGGGCGTGCCCATTAGGAAAAGGAACAAAAAGGTATAAGTAAGAAAGAAGGGGGGTTATAAGAGCCGTAGACAAACTGTCCATTGTCCAAAATGGGACAGTGGGCCAGCAAGGGCTTAACCAAGGAAGGACAAATCACTCCATGCAAGAGAACAATGAGGGGAGTATCCCCATATCCACCAGATAATCAATTAGCCTACCTTGGCAAAGATACCATAAGAACTGTCTCAATGAGAGTCAAAGACTCATATAGTATTGGTAATAGTAATAAAATGAGATAATGTCATCAAACAGCAATATAGCCTGAAACAAAAATGAAGATGTCAACAGTAAACACAAAGTTATAGCCTGGAGAGATCTCTAAATATAGCAGAGTAAGGCATTAATAGCATTTAAAGTAGAAATCCTCACCTGACACTATAAATAGTTAACACAGAGACACATTGGGGCTGATTTACTAAGACGAATGCGCTGCGCTGGTTCACACCCCAATTGGTGTGCGTCAGATAAATCATTAATTGAGCGTGTGAACCGGCGCATGCATAAGCACAACAGCTATAATAAATATGCCACTGATAATAGCGCACGCCGTATCATTAACAGTCCATTCACACAGGGGCAACACGACCTCCAGCGCGACTTTGGGAGGCAACTTGGACACGACTTGAGTATGAATCACAGCGCGACTTTGGGAGGCAACTTGGACACGACTTGAGTATGAATCACAGCGCGACTTGGGGCGACTTCAACAGGACTTGGGGCGACTTACAACACAACTTTAAGTCGCCCCAGGCCAGGCGACTTTAATTTTAAATAAAAAACCTACATGGCTTCCCCTCCAAGACCTAATTATTAAGGATATTAAGGGAAACCCTGCGCCAAAAAAAAATGGCGTGGGGTTCCCCTCAAAATCCATACCAGACCCTTATCCAAGCACGCAACCAGGCAGCCCGCAGGAAAAGTGGGGGGACGAAAGAGTGCCCCCCCTCCTGAACCGTCCCAGGCCACATGCCTTCAACATTGGGAGGGTGCTTTGGGGTCCCCCCCAAAGCACCTTGTCCCCATGTTGATGGGGACAAGGGCCTCATCCCCACAACCCTTGCCCGGTGGTTGTGGGGGTCTGCGGGCGGGGGGCTTATTGGAATATGGAAGCCCCCTTTAACAAGGGGACCCCCAGATCCCAGCCCCCCCGTGTGAAATGGTAAGGGGGTACAAAGGGGTTACCCTTTTATCATTCCACAAAAAAAGTGTCAAAAATTTTTAAAATGACAAGAGCCGGTTTTTGACAATTCCTTTATTAAAGTCTTCTTCTTTCCATCTTCTTCGGCTCTTCTTCATTCATCCTTGGGTTTCTTCCTCCATCTTCTTCTTCCTCTGCTTCTTCCTCTGACCCTCTGCTTCTTGCTTCGGTGTTCTCGTCCGGTATCTTCCTCCACGGCGTCTTCTTCCCCGCTTCGTTCTCGGGCCGCTCCACATCAATGGGAGGCTCCCGCTGTGTGACACTTCTCTTCTTCTGACAGTTCTTATATAACGAAGGTCAGGGCCACCCGGTGACCCCGCCCCCTCTGACGCACGGTTCCGTTATAGAAGTGTCAGAAGAAGAAAAGCGTCACACAGCAGGAGCCTCCCATTGATGCGGAGTGGCCCGTGAACAAAGCGAGGAAGAAGAGATGCTGTGGAGGAAGATGCTGGACGAGAACACCAGAGGAAGAAGCAGAGGAAGAAGAAGATGCAGGAAGAAACTGAAGGATGAAGGAAGGAAGAAGGAAGAAGAGCCGAAGAAGATGGAAAGAAGAAGACTTTAATAAAGGAATTGTCAAAAACCGGCTCTTGTAATTTTTAACACATAGCTGGAAAGAATGGACTTTATAGGCACCACTGATAACAAGTATTACATTTTATTGAAACACACTACATTAGGTTTAAAATTACAATAAAAAAAACTAAATATTCCAATAATAATGCAATAATTCACAGCTCTTGAGCTTTCATTAAATATCACTGCTTGTAAAGCCGCAATGTACAGTTGTGCTCATAAGTTTACATACCCTGGCAGAATTTATGATCTTTTTTCAGAAAATATGAATGATTACACAAACTTTTCTTTCACTCATGATTAGTGTTTGGCTGAAGCCATTTATTATCAATCAACTGTGTTTTTACTCTTTAAATCATAATGGCAACAGAAACTACCCAAATGACCCTGATCAAAAGTTTACATACCCCAGTTCTTTAACATCAATGACAGCTTGAAGTCTTTTGTGGTATTTGTGGATGAGGCTCTTTATCTACTCAGATTGTAAAGCTGCCCATTCCTCTTGTCAAAAAGCCTCCAGTTCCTGTAAATTCTTGGACTGTTTTGCATGAACTGCACGTTTGAGATCTCCCCAGAGTGGTTCAATGATATTGAGGTCAGGAGACTGAGACGGCCACTCCAGAACCTTCACTTTATTCTGCTGTAGCCAATGACAGGTCGACTTGGCCTTGTGTTTTGGATTATTGTCGTGTTGGAATGTCCAAGTACGTCCCATGAGCAGCTTCCTGGCTGATGAATGCAAATGTCCCTCCAGTAGTTTTTAATAACATACTGCATCAGACCAACACACGCAGCGTGGCTTGGAATCGAGTCTGCACAAGTGCCCACATAGCAAGCTGCTTGCTCTGGGGGCACACAGCAGAGGGGAGGGCCCAGGATTGCCGCAGTTATACTGCAGCAGGTTGGCTCCCCTGCGCGAAACCACATAGCTGTACGTTGGCTCGTGGGGTCTAGATAGCAGGCGCGTGCGCCCGCTGCACAGCGGGGGTGCTGATGCTCGTGGCCGATGGTCGCAATGACCGCTGACCACGAGCGATCGTGAGCAGGAGACACAGAACAGGGACGAGGGGGTGTAAACACACACTTCCCTGTTCTGTTCTGACAGGAGTGACAGATCGTGTGTTCCTATTAGCTAGGAACCACTTCCTGTAGTTAGTCCTCTCACCCCTCAGTTAGAATCATCTCGCAGGGAACACAGTTAACCCCTTTACCGCCCCCTAGTGTTAACCCCTTCACTGCCAGTGACATTTTTACAGTAATCAATGCATTTTTAATTGCACTGATCGCTGTATTAATGCCAATGGTTCCAAAAATGTGTCCAAATTGTCCGATGTGTCCACCATAATGTCGCAGTCACGATAAATCTGTCGCAGATTGCCGCCATTACTAGTAAAAAAAAATAATGCTATAAATCTATTTTGTAGAAGCTATAACTTTTGCGCCAACCAATCAATATATGCTTATTGTGATTTTTTTTTTTTACCAAAAATATGTAGAAGAATACATAAAAACTGAGCAAAAATTAGCTTTTTAAAAAAAAATAAAAAAAAATGGGGATATTTGTTATAGCAAAAAGTACAAAATATTGTGTTTTTTTTTTTCAAAATTGTCGCTCTTTTTTTGTTTATAGCGCAAAAAATTTAAACCGCAGAAGCGATCAAATACCACCAAAATAAAGCTCCACTTGTGGTAAAAAAGGACGTCAATTTTGTTTGGGTACAGCGTCTCACGGCCGTGCAATTGTCAGTTAAAGCGACGCAGCGCCGAATCGCAAAAAAACGCTCCGGTCAGGAAGGGGGTAAATTCTTCAGGGGCTGAAGTGGTTAAAAGTAGCAGTACCATTATTCTCCAAAAAGAATATATACACATCCACCACTTCCATCCACTTCCAGGGTTAAATGTCACTTTAATGTCTTTTTTCCTTAAAAAATCTAACTAATAAAGGGGTGCCAACATTTTTGTATATGACTAAATTAGAAATTGCATTGTTATTATGTGCTCATTTACAAGGATACTATTACCACTTTATATTGATGCATGTTTTCAAACTGTTACATAAAAGGTAATATTAGATGCAGATGTTTGCTAGATCTTCTTTCTTTAGTTTCTAGCAGTAGGTCTGGCTCTTACCATATTTCTCCGGGAATCTGATTAATCACTGTTGAAAAAATCTTGGCTTCCCCGCCTTTGTTCAGACACCTGGGTGATAAAATGTGGAATCCTGGATACTTCACATGAAAAGGCCCCTTCACACCTAACTGCAGAGTATGGTGTATCCTGTTCCTTCCTTATATCAGAGGGAGTACTGCATGAGAGTAGGGGAAGGAGGATATTGCTAAAAATATACAGAAAACACAGGATTAAAACCGAACCAACCTATTTTGCTTTAGGGTTCGGTTTTAATCCTGTGTTTTCTGTATATTTTGTTTTATATTTTACATAATACCATTTTACATACTACCTATACATGGTACGCTAGGGCAGTGTCTGCTATAGGCTGTGCCAAACAATGTATGTCTTTGGTTTTGTTTGACATGCGTCGCCCTTCCATATGCTCCTTGCTGCAAAGGCCAGTTATATGTGAGGGCAATAGCCAATTGTTGGTACTGTTGGAATACTGGGGGAGGAGGGGACGCACTGGACACCTTTGCTGCTGATGTGCAATATGCTGGGTGTCCAGTGCGCACCTGTGCCTTTAACCACCTGAGATTCACGCTATAGCCGAATGACGGCTACAGCGCGGATCTAACTTGCCGGGACTACGTCTATTGACATCGTCCCGTTCACGAGCGGTCTGTGAGACTCGCTGGATCACAGATCCGAGTAAGGGGTCGATCCCGACCCCTTACCATGTTTAACCCATACTGTAATGCCGCGTACACACGGTCGGAAATTTCCGATGGAAACAGTCCGATGGGAGCTTTTCATCGGATTTTCCGACGGGAAGAGGTACTCTGCCTGTCATTGATTGGCTGTTCCCGGTCATCGGGAAAGCCGATCAATGACGTCAGACGTCAGCCCCGCCCCTAATGTAAAAAAACACACTCACGTCACAGCCCATAACCCCTTCCCTCCCCCTAGTGGTTAACTCTTTCACTACAACTGTCATTTATACAGGAATCAATGCATTTAAATAGCATTGTCATTTATACAGGAATCAATGCATTTAAATAGCATTGATTTCTGTATAAATGACAATGGTCCCAAAAATGTGTCAAAAATGTCCGATTTGTCCGCCATAATGTCGCAGTCACAATAAAAATCGCTGATCGCCGACATTACTAGTAAAAAAAAATATTAATAAAAATGCTATAAAACTATCCCCTATTTTGTAAACGCTATAACTTTTGTGCAAACCAATCAATAATCGCTAATTGCGATTTTTTTTACCAAAAATATGTAGAATAGGTATCGGCCTAAACTGAGGAAAAAAAATGTTTTTTTATATATTTTTTTGGGATATTTATTTTAGCAAAAAGCAAAAAATATTGCATTGTTTTTAAGATTGTCGCTCTATTTTTGTTTATAGCACAAAAAATAAAAACCGCAGGGGCGATCAAATACCACCAAAAGAAAGTTCTATTTGTGGGAAAAAAAGGACGCCAATTTTGTTTTGGAGCCACGTCGCACGACCGCGCAATTGTCAGTTAAAGCGACGCAGTGCCGAATCGCAAAAAGGGGCCTGGTCCTTTGGCTGCCAATTGGTCCGGGGCTGAAGTGGTTAATATGGTTTTTTTTTTTTATTTTTTTTTTTTATTTGTGCAAGTTACCACAACACCATTATCCTGTAGTTTTTAAGATCAAAGATACAACTATGTTGGTGTCCCTTGTTAATTTTACATTGTATTTTTTAAAATGTAACTGCCTACTCCCAAACTGTCATTTGAAGAAAAACCCATAGCCAAGTATTATTCTACACATTTTTTTTATTGTGCATTAAAATTTAATTAGACATGCTATCTGTCAATAGAATTTAACCAAAAAGTGCATTCTATGCATCCAAAAATATAGAAAATATACCAAATCAAATCATTATTCAACCAAAAAATTTAATAAAAGCCTCATGCATGTGTCCTGCTTCTTAATATAGGGGGTCATCAATGCCAAGAGTTGGTGAAAGCAAGGGGTCCGTCATCCGGAGATAATTCCGAAAAACATCCGACTTATTCTCCTGGAGCTCCAGCAGCAAAGGCATATAACATAATTTATCACGATTAATAAAGCAACCAATTTTTGGTCCAAGAAATCCTCCTCCTCCTTTTCTTGGACTAGACTTGGGTCAAAGCAATAACGCCAAAGCCAATAATAAATAACACGTTATCTCCTCCGATTCCACAACATGGCTGGTTGATGACTGGCCATTCAGAAACAAACTGAAAAGCATGAAATGAAAAGCACAAATCAACACTCTCCAAACTTCTACTAACACAAAATTAGCAGAAGGAGCACAAAGGGTGGCGCCTGACAATTGAACTTCCTCTTTTTTGGCTCATAGTACGTCTAGTACGTCACTACGTTCGTGTTTGTTGTCCGACAATTGTGTACCGTTTGTATGCAAGACAAAATCCAGGCTCACGCCCTTCAGACAAAAGTCTGAGGTTTTGTCTGCGGAAAATCTGATTGTGTGTACAAGGCTTAAAACAATGTGGAAATTTCAATATGTAGCATCCATTGCAATGCTTATTTAAATGATCTGATGCCAATTGAATGAAATATGTTTGCTGATTATGGATTGCTCCACTTTGAACATTAGTTGTGTTTATTAACCAAGCCAGTAAGTGTTCTTGTTGAATTCAGAGTAGTAGCTGTGGGGCATGGATCTCAAATGGAGTATTTCTCAGAATTGCCCCACATTTGTCTTTAGTGTATAACTGGAAAAAATGTGCTTCCTACCCAGACGGCTGATTCTGCAAGACGAAGTTGAATTCGGAATTTAGAGCATGTGTTATTTAAATGACTTTAAACCTAAGCGGTGCGGCAATTAGCCTAATTTACAGCTTTATGATAATAGCCGTGAATGGAGTTTTTGTTCTGGTGTCAGAAAACCCCTAATTTTAGTTGTTGCAGAGAAGAAATGGCACAGCTGGTAGCAAAGGAGTGATTAGAACATTCACATGACCTGACAAAGACTCAACAAATCTGTGGGCAAAGTCACACAGGATCGTGTCGTGCTGCAATTTTCGGTTCTTTTGTGTAATATGGGCAGGATTTATGTTGTAAGGAGTCTGATCCAAAGCAGGCTTCAGTTGAAGCACTATGGTAATGTGTGCATTGGGTGTACATTCAGTCTCCAGCATTTATGCTGTTACCAGATCCACAGGGCAGCAAGCCTCATAGTGGTCTACCCACGCTTATTTCCGAAATAACCACAGGTATTATACTTAGTCACACAAAAGCACCTCTAGAACCTACACAACAGGAGCTGTCACTGTTCCCAAAGAGAGGCGTAACGCACACTTCTGCACACTTGATAACCTTTGTTTCTTGGTGTAGCACTACCCCCGTAGGTGTTGCTGATGTCAGAGTTCCCCACTGCAGCATAGCCAGTCACACTGCAATTCCTTCTTGCACCCAGACACAGAGATTAGTCCTTTGGTTTTTGTTATTTTATTAGGGGGTGATAACTTTGATGGGGTAAGGGATTATGGGATTCCCAGCTTGAAAATGTCCAACAATCAAAACCAGGAACAACTTCTTCACTATTTACAGATTGCTCTTCTTCCTTCCACATGCACAAACTTGGTTCCCTTGTACAGCTTCTGCTGGTTCACTCCTGAGGGAACTAACAATCTCTAGTTAGTTCAGCAACAGCTCATTACAGACTAGGAACCTTCCGTACCTTGGTAAAGTAGAACATGTGAAGTGAACAGCATCTCATACAACCTAGAGACTCTGTAGACACTGGTCCCAGTTCCACTGCTTGCAGAAATGTTAGCCCACCTGGCTGCTTTCTCTTTCCAGTCCTCCCAACTGACATACTGTACACATGGAGACTCCCCAGGGCAAGGTTGGACTTGGCACACCACTGTCTTCAAGAGAGCACTGCTACAGCTAGCAGTCTCTCCCCTTGTCTATCCCTGCACCGTGCCAATCCACCCATCGTCTCTCCTTGCACTCTCTGCTGCCTCTCCGGTTAGGGTACCCCCAACTGCCTCCTGTTGTAGGATTCTTCCAGGCCAGCCACCCAAGCTTCAGTCCAAGGTAACCCCCCCTCACCCAGTGGGGGTCCCTGAAGGGCCACTGACAGGCTCCCTCAGCACTGCTTCTCCATCTTCCACCCGACTCCCCTGCTGGCATGACACATGTCTATTTAAAGGCTCCTTATTTCCCTGCCAGGCTAAGCTGGGGATTGGTTAAGGTCCCCTAAATTTTCAAGGCAACCCCTCTTAGCCTCTGCCCACTATCTTCCAGAATGTTCTTCAACATTCTAGAAACAGGGGGAGGCACCAGAGAGCTGCCAGGATGAGTCATCTAGCCCTGGCCTCTAATAACCCTGACCCAGATTCGGTGACTCAGGTTTATTCCGGGGCCAGGCTATAGTTTGCTCTACTCTACTCTAATTCTAGTAGTACAGTAGTAGCACACACTAGAGGGTGTTACATTGGTTTTTCGCACTTTGATGTCCAACTCATCTACTGGCTCCAGGCTTTTCCCTTTGAGCCTCCCACCACTAATCTCTCAGATTCAGACACCCACACCTGTAGGATAGCCCTCCTTTAATTTCACTATTCAACCACCACTAAAGTGGATCTTTGATTTTGTAGTGGCTTCGTTGTTGGCTGATTCTGGCACCGAAGCACAAGTCCCTACCTCCGCTACAGCTCTGCTAGAACACTGTCTCTCCTGCTGAGGCTGAACTCTCCGCCATCTTGTGCCCTGTTTCTTGCCCTAGGCCTCCACACGACATTCAAAAAAAGCCATAGGCCTTTGCATTTCCACTGAAGGAATGTCCACGCAAGAAATAGTTTTCTGTACTTTACTGGTGGTGTTCAGGAAATGGCCTTACAGTCACATCACAAGGACAAACATTCTGGAGTCACTTGACATTACACAGTCATTCACATTTAGGCTGCATTCACACCTGAGCGTTTTGTAGCTTGAAGCCTGAAGCTACAAATCGCTAGAGGGGAAAAAATCCATTATTCTCAATGGAGATGGTTCACATCTCCACTCCATGTCGCCTGAAGCCGAACGCCTGAAGCTCAAACAAGTTCCGGACCCTGTTGTCGAACGTGTTTTATGCCGCTGTGTTACAGACCGTCGGAATTTGGTGTGACCGTGTGTAGGCAAGACAGTTTGAGCGAACCATCAGAGCTTTTTCCGACGAGAATTCCGACCGTGTGTACGCGGCATAAGTGGACAGGTAACAGCATGTACAGCACTTTAGCAACCATCACCCTTTCAGTCTTTCTTTGCTCTATCCAGGGTCATTGGTACTCATAGGACTGTGCTCTCTGTAGTCACCTCCTTGCTAGGTACGGGATCTCTCTAGGGAAGCAGCCTCACACAGGGATCTCCAGCCTGGCCTAAAAGGCCTTTTGCAATCCACCCTAGCCCCCACCTCCATACAGCCGGATCTTCCTATGTACAGGTCCACTCCACCGGCCTCCTTCTCTGTCCAGGGCCTACATGTGCTGGCTACATACCCACAGATGTGGGGTGTTTAGCTCCCATGCTCATAGAGAGTGTGTGTGCCCCTCCCTACATGACTTATTTATGGGTGGTAACTCACCCCTGACATCACTGCAGGAGGGCTCTACCAAAAATGGACCTAGCACTTTGTGTCAAAGTAGCTAACTGCACCTACCTACAACTTTTTTTTATACCTGTAGCCAGCTGGAGGAGCATACTGTGTGCTTTTGTGCCCAGTGTTCCTTTTTTCCTGCCTGCTGCTGCTGGCTGTGAGTGGCACGGTTTGTTTGTCATTCCCCTACTCATTCCATCACAATGGAGAGAGATGTATGAGGTACCCCAGAAGAATAAGAGGAAGCATGGTGATTGGAGATTGAGAGAGAGTGTTTGCTGTATCCCATAGCAACAGCAGGATGGGTCACTGGGAGAGAGGTGACATGCATTGCTGGATTGATGGAGCCTGGCACAGGCTCAGCGGCAGTGGCACCACCCCCCTAAGTCCATGCGTCCGGCCCCTGATCTACATGGAGGACGCCGGACGCATGGATTACAATGTTTTTTTTTTTTTTTTTAATCACATGTGAGTGAGGCTCTAATTGGCTTCAAAAAAGGGTGGGCTCGGGATGCAGAGCACCGGGTGCAGGGAGGGTTAGTATGGGGTGACACTTTTAGCACTTTTTTGGGGACCAGAGACACCAATACAGTGATCAGTGCTTAAAATATGCACTGCTACTGTACTAATGACACTGGTATTGAAGAGGTTAACATCAGGGAAATCAAAGGGTTAACTGTATGTCTAGGGAGTGCTTGCTAACACTGGGGGATGTGCTTGTACTGTGGGAAGGCAGAGATCTGTGTTCCTGCTTAAAATGCCGATCTGCCTTGTTTACATAGGCAGATGGCCGTTCTATTTCTCTCCCAAATGATCGGGGGATCCCAGTGTGTGTGCACCAGACCCAAAAGTGCAGAATCACATACAGGTACGTGATTCTGAACAGGGGAGCCGCCTTGCCGCCGTATACAGTATATGGTCGCTACTAGACAGGCGGTTAACTGTGGGGCTAACTTTTTTAATCGTGCCATTATAGTCTCTAAAACCTAGAGGACATTTATTAGATTTCTATACTTTTAGCCTAGGTTCACATTGGTACAACTTGGCATGCAATTTGACATGTGCCATGGGTGGCTATTGCCGGCAATGGCACCGTCCGAATCGGTGCGGCGCCGCACCGATTCCCAAAAGTAGTTCCTGTACTACTTTTGGCGACCTTGGGAGGCGATTTGTATAGACATCTGTGCAGGAACCCACACAGATTTCTGTGAAATCGCCCCTGAAGTCGGACTGCATTGCTGGGTGGAAATCGTGCGAGTTCAGCTGAACTCACACAATTTCTAACCCACAACAATGTGAACCTTGGCTAACCCCCTGTTCACACAGCTGAAGTAGCGTGATTTCAAAGGCGCACATCAGTGCAATTTTCACTGCCGATTCTACTGCGGCTTGCAATTTAATTTAACAGAAATCTATGACCGTCTGAATGAAATCGACAAAAAGTAGTGCAGGAGCCTTTTTCATAATCGATGCAACATGAGTCGCGGCGATATGAACGGTTCCATTGCTGGTAATAGGATGCGACTTGTCATGGAGCTGTCAAATCACATTAAAAAATCGCAGTGGTGCGACTGGGGGCTTACAGTGCTTAGTTTGCAATATCTGCTATACTTTAGTGACAGTGTTCCTGTTTACCGTGAACTGACAAAGTCAGGAGAAAGACGGAATGGTTATGTAAGATGTGCATATCCTAAGGCAGGAGCAGACAGTGAAACGACTGAAAATACAGATCTACAATTACTTCTGCAAGGAGCCTCTCCCTGTACGACACTAACTCGCTATTAGCATGGTATGCTTCTTCTGTTTCTTTGTGTATAGATGTAAAAATGAAATGCTTGATTGAAACTAGAAAAAAAAGAGAAGAAATTTAGAAAATGGACAGGACACTGGAAAAGAAACTGAAAGTGCTTTTTTAAAGCTGACATTTATACAAACAGTCATGTGAATTGTGAACTGCTAGTCAGACATGTTTGTCAGTTCACTGGGAATAGTATTTAGGACAGGGAGCATCAGACTGCCTTCCAATTGTAGCACCCTCTACCAATAGGGAAGGTGCTAGCATAGGATTCTTGCTAGGGAAACTGTCAGCACGGGTAAATTTAGGCAGGCCTATGCTTTAAGCTAGGCCTGTCTGTTTTGATCTGGGGGCAGGGAGTGGTTAGAGTAGCAGTGGGTGTGACTACCTGTGCTCTAGTTCTGAGGCGCCTCCCCTGCTTCCAGGGAGAATGTTCTGGAAGAGGGACAGGGCCTGCAACTGGAGTGGCAGGCAGCTCATGTAGGAGCCCTGACCAATCCCCAACTGGTATTGGCAGGGGGCGGCCCTCCTATATAAGCTGAGGTACCATGCCACTGGGAGGAGTTGTCAGCCGGGTGAAGTGGAGAATGGTTACTAGACAGCAGCAAGAGGGCGCCCCCATCTGGGGGGAGAGGGCGCCGATCGCAGGAGGAGGCCCAGGGAGAACTGTGAGGGAACTTCACTTTTACACGGTCATTAGTAAAGTCCTCATCATTACACTGTCATTTTTGAGGAACTCCTGGAGCAGAGGGGCAGGTAAAACTGTTGGAAAGTACGGTCCGGTTAAGTTCTCCATCAAGGACTCGGGGCAGAGAAAGGTCGGTGAGTGTACCACAGTGGAGGGCTGGATGTGCCAGGAAGTCTGTGAGGGAACTTCACTTTTACACGGTCATTAGTGAAGTCCTCATCATTACACAGTCATTGATGAGGAGTCCTGGATCAGAGGAGAGACTGTGGGGAGTAGTGTCAAATCGATGTGGCCTGAGGGCACAGGATTTGCAAGCTGGGCTAGCTGGGAACAGTAGTCCACTGTTGAGAACATGCTTTTAAACTACTAGGGCTCCAGGGAGAGGCACTGCAGGCCTCTGGCCTAGTAGCAGCGAGCAACCAGAGTCAGCATGAGAAACTATTCAGAGTGGGTTCTTTTGCTTACAGAAGAAGATGTGACAAGAAATTATAATCCTACAGTATAAGTTTGTGCAGGAGGAGAGGATTTCTGGGAACATCACCCTTACATGGTCAAGGGTGATGTCCTCATCTTTACATGGTCATTGATGAGGAAGTTCTGGAAGCAATAGTCTGGCCTAGAGGAGGAGCAATAGTCTGCATGGTGATGCAGGGAAAAGACTGTAGCTGTTATACATGCGCATCCTTCCTTCAGGCTCAAATGATGTACTAATCTATAAAATCTCTAAATATGATGGCAAAGTGATCTATTCTATGGGCATCCCATATACCCCTTTCCCCAACCAAGTTGTACCCCTCAATAAACAAAACAAGGCAAATGACTCTTCATTGTCTCTGCAAGATATATATGGGAGTCTGGCAGCGGGGTGATATGGTGGATGTTTGCTACTAGTGGCAACTACACCGCTACACAATAATAGAACATGGCACTAGAGCACTAGAGCTTTGTAATCAGCAATGCTCATGCTCCCTGATTAACCACTTAAGGACCGCCTCCTGCACTTATACGTTGGCAGAATGGCACGACTGGGCACAAGCACGTACAGGTATGTTGCTCTTTAAGAGCCCAGCCGTGGGTCGCGCACGCCGCGGGCGGCGTGCTCGCGACCCAGTCCTGAGCTCCGTGACCGTGCCCGCGGGACCCTTGGACCCGATCGCCACCGTTGTCCCGCGATCGGGTCACAGAGCTGAAGAACGGGGAGAGGTAAGTGTAAACAGACCTCGTGCTTCCTAGTGAGGCTGTCACTGATCGTCTGTTCCCTGTCATAGGGAAAGACGATCAGTGATGTCACACACCAGGCCACGCCCCCTACAGTAAAACAAACACATAGGTCACAGTTAACCCCTATACTGCCCCCTAGTGCTTAACCCCTTCACTGCCAGTGACATTTTTACAGTAATCAATGCATTTTTAATTGCACTGATTGTAATGCCAATGGTCCCAAAAATGTGTCAAAATTGTCCGACGTGCCCGCCATAATGTCGCAGTCACAATAAAAATCGCTGATCGCCGCCATTACTAGTAAAAAAAAAAAATTATTAATAAAAATGCCATAAAACTATCCCCTATTTTGTAGACGCTATAACTTTTGCATAAACCAATCAATAAAAGCTTATTGCGATTTTTTTTTACCAAAAATGTAGAAGAATACGTATCGGCCTAAACTGAGGAAAAAAAAAATGTTTTTTTATATATTTTTTGGGGATATTTATTATAGCAAAAAGAAAAAAATATTGCATTTTTTTTCAAAATTGTCGCTATATTTTTGTTTATAGCGCAAAAAATAAAAACCGCAGAGATGATCAAATACCACTAAAAGAAAGCTCTATTTGTGGGAAAAAAAGGACGCCAATTTTGTTTGGGAGCCACGTCGCACGACTGTGCAATTGTCCGTTAAAGCGACACAGTGCCGAATCGCAAAAAGGGGCCTGGTCCTTTAGCTGCAAATTGGTCCGGGGCTTAAGTGGTTAATAGAACACTGTAGAAGAGGGTGTGGTAGACCTCTGCAGAAAGACCACTGCTTCCACGCACAGAGCAAGAGTCCTTTCCTGCAGAATGCTGGCAGAGGACAGGCTTTTCTACTTAGGCTGTAGCTGCTTTCTAACAAAAAAGAACTGTAAAGCTTTGCACACCTTTTGTCCTGATGCACCTAGATAGTGTTTAGCTGATTTATAGAGTAACTTCACTTTTGTTGAAAATAAAAAAATCCATCTGGGTAAATAATGTATATAGAAAAAAGATCGGAGGTCTGGTCTGTTTACACCAGGGGCGGATCCAGAGTCTAGTCTCGGGAGGGGCACTGCCAGAAAATAAGGTGTTGCTTACAGAACACATTTGTATTAAAATATATGTATTTACCATTTCATACAGTCATAACCTTGTTTAAAACAGTGACACTGTTTTAAAGTGTTAGATGCATCCCCATGCCAGCATCCCATTTATTTGTATTCTGACACATGGCTGCACGGACACAGCCACTATGTCCCAATATGACATGCTGGTGTGGGTCCCTGAAGGCACCCTGCAAGCATTCTGGGACCCACACACGACATATTGGGACACAATAGCTGTGTGTGTGTCAGTAGAAATGAATGGGATGCCAGCACAGGGATATGTGCAATACTTTATGGGACATTCCTGTCATTCCTTTTAGTATGTCCCACACTTTATCCATCCCCAAGTCAGTAAAAGACAGCCTGCATGTGTGCAGCATGCCCCCTGTGTGAATGAGGCCTAAAGATGAATTTTACTGTCATTCTATATCATCACTATCATCATGATAATCACACAATACAGGTGCTGTGGCTCATGATGATAATGATGATTGGTAATTGTAATACGCAGCATGGAGGGGGTTAATGTACTCACTGATGCATTCGTGACCAATGGCAATTAATTAACCCCTTTTTTCAACCCCTTCCTGCTGCAGCATAAAAGGGGTTAATTAACACTTATGGTGCCCCTGCCATTAATGCAGCACAAAGGGGTTAATTAGTTGCCAATGGTCACAAATGCGTCAGTGAGAACATTAACCCCTCCATGCTGCGTATTACAATTACCATTCTAACTGAATTAACGCCCTTCCCCTTCCCTCCAAGTGTTAAGACACTGTTGTGTTAAGGCAGTGATCACTCACTTGCAGACAGTGCAGATGGGCTCTGGCTACAGGTCGGGACTCGGCAGCATCTTGTCTTCAATCTCGCGCTTCCGGCCTCTGAATTGTGACGTCACGCCAGCCGGGACTAGGGAGCTCCTGTCGGGTGGAGATCACTCCGCCTGACAGGGAGGTAACTGCTTAGAAAGGCAGGAGTACGCTGAGCACGCGCGCACCGCTCTGCTGCAGCTCTGCAAATAATACCACACAGTGTGTAGCGGCGACCCCAGTATCACCGCGGTCTGTACCACCATAACGACGCCACTGCCTGGGCCCCGCTAAATGAACTGATGGGGCACACTGAATAGGTCTTAAGCCACCTGGGAGCGGGGGAATCAGAAATAAAGTCCCTGCAGCTGCATTTAGACGATTCCTCGCCAAACAAAAATAGGCGGAGGGAGAAAGCCTTGGAGTCAAATATTTTCGGGGGGGGGCAATTGCCCTGTTGCCCCCCCCTGTATCCGCCCCTGGTTTACACAAGTATATAAAATCTTACATAGTTTTATTAGCAAAAAAACTATTTTCAACAAAAAATACTAAAAAGCAGGTACAGAGAGTGGAAAATGTTTTATTTATTTATTTTATTTTTTTCAATATTTCTACTAGTTTTGCTATTTCATAGCTTCTTCGGGAAATATGTAATATACATCTGAAAAACAAATTCACAGACATATAATAACATGACAATATTTAAATGTTTTTCAAGTGTACAATAGAGTAGTCACCAAGTAAAGGGGAAAAGAATAAAACTACAAGCAAATATTCAGTCTCTTACCCCACTCAAGTACCATCAGAGTAATGAGCAACCAATAAAGCCTCCTACGGCGAAGATGAACAAGATGAGACACCTATTCACTATCTTGGTTCCTTTGTTCACAACTCTGGATACTAAATCTCTGGTATATTATTAGGTATGTGGGTTTCTCTGTTCACAACTCCTGGGTACTATACCTTTGCTATATTTCTTTTCCAACCATGCCATTTTACAGAATATATGGCTATGTATTTTATCATCTTTTTACTTAGATCCTGCCCATAGGCCTTTTTAAGATCTCCCCCAGTCGCCGTAGGAGGCTTTATTGGTTGCTCATTACTCTGATGGTACTTGAGTGGGGTAAGAGACTGAATATTTGCTTGTAGTTTTATTCTTTTCCCCTTTACTTGGTGACTACTCTATTGTACACTTGAAAAACATTTAAATATTGTCATGTTATTATATGTCTGTGAATTTGTTTTTCAGATGTATATTACATATTTCCTGAAGAAGCTATAAAATAGCGAAACTAGTAGAAATATTGAAAAAAAAAAAAAAAATAAATAAAAAATTTCCACTCTCTGTACCTGCTTTTTAGTATTTTTTGTTGAAAATAGTTTTTTGCTAATAAAACTATGTAAGATTTTATATACTTGTGTAAACAATTATTGCACTCTGTGTTACACGTACCGTAATAGTCCGACAGCTCCTGTTTTTGGTGGCCTTGGTTGGGGACCAGACCTCCGATCTTTTTTCTATATACATTATTTACCTAGATGGATTTTTTTATTTTCAACAAAAGTGAAGTTACTCTATAAATCAGCTAAACACTATCTAGGTGCATCAGAACAAAAGATGTGCAAAGCTTTACAGTTTTTTTTTGTTAGAAAGCAGCTACAGCCTAATGCCCCATACACATGGTCGGATTTTCCGACGGAAAATGTCCTATCGGACAATGTTGTCGGAAATTCCGACCGTGTGTAGGCTCCATCGGACTTTTTCAGTCGGATTTTCCGACGGATAAAGTTTTATCTTCTGCTCTCAAATTTTCCGACAACAAAGTCCTATCTGACTTTTTCCGATCGTGTGTAGCGAATTCCGACAGACAAAGTGTCACGCATGCTCAGATCACATTACAAGACCAAAGCTATTGGCTACTAGCCTCTACGTAGTCCCGTTGTACGCAACGAACGTCACCACGTTCAGAATAATCGGATTTTCCGACAACTTTGTCCGACCGTGTGTATGCAACACCAGTGTCGGACAAAATCCATCGGAAAAAATCTGACGGATTTTGTGGTCGGAATTTCCGACCGTGTGTACGGGCATAAGTAGAAAAGCCTGTCCTCTGCTAGCATTCTGCAGGAAAGGACTCTTGCTCTGTGCGTGGAAGCAGTGGTCTTTCTGCAGAGGTCTTCCACACCCCCTTCTACAGTGTTCTCTGTACCTGCTTTTTAGTATTTTTTGTTGAAAATAGTTTTTTGCTAATAAAACTATGTAAGATTTTATATACTTGTGTAAACAACTATTGTACTCTGTGTTACACGTACCGTAATAGTCCAACAGCTCCTGTTTTTGGTGGCCTTGGTTGGGGACCAGACCTCCGATCTTTTTTCTATATAATCACGGATGATGGTACGAGGTGTATTATATTATCTCTTGTTTTATCTAGAGAGGCTCCCACATCATTTTCATAAATAATATATATGTCAGAGATTTTACCAAACTTTGCAGCAGATTCCGACATTTTGTTGCTCTGAGGAAAAAACGGAAAATTGTATCATACTTACCGTAATTTTCCTTTCCTGGTGCCAATCCATGGCAGCATACATGTGATAGAGCTCCGCCTCTACTCCGCCTTCAGGACTAGTGAATAGCATAAATTAAAGGGCATAGCCCCTCCCCCAACATTCTTCGTAATATAGAATACCGAGGGTGGGAGTTTATGCTGCCATGGATTGGCACCAGGAAAGGAAAATTACGGTAAGTATGATACAATTTTCCGTTTTCCTGGTGCCTCCATGGCAGCATACATGTGATAAATAACTAGCTCACATGGGTGGGTTTAATGCTTTAACAAAAAATAAACTTTAATCAAAACACAGACATAGCAGCATGAAGCGCTTTACTCCCGAACTCTACGGTTGTAAGAGCCCCGGGATCAATACGATAATGTTTGAGGGACGTGTGTCGGGAAGACCAAGCCTAATGCTTCAAGAGAAACATTTGCCCTCGCTGCCCAAGATGCCGATACTGCTCTTGTTGAAGGAGCATTCACCTGAGCCGAAACTTGCTGTGGCTTCCAAGTAGGCCCTGAGAACTTTGGATATGTCTAACTCATAACAGGAGTTTGATTCTGAGTCCATGAAAACTGGTAACGCCCATGGTTCTGATAGGTTTGCCATTGAGGTGACCTTGGGTGTGAAACCTCTGAGAGGGCGAAGTTCTACCCTATCTGGAAAAAAAGGGATATGTGATCATCCCCAATGCCCAGGGAGTGGATTTCCGAAATCCTCCTGTCGGATGTAATAGCCAACAGAAAAGTTGTTTTTAAAGTCAAGTTACAAATTGAGACCTCTTCAACCGGTACAAACGGATGAGTGGATAGGACTTCCAATATTAGAGGAGGATCCCACTTTGGAAAGGAATGTCTGGATGGGGGACACATCTTCAATACTCCCCTGAGGAACGTAACCACTAGAGGGTCTTCTGACCCCCTGGTGTTAGTTGCTGCAGAAGTTGCGGAAACTTGTACCTTGAGGGAACTCTGGCTGAGCCCCAATCGAGACCAGTTTGCAGAAAACTCAGAACATCAGCAGTGGAAAGAGAGAGATAGGATCAAATCCTTTTCCTGGGGCATAGGATAAGAACTTGTCCCAAATTCTTGCATAGATTGTGTTGGTTGTAGGCTTTCTAGCTTTTAACAGGGTGGATATGACCTCTTGGGAACAGCCTAACGATTCAAACCTCCTCCTTTCCACTTCCATACACAAAGATCCAGCTTCTGTGGGTCTGGATGGTCCAGCCTGCCCTGGGTCAACAACTGCAGAAAGGGAGGAATTCTGATCGGATGATCCACACTGAGGTGCATGGCTAGTGGAAACCACGGTCTCTTCGACCAATAGGGTAGCACTGCTAGCACTTTAACTGGTTCGTTCAGGAGTCTGAGGAGAAACCTCGAAATGAGTGGGCGAGGAGGAGAGGTGTAAGCTGTCTTGAAGGTCCAAGGACAAGATAGCGCATCTACTCCTTCCGCCTGTGGATGTGGAAGGTGAGAGAAGAATCTCCTGATTTTGCAATTCTCATGCGTAGCAAAAGATCCACCAGTGGGGTCTGCCCTAGATTGGAGATTTGGATGAACAAATGGGGATGTAGAGACCACTCGTCGTCCCCAAACCTCCTCGATAAGACATCTGCCTCTGTGTTCATCTTGCCTGGGAGATACATTGCCTTGAGGTCTACCAGGTTCCTCTCTGCCCAGAGCATTACAGGTTCCACTTCCCTCAGAAGTGTCTTGCTGTGGGTGCCCCCTTGTTTCTGAAGGTACGAGACCGCCACCTTGGTGTCCAAACATAGAAGTACTCTCTGTCCCTTGACCTGAGATGCAAAAGAGGTTAAGGCTAGAAATGCTGCCCTAATTTCTAGGACGTTGGACACTGTCCCTCTGGTGGGCAAGGACCATCTTCCCTGAATTCTCTGCAATGGGCACCCCACCCCTGGCCACTCGCATCTGACGTAATTGTGGACCATGAGTGGGAACCCAAATGATAGAGCCGGGAGAGATTCTCTGGATTCATCCACCAGTGTAATGACCACTGCTTATTAGCGTTGTTAAACGGATTGTCTGAGACAGATGTTGTCGTCTCCATTGCATTAAGAATCCCGTCTGGAAGTGTCTCAGATGCTAGTGAGACCATGGAACTAGAGGTATGCACGAGGACATCGTGCCAATAAGGCTCAGACACTGCAAGGCTGATAGATGGGATCTCTATGACCTTGGATACCTTCTGAATGATGCCCTCCATCTTCATCTGGGGTAAAGAGATTGTGCCTAGGAGCGTACCGAACATTGCCCCTAAGTAAACCATCTGCTGTGTTGAAACTAATTGGCTCTTCCGATGGTTCACCAGCCACCCGAACTCCGACCACGACTGGAGAAGAATCTCCCTGTGGACTAAAAGGTGGCTCGAGTTTTTTTTTTTTTTTTTGACAGCAAGAGGATATCGTCCAGGTAGTGATAAATTCTTAACCCCCTCTCTCTCTCATAGGGGCCAAGACAGATATCAACACTTTTGTGAACACCAGAGGGTAGGTGCATAGCTCTAAGGGCAGAGCTTGAAATTGCAGGTGGACATGACCCACTGGGAACCTTAAGTATTTTTGGAAGGATGGTAGAATAGGGATGTGGAGGTACGCATCCTGCAGGTCTATCGAGATTAATCAATCTCCTGGTTGTATGGTTTGTATGATCGTTTGGAGTGACTCCATTTTGAAGCTTTCGAGATGGATGTATTGATTTAGCTTTTTCAGATCTATTACAGGTCTCCAGTCACCTGTTTTTTTCTGCACCAGGAAAAGGGTGGAAGAAAAACCTGTAAAATCGATCTGATGGGGGGACAGGTATTGCTGCCCCTTGACGCTGCAGGGACTCCAAAAAAAAAAATTGGTTTAAGGCCAGTGCCTTCTGTGGGGAGGCTGGTTACTGTCTCTTTGAAGGACGTGTGAGGAGGCTGCTGAGAGAAAGTCCAGAAGTGACTGTACCGGATCGTTGCTAGGACCCATGGGTCTTGACATTTGGAGGCACAGATGGGGAAAACGTTTTTTTAACCGGGCTCCCACTGGGGGCGTTTCCTCCCCGCTGACGTCAAAAGGACTTTGTCCCCTCCTGGGGAGCAGTGAGGGACTTGTACTTTCTGGCTCCCAGAAAAGAAGTCTGGGTGCCTCTCCACGATTTCTTGTTGTCCCTAAAGGGGCGAGACTGCCTGAAGTCTCTAGAATTTGATTGCCGGAATCGTGATAAATAGGCCTTTGTTCTCCGAACCTTCCTGTCCTGAGGAAGTAAGCCAGATTTGCCCCCTGTTACTCTGGAGATTACTTTGTCGAGTTTCTCAACAAACCAAGATTTTCCATCAAGGGAAATCTTGCATCAATTCTGCTTTGATGCTAGATCGGCTGTGCCATAACAGAGTTGCAGCATTGAATTGGCTGAACACCGGATTGTGTCAATTGCAGCTTCTCCCACGAAATCCGCCAACTTAAGCTCCTCCAGAGCTTTGATTATGTCATCTTTGGGAACGTCTTGGTGCAGGGATGTCTCAATATTTTCCGTCCAAGCCCTGATGGCATTGGAAACAGATGTCAGCGCAATGGCTGGTCTGCAAGCCACCCCTGCTTCTAGATAGATGTATTGATCTAGACCTCAAATGGAGCTATCTAGGGGATCCTTGAAAGACGTTGAATCCTCCATTGGCATTGTTACATTTTTTGCCAGACGCACTACAGCTGCATCAACCACAGTCATTGAACTGAGTATCCGAATCTGCCAGTGGATACATTTTGCATAAACGTGCTACAGAAAACTCTATCAGTTTTGTTCCACTCATCCTCTATGATCTCCCCCATTAATGGGAAGAAGATTTGGTTTCTCTTGAGGAATGAGAAATAGTTTTTTGATTTTTGAGGAGGCTCTTCCGGGTCTTCCCAGGCAATGTCGCTCCTCACCGCTTGTACAAAGGGTTGAACCAGGGAGAAATTGAAACCAGACGGTTCTGTATCATCTGAGGACTCCTCGGATGAATCTACCGGTGGGATTTGTTTAGCTGTTTTTCCTGATGGAGGCAAAGGAGTACTAACAGCTGATGGGCCCGAAATGTCGGGGTCCAAATCCAACACCTGGGCAGCTTGTGAAACCGGGTGAGCTGGAATCATGGCCGTCAGTTCAGAAAGAGAGTCTCTCATGGTTTGCTTAAGCAGGTCAACCACCTGCTGGCCTTCTAATTCCCGGTTAGCTGCGTAGTCCCTGAGACAGTCTCTGCAGACGAGCTTATCAGGGATTGGAACCGCGCCACAGGCCCAACATTTTTTCCTTGACGCCCGCGGTGGAGGCGAAGGCAAATGACGACATCTATAAGATCCTGATCTTCTGGAAGATTTATGATGAGAAGAGCGCGGTCTTCGCTCAGGACTATCGTCATTGTCATAGCGCCTTGAGGACTTTCTGGACCGCTTTGAAGGAACAGGGCTGAAACAAACAAAGTTTGTCAGTGGCGCACTCTTTTTTTTTTTTTTTTTAAATACTCACGTACAGGTGGTCCACATACCTATTGGATATGAGAGGATCTTGGCTTTGTGACGAATGGCTCATGGTAAATAATGGGCAGGAGGATCAGCTGTAGTAAGGCGAAGTAAGAAGCAAAAAGAAATAGAGTCTATTTGCACACCAAATTTTTAAACGAAGTCAACGCAATAGGAGTGAGATAAAAGTATAAGGCTGGCCATACACTACCCAACCCCCGTCTATAGATCTCCCTCAGATCTATTAAAAAAAAAAACATACAATATGTGGTCAAATCTAATCACCCCCAATTTGCATGCAATCAGGCAGGCCCCTGTACCACACAGTTGAAGGCAAACCTAATGGAAATCGAACAAGAAAATTGCATGGTGAATGGCCAGCTCCACACATACCTGTAATGCTGAAGTAATTTGGACTGCAGGGCATACACCTGATATGCAGAGCAGCCCTGAGTCCAATTTAGAGCCAACACTTTAAAGCTAAAAAGGGAGAGCAGCTTAATTTAAAAAGGACCTACCTTATTACTGGAAAAAAAAAGAAACAAAACCAAGGCCACGGCAAGAGAGTGAGAACCCTGAAGGGTAGTACAAAAAAGCTAGAGAAAAAACCTCAGAAATAGCAAGGAAACGCCCGTTCTGCACATGTGCAGACCAGGAATAAATGTCTTAAAGGGGACATTTTTTTTTTTTTTTTTTTTTTTTTTTTTTAAACCTATAAGCTTTAACCACCAGGGCTCAAAAACAGTGCAGACATGGAAGCAAAAGGAAAACCTAACCTGACCAAGAAGGAAGAGAATCTGATCCTCCCGCCGTCATCACCAGCATTCGTTTTTCTGGAAATTCAGCAGACTGCGTTCCTATGAGGAAACTCTGCAAGACCCCAAAAGATCCTCAGAAGGGGTTCCCAGTCTTATCAGTGCATTGAGCGGACCCAAGAACAGGGACTGCGCACGGGAGAGGCTTAACCCGGCGGACGCTGCCGACTGCAGAGGTATGGACATACATACTGCTACTCTTCACCAGTCAAGAGGAATGAGGAAAAAAAGGAGAATGTTGGGGGAGGGGCTATGCCCTTTAATTTATGCTATTCACTAGTCCTGAAGGCGGAGTAGAGGCGGAGCTCTATCACATGTATGCTGCCATGGAGGCACCAGGAAAAACGGTTTCTTTCACCATGTCCTTTGCAGACTGATTCTGAAAGGGTAGGTATGCGTTCATTATCACCTGGTGCATTCTTTTAAAAAGAGTTTACTTTTTTTTTTAACACTTGCCACCCCACTCCTGCAGATATACGCCTGCCTTTACATGCTCATGAACTTTAATGGCATCTCAATCTTAGACCCCATACACACTATACAACTTTTGTTGTCTGATTTCCTTTAGATTTACCAAAAACATGTAGTGTGAGGGCTTGCCTGATTGCATACAATATGAAACTCTTAGCCCCTGTTCACACCTATGCGAATTAGATGCGGCTTACACCGCATCCAATTCGCAGGACATTTCAAAATACATTCATTTTAATGAGGCTGGTTCACATATCTGCGGTGCATTCGCACTGCGCATTGCAGAAAAAACGTGTGCGTTTTTTGGGCAGTGCGGTCCGGCTCAGGTGCGAATTCAGGCCCATTATCTTCTATGGGCACGCATCTGATTCGCAGATGCCTACCGTTCTGAACAAGGAATCTCTCCTTGTTTTCACTACACCTCCCCCTCCTCTCCCCCTCTCCCTGCTCAGCTGATGCACTCATAGAACGGAGCGGCACCGCTGAACAGCTACATTTCTCTTCACAGAGAAAATGTAGCTGGAATTCGCACCGCACATATGGTTTTGGTAAATCTGAGGGAAAAAAACTACAGAAAATTGTATAGTGTGTATCCAGCTTTAGTGGGTAAAGCGCAACCAGAGAGGCCACGCTACTCAGCAACACCGGATAGAGCCACGCTACCCAGCGCCACCAGAGAGAGCCATGCTACCCAGCGTCACCAGTGAGAGCCACGCTACCCAAAGCCAGAGAGAGCCACACTACCTAGCGCCAGGGAGAGACACGCTACCCAGCGCCATCAGAGAGAGAAAGACTGAGCCACTGCCAGGGTACAGACATGCTACACTACTGACCAGAATCGCCCCCGGGGCACCCAGAGTGAGCGATCGTCCAGCAGGAGGGATCACTGCTGTAGTTTCGCTGGGTCTGGTAAGAGGGCCTGTTGGCCATTATCCATTACTTATCCTAGGGACTGTACTATGCCTGCAGTCTTTGACCATGACAATGTGATAATGACATTGTCGGAAAGTGGTGGCGCATGGGTGACCCTAAAATGATGCCCCCCCTGAAAAAAGTTCTGCGCACACCCATGTATATAACATAAACCACACAAACCAGTTAATATACACTTATTTATTTTTGTTTTTTTAACCAAAGTCATGTAGCAAAATACATTTTGGCCTAAATTTATGAAAATATTTAATTTTATTGGATATGTTTTATAACAGAACGTAGAAGATATCAAGTTTTTTTTTTCTAAACTTTTGGTCTTTTTTTCGTTTAATAAAAAATAAACAGTGGTGATCAAATGCCAGCAATAGAAAGCTCTATTTGTGTGAAAAATAATTATATTAATTTAATTAGCGTTGCATGACCGCGCAATTATCAGTTAAAGTAGCACAGTGCTGAATAGTAAAAAATGCCCTGGTCATTAAGGGGGTAAAGCCTTCTGGAAGCTGAAGTGGTTAACTGATGTAGAAACAGCAAAGCATCTGTAGAATGACTAAAACTGAAATGTCTAAATTAGTCTCAAGTTCACTTGATTTCATTTTCCGTCCTCCTCCGTAAACAGTTACTTTTTTTATTTATTTTACTTTATTTTATTTTTTTGTGCGCACATAAACTCATACTTATTTTTAGCCTGTTCTTCTATTCATATTTTCCCAGAGCCCGTGACCGAGAACATTTAGTGACATGTTGTTAACACTTGAATCCCTTAATTACATGAAATGACTGCTTTTGTGGTTTTGTTTTGTTGCATTTTTTTTTTTATTCTATGTCTTAAATACATCTACAGGCTCCAGTTCTGTACTCTCTGCCAAAAGGATAAAAATAGTACTTATTTATACATACGGCGCCATGTCTGTACTCTGAAATGGGAACACAGCTGTGCGCTGTTATTTAAGCTTTTTACAACATAGAAAAAGCCAGTATTTAAGGAAATCGAATACAGCAATTGTGGTGAAACCAAAAGAAAAAGACTTGATCTCCTCAGGGTATTATACAGCTTAGTATGGTGGTTTAGCTTCATGTATTCTCTCTAGATGATAAAACTATTTTTGAAACATAAACAAGATATTTTTGGAGAATGTATGGCCTTAAACTTTTTAGAATGGAAATTCTCAGACTTTACTGTAAGCAGGGCCGTGATTTGCCACCAGCAACGGTCCTGTCGGGCCATGGTGCATCCTATCTTTTTCCTGCAACAAGAGCGAAGTGGGGTACTATGCACCTGTAGCATGGAGGAACTCCACCATCTTGGACACTTACACGCTCCCAGCCATAGGCCCACCCTCCAAAAACAAAAGATCGCCCACACGATAAGCCTTTTTAACAGTATACTGTAACATGAACAAAGTTCTTCCCAACACAAAGTACTCCTCCGAGTCCTTAACTTTTCACCAGACCTTTGCAATATTGTTCTGTTCAGGTTCAAACTCAATGCAGTAATGCCAACTAGCACGTCCATCTTTCTTGCTATGGGTTCCCTGATTATGACTAAGCGAATTCCAATTTGTGAAACGCGTTAATCTCTGCTAGGTCTGCATTGATGTCATGATGTCTACGATGTCTGATGATTTTTTTCTTCAATAAAGTCTTCACTTTTGCTTCAAACCTGTGAGTGCGGTCAAACCTTTTCCTGTTCCAGTGGTTCCCTGAAATGGGCTCTATCCTTGGGCCAGTGGGGGTCTACCTTGTAGGATAAATTCCAATGCTATACTGTGACCTACATATTTGTACTTGGTAGGCTACCACCTCCCATTACCTTCTGCTTCCAACTCTTTTGGCCAAAATGTAAAAGAGATAGACACACCCAGACGTGGGGATTCCCTAAAAGGGTCGCTCACCCTTGCTTACAGACAAGCTCCCAGCTCTAAATAATGCTGTTTAGTATGTAGCATGGCCTCCTTGGGGACTGCTGAGAATTACCTGCTCATCTGCATGGCCATGACCAAGTGAACCTTCCAACCCACCTGACACTCTGGGTTCAGACATCCTTGTAACACTGTGCAGCAAGAATCAAACAACTCAGTAATATTAGGATCGGAAATACTTTACTTGAACCAAACGGGAAAGTTATTTCAAAGGCAGAGGTAATATCTCAGCAAACAAATTCCTCCCAATGACACAACAATGGTTCAGCAACAAACAATATTATATACATATATGTACACTATATTCAGATCCAAAGTCACCTCCTAGCGGATGTTTCAGTTAACTACTTATGTTGCCACTTTTAAAAAGATGTAATCTAGCCAGCCTATGCTATCCTAATTAAAGACCAGGTCTACAGAAGGTAATATATAGTCTTTCCTATGAGTAATGGCAATAGAGTTCCATGTTGCAGTTCTGATGTTCTTCGCTAGCTAGTTGGTGCCTGTTAACTGTAATCCGTTAAATACAATACATGATTGTAGATAAAGCAATATATTCCTAGTGGTGAAGATCTAAGGCATCTGAGCACAGCGTTCAAGCAATGCAGTAAAGTGTTCTTGGGGTAAAGAGGTCTGTGCACAGTGTTCTGTAATAGTGGCAATGAATAGATAAAAGGTCGAGCAATTTGCCCTCTCACCAATGACCAAATCGATCCAAGGTCTTCTGAATAGGAACACATGTAGTGGCACTCGGGCAGCGGATCCACTGTCTCGGTCTTCCGAAGTGAAACTTGCCCCACGCACCCACACCGTCGCGCAGGTGATTCAAGTGATGTTAGCGCCAGGATGTCCGACAGTGCATATCAGAGCTATGCCCCATTTGCCTTGGGGGTGGAAGTAAGGCTCCACGTGGTAGGCTGCGACCTCTCTCCCCCTGTTGCACAGAGAGGTCCGTCTGGTGTCAGGCCCAGGAGGAAGAGAGTTCCGCGCGAGCGTCTCGCTCTTTTTATGGTCACTCCCAGTCCCCTTCATGTCACCGTAAAGATCCCTGGGATGTGTAGTCTTAGTGTACATGGGTGCATAGCAATAGTCTGAAGTAGAACTATACGTCCCATAATCCATTTTGTTGGACACACAAATATGAGGTCACTGATTACACGGATGACCAAAGGGGACAAGTGATGTCTAGAAACACTGAAAGGTACGGTGCTTTCTGCTGATAGTCCATATTTCTACAAGTAAATTGAGCATATGTCTGTGAATGTTCTCATTTATCCAGGTCATGGTATAGCTAGTAGTAGGACCCTTTCTTGCAGACTGCTCTTACTCAGAAACCGAAAGTATCTTATCGTAATGCCAAAAACATAAAAAAGAAAATCACACCCAGCTAGATGAAACAGCATCCCCCCACTCGCAGCAATTATATTCCCCTGATCCCTCTGGTGGGAATGTTTCATTGCCGTAAAAAATTATGTTTGACCTGCCAGTTTGTGGAGCATGGCCAAAAAAGTTTTACAGTAAATGGCGGGATGTATGCGATTAAGGAATTTCACAACTGTTCCAGCGAATATGTCTGACCTGTCCATGTGTCCAATTTTATGTGGGTAGGGCCATCCGTACACTTCGCAAGAGATTCGGTGAGCACAGATGCTTTATCGAAGAGGGCTGAGATAAACACAGCATTCCCAGAATTTACTTAAAGAGGAACTGCAGTCTGCTCACATAATTTGTAATAAAAACATCTTTGCCATTCTGAAGCTTCCCTCCAACCACTTTGCATATTATTTTATATATACTGTGATTCTGTACTTGCCAAATATGCTGCAGAAATCTCCCTCCACTAAGCCTGACTGCAGCCATTTTAACTGTGGGCAGCTGAAGCTGCTGTCTGTTCACTTCCTGAATCTACACAGAGGCACACCTCCAGCTCTGCAGCTCTCATTGGCCCTTTTATAACTTATCTCCCCTCCCTTCCTGGAAAACTCTCACGAGAGTGAGAGAGAGAGCTGTGCATGATGTTAGAAGCCTAGGCTAATGACCAGATAAGAAAGAGGAGGTGGGCTGTATAAGGTATTTACTATTAGAAAAAAAAGTTTTACTATCCAAAGTTAGAACAACAAGGGCAGAGGATTTAATAGATGGAAAGATGAAAAAATGACTGAAGTTCCACTTTAAGCTGCAACCTCCTAGGTGCAGCAGGCCAGTATAAGGAGCTGTGTGCTCCGAGCGTGTAGCCAGAGACTTGTCCCGTCCTCTCCATGATCTGGGCCCACCCATCCGGTGACATCACTTCCTCCTGTGCAGTCCACGTCAGGCAGCTTGGACTACCTGGATGCTTCCAGCTCAGCCTTTTCACAGTCACCTAGACCCTGGGTGGAATATTGGACAGCAGGAAGCCCTTGAGGATGATGTTTTTAAAGAAAATGCTGTGATTTCTTCTATCCTGTAAGTGCAACTCGTTTGGGGGGTTAAATTGTGTTTTAATACTACACTTAGGTGCGCCTCCCGCCCCCTTCCTTTTCTGTTGTTTCTTACAGAGTTCTGGGAAACACTCTGGGGATGACTGCTACCTGAATTATTATTATTATCAGTTCTTCTGCACAATATATACACTGTAATATTTGGGGGTTGTTTAGCTCAAGTGTAGCACCCGCTAGTGAGAACAGTCCACACAGATTATTCGTTTTCAGGGCTTGTTGGCCCACTTTTATTAACCCCTTTCAGACCGGACCAATTTGCAGCCAAAGGACCAGGCCCCTTTTTGCGATTCGGCACTGCGTCGCTTTAACTGACAATTGCGCGGTCGTGCGACGTGGCTTCCAAACAAAATTGACTTTCTTTTTATTCCCCACAAATAGAGCTTTCTTTTGGTGGTATTTGATCGCCCCTGCGGTTTTTATTTTTTGCGCTATAAACAAAAAAGAGCGACAATTTTGAAAAAATACAAAAACATATTTGGGAAGCACTCACCAATGCGTTTAAATTCAAGATGGTGCTGCCATAAGACCAACAAGCAATAGCGAACATATTGCAGCGCACACATTCAAGAATGACGTTTCCTGCAGGGCTAGTTAAAAACACCTGAACATATTCAAAAAATACGGGGGTTTGGTCACACTATATGGTTATATAGTGCTAAGCCCAATTACTGCGACAAAGTACCCCGAATTAGTGTGTCCTACCCTAGTAATAGAATGAAAGATCCTGCATCTCCACAATTTTGAAAAAAAAACGCATTATTTTTTATTTTTTGCTATAATAAATATCCCCAAAAATATATAAAAAAACATATTTTTTTCCTCAGTTTAGGCCGATACGTATTCTTCTACATATTTTTGGTAAAAAAATCGCAATAAGCGATTATTGATTGGTTTGCGCAGAAGTTATAGCGTTTTGTTGTGCTTTTTTAAGGAAAGTTTCCCGCACATTTTTATTAAGTAATTTTTAACGAAGATATTTTTAAGATACAAGATCAATCGATACGACACAGTCTATATATGCGAAACTTGTTCACGGAGACGAGTGATCATACTTAATAGTCACATTTATTGGTTGACAGAAAAACAAATATTTACATGAAATTAAAATACAGATTGCATTATTTGAACATTTGACAATTGATGGAAATACCCTCAAAATGGGCGTAGTACCTTGGACACAATATCACCATGATAACTTCTTCAGTAGAATCAATAACCTTATACTTGACAATTTAACATAATGTCTGTATTTCACACACCCAGCCGTTACTATGCTGCAGGTAAGTAACGTTGAACAATGCGAAACAAATTAGACATTTGTTTGTCAATAAAAAGCAACTATGCAAAAAGTAATATATAATAAAAAATTGAATATTAGAGAAAAAATCTAAAAGACGGTTATTGATTCTGGAGAATGATTACCAATATTAGAATATTCAATACATCAATAATTAAGAGAACATACAAGATAAAATCAACATGGCATATTTACCCATTCCAAAATGGCTATTAGTCTGGATTTAAGATAGCTACCGGGTTCAGGAATCTCCTTGGAGGTTTAAAGTATATTTCCAGGCATGGCTGTCAGTCTATCTGGGAAGATGTTTCTCTCCCAGTGTCCCTTCCCCAGGGTGGGTCCCTGAGCTCTCAGGTTCCCCTGAGCTGTCCTCCTCTCACTATCTATCTAGCTTCTTAAATATCCTCTCACACAATAAGATCATAAAACTTGTAATATGTTCAGCCCAAAAGGTATGTGCCTTTTTCCTATTGGCCTAAATGTTTTTAATGTAATTGCACCTTCAACCACCAGGTGTCTCACATGTGTTTTGGGGCTGCTCTGTAAAGTAATATATTTTATTTTATACTGTATATTTTACTTTAGTGGAAATATCTATATCTTTAATATTTGGGAATTCTACTAACCCCATACTATCAAATATGCTTAGCATAATTATTAATCTATCACTTTGCATAAAATGGTGATATATATGCATATCATTGTATATCTGTAAACATTTAGTCCATTTAAAAAGGACACAAGTTATACGTATATACACATATATATATATATATATACATATATACATATATACATATATACATACATATATACATATATATACACATATATACACATATATATATATATTAATCAACATCACATACAGTTTTTTATCTACCTGGATACCTGTATAATTTGGGTATCCAATCAATATTTGTTTCTCTAAACATGATTCAATTCTCATATATTCATTTCATAATCATATGTTTTCTTAATACTAATTTGTTCCTAAAACAATTCTATTAATAATCACCCTTTATTTATTATGTTTTCTTTATAACCGACTTCATCAATTCATCGGATACTAAAATGATAGTTTTCTTTTTGTGATTTCCAGATATCACATATACTATGAATTGACTGGTAACGTCATGTTTTGAGATGAACTTTAGACATTCGGGTGAACAATCTCATGTTTATTCTCATTATTTGTCCTGTTGAAAAACAAACCTCACTTGGTATCCTAGTCATTGTCTTATGAGAAGCGAGGACAATATAGACTCCTTGGTTTTATTTATCTCTCACTTTCTGAGCCCACATTGACACAATCCAGTTTATTTGCTCAACCTTCCCTTGAATCAAGGAACTTGTAGTTGTATTTACTATCACACATATAGGAACTTATTTCCTTTGTTTTCGAAATTGTCTCATTGTCCTACAGTTTCTGTCTAAATACAGGCTTGTAAACTTTATATATTTGAGACTTGTAAAATGGGCAACCAGTTCATCTGCTTTTCAGGAGCAAAAGTTCATTTCAATTTTTTTTTGTTAGGCCTACTGAATTAGATATATTTCTTCATAATTCACAACAAAGCCCCCCTTGGAAAGTTGTCGGTTGCCGGAAGTCATCTGACAGACTTTCCCAATGCCACTTGTTGAAGAAATATGGCTTTGTTTGGGCCTTGTAAGTGTATTGTGGATATATTTAAAAGGTATAGACACCTGCAGATGGGTGTAATTCTTGGGAAAAAAACGGGTTTGTGATCGATGTGTGCATCTCAGGGCCGTCATCCGTTCTTTGGCGGGAAATGGATCACTCCGGGCACCTCTTGGTTCTTGGCTGTCCTGGTGGGTTTTGTCCCTGTAGACTGACCATCAATGATGTCCCTGGATTCCACATACGGTTCCTTCTCTGGATGTTTCATACATGTTGGACTCTTGGTTCTGTTGACCGGCTCATGGACATATTGGTTCTGTAAAGGAAAATAGATTCCATGAGAAAAACATATATGTCCTTTTTCTTTTTATATGATTTATGTTTGAGATATCCCTGTCAAGCAGGTATCCTGGGCTTCCTCTGAGCCCCCCTCTTTCCCATTGTGTTCTCAGTCCTTTAACTAAACACTTGGGATATAAAGACAATGTATGACACATTTGCTATGGGAGACCAAGCTCCAGGGCTCATTATCATGAGGACATTTATTAATAGCTGTGGATACCAGACATTTATGACTGACTTATGTTCTTCAGAACCATTTTTCTTTTTTTTTTTTTTTAGCTTAATTGTAGCGGTTCTGGAGTAACAATAAAAGCATTTCAGTTTGACATGTAAGTGACAACTCACTGTCAGTAATAAGATATTTGGCATTATAGTCAACCTTCTACTTGTGAGGAATAAAACAAATAAATTCTCCCCCTTTGGGGTGTCAATATGACTCATTTGAGGCAATCAAACTACCTTATGCGGGTGACTCCTCATCTTTTACCAAAATATCAAACCATTTAGGCTTCCTGATATCAATGTCTTTAGGATTCGGTCTTCCTCTGGAATTACCGTCTTCGTCGACTTCTTGAAATTAGGCTGTTTGGAGCGACCTGTTTATGTCAGAGGAATGAAGTGACCACTGAAAAATAGGAGAATAATTAATATCTAACAACCACAATCCCCCGGAAGGGATTTTAGGATCCTCATTACTGTGACCTGGGGAGAAACATGGCGTTAAAACCTCTGCTTCCTATATCTTTATTCAGTGCATTCCTCTGATTTATTTTAACATAGGCGCTTAAAAGGCTCTGTGGCCCTTGGCTGGCCACATGATTTGCCCCTTGAAGAATTGCTATTCCTGTTCATTTTAGCCATGAAACTATTGATACACTCGTGGTTTTTAATCTATTCAATTAATTAAGTCAATCTATTTATTTATTTCACAAATTGGCACAACACACTGAACTAAAGTAACTAACTGGTCCACACCATTTGCCGGTGTACTATAGAAAGTTCAACATTTTAGATCCTATATATCTGTTCCTCATTTGACCAAGCTTTGGTTTGCACAGATTATCAAACCATATATTGTATGAGGTTTATGCGCACTGCAGCCATCTATACCTCAGCAAATTCACCTTTTGAAGGAAGTTTTAATACACTTAACACTGTTTTTATTTATTTTATCACGTATTCATATATCACATATTATTCACGTTTTGCGCAGAGGTCTCCTAAATAACTTATTTTAAACAATCTATTGAGTTTTTAAGGTTGATTTAAGCGCACCTATTACACAAAAATGTGTACTTGTCTTTAACTTATTTTACGTGTGGGAACACTATTATATGGGTTGCAGCTACATCATTTGGTTATCTTAAATATCGGTTGCATCTCTGATTTTAAATTCATAGTAGCGCTTGAGTACATGCATTCAGTACTTATTCAAACCGTGTAACATATCCGTAATTTTGTCTATTTTGGTTTCTGTATTGCTTATAAACTGATCAGAATTGGGTTGTGGGACCCGGTTTCTGTACTTTCTGGGGACTACTGGCTCAGTTTGATCAGACATATCACCATCAGAAACATTGTCTTGATTTTGGGATAGTTGTCTGGGCCTTAGTTGTTCCCTATTGTTCTGGGGATTTTGAGGTGTCCTACCCTGTAGTTTCTCCCTATTTACCCGTGTAGGCCCCCGAAGCCAATTACACCGGTAAAGGTGAGGGTGTCTACCCTTAGGTTTAAATCTGACCCGTTGGAGGTATACCCTATAGTTTCTCCTAAACCTCGGGTCTGGATCCTTTGGATGAGACTCCTGAGGTGGTCTTTGAACTCCCCCTCTAAAGGGTGGTCTCTGCTCCCCCCTTCTGATGGGTGGGGACATTGGTTTCCCACTGGGGAAACTCGGTAGCATCTCTCTTCTGACTATATCAGCGTATCTCTTTTTCTTGGTTTTGGACTGTAATGATTGAGGAGATACATAAAATTCATCCACAAATTTCATTATAGGGCTTTCAGGCCTTCCTTTGTTTTCACCAGTCTGTTGGATAGAGCACAAATTGTTACTCTCTTTTACCAAAGACTCCAGTGAACACCCCCCTTTGTAATCTTTCGCTAAATTTACTTTCACGTGGGTAGGCGGGGCCTCGTAGAACATGGGTTTGAACCCAGGTTTATCATAACCTGGCTCCTTTTCTGCTAAGTGGTCATCACTTTTGAGCACAGCCATAAATTCGGTGGGGCTTTGATTATTGGTACATGTGATATTGTGTATATCCGCGCTAGCCGCATTAACATTTTTGTGCAGGACAAATCCTAGATGATAGCCGTTTTTAATTTCTTGCCAGGCAGTACCCAACAGACTTTTTAAATCTTCGCAAAATGGACGGTGTTTGGTTTCAAATACCCACGGTAAGAAATTAATCCTAGATTGGTCATCATTTAGGCCTAAAGCTGATAAAGCATTTTCATAGGCCTCAATGTGGTCAATAATGCACACGGATCCCTCTTCCTTAAACACTGGGACAGCATCTTTTAAAAATGTTATTATTTCTGAGGCGTCCTGTTTAGGGGTGCCTGTAGTTTTCTCTGATCCCAAAGAAAACTGATTAGACCTACTTTTATGTGGTGGTTCAATTTTTACCCCCCTTTGCTCTACAGATGGCTTGGGGTAGAACATGGTTACTTTTTCTAATTCCTCTTCATTATGTAACTCCCAAACTTTAGGTTGAGAGTCAAATTTTGGAGTATTATCAGATTCTATACTTTCAGGGTTAAGCATCTGAGCATTATTCTGGGGCATAAACTTCCCTTGTTCTTTTAATTCTTCTGGTTGCTTGATTAGGGATTCCTGTCCTGACCTAAGCTGATTTGTTTCTTCTTTTAAATCGCCAATGCATATTACTCTGCAACTTTTTAAATTTCCACTGCCTATTACTCGGCAACTTTCTAAATTTCCACTGCCTATTACTCTGCAACTTTCGTCAGGAGACTCGTTTTCCTGCAGAAAACTCTCCTTCTCTCTTAATTGTTTACACTCTTTATTTAATTGGTGACATTCTTCCAGCATTATTATTGCATTCTTTTGCATCTGTTTTATTTCATATTTCATCATTGTCACTGTAGATTCATCATAACAATCTGCCTTGTCATTAACTTCATTTAGGTTTTTAGTGGGCTCATATTCCCCTTCTATTAAATGGGACTGGGGTTCTAAGATATCACTCTCCTGTTGGGTATATTGACTTTTAAACTCACTATAAAGATACATCAGGTTATCGCTTAATTCAAAATGCATGGGATCAGGCCTTTCTATTTCCTTTGTCTCAGAGGAGCTGTCTGTGAGTTCATAGCTTTGACCTTCCACGTTCCACACGTCTTTTATTAACTGACGGGCGTGGTTTATAAGGTCTTCAATGCCTGCTTCTAGACTAGTCTCGTTAGACAAACTTTTTTCGGCATGATTTGTCATGTTAATTTTTGAAAACCTATCCAACATTTCCTTTACTTCCCTATCAACATAAAATTCCCTTTGACCAGACATTTTTCTTGGCAAAAATATTTTTTTTAAAAAAATTAATAATTAATAATTTCATGCAAAATATTATTTCTGTCACCACCGTAACTATGACTGATCCTGTACAAAATATCGACGTTATCTCACGCAGTGCCTCCATTTAATATGTTGTGCTTTTTTAAGGAAAGTTTCCCGCACATTTTTATTAAGTAATTTTTAACGAAGATATTTTTAAGATACAAGATCAATCGATACGACACAGTCTATATATGCGAAACTTGTTCACGGAGACGAGTGATCATACTTAATAGTCACATTTATTGGTTGACAGAAAACAAATATTTACATGAAATTAAAATACAGATTGCATTATTTGAACATTTGACAATTGATGGAAATACCCTCAAAATGGGCGTAGTACCTTGGACACAATATCACCATGATAACTTCTTCAGTAGAATCAATAACCTTATACTTGACAATTTAACATAATGTCTGTATTTCACACACCCAGCCGTTACTATGCTGCAGGTAAGTAACGTTGAACAATGCGAAACAAATTAGACATTTGTTTGTCAATAAAAAGCAACTATGCAAAAAGTAATATATAATAAAAATTGAATATTAGAGAAAAAATCTAAAAGACGGTTATTGATTCTGGAGAATGATTACCAATATTAGAATATTCAATACATCAATAATTAAGAGAACATACAAGATAAAATCAACATGGCATATTTACCCATTCCAAAATGGCTATTAGTCTGGATTTAAGATAGCTACCGGGTTCAGGAATCTCCTTGGAGGTTTAAAGTATATTTCCAGGCATGGCTGTCAGTCTATCTGGGAAGATGTTTCTCTCCCAGTGTCCCTTCCCCAGGGTGGGTCCCTGAGCTCTCAGGTTCCCCTGAGCTGTCCTCCTCTCACTATCTATCTAGCTTCTTAAATATCCTCTCACACAATAAGATCATAAAACTTGTAATATGTTCAGCCCAAAAGGTATGTGCCTTTTTCCTATTGGCCTAAATGTTTTTAATGTAATTGCACCTTCAACCACCAGGTGTCTCACATGTGTTTTGGGGCTGCTCTGTAAAGTAATATATTTTATTTTATACTGTATATTTTACTTTAGTGGAAATATCTATATCTTTAATATTTGGGAATTCTACTAACCCCATACTATCAAATATGCTTAGCATAATTATTAATCTATCACTTTGCATAAAATGGTGATATATATGCATATCATTGTATATCTGTAAACATTTAGTCCATTTAAAAAGGACACAAGTTATACGTATATACACATATATATATATATATATACATATATACATATATACATATATACATACATATATACATATATATACACATATATACACATATATATATATATTAATCAACATCACATACAGTTTTTTATCTACCTGGATACCTGTATAATTTGGGTATCCAATCAATATTTGTTTCTCTAAACATGATTCAATTCTCATATATTCATTTCATAATCATATGTTTTCTTAATACTAATTTGTTCCTAAAACAATTCTATTAATAATCACCCTTTATTTATTATGTTTTCTTTATAACCGACTTCATCAATTCATCGGATACTAAAATGATAGTTTTCTTTTTGTGATTTCCAGATATCACATATACTATGAATTGACTGGTAACGTCATGTTTTGAGATGAACTTTAGACATTCGGGTGAACAATCTCATGTTTATTCTCATTATTTGTCCTGTTGAAAAACAAACCTCACTTGGTATCCTAGTCATTGTCTTATGAGAAGCGAGGACAATATAGACTCCTTGGTTTTATTTATCTCTCACTTTCTGAGCCCACATTGACACAATCCAGTTTATTTGCTCAACCTTCCCTTGAATCAAGGAACTTGTAGTTGTATTTACTATCACACATATAGGAACTTATTTCCTTTGTTTTCGAAATTGTCTCATTGTCCTACAGTTTCTGTCTAAATACAGGCTTGTAAACTTTATATATTTGAGACTTGTAAAATGGGCAACCAGTTCATCTGCTTTTCAGGAGCAAAAGTTCATTTCAATTTTTTTTTGTTAGGCCTACTGAATTAGATATATTTCTTCATAATTCACAACAAAGCCCCCCTTGGAAAGTTGTCGGTTGCCGGAAGTCATCTGACAGACTTTCCCAATGCCACTTGTTGAAGAAATATGGCTTTGTTTGGGCCTTGTAAGTGTATTGTGGATATATTTAAAAGGTATAGACACCTGCAGATGGGTGTAATTCTTGGGAAAAAAATGGGTTTGTGATCGATGTGTGCATCTCAGGGCCGTCATCCGTTCTTTGGCGGGAAATGGATCACTCCGGGCACCTCTTGGTTCTTGGCTGTCCTGGTGGGTTTTGTCCCTGTAGACTGACCATCAATGATGTCCCTGGATTCCACATACGGTTCCTTCTCTGGATGTTTCATACATGTTGGACTCTTGGTTCTGTTGACCGGCTCATGGACATATTGGTTCTGTAAAGGAAAATAGATTCCATGAGAAAAACATATATGTCCTTTTTCTTTTTATATGATTTATGTTTGAGATATCCCTGTCAAGCAGGTATCCTGGGCTTCCTCTGAGCCCCCCTCTTTCCCATTGTGTTCTCAGTCCTTTAACTAAACACTTGGGATATAAAGACAATGTATGACACATTTGCTATGGGAGACCAAGCTCCAGGGCTCATTATCATGAGGACATTTATTAATAGCTGTGGATACCAGACATTTATGACTGACTTATGTTCTTCAGAACCATTTTTCTTTTTTTTTTTAGCTTAATTGTAGCGGTTCTGGAGTAACAATAAAAGCATTTCAGTTTGACATGTAAGTGACAACTCACTGTCAGTAATAAGATATTTGGCATTATAGTCAACCTTCTACTTGTGAGGAATAAAACAAATAAATTCTCCCCCCTTTGGGGTGTCAATATGACTCATTTGAGGCAATCAAACTACCTTATGCGGGTGACTCCTCATCTTTTACCAAAATATCAAACCATTTAGGCTTCCTGATATCAATGTCTTTAGGATTCGGTCTTCCTCTGGAATTACCGTCTTCGTCGACTTCTTGAAATTAGGCTGTTTGGAGCGACCTGTTTATGTCAGAGGAATGAAGTGACCACTGAAAAATAGGAGAATAATTAATATCTAACAACCACAATCCCCCGGAAGGGATTTTAGGATCCTCATTACTGTGACCTGGGGAGAAACATGGCGTTAAAACCTCTGCTTCCTATATCTTTATTCAGTGCATTCCTCTGATTTATTTTAACATAGGCGCTTAAAAGGCTCTGTGGCCCTTGGCTGGCCACATGATTTGCCCCTTGAAGAATTGCTATTCCTGTTCATTTTAGCCATGAAACTATTGATACACTCGTGGTTTTTAATCTATTCAATTAATTAAGTCAATCTATTTATTTATTTCACAAATTGGCACAACACACTGAACTAAAGTAACTAACTGGTCCACACCATTTGCCGGTGTACTATAGAAAGTTCAACATTTTAGATCCTATATATCTGTTCCTCATTTGACCAAGCTTTGGTTTGCACAGATTATCAAACCATATATTGTATGAGGTTTATGCGCACTGCAGCCATCTATACCTCAGCAAATTCACCTTTTGAAGGAAGTTTTAATACACTTAACACTGTTTTTATTTATTTTATCACGTATTCATATATCACATATTATTCACGTTTTGCGCAGAGGTCTCCTAAATAACTTATTTTAAACAATCTATTGAGTTTTTAAGGTTGATTTAAGCGCACCTATTACACAAAAATGTGTACTTGTCTTTAACTTATTTTACGTGTGGGAACACTATTATATGGGTTGCAGCTACATCATTTGGTTATCTTAAATATCGGTTGCATCTCTGATTTTAAATTCATAGTAGCGCTTGAGTACATGCATTCAGTACTTATTCAAACCGTGTAACATATCCGTAATTTTGTCTATTTTGGTTTCTGTATTGCTTATAAACTGATCAGAATTGGGTTGTGGGACCCGGTTTCTGTACTTTCTGGGGACTACTGGCTCAGTTTGATCAGACATATCACCATCAGAAACATTGTCTTGATTTTGGGATAGTTGTCTGGGCCTTAGTTGTTCCCTATTGTTCTGGGGATTTTGAGGTGTCCTACCCTGTAGTTTCTCCCTATTTACCCGTGTAGGCCCCCGAAGCCAATTACACCGGTAAAGGTGAGGGTGTCTACCCTTAGGTTTAAATCTGACCCGTTGGAGGTATACCCTATAGTTTCTCCTAAACCTCGGGTCTGGATCCTTTGGATGAGACTCCTGAGGTGGTCTTTGAACTCCCCCTCTAAAGGGTGGTCTCTGCTCCCCCCTTCTGATGGGTGGGGACATTGGTTTCCCACTGGGGAAACTCGGTAGCATCTCTCTTCTGACTATATCAGCGTATCTCTTTTTCTTGGTTTTGGACTGTAATGATTGAGGAGATACATAAAATTCATCCACAAATTTCATTATAGGGCTTTCAGGCCTTCCTTTGTTTTCACCAGTCTGTTGGATAGAGCACAAATTGTTACTCTCTTTTACCAAAGACTCCAGTGAACACCCCCCTTTGTAATCTTTCGCTAAATTTACTTTCACGTGGGTAGGCGGGGCCTCGTAGAACATGGGTTTGAACCCAGGTTTATCATAACCTGGCTCCTTTTCTGCTAAGTGGTCATCACTTTTGAGCACAGCCATAAATTCGGTGGGGCTTTGATTATTGGTACATGTGATATTGTGTATATCCGCGCTAGCCGCATTAACATTTTTGTGCAGGACAAATCCTAGATGATAGCCGTTTTTAATTTCTTGCCAGGCAGTACCCAACAGACTTTTTAAATCTTCGCAAAATGGACGGTGTTTGGTTTCAAATACCCACGGTAAGAAATTAATCCTAGATTGGTCATCATTTAGGCCTAAAGCTGATAAAGCATTTTCATAGGCCTCAATGTGGTCAATAATGCACACGGATCCCTCTTCCTTAAACACTGGGACAGCATCTTTTAAAAATGTTATTATTTCTGAGGCGTCCTGTTTAGGGGTGCCTGTAGTTTTCTCTGATCCCAAAGAAAACTGATTAGACCTACTTTTATGTGGTGGTTCAATTTTTACCCCCCTTTGCTCTACAGATGGCTTGGGGTAGAACATGGTTACTTTTTCTAATTCCTCTTCATTATGTAACTCCCAAACTTTAGGTTGAGAGTCAAATTTTGGAGTATTATCAGATTCTATACTTTCAGGGTTAAGCATCTGAGCATTATTCTGGGGCATAAACTTCCCTTGTTCTTTTAATTCTTCTGGTTGCTTGATTAGGGATTCCTGTCCTGACCTAAGCTGATTTGTTTCTTCTTTTAAATCGCCAATGCATATTACTCTGCAACTTTTTAAATTTCCACTGCCTATTACTCGGCAACTTTCTAAATTTCCACTGCCTATTACTCTGCAACTTTCGTCAGGAGACTCGTTTTCCTGCAGAAAACTCTCCTTCTCTCTTAATTGTTTACACTCTTTATTTAATTGGTGACATTCTTCCAGCATTATTATTGCATTCTTTTGCATCTGTTTTATTTCATATTTCATCATTGTCACTGTAGATTCATCATAACAATCTGCCTTGTCATTAACTTCATTTAGGTTTTTAGTGGGCTCATATTCCCCTTCTATTAAATGGGACTGGGGTTCTAAGATATCACTCTCCTGTTGGGTATATTGACTTTTAAACTCACTATAAAGATACATCAGGTTATCGCTTAATTCAAAATGCATGGGATCAGGCCTTTCTATTTCCTTTGTCTCAGAGGAGCTGTCTGTGAGTTCATAGCTTTGACCTTCCACGTTCCACACGTCTTTTATTAACTGACGGGCGTGGTTTATAAGGTCTTCAATGCCTGCTTCTAGACTAGTCTCGTTAGACAAACTTTTTTCGGCATGATTTGTCATGTTAATTTTTGAAAACCTATCCAACATTTCCTTTACTTCCCTATCAACATAAAATTCCCTTTGACCAGACATTTTTCTTGGCAAAAATATTTTTTTTTAAAAATTAATAATTAATAATTTCATGCAAAATATTATTTCTGTCACCACCGTAACTATGACTGATCCTGTACAAAATATCGACGTTATCTCACGCAGTGCCTCCATTTAATATGTTGTGCTTTTTTAAGGAAAGTTTCCCGCACATTTTTATTAAGTAATTTTTAACGAAGATATTTTTAAGATACAAGATCAATCGATACGACACAGTCTATATATGCGAAACTTGTTCACGGAGACGAGTGATCATACTTAATAGTCACATTTATTGGTTGACAGAAAACAAATATTTACATGAAATTAAAATACAGATTGCATTATTTGAACATTTGACAATTGATGGAAATACCCTCAAAATGGGCGTAGTACCTTGGACACAATATCACCATGATAACTTCTTCAGTAGAATCAATAACCTTATACTTGACAATTTAACATAATGTCTGTATTTCACACACCCAGCCGTTACTATGCTGCAGGTAAGTAACGTTGAACAATGCGAAACAAATTAGACATTTGTTTGTCAATAAAAAGCAACTATGCAAAAAGTAATATATAATAAAAATTGAATATTAGAGAAAAAATCTAAAAGACGGTTATTGATTCTGGAGAATGATTACCAATATTAGAATATTCAATACATCAATAATTAAGAGAACATACAAGATAAAATCAACATGGCATATTTACCCATTCCAAAATGGCTATTAGTCTGGATTTAAGATAGCTACCGGGTTCAGGAATCTCCTTGGAGGTTTAAAGTATATTTCCAGGCATGGCTGTCAGTCTATCTGGGAAGATGTTTCTCTCCCAGTGTCCCTTCCCCAGGGTGGGTCCCTGAGCTCTCAGGTTCCCCTGAGCTGTCCTCCTCTCACTATCTATCTAGCTTCTTAAATATCCTCTCACACAATAAGATCATAAAACTTGTAATATGTTCAGCCCAAAAGGTATGTGCCTTTTTCCTATTGGCCTAAATGTTTTTAATGTAATTGCACCTTCAACCACCAGGTGTCTCACATGTGTTTTGGGGCTGCTCTGTAAAGTAATATATTTTATTTTATACTGTATATTTTACTTTAGTGGAAATATCTATATCTTTAATATTTGGGAATTCTACTAACCCCATACTATCAAATATGCTTAGCATAATTATTAATCTATCACTTTGCATAAAATGGTGATATATATGCATATCATTGTATATCTGTAAACATTTAGTCCATTTAAAAAGGACACAAGTTATACGTATATACACATATATATATATATACATATATACATATATACATATATACATACATATATATACACATATATACACATATATATATATATTAATCAACATCACATACAGTTTTTTTATCTACCTGGATACCTGTATAATTTGGGTATCCAATCAATATTTGTTTCTCTAAACATGATTCAATTCTCATATATTCATTTCATAATCATATGTTTTCTTAATACTAATTTGTTCCTAAAACAATTCTATTAATAATCACCCTTTATTTATTATGTTTTCTTTATAACCGACTTCATCAATTCATCGGATACTAAAATGATAGTTTTCTTTTTGTGATTTCCAGATATCACATATACTATGAATTGACTGGTAACGTCATGTTTTGAGATGAACTTTAGACATTCGGGTGAACAATCTCATGTTTATTCTCATTATTTGTCCTGTTGAAAAACAAACCTCACTTGGTATCCTAGTCATTGTCTTATGAGAAGCGAGGACAATATAGACTCCTTGGTTTTATTTATCTCTCACTTTCTGAGCCCACATTGACACAATCCAGTTTATTTGCTCAACCTTCCCTTGAATCAAGGAACTTGTAGTTGTATTTACTATCACACATATAGGAACTTATTTCCTTTGTTTTCGAAATTGTCTCATTGTCCTACAGTTTCTGTCTAAATACAGGCTTGTAAACTTTATATATTTGAGACTTGTAAAATGGGCAACCAGTTCATCTGCTTTTCAGGAGCAAAAGTTCATTTCAATTTTTTTTTGTTAGGCCTACTGAATTAGATATATTTCTTCATAATTCACAACAGTTTACAAGATAGGGGATAGTTTTATAGCATTTTTATTAGTAATGGCGGCATTATGGCGGACACATCGGACATTTTTGACCCATTTTTGGGACCATTGTCATTTATACAGCAATCAATGCTATTTAAATGCATTGATTCCTGTATAAATGACACTGGCAGTGAAGGGGTTAACAACAAGGGGGCAGTGTAGGGGTTAAGTATGCCTAGGGGTGTGTTTCTCACTGTGGGGGGGCGTGGCTGTCAGCTAGTGAATGCTGATCTCTGCTCCAATCACAGGGAGCAGAGATCGGCGTCACTAGTTGCTAGGCAGAACGGGGAGATGCTGTGTACTTCCGCATCTCCCCTTTCAGCCTTCCCGTGAGACGATCGCGGGTGTCCCCACGGCGATCGAGTCCGCGGGACCCGCGACCGGCCTCACGGGGGTCCCGCCACTCCCGGCGCGTTCCCGATGGCACGGCAGGCATTAAGGAGGGACTTATATATACGCCATTCTGCCGACGTATATCATCGCGCGCCGGTTGGGAACCGGTTAAAGAAAATCAAACAAAGTTCCATAAATGAAAACAAAGGTGGTTTCCCTCGCAGGGGGGTTTTCAATGCCAGCAACAAATAAAAGGATATTCAGCCTCCTGGCTTACACATGCAGCATTGCAAAAATACCAAGCCACCTGGCTCTCTTCAGCAGCAGATGCACCACTGCTCAGGCTCCCACATGGAGCTCTCCTGACTACTGTCAGCAACCTCAGACTCAGGTCTCTGGCTTACACAGTGCAGCCTGCACTCTCTGGCTATTTCAGTGCACACCTGCACTCTATGGGTTCTCCCTTGCAAGCCTGGACTCCTCGGGATGGTGGAGCCCAGAACCATGGTCCTGACTCTACTATCAGGCCCACACACACCTGAACAATCAGTGTGCCGGTGAGTCTCAAATCCCGGACCCAGGACTGGGGATTTCATCCCACCCGGATCTCTAAGAAATCCCCGGGCTCCAGGTCCCAAAGTGGACTTTAGTAAATAACGAGTAAACTGAAAAGTCAGTTTCCTCTCAAACTAGCAACTACCCTGGAGCCCCTCAACCTGCCTGGTTGAGAATCCTGGACCAATATACTGGTGGGGTACCACACTACCACAACACCTATATCAAGGACTACAACATTTCCTGCCACTGCAGTGCTATTCATCCGATTGTTATGCATGTTTTTATTTCTTGCACCTTAAAATGGTTTTAAAGGCAGAAGGTTTTTTACCTTAATGCATTTGCATTAAGGTTAAAAAAAAAAAAACTTCTGGTACAGCCCCCCCCCCCCGGCTTATACTTACCTGAGCCCCATCTCGATCCAGCGATGTTCATGAAGCGGCTCTCCTGGGTCTCCCTCAATGGCTCACACAGGATTGACAGGCAGAGAGTAGCGGATGTCCATTCACATGAACATAGCAAGATCCAGGGGGGAGAGCCAGGATCACCAGTGGGGGGAACCCAAGAAGAAATTGATCAGGGCTGCTCTGTGCAAAACCATTTCACAGAGCAGGTATAATAACATGTTTTTTTTTATTTATTTTTATTACACCCTTTAGAGTCACTTTAAGGAAAAGGGGACATTCCTTTGAAAGCATAGTGAACATTTTGGACAGAGTGGTTCATAAGAGGCATCAAAGAGGCCACTTACGTCAACTGGAAAAAACATCCCTAAACAGCAATGGGGGCCTTCTACACCATCTATCTTCCACATATAATATCATTTTACCATCTCTACCCTGGCCAATTTGACAATAATTTACACCTGTAATTTGATCGATTAACACATCAGACTCTGTGGTACCATGATGATTTGATTATGTAATCAGAATAGGGTGGCTTCAAAAATGTTACACTTCCTATCAAGTTCTTGGACAATCAACATCTGCCTTGACACATTTCCTGTTGGATGAAGGTAACTGACTAAAGCCCTAACACTACAGTTTCTTTGCACAAAATAAACCTCACAGCTCCGGTCAGGAGCCCCTGTACTAACCATGCAAGGTTAGTACAGTGATCTCCCCACGCTGAGCTATTGTGTTCTGATCGGGAGTCGGTTGGCTGTTGGTTTTCCAGCATGCACGTTCAACAGGAGCCAGCTTCTGTTGGACAGACGGACATACACACGGGCAGAATGTCAGCTGGTATTTTTTTTACCGGCAAATGTCTTCCGATATTCTGCCTGTGTGTACAGGGCTTTACGCTTGTGTCTATAAATGTTGGGGTATGTTCCTGACCTTCATTAAAATGCAAGAAGCTGACTGAATGAGCAAAGAAATGTTTTCAACATTAGAGAATAAGCCAGTCTAATCGTCTCCTGTCCACCTATGTTTGATCCAGATAATCTGAAACAAGGCCAGACAGTTGCAGCAATTTACAGGTTTCTACAGCCCAATATACCCTGAGCTGGCAAAATTGCAACAATGCTCGAGGTGGTGTAAAATGGGGATAACCCATCTTTGCCAGGTCTTTAAAAATGGTACTTTATGTTCCTTTGAGGAACAGCGCTTTCAATTTTCCTTGCCAAGGTCCATGCTATTTCACTACATCCAGCTTAAGCACGCTATAGCAGCCCAGGTTCGGCCATGGAGTAGCAACAGTCTCCTACGCCAGTATTTACCATGAGGACCGAATCGGTTTCCACAAAGGGCTTTATCTCACGTTGCTATGCAAAAAGCGGAAATAAACCCTTCTATCATTTTCAGCCAAGGAAGCTGCCATCTTGGCCTCTGTCTAATCTTCAAATGCCATGATACTGCACATGTGATCAGTTATGACTCCAGCCATTGGATGGTTCGACAGATTGGTTGAGAGCACAACCGACGTGACAGCTAGCATTCTACAGCATGCCGGGAACGTAACTTTTTTTAAAGCTGTTAAATCGATGGGTTTACTTCCGCTTTAATGACTTTCTGATGTCCTTCCCTCTGAAGGTGGGCGAGAAATGGGAGAGGGATCTTGGCCCTTTTGTGGAGGATCAGTGGGAGGAGGTGCTACAGGCAATACCCCAATGCTCCCTTAATGTGGCACAAAGGGTCATGCAATTATACATTCTCCTGAGGGCGCACCAAAATGGGCATTCTAGATACCCCCACATGTAGTAAATGCCCAAGGGACCATGGGGATCCAATCCATCTATACAGCTTGATCCTAAACCGTGTCTTTTGGGCATTTTAGATGATATCCAACTAACTGTTCATGCCAGAGAAGCTGTGGCTAGAGATCTCTTTGCAGGAACACAGGATTCATGCCTTCCCTCCTGTTGATCGTCATTCTGGCTCTCTGCTTAATGATCGGCGGGTGCCGGCGGACATCGATTCCACGATACCCGCAGATCAGCTCCTGCTGTGTCTAATCAGGAGCAGGTTGCCGGCAGCCCCAGAATCGGAAGTGTCGGGTCACGAATAATGTACGTGATCCGGCGCAGAGCAGCCATCCTGTTGCATTGTATGTGCGGTGGGTGGTCATATTCACCTTTCCTTTTCATTCTGCAGCCGTAAAATTCAATGCAATATGGCACCAGTGACTTACAAAACACTCACAGAAATTTAATTTCCTGCTTTTGTGATTGGTCACTGTTTATCTAAGAAGTCTGCACAAAGATACAAGTCAGATTTTAGGCACCCCCTACAATAGGAATTTCATTTTTAGTGAGATAATTCCTAGGGGTTAAATACTTCTAAAGGGATACAGACCCGACAGCTTTTCTGCACCAGGTGATTATAATAAACCAGACCCTCTCATTCAGAAGCAAAGGACATGAGACAGCTATTTTTTCAGAGTGGAAAAGGAAGGAATCTGCTACAAAAGTCATTAAAATCCCTGCAAAGTGCATTGATCATCCAGGGGGTGTTGGTTTTTTTTTTTCTCAACAAAAGTGGAATTACACTTGAACAAGCATTTGGCACTTACAGTGCATAGGAAGAAAGGGGCATTGCAAGGGTATCTTTTTTTTTTAGTGTCTTGAGTGTGGCTTTAAGTGGCAGCTGGATACATATTTGAAGTAGCCTAAATGAATGTAAAAGATGTCAGTCTGTGATATCTAAAATGTTCAGAAGCTTCACAGTGTATTAATATATGTTATCTGTAGCATTCCCTTGATATACTGTGCCTGTGCTCACTGGAATTTCGAACATTGTGCTGAAATGCTGGTTCAGTTCATTTTCGAGCTTGCGTGACAAGTATTTTCCATAGACCTTACTGCAATCTAATGCATATTACATGACTGCCTGAGTTTATGCTGTTCTTTTAGCCTTAGGGGATCGGATAGGGTAAACTGCATTGACCTATTTGATCTGTTAGGCATTCTCATGAGGGAAATTTCCAATAAAATGTGCAGTAGATGCTTGCATAGAATCACCTTTTCTCAGAACACTGTAACTCTGTAATCTTACAAAGACTATAAAAATGTAATAATTAGACAAGTAGTTGCAATGAGGTGGGAGGGGATTAGCAGCACTAAAGTGCAAAACAGGTAAACAGGTATTTTCTAAAAAAAAAAAAAAAATTGTTGCAATTGTTTTCTGATACACATCATTTTAGGAAACAAAATAACAACCAGTTAGGGTAAGCAACCTTTTGAGCACAGTGTGCCGAAAAGAAATTGAGCATGCTGATTTTATAACAAAAAAATGTCAACTTCACACTCTGGATTGCGAAAAGGATTTTTTGTAAAGTAAATGTTCTAAACTACTTGAGTGATGGTGACAAATTAACATCCTCAACTCTCACGCCTCAGATCAGCCCCAATTCCTGCACCCTCACACCTCAGATCGCTGTACCCCCTGCTCATCTGCCCCACCCTGCACATATGTCCCACCACCGTACCCCCCCCCCCCCCAGGACCAGGACATAGCCAGGAAAGGATCACATGGCCCCTATGGTTACAGCATTTGTTCACACCTGACTTAAACTGTTGCACAGTACTGTAGAGAGAACATTGCATATACATATATAATGGGAAGGGGGTAACACTTACCAGATAAGGCAGCCATCTGGTGAGATTGCGTTGGCCGGGAATCGAACCCGGGTCAACTGCTTGGAAAGCAGCTATGCTCACCAATGTGAGGTAGCATGTCTTTTCAGTGTGGGAGGAAACCGGAGTACACGGAGGAAACCCACATAAGCACAGGTAGAACATGCAATGGTCCCCAGTGCTGCAAGGCTAACCACTAAGCCTCTGTGCTGCCCATTGCAGCCTCTGTTCTCTAAGGCTTGCCCCTGCTGATCAGGGTAAATCAGTGATGTACACTCAAAGCGCTTGGAAAGGTGAAGCAGCCATCTTGGGCACACTAAATAGAGCCATTTAACCTACCAGCATGGCTTTGGGCTGTAGGAGGAAACCCACACAAGCACAGGGACAACATGCAGACTCCATGCAGACAGTGTCCTGGTCAGGATATGAACCATCTGTTTACTGTATAGGCAGCCGCCACCAGTGTGGGGACCTGTGTCGGTACAGCTGTACCTGGTCCTTGGGAGGGCTAATTCGAAGACCATCTGTTTACTTGATAGGCAGCCGCCACCAGTGTGGGGACCTGTGCTGGTACAACTGTACGTGGTCCTCGGGAGGGCTGCTGGGGAGACCATCTGTTTACTGAAAAGGCAATCGCCACCAGTGTGGCGACCTCTGTTGGTAAAGCTGTACCTGGTCCATGGGAGGGCTGATGGGAAGACCATCTGTTTACCAGGGGGCTATTAAAGGCATTCCTACGTTTCTTCTCTTAAGAAGAGCCCATTGTCCTTACTGTAAATTCATTGCCAATAGATTTATAGAGGGCTGGTGGGAAGACCCTTCAGTTACTGGAGTGGCAGTCGCCACCAGTGTAGGCTCCTGTGTTTGTACAGACGTATTGGGTTCCTGGGAGGGCTGACAGGAAGATTCTTCAGTTGCTGGAGTTGCAGCCACCACCAGTGTAGAAACCGGTGTTGTTATAGCCATATCAGGCCCCTGGTAGGACTGATTAGAAGACCCTCCGGTTACTGCAGTGGAAGCCGGCACCAGTGTAGGAACCTAGTGTAGGCTGTGTTGGTACAGCCATACCTGGTCCCTGGGAGTGTTACTCAGACTTTTTGTTGAGTCTTCTTCTAGGAACAGCCAATTATCTTGTTTGACCAACTAAATTGATAGTTGGTGTTGCAGAAGCTCCAAAAACGAAAATGGAGGGCTGATGGGAAGACCCTCCGATTACTGGAGTGGCAGCCAGCACTAGTGTAGGGACCTGTGTTGGTACAGCCGTACCTGGTCCCTGGGAGTGGTCCTCAGACTTTCTGTTGAGTCTTCTTCTAGAAACATTCAATTGTCTAGTTTGTCCAACTACATTGATAGTTGGTGATTCAGAACCTGCAGAAAGGGAAATAGAGGACTGATCAGAAGACCCTCAGATTAATGGAGTGGCTGCTGGTGGAGTCTCCGCGTGAATGTCACATGCTGGTCGAATCTCTGTGTGAACGTCACATGCTGATGGAGTCTCCGTGTGAACGTCACATCCTGGTGGAGTCTCAATGTAGCTTTCACATTCTGTCTTGCTCACTGGGGCAGACCTGCCTTGTGAGCTGTGTCTGCGGTAAATACCGCATACATCTGCAATAAAAAAGAAAAATCTGATTTAGCACCTTCACCTAAATTTGATATACTTTTTATACAACAACAAATTATAGAGATAAATGTTCAAAATTCCAGTGCCAGGGACAATAAATAAACCCGACATGACAGGGACACAGGAATGACTAATGTTGGACTTCATATAAAAATTCTGGTTGCCTGGCAGTTATGCCGACCCACTAAAATGAATTGAGTCAGAAGGGGACTGATTCTTCACTTTCGGGTGCAGGGAAGCAATCTGCAGTGCTTCTGTTTCTTACATAGTAGGTGAGGTTGAAAAAAGACACAAGTCCATCAAGTCAAACCTATATGTGTGATTATATGTTAAGCCCCATACACACGGTCGGACAATCCGCGGACAAGGTCCGTCGGATCATGTCCGTCGTACTTTGTCCGATGTTGGTTTTGCGTACACACGGTCGGACAAAGTTGTCGGAAAATCCGATCATTCTGAACGTGGTGACGTTTGTTGCCTACGACGGGACAACGTAGAGGCTAGTAGCCAATAGCTTTGGTCTTGTAATGTGATCTGAGCATGCGTAGCACTTTGTCCGGTCGGACAACCGTACACACGATCGGGTTTGGTGTGATCGGACCGGGTTGACGGCAAATCTTTCCAGCAGGAGATAAGACTTTGTCCGTCGGACAAACCGACGAACACTGTCCGATGGTGCATACACACGGTCTGATTTTTCAACAACCTTGTCCGATCGGACAGAATCCATGAAAAAGTCCGACCGTGTGTATGGGGCTTTAGTATTACATTGTATATCCCTGTATGTTGCGGTCGTTCATGTGCTTATCTAATAGTTTCTTGAAACTATTGATTCCCCCCGCTGAGACTACTGCCTGTGGAAGGAAATTCCACATCCTTGCCGCTCTTACAGTAAAGAACTCTTTACGTAGTTTAAGGTTAAACCTTTTTTCTTCTCATTTTGATGAGTGGCCACGTGTCTTGTTAAACTCCCTTCTGCAAAAAAGTGTTATCCCTATTAAGGGGCCACCAGTTTGAAATTTAAATCATATCCCCTCTCAAGAGTCTCTTATCCAGAGAGAATAAGTTCAGTGCTCGCAACCTTTCTTCATAACTAATGTCCTCCAGACCCTTTAGTAGCTTTGTTGCCCTTCTTTGTACTCACTCCATTTTCAGTACATCCTTCCTGAGGACTGGTGCCCAGAACTGGACAGCATACTCCAGGTGCGGCCAGACCAGAGTCTTGGAGAGTGGGACAATTATCACTTTATCCCTGGAGTTAATCCCTTTTTTTAATGCATGCCAATATTCTGTTTGCTTTGTTAGCAGCAGCTTGGCATCGCATGCCATTGCTGAGCCTGTCAGGAAAGGCATGTAGGTGCAGCAGAAACTGCACGACAGACACGTGCGCTCACCACGTGCCAATGTGTGCGCACGCGCACCTGTCGCTAACACTGGCACCAAAGGGGCTAGTTAAGCAGAGTACACCAAGGACTCTTTGCTGTTTGGTCTGCAGCTTCTGTGTATTCTGACCTGTTACCTGTGCTGACCTCTGATCTTGATCCGGCTTGTTCCCACTAACGCTGTCTGCTTGATACCCTGACCCCGGCTTGTTTTGGACTTCTCTTCTGCCTGCTGCTCTGCTTATCTGCCTGAACGTTACCAACCCGGCCTGCCTGACACTGCACCTGCTTATCCATCCTGCTGCGATTCCAGCCTGCCACGACTCTGGTTTGCCTACCCATCACCAGCCAGCCTGCTGCACATCTGGCCACCGACAACCAGCTATACTACTTACTGGACTGATCTCAGGCACTCCTATGTCACTGTGCTTCTGTGGTTGCTGTCTCACCTCCAGCAACCCACAAGCTGGTGTGGTACGAGAGGCTCTCCTCTACACGTCAGGCTTACAAACCAGGTACTTGACAAAGCCTATCATCTACTAGGACCCCCAGGTCCTTTTCCATCCTAGATTCCCCCAGAGGTTCTCCCCTAGTGTATAAATTGCATTCATATTTTTGCCACCCAAATGTATTATTTTACATTTTTCTACATTAACCACTTACCCACTGGGCACTTAAACCCCCTTCCTAACCAGACCAATTTTCAGCTTTCGGTGCTCTCATATTTTGAATGACAATTACTCAGTCATGCAACACTGAACCCAAATGAATTTTGTGTCCTTTTTTTCACACAAATAGAGCTTTCTTTTGGTGGTATTTAATCACCGCTGGGTTTTTTAATTTTTGCGCTATAAATCAAAATATACTGAAAATTCGGTAAAAAAAATAAATAAAAATTCTTTGTTTCTATTAAAATTTACTGGCAGAGTATTGGCGAGTATTGATGAGTATTGGCGAGTATTGATGAGTATTGGCGAGTATTGGCGAGTATTGATGAGTATTGATGAGTATTGGCGAGTATTGATGAGTATTGGCAGAGTATTGGCGAGTATTGGCAGAGTATTGCAGTGTTGCACAGTGGTTGCAGAGCATTGCAGTGGTGGCAGAGCGTTGCACAGTGGTTGCAGAGCGTTGCACAGTTGGGGCAGAGCATTGCACAGTGGGGGCAGAGCGTTGCACAGTGGGGGCAGAGCATTGCACAGTGGTTGCAGAGAGTTGCACAGTGGGGGCAGAGCATTGCACAGTGGTTGCAGAGCATTGCACAGTGGTTGCAGAGCATTGCACAGTGGTTGGTGGCAGAGCATTGCACAGTGGTTGGTGGCAGAGCATTGCACAGTGGTTGGTGGCAGAGCATTGCACAGTGGTTGGTGGCAGAGCATTGCACAGTGGTTGGTGGCAGAGCATTGCACAGTGGTTGGTGGCAGAGCATTGCACAGTGGTTGGTGGCAGAGCATTGCACAGTGGTGGCAGAGTATTGCACAGTGGTGGCAGTGTATTGACCAGCACTGTGAGCACTACACATCCAGCCCACAGCGCTGGTCCCGTCTCTCCTCCTCTCCGCTTCTCTCCCCTCTGTACCGATCGGTACAGAGAGGAGAGGGAGGAACCAGCGTCATGACGTGACGCCGGTTTGTGTACATGTGATCGCTCCGTCATTTGACGGAGCGATCACGTGGTAAACGGCCGCTATCAGCGGCCGTTTACCGTGATCCGTGATGCGAGGACCCGGCGGTCACGGATGTTCCCGAGTGCGCGCCCCAGGGGGCGCACGGGAGCAAGTTTCTGGGAGGACGTCCATAGGACGTCCTCCCAGGATAAGCCGACCGCGCTGTAGCCGTCTTTTGACTATAGCGCGGTCGGCATGTGGTTAAACCTCATTTGCCATGTAGTTGCCCATCCCATTAATTTGTTCAGATCATCTTGCAAGGTTTCCACATCCTGCGGAGAAGTTATTGCCCTGCTTAGCTTTGTATCATCCGCAAATACAGAGATTGAACTGTTTACCAAATCCTCCAGGTCGTTTATGAACAAATTAAATAGGATTGTTCCCAACACAGAACCCTGGGGGACCCCACTACCCACCCCTGACCATTCAGAGTATTCCCCATTTATCACCACCCTCTGAACTCACCCTTGTAGCCAGTTTTCAATCCATGTACTCACCCTATGGTCCATGCCAACGGACCTTATTATGTACAGTAAACGTTTATGGGGAACTGTGTCAAATATTTTTACAAAATCCAGATACACCACGTCTACGAGCCTTCCTTTATCTAGATGGCAACTTGCCTCCTCATAGAAGGATAATAGATTGGTTTGGCAAGAACGATTCTTCGTGAATCCATGCTGATTACTGTTAATAATACCATTTTCATTAGTAAAATCTTGTATATAGTCCCTTATCATCCCCTCCAAGAGCTTGGATACTATTGATGTTAGGCTAACTGGTCTGCCCTTTTTAAATATTTTTGCTACATTGGCTTTTCTCCAATCCGCTGGTATCATTCCAGTCAGTAGACTGTCAGTAAAAATTAGGAAAAATGGTCTGGCAATTACTTGACTAAGTATTCCGGTGATTTATTAATGTTAATTTTCCCAAGTCTAATTCTAATTCTGTCCTCTGTTAGCCATAAGGGTGCTCCCTGTGATGTTTCACAAGGATAAACGCTGAAGTTTTGGTTATTGAAGCCCCCTGCCGATTCCCTCATGAAGACTGAGAAGAATAAATTCAATACCTTCGCCATCTCCCCCATCCTTTGTAACCAGATGTCCTTCCCAGTGCCGATCCTGACCTCCCTGGGGCCCTAAGCAAAATTCTGCTAAGGGGCCCTCTACTTGACCCGTGATGCCGTGAGCTATGTAAACCATTTGCCATTGCCACACAGTCACACCTGACACTTCAGTGCTCCCAAAACAATCCTCCCTACTTTAAACAAAACAGTCAAAGAATAAGTACAACAATATAGAACAGAATGAGGTCCCCAGAGAGCCCCCTTTACATCAGGGTCCTCAGAGAGCCCCCTTACATCAGGGTCCTCAGAGAGCCCCTCCTTACACCAAGGTCCCCAGAGAGCCCCCCTTACATAAGGGTCCCCAGACAGCCCCCCTTAAATCAGTGTCCTCAGAGAGTCTCCCCCTACATCAGGGTCCCCAGAGAGCCTTCCCCTACATTAGGGTCCCCAGAGAGCCCCCCTTACATCAGGGTCCCTAGAGAGCCTCCCCTACATTAGGGTCCCCATAGAGCCTCCCCTTACATCCGGGTCCCCAGAGAGCCCCCCCCCTTACATCAGGGTCCCCAGAGAGCCCCCCCTTTACATTAGGGTCCCCAGAGAGCCTCCCCCTACATTAGGGTCCCCAGAGAGCCCCCCCCCCTTACATCGGGGTCCCTAGAGAGCCTCCCCTTACAGCAGGATCCCCAGAGAGCCTCCCCTTACATCAGGATCCCCAGAGAGCCTCCCCTTACATCAGGGTCCCCAGAGAGCCCCCCTTAAATCAGTGCCCTCAGAGAGTCTCCCCCTACATTAGGTTTCCCAGAGAGCCTCCCCTTACATCAGGGTCCCCAGAAAGCTCCTCCTTACATCAGGGTCCCCAGAGAGCCCCCCTTACATCAGTGTCCTCAGAGAGCCCCTCCTTACATCAGGGTCCCCAGTGAGCCTCCCTACTTACATCAGGGTCCCCAGAGGGTATCCCCCTACATCAGGGCCCCCAGAGAGCCTCCCCTTACATCAGGGTCCTCAGAGAGCCTCCACTTACACCAGGGTCCCCAGAGAGCCTCCCCTTACACCAGGCTCCCCAGAGAGCCCCTCCTTACATCAGGGTCCTCAGAGAGTCCCTTCTAACATCAGGGTCCCCAGAGAGCCCCCCTTACACCAGGGTCCCCAGAGAGCCCCCCCCTTACAGCAGGGTCTCCAGAGAGCCCCCCCTTACACCATGGTCCCAAGAGAGCCTCCTCTTACATTAGTGTCCCAAGAGAGCCTTCCCTCTTACATTAGTGTCCCCAGAGAGCCCCTCCTTACACAGGGTCCCCAGAGAGCCCCTCCTTACACAGGGTCCCCAGAGAGCCCCCCCCATCTGACATTAGTGTCCCCAGGGGGCCCCCTCTTACATCAGTGTCCCCAGAGGGCCCCGTCTTTACGTCAGTGCCCCCAGAGGGCCCTGTCCTTACATCAGTGTCCCCAGAGGGCCCCGTCCTTACATTAGTGTCCCCAGAGAGCCCCCCTCTTACATTAGTGTCCCCAGAGGCCCCCTTCCTTACATTAGTGTCCCCAGAACCCCCCCCCCCTCTTACATTTGGGCCCCCAAACAGCTGACTCCCCCCCTTGCAGAGGTTCCCCTGCACCTGGCTGGTGGAGGTGGGAGGCGGCGATCGGCAGCTATATGGTGTTCACAGGCAGGGGGATCTCCCTGGGGCTAGTAGTTCTATCTCCGAATGTATGCAGCGGAGAGGGGAGGGGCCTCTGACCCGGGCATCAGCAACAGTGTTCAAGCAGAGTGAAAATGAAACTGATACCTGCCTGGGTCAGAGGCCCTCCCTTCTCTTCTCCACTGTATACACTGAGAATACTACAAACCCCAGGGAGATCCCGCCGCCCACTCAGGCACCATAGAGCTGCCGATCGCCGACTTCCATCTCCTCCCACCTCTCCTTGCTGCACTCTAAACGGCCAGCCAGAGGTGCAGGGGGGGATGCCCTTTTTTTACTGTTTACATACTTAAAGAATTTCTTGGGATTTTTTTGGCTCTCCTCCGCTATGTGTCTTTCATGTTCTATCTTAGCCGCCCTAATTGCACCCTTACATTTCTTGTTGCATTCTTTATAAAGTTTGAATGCTGATGATGATCCCTCAACCTTGTATTTTTTGAAGGCCTTCTCTTTTGCTTTTATATGCATTTTCACATTGGCGTTGAGCCATCCAGGACATTTGCTTGCTCTTTTAAATGTATTACCCAATGAGATGCACTGGCTAATGCCCTTATTTAATATGCTCCTAAAGCAAACCCATCTCTCCTCCGTGTTCTTTGTTCCTAAGATTTTATCACAATTTATATCTTCTAGCAAGTTTCGTAGTTTAGGGAAGTTGGCTCTTTTGAAATTTCAAAATTTTATTGTAATCCTCGAATTGTTGTGACGGATTGATAAAGAAGAGGGAACCGCTGCATTGCAAATTACTACGCCACACCTCAAAGTGAAGAAATAGTTCGTTTTGGATCGATTGCTATGCTATGTTATGTGACAATCGTGACAAGATCTTGCCATGCTTGGGGTGCCATTAAGAATAATGTAATCCAAATGCTTGTTGCACGTTTTCCCATGATTTGTAATCGCAGGCAGATATACAGTGTCAAAGTGGTTCATTCCCGTGAATCGCCGTATGGGTACGTCTGTACCTTTTAAGGGCGATAGCAGGCGCACGTGCCCGTTGCATAGCGGGGGACCCGATGCGTTTGGCCAGCGGGCGTGATCGCACATTTAACCACTTACCGACGGGCTCACGCCGATATACGGTGGCAAAGTGTTTAGTTCCCACAAATCGCCATATGGGTATGTCTGTAAGTTTAAGGGTGATAGCAGGCGCACACCCACTGCACAGCCAGCCAAACGCGATCGCGTGCACGAGAGCAGGAACAGGGATTTGTGTGTGTAAACAACGATATGTCTCCTCCCCAGTCAGTCCTATCCCCTCACAGCTAGAACACATCTAAGGAACACACATTTAACCCCCTGCCAGTGACATACCAATCGCTGTATAAATGTCAATGGTACCAAAAATGTGTCAAAAGTGTCCGTTCTGTTCGCCGCAATGTCGCAGTACCGCTAAAAATCGCTGATCACCGCCATTACTAGTAAAAAATAAAAAAAATATTAAAAATGCCATAAGTCTTTCCCATAGTTTGTAGACGCTATAACTTTTGCGCAAACCCCTCCCTGTATAGAGTTTCAAGAATTACTGTTTGCTTCTCTTGCTTTAAAAATCATCAGATTGCTGTTTACAGGACAAAAGCCAGCAATGTCCTTGGCCATCCCTATACATGTGTACATATGTGGGGGTGACCCCCTCATCAATGTCCATGGCCATCCCTATGCATGTGTACAGAGGCGGAATTATAAGGGGTCACTGCGATCGCCATGGCGACCGGGCCCCTTGTTGCAGGGGGCCCTCGGGGCCTCCCTGTACTCTTCACTAGGAGCGGCGTCTGAGAGGAGCTCCCCGATCGCCGATTCCAAACTGCAATTGGCGCTGTGCAGGGAGCTCCTCACATTAGGTCTAAAGTGAAAGCACAGTGTGTGCTCTTTGTCTCCCCTACAGTGCAGTACCCGGCAGGAAGAGACAAGGTAACAGGACTGCAGTTTTTTTTTATTTTTATATAAGACTATCTATCTTTATGTGTGTGCATGCATGTGTGTGTGTGCGTGTGTGTGTGTGCATGCATGTGTGTGTGTGTGAGCATGATGCATGTATGTGTGTGAGCATGATGCATGTATGTGTGTGTGCATGATGCATGTATGTGTGTGTACATGATGTGTGTGTGTGTGTGTGTGTGTGTGTGTGTGTGTGTGTGTGATGCATGTGTGTGTGCATGATGCATGCATGTGTGTGTGTGCGCATGATGTATGTGTGTGCAATGCATGATGCATGTGTGTGTGTGTGTGTGTGTATGATGTGTGTGTGTGTGTGTGTGTGCATGATGGATGTGTGTGTGCATGATGTGTGTGTGTGTGTGTGTGTGCATGATGCATGTATGTGTGTGTGCATGATGCATGTGTGTGTGCATGATGCATGTATGTGTGTGTGCGCATGATGTATGTGTGTGCCTGTGCATGCATGTATGTGTGTGCAATGCATGATGCATGTATGTGTGTGTGTGTGTGTGCATGATGCATGTGTGTGTGTGTGTGTGTGCATGATGTATGTGTGTGTGTGCATGATGCGTGTGTGTGTGCATGATGCGTGTGTGTGCGCGCGCATGTATGTCTGTGTGTGTGCATGATGCATGTATGTCTGTCTGTGTGTGTGTGCATATATGTATGTGTGTGTGTGCATGTATGTGAGAGTGCATGTGTGTGTGCATATATGTATGTGTGTGTGCATGTACAGTGGTGTGAAAAAGTGTTTGCCCCCTTCCTCATTTCCTGTTCCTTTGCATGTTTTGTCACACTTAAGTGTTTCGGAACATCAAACCAATTTAAACAATAGTCAAGGACAACACAAGTAAACACAAAATGCAATTTGTAAATGAAGGTGTTTATTATTAAAGGTGAAAAAAAATCCAAACCATCATGGCCCTGTGTGAAAAAGTGATTGCCCCCTAAACCTAATAACTGGTTGGGCCACCCTTAGCAGCAACAACTGCAACCAAGCATTTGCGATAACGTGCAATGAGGCTTTTACAACGTCCTGGAGGAATTTTGGCCCACTCATCTTTGCAGAATTGTCCTAATTCAGTTACATTAGAGGGTTTTCGAGCATGCAACGGCCTTTTTAAGGTCATACCACAACATCTCAATAGGATTCAGGTCAGGACTTTGGCTAGGCCACTCCAAAGTCTTCATTTTGTTTTTCTTCAGCCATTCGGTGGTGGACTTGCTGGTGTATTTAGGATCATTGTCCTGCTGCAGAACCCAAGTTCGTTTCAGCTTGAGTACACGAACAGATGGTCGGACATTCTCCTTCAGGATCTCTTGGTAGACAGCAGAATTCATAGTTCCTTTTATCACGGCAAGTCTTCCAGGTCCTGAAGCAGCAAAAACAGCCCCAGACCATCACACTACCACCACCATATTTTACTGTTGGTATAATGTTCTTTTTCTGAAATGCAGTGTTCCTTCTACGCCAGATATACTTGGACACACACCTTCCAAAGAGTTCCACTTTTGTCTCATCGGTCCACAGAATGTTGTCCCAAAAGTCTTGGGGATCATCAAGATGTGTTGTGGAGAAATTGAGACGAGCTTTGATGTTCTTTTTGCTCAGCAGTGGTTTTCTCCTTGGAACTCTGCCATGCAGGCCATTTTTGCCCAGTCTTTTCCTGATGGTGGAGGCATGAACGCTGACCTTAACTGAGACAAGTGAGGCCTGCAGTTCCTTGGACGTTGATGTGGGGTCTTTTGTGACCTCTTGGATGAGTCGTCGCTGCGCTCTTGGGGTAATTTTGGGCGGCCGGCCACTCCTGGGAAGGTTCACCACTGTTCCATGTCTTCGCCATTTGTGGATAATGGCTCTCACTGTGGTTCGCTGGATTCCCAAAGCTTTGGAAATGGCATTATAACCCTTTCCAGACTGATAGATCTCAATTACTTTCTTTCTCAATTGTTCCTGAATTTCTTTGGGTCTCGGCATGATGTGTAGCTTTTAAGGATCTTCTGGTGGACCTTACTGTGTCAAGCAGCTCCTATTTAAGTGATGCCTTGATTGTGAACAGGTGTGGCAATAATCAGGCCTGGGTGTGGCTAGAGAAATTGAACTCAGGTGTGGACAACCACAGTTATAGTATGTTTTAACAAGGGGGCAATCACTTTTTCACACAGGGCCATGATGGTTTGGATTTTTTTTCACCTTTAATAATAAACACCTTCATTTACAAATTGCATTTTGTGTTTACTTGTGTTGTCCTTGACTATTGTTTAAATTGGTTTGATGTTCCGAAACACTTAAGTGTGACAAACATGCAAAGGAACAGGAAATGAGGAAGGGGGCAAACACTTTTTCACACCACTGTATGTGAGAGTGCATGTATGTATGTATGTGAATGTGCATGTGTTTATCAGTGGCGTGCGTCCAAAAGGGCACACAGGTGCCACCCCCTCTCTCCAGCCACTCCCTCTATGACAAATGGATAGATTCATGCATAGCATGATTCTATCCATGGCCCCTGCTGCCACCCCCATATTTAGGTGTTCGGTCCCTTTTGGGGTGCTGGGCGCCTGAATTACAGTGGCAGGGGGTGTTTTTGAAGCACCTGATTAGAACTATAGGCTCTAATAGGTTTCATAATAGGTGAACTGCGAGCGCCATGCTTGACACTCACAGTCCATCCAGGCATGTTAGAAAAGCAAAATAATAACACTGAACCGCATCGCCACCAATCAGGTGTGTGGGTCTGTAACCCGTCACCTGATTGGCTGAAACGATAGGTGCAGCTATTGGACACCTATCAGGAGGCGAGGACAGGAGATGAGGATGGCAAGAGACGCAAGGAGGACCCCACTCGTGGCCGTCACCCACTGCCCCACCAAGACAGGGTAAGTGCAGGGCAGACAGCAAGCAGGCGGGGGGATTCACAGTGGCAGCATTTGATGGCACACTGCCAGCATTTAATGGGCACAGTGGCAGCATTTTATTGGCACAGTGGTGGCATTTGATGGCACAGTGGCAGAGCTTTATGGGCACAGTGGCAGCATTTGATGGGCACAGTGGTGGCATTTTATGGCACAGTGGCAGAGCTTGATGGGCACAGTGGTGGCATTTTTTATGCACTTTATATGCAGCCACCCACTTGTGACCGGGCCCTGGTGTTCTGCCATCGGGCTCAGAGAAAAGAGCTTTGTCCGGAGGTCGGGGGGGCCTCCATGGTTTCTTGCATTGGGGCCCTGAGCGCCACTGCATGTGTACATATGGGGGGGGGTGACCCCTCATCAATGTCCATGGCCCTCCCTATACATGTGTACATATATGGGGTGGCCCCCTCATCAATGTCCATGGCCATCCCTATACATGTGTACATATGGGGGGACCCCTCATCAATGTCCATGGCCCTCCCTATACATGTGTACATATACGGGGGTGGCCCCTCATCAATGTACATGGCCATCCCTATGCATGTGTACATATGGGGTGGAGGTGACCCCTCATCAATGTCCATGGCCATCCCTATACATGTGTACATATGAGGGGGGGTGACCCCCTCATCAATTTCCATGGCCATCCCTATACATGTGTACATATGGGGGGTGACCCCTCATCAATGTCCACCCCTATACTTGTGTAAATATGGGATGTGTGACCCCTCATCAATGTCCATGGCCATCCCTATGCATGTGTACATATGGGGGGGGGACCCCTCATTAATGTCCATGGCCCTCCCTATACATGTGTACATATATGGAGCTGGCCCCACATCAATGTCCATGGCCATCCCTATACATGTGTACATATGGAGGGGTGACCCCTCATCAATGTCCATGGCCATCCCTATACATGTGTACATATGGGGGGGGGGTGACCTCTCATCAATGTCCATGGCCTTCCCTATACATGTGTGTGTATATATGGGGGGTGACCCCTCATCAATGTTCATGGCCATCCCTATACATGAGTACATATGGGGGTGACCCCTCATCAATGTACATGGCCATCCCTATGCATGTGTACATATGGGGTGGATGTGACCCCTCATCAATGTCCATGGCCATCCCTATACATGTGTACATATGGGTCGGGGGAGTGACCCCTCATCAATGTCCATTGCAATCCCTATACATGTGTACATATGGGGGGGGGGGGGGGTGACCCCTCATTAATGTCCATGGCCATCCCTATACATGTGTACATATGGGGGGTGACCCCTCATCAATGTCCATGGCCATCCCTATACTTGTGTACATATGGGGGGGTGACCCCTCATCAATGTCCATGGGCATCCCTATACTTGTGTACATATAGGGGGTGTGACCCCTCATCAATGTCCATGGCAATCCCTATACATGTGTACATATGGGGGGTGTGACCCCTCATCAATGTCCATGTCAATCCCTATACTTGTGTACATATGGGGGGACCCCTCATCAATGTCCATGTCAATCCCTATACTTGTGTACATATGGGGGGGGGACCCCTCATCAATGGGGAAAGAAGGATATAATGAAAGGGTTTCAGTTATCTTTGTATCGATCAATATCCACAATACTTACCAATCTCGGTGTCTGTATCTGGTGCAGTCCATTGGCTTTACAGCCAGAACCAACACATCCAACAATGACTTTGAAGCAGTCGCGCACAAAAGACCGCTCCCTCTTCATTTTGGGGGTCTTCTTGATTGGGATATCTGCAGGCCGGTTACTGATATCTCCTTCCATAGCTGGGCTTCCTTTGGTGTGTTTCTCTTTGGTGTTTTTTAGAGAAACAAGCTGTTTACATTTCTGCCGCCAAACCCTTCTGTGATCCTTTATATTGGGTCAGCTGATGACATCACAGTGCAGGTCATGTGACCTTTTTTTTTTTTTTTTTAAATCTCATGATGCCTCCTCCCTGTTTATGAGCTTTGTTAATTCAGTCTGTAGGCTCAGTATACAGATCTAATAAAGTATAAATAAATACAGATCTCAATAGCTCCTGTAAAAACATGTTTTTCTTGAGGAGAAAATTGTGAATGAGATTTAATCCTTATAGTCCCATGGCTGAAATAAAGATCGGTATTCCTATAACACTGTGACTAGAGCCTTATAACTTCATATAAAGCCTTCCCGCAGATCAAATCTTTTACTTTCTTTCCTGATTATCTTTTATTTCATCATTATGAAAAAACAATATTTTTTTCATTTCTAACCCTTTCACTGCCAAATCATATCCCCCATTTTTAACCCTTTAACTGCCAAGTCAAATGTTTTTCCTCTCATTTATGAACCCTTTCTTTGCCAAACCCCCCCCCCCCTTTTTGTTCTTAACCCTTCCACTGCCAAACTTTTATTTTTTTTTTTCATTTTTAACCCTATGAACCCTTTCTTTGCCAAACCAAGATTTTTTTTATCCTTTCATTTTTTTTTTAATCCTTTCCGTGCCAAACTAAATTATTTTATTTCCTTAACCCTCCCCCTCCCTGTTTTTAATCATTTCATCGCCAAAACCAGTTTTCCCTTTGTGACGGGGGGGGGGGAACCTAGAATCCCTTGGAAAGGTTGGGAAACCCATGTTTCAGCTCCCCATGCACCTCTTATGTCTAAGTCACCCTGTGCCATCCTGGCACAGGGTGACTGAGAAAAAATATCTTGGATTACTTAAAATGGGACAGTAATATTTATCCACAATATCTCCCAGCATATATGTAAAGACTATTCTTGGTTTGTTTGATTCTGAACTCAACATGTTAGTTGAGAGAGCTGATCACATTGGCCTCTGTACAATGTAGGAGACAGGCCGACTCCTGCTGGAGCTCCTGCTATTGTGAGAAGGTGTCCTGTGTTTATATTTATGATAATGTATAATGTACTGTGTGAAGCTCGGTGACAACAAGTCTGACCTGTAGTGAAATTCTGATTAATCACAATGGACAGGTGGGCACGGAGTCACATTGGCTGCTTTAAGGGATTAGTTAATTAGCTCATGTTAATTCTGTTTCTGGTTACAGGTGTATTCTTAGAATAATATGAGCAGGAGGGGGGACCTCCTCTTCTACTGTATATAAGACTTGTATTTTGGTTCTAATAAACAGTCCATGTTCAGCAAACAAACAAGTATTGTCTTTGTTGTTGATAGCTGTTGGAATATCTTATATCTATAGTCAAACTGGGAGGAAGTGGTATATGACTAAAGCACTCAAGCGGAGTGTGGAACGTTTCGTTACAACCCTTTTTAACACTTTCATTGCAAATCCTATAGTTGTTTCCCCATTTCTCGCCCATATGTTAAAGTATAACTAAAGGAAAACCTGTTTATTTTTAGTTTTGGATGAAGTGGAGAGGGATTAGACACCCCGTCAGTTTTTTATTGCTGTCTGTGCCCCTTTAGGAAGATTCATTCTCTCTATTTACCATTACCAACAAAAGTAAAATAAACCACCATATTATAGCTCTCTACTTACCCCAGTAGTTGTTTTGTTTTAAAACCCCTCTGGGTACACATTGTGGGTAAACTGATTTTCTCTCTAAATACTCAAAGACTTTCTGTTATATCTGTGTCTCTTAACTCTTATCATAAAGGTCTAACTATATCTATAGGCATTTAGAATTATTTTGACCCAGCTTGATACATAAGAGGAAAAGAGGTTTAACCTTAAACTACGTAGAGGGTTCATTACTGTAAGAGCGACAAGGATGTGGAATTCCCTTCCACAGGCGGTGGTCTCAGCGGGGAGCATCGATAGTTTAAAAAAACTATTAGATAAGCACCTGGACGACCGCAACATACAGGGATATACAATGTAATACTGACATATAATCACACACATAGGTTGGACTTGGTGGACTTGTGTCTTTTTTCAACCTCACCTACTATGTAACTATGAATTGGATTGGACGCCCTGCATCTTTTGCTACGGTGTGTGAATCATTTTAATAATTAAAAATCTTCACTCTCTTTGCTTCATAATTATATAATAGACTGTATTCCATGACATTTTGGACAAGTACAGGCGTAAGAAGCTGAACACAATGTTGCCACACGTTATAGGGCATATACTCCACCCCTATAGTGACGTCACTGGGCCCCTCTAAATGAACTGATGGGGCCCAGGCCAGGGGAAGCAGAAATAAAGTCCCTGCAGCTGCATTTAGATGATGCCTCGTATCGCAAATCTGGTGAGGTGGCGGAGGGAGAAAGCCTTGGAGTCAGCATTATTTTCTGGGGGGGGCAATTGCACCGTTGCCCCCCCCCCCCCCAACATGTAAGATCCATCACTCAGGGCAGTCATCATAGGAGAACAGAAACCATGTTCTAGTACACTGCAATAGACAAGGAGAGAGGCGCCTCTGGTGTAGATTTAAAGCAAGTTTAATGTAAACAAAGGTAGGCAACTCACATTTAGGAAGTGCAAATTAGGCATTCAGTATGTCCCAAACACATGGGGAAGGGGAGGTCATCAGTGATGGTCCACTCCTAGATGGACCTTCCACATATTATTATTTATGTACAATCACCATTATTATTATTTTCCTGATCAAACCTGATTAAACCTCTACCACCAATGTAACCATTAATTATATATAGCATGACCTCCATTAATACAAAATATTATGGTATTGCTGAACTCATTTGCTTTTAAATAACATTGATTTTGCTTTTAAATAACATTGATTTTTCTTAATACTGATCCACTCCAGCAAAACTGTCTGCTTATCATGTGATTAAAACAGTTTTTTAATGTTTTCTTAATGCTTATATATTTCTATGTTGTTCTATTATGTTACTTGTTTTCTATTAAATACTGCCCATTATTGTGTATATGATTGAAAGACATTCGAGCGCTCCCCCTGTGTCATTAGTGGACATCTGATCCCTCCCATCTGTATACTCTAAAAGGCAACTCTATGCAGTCCCACCAGCCAGCATGAAGAAGGAGCGCGGCTGCCGTGTTACCCGCAGTGCGCATGCTCATGAAACGCATCGCCAGTGATGTCATCCATCCTCGCCTGCATCCCATCTGCACTCCAGGCCTCGTTTTGACCTCTTCCCCACTGTGGCCGGTGTACTGTCGAATACTGTCCCCCGTCGGATAGTGTCCACCCTGTACTGCGCTTGCACAGTACAGAGGACAAGGAGACGTCGAATGTCTCCAAAGATGAACGGCGCCTGCGCACTGAGTCCAGGTTCAAGCCCCACCATCCAAGTGGACATAGAGTTAGAATAAAAAATTACCAAGCGAAGCGAGGCCGTGCCCGAAGCGTGGCGAGCCCGCGAGGGGCCCTGTTTCTAAGTGCTACCGTATGTCCACTTGCATGGTGGGGCTTGAACCTGGACTCTGGGCAGAAGGTACTAGCAAATGCGCAGGCGCCGTTCATCTTCGGAGACTTTCGGAGTCACCGCGTCCTCTGTACTGCGCAAGCGTTGCACCTGCGCAGTACGGGGCGGGCACTAAGTGAAAATGTCCAAATAGGGCCCAAAGTGTCAATATTTTATGTAGCCACCATTATTTTCCAGCACTGCCTTTACCTTCTTGGGCATGAAGTTCACCAGAGCTTCACAGGTTGCCACTGGAGTCCCCTTCCACTCCTCCATGATGACATCACGGAGCTGGTTAGAAAACCTTGCGATCCTCGACCTTCCATTTGAGGATGCCCCACAGATTCTCAATGGGGTTTTGGTCTGAAGACATGCTTGGCAAGTCCATCACCTTTACCCAGTGCTGGGACAAGGACATTTGGTGCCCAGGGCAAAGATGGCAAACTGCGCCCCCCCCCCCCCCGTTTTTAAGAAAGAATAAATATGGCGTTTCAGAACAAGAATATACTTAACCGGTTCCCTACTGGCTCCTGTACATATATGTCGGCAGAATGGCACGGCTGGGCAAAGTAACGTACCCGTATGTTACTTTGAATTTCCTGCGATCGTGTCACGGAGCTCAAGAACGGGGAGATGCAGATGTAAACAGCATCTCCTTGTTCTGCCTAATGACAGCACACTGATCGTCTGCTCCCAATCATCGGGAGCAGCGATCAGTGTGGTGTCACACACAGGAATGCCCCCAGACAGTTAGAAACACGCCCCTGGATACACTGGGGATATTTATTATAGCAAAAAGTTAAAAAATAATGTGTTTTTTTGTTTATAGCGCAAAAAATAAAAACCGCAGATGTGATCAAATACCACCAAAAGAAAGTTCTATTTGTGAGGAAAAAAGGACGTCAATTTTGTTTGGGAGCCACTATGCATGACCGCGCAATTGTCAGTTAAAGCAACGCAGTGCCGAATCGCAAAAAACGCTCTGGTCAGGAAGGGGGTAAATCCTTAAAGGGCTGAAGTGGTTAAAACAATACAAATTCAATAGCACAATGTGACAGAGCAGTCCTATACTGTAGTCACACACTAGACAGCATGAGGATAAACCTGTAAATAAAAACAGTTCACAAGCTGAATATCATCCTGAGGATATGAATTCCTATTCTTGGAGACCGGGAACTACAGGTTTAAAATTCTTGTCACACCGCTGTGCTCCACACCACACGAAAGTGCCGCCACCAGTATAAAATCTCCTTACCAGATGGTTGGCAAAATAAAGCCACTCAGACTAAGCCCATATAGGAATCCCGACTTCCAAGAAAGGACGAAAGCCAGACAAACGATATCCCAGAGCCTGCCACTCACAGCGGACACAAGACTTCAGACCAGACCCAGTGTGGAAATCTAATCCGAAGAGTAGCACTCAGCGGTGCATCCAAATGTTGCCAAAGGAAAAAGAGGGCAGACCATAGTATAATAATGTTTTAAAAATAATGAGTAGTTTATTGTTGAAAAAGTACTCACATTTAAAATGAAATAAAAGAGCATAGACAGACTCCAATTGGATAGATACGGACGCCGGCCGGCATCAACAAACGAACCCTTCCTCCTTCCAGAGACGCTAAACGCGATGACGTCACTGCACGCCCTCCCAGACGCGTTTCGTCATACAAGACGTTTTCAATGGTCTGCCCTCTTTTTCCTTTGGCAACATTTGGATGCACCGCTGAGTGCTACTCTTCGGATTAGATTTCCACACTGGGTCTGGTCTGAAGTCATGTGTCCGCTGTGAGTGGCAGGCTCTGGGATATCGTTTGTCTGGCTTTCGTCCTTTCTTGGAAGTCGGGATTCCTATATGGGCTTAGTCTGAGTGGCTTTATTTTGCCAACCATCTGGTAAGGAGATTTTATACTGGTGGCGGCACTTTCGTGTGGTGTGGAGCACAGCGGTGTGACAAGAATTTTAAACCTGTAGTTCCCGGTCTCCAAGAATAGGAATTCATATCCTCAGGATGATATTCAGCTTGTGAACTGTTTTTATTTACAGGTTTATCCTCATGCTGTCTAGTGTGTGACTACAGTATAGGACTGCTCTGTCACATTGTGCTATTGCTAACCATCTAGTCATTTATTTCATCAATATCTCCAGATACCATTAATCACAATAAGAATTTGTGTTCATATGCATCCTCATACATTTTCACCTACTGGTCATGTATCAGTAGTTCCTATTTTGATTGTCATTATCACTTTACGGGATATTTAGCTATTTTACCTGGCGCAGTTTTTTCTTTTCCATTATTGTATTGTGTTTATCCCACTATTCTGCAGCCGGGCTCTAATTGATTTTTTCTTTTTATTGTGTTATCCACATTTCCCATTTGTTTTCCCCACCCCCATCCCTCCCCTTCCCACCCTATTGGTTTAGCGCAGTTTTTCCTGTCAATACAAATTCAATTCGGTTTAATGCGATAGAAACATAGTTCACTCACACAACAAAACGCTCCCCTTAACATAAAATTTGCCCATCAGAGTGCCCCTTACAATAAAATTTGCCCATCAGAGTGCCCCTTACCATAAATAATACCCATCAGAGTGCCCCTTACCATAAATAATACCCATCAGAGTGCCCCTTACCATAAAATTTGCCCATCAGAGTGCCCCTTAACATAAAATTTGTCCAACAGAGTGCCCCTTAACATAAAATATGTCCAACAGAGTGCCCCGTAGTATAAAATTTGCCCATGGGCAAATTGTATGTTAAGGGGCACCCTGATGGGCACATTTTATATTAAGGGGCACTCTGATGGGCATAACAAAACATGCCCCTTAACGTAAAATATGCCCAACAGAGTGCCCCTTAATACAAAATGTGCCCATCAGTGTTGCTCTTAAAATAAAATATGCCCATCAGAGTGCCCCTTAACATAAAATGTGTCCATCAGCGTGCCCCTTAACCTAAAATAAGGGTCACGCTGATGGGCACCTTTTATGTTAAGGGGCGGTCCCAGCAAACTAGTGACGACACAGGACACATCACTGCGCCCCCCGTACCGGCTCTGCCTTTACCCTCCCCTTCTTTAGCAAGGCAGTGGTCATCTTGGAGGTGTGCTTGGGGTTGTTATCATGTTGGAATACTGCCCTGTGGCCCAGTCTCTGAAGGGAGGGGATCATGCTCTGCTTCAGTATGTCACAGCACATGTTGGCATTCATGGTTCCCTGTATGAACTGTAACTCCCCAGTGCCGGAAGCACTCATGCAGCCCCAGACCATGACACTCCCACCACCATGCTTGATTGTAGGCAAGACACACTTGTTTTTGTACTCCTCACCTGAACCAAATAAGTTTATCTTGGTCTCATCAGACCACAGGACATGGTTTCAGTAATCCATGTCCTTAGTCTGCTTGTTCTCCATGCAGACCAATTTGATGCAGTGTGCGGCGTATGGTCTGAGCACTGACAGGCTGACCCCTGATCCCTGAAACCTCTGCAGCAATGTTGGCAGCATTCATACGTCTATTTCCCAAAGACAACCTCTGGATATGATGCTAAGCATGTGCACTCAACTTCTTTGGTTGACCATGGCAAGGCCTGTTCTGAGTGGAACCTGTCCTGTTAAACCGCTGTATGGTCTTGGCCACTTTGCTGCAGCTCAGTTTCAGGGTCTTGGCAATCTTCTTATAGCCTAGGCTATCTTTATGTAGAGCAACAATTCTTTTTTTTTTCAGAATTTCAGATCCTCAGAGAGTTCTTTGCCATGAGGTGCCATGTTGAACTTCCAGTGACCAGTATGAGAGAGTGAGAGTGATAACACCAAATTTAACACACCTGCACCCCATTCACACCTGAGACCTTGCAACACTAATGAGTCACATGACACCGGGAGGGAAAATGGCTAATTGGGCCCAATTTGGACATTTTCACTTAGGGGTGTACTCTCCCACCACCGATAAAAGTGATCTTGCGGTGAATCCGCACAGAGACCACTTTTATCTGAAAGTGGACCGCTCGCTGAAGAAGAGGATACCGGGGTTATAGCAGCTAGCTGCTGCCATAACAACGATATTCCTCTTTAAAGTACCTGTGTAAAACTGCGGCGGGCATTCCATAAGTGGTCAAAGGCGCAGCTGCCCCAGGTCCAGTCACTGTTGTGGGGCCCGAAGAATCTGCCTTTTGAGCCCACAAATAGTTTATAAGTGGATTCTGGAGGGCCCAAAAAAATGTTTGCCCTGGGTCCAATCAATATTAAATGACTTTATTAAAAGATTAAAAAGCAATTGCACTTACATTCACATATATGATTAAAAGCATGTATATACATCAAATCTCGGTGTGCGTTCCAGCTGTAGGATACTCGTCACTGACCGTCCCTGCTTGACGCGTTTTGCCCCTCCCACTGGGCATCTTCAGAAACACAAGTTGTGAGAGCACAAGTTGCATGACATGTCAAAATAAATGTTTTCCTTTGAGAGCTGTCTTAACTGATCGGACACAAGTCGCTCCGACTTTTGAAAAGGTTCCTGCGCTACTTTGGTTTCATTTTGATACAACTTCAATTGCATAGAGTGTAAAATGTCACATCAAAGTCGGATTCCAAAGTTGCACTGAAAGTGGCGCAACTTTCATTTCGGAGCAGAGTGAACCTAGGCTTAGACTCCACTCGTAAGGTTGAGTTATTAGCCAATCAAAAAAAAATGCAATAAACCTGGAAGAAGCCTAGTATTCTGGTTACAGCATTGTGCAATTGGGGGGGAGAAGATCACAAAATGTAAGCAATTAAAAGTTGGCTCCAGCCAAAGTTAAAAAGATAGTTTAGAGCTTTTCTAGGTATAGTAGGATATTGCCAAGGATATGTGTTCGGGTTTAAAGGGATGAGGTGGCAATCCTAGGCCAGAAGTGTGTGTCCAACTTTGCTACTATAGCAGCTCGACTTACTGAAATCACCAAAGAGAGAAAATTCACCATGGTGAAATGGAATGAAGAGGCAGGGATAGCTTTTTAAGAGATGAAGGTGGTATTGTTTTAAGGGACCAGTGTTATGCCCCGTACACGCGGTCGGAAATTCCGACAGAAAATGTCCAATCGGACCATGTTGTCGGAAAATCCGCCCGTGTGTGGGCTCCATCTGACTTTCCTGCTCTCAAATTTTCCGACAACAAAATCCGATCGCACTTTTTCTGATCGTGTGTAGAGAATTCTGACGGACAAAGTGCCACGCATGCTCAGATCAAATTACGAGACCAAAGCCATTGGCTAATAGCCTCTACGTAGTTCCGTCGTACGCAACGAACGTCACCACGTTTAGAATGATCGGATTTTCCGACAACTTTGTCCGACCGTGTGTATGCAACACCAGTGTCGGACAAAATCCGTCGGAAAAAATCCTACGGATTTTGTGGTCGGAATTTCCAACCGTGTGTACGGGGGCTTACTCATCCACAATTTCAGTCAAGAATTCCTAGTACAAACACATGTCACTGATGTTGGCCTGGCTGTAGTCTTGTCCTGCAGATTACATGAGAGAACATGGCTCTTCTAATCAGAGCTTTGTGGCAGCAGAGCACTTTACCCTGTTTATAAGGAGCCCACTGAGCTCCCGATACAGAGCGGGAACCTCTGACAGTAGAGTAATTATAACCCAATATGAATACAGTCACTTAACCCCACCCATTATACATAAAATCAAACCCTTCCAAATCCCCCACAAATGACGTGACAAGATTTGGAGCAAATGGCCTTGACGGCCCTTTTATTAACAATTACCATAAAATTAAATAACATTTTTAAATAACCATTAATAAACTTTTTATGCACTTTTTTTGGGTCTTCGAGGGAAACAACACACCACTGTTCACTGCGACCAACTTCTTTAAACTTTAGGCCTCCAGAGTTGGTACTCAACCTTCATAGTGACCTACCTTTTACCCCTTCCTGGTTAACCCTCGTTAACCGGAATGTACCAGAGAACCCCATACCATAGATGGGTACCAACCATGTTATATACATATAACATCTATCTTCTTCTCCTCCAAAGACCCACCACTGCCGGGCTGTCCTGACAGACCCCCCCCCCCCTCTTAATTACCCAAACTCGGTAGGGTGGGTGGGAATCTTCTCCTCCGCCGCTCACGAGTGACGTCACTCCCCTTCCTCTTCTTCTTACTGAACCCAAGCACCTCCCTGCTCCCGCCCCCTCCCCTTTTCTTAAAGGGGACAACTTTTCCTTTTCCACAAGCATGACTGTGATGTCCCCATAAGTCATGCCTTCCCTGCGCTCATTCTCTCCTTTTCTTCTACTCCGGGACTCTCTTTATAGCATACCTGCCAAATCAACCCTTCTCCAGCAATGCAAATCTCCCTCGTCTCCCATTCACGACCACTAGCATTATTGCCAGGTCTTCTTCTGGGTTTGGTGTCTTCAGCCAGCTTGATTGGCCAGCCCAGGTTGAACTCCTACACTTGCACAAGGTAGCATTTTTTTATTTTCTGCATCTGAGATTTATTTTTTTATATGCCTATAGAATAAAATAACACGCATCTCCACATATCAGGTGATTAAAACTTGTCTAATAAACACACATCTGTATAAGGTGGAGACATTGAGATGGGACATTGAGGAAGCAAGGACATGGTTGATTCAGTCCAGCAGAGTAATAGCAGAAAGTGTGCAAAGTAAATTTTTTACATTCATTAAAATTATTATATTGTATCTGACAAAATGGAACAGTAGTTTGTTTTTATAATATTGCACATTTCATTAGGCATAATTAAAGTATAACTGTAGGGAAATAGCTGTGCTTTCACTAAAAAATGATTCCTTTGTACTTGTTGCAGCAGCCCCCTGAAAAAATACCATTATGACATACAGATAAAATGCTGAAGATAATTCCTGTTTCCAGCTATATTGTTTGAAGCTTCCTGTTGTGCTCTGAACAATCTGTTCCCGGTACACAGATTGCTTATTCAGCTCAATGCAGAGCGGGCCTCCCTTCTCCCAACAGCTTGATTCCAGCAAAGATAGATGCAAACACAGGGCCTCCAGCTGGAAACAGGATTTATCTCCCAAGAAGGTAACCCATCTTATTGATATTTTTTTGGTAGGCCGCGGGTTAAGTACAAGTTTAGCGAAAGTGCAAATATGCTTGACTGGGGAATTGCCCAAGTTTACCAATAGCAGAACTTATATTAAATAACCATAATTGACAATACAATTTCTTTTTATATATTATATTCTGTATATAATCAAACATAATAGCCTGATGTAACTAACTAGCTCTTCTACTAGGTCTTAGGTTTTTGAAGGCACACTCGAATGAACAACCAGCTGTATCTGCCACCAACTTGCATTTTCACGGCCCACAGCCGCAACTACATCGGGTCAAGGACAATTGCTTATCAATTTACCACCCAATACAGCCCACTAACCAATCACATATTGCTTCCGACACTTATTAGGGAAGGTACACCCATACCAGAGATAGGCCTAACCCATCATTCTCCAAAGAACATAACCATCCCGCCTTCAAAAACCTTGGAACCTCTGCCCGTTGCTATGACATCGCCAGTCCCCCCATACTATACCCATCAAGAAAAAAACACCCATATAACAAGTAAAGGGGAAGGAGGGCAGGAAAAACTTGTCTGACGCTGTCTCTGCAACACCTCCCCCTAAAAGACCCCTGCCCTCCACCAATGGGATAAGACCTTTCTTCCCCCTTTACAACCAATCAATTAAATTAACCCCTACATTACTACGGCCTAGACAGGCAAACCCAGTCATGTAGGCCTTCCACTTATGCTGCGCATACAACTCCTCGTCTGTACCTTTAAAGTAATACTAAAGGCACTCTTTTTTTTTACATTTTGGAAACATGCCATAACAAATGTTCTTTGATTTTTAAATGAAACTATATATGATTAAGTTTGTAATAATATTTTAAATTTTTTGTTAGCCACAATTTTTTATAGAATAAGCTCCTGAAGAAGCGTCAGAAGACGCACAACATGTTGAGCCACCAATCGTCCTCCCCCGCGGCTCTCTCCTCCTGGGAGGCACTGATAGACGCAGCCCTGCCCATGTACAAAATTACATATATACATAGAGGGTGTAAGTGGAAATATGATAAGCTTTGGGATCCTTGGGTCTTGGGTCTATCCACTGAATTTTTTATCGTGCCACTGCCTCTCAACCGCAGCTTTGGATCTTTTTCAGACGATGGAATGATGAACTATGCATCTGCATATGTTCCATTAAATTGTATGATTGATTATGGTAGTGGTATTGTTACATTGTATCTTTGTCATTAATTGCGGTGGATTTTAAAGCATTTGTAATGAATTTTGTTTGTTCTTTATAATAAATATTTTTGATACTTAAAAAGTATTCTGTCAAATTGTGCCTAAAAAGTCCAAAGTCCCTGTTTTTCTCTTTCTTTCAATTACATTTTTTAGGACGTGGCACACCTTATACCAATTTGTATCCACATTACCACTATGTGTGATGATACAATGAAATGTATTAATTCCAAGGAAGGGTTATAAGCCTTGTTTTTTTTTCATCCGTGTTCCATTGGGACGTTTTCCCATCCCATAGCAAAAACAAAGGTGCTTTATTGGATTCTCTCAGGGTGAAAGCAAGTATGTAAGATGACATAATACAATGCTTGGTGTATCTTACAGTATTAAAAGTAGACAAGTATAACATACGTACAGAACAAATTTATGTTAACTCTCAAGAAATGATTGACCGTTGAACACAAAGTATAACACAATCAGCAAAGCAATCAACTCCGGGGAGCAAGAAATGTGGAGTAATAAAGGAAGGAGAAAGAAACAGGTGCGGAGAGGAAAAATGCAGGAAGAGGAGAGGCACTATAGAGCCCATTATTCACAACAGTATCTTATCCAGTAAGCATAGTGCATAATAATGTGCAGTCAGTTAATATTCTCAGGAGACCCAAGGATCCCAAAGCTTATCATATTTCCACTTACACCCTCTATGTATATATGTCATTTTGTACATGGGCAGGGCTGCATCTATCAGTGCCTCCCAGGAGGAGAGAGCCGGGGGGAGGACGAGACCCATTTCATAATGTAGCAAGGGCCCCAACCCCAAGAAGGCCTAATGTTGACCTCCAGAGTCTGGGAGAGCTGACATCCTTCTTGGTAGAGTGGTTTACAAGGCATTGTGGGTGTAATACAAGCTGACGTGATGGGTGCCAGACACTTTTTGAATGCAAAGAGATTTATTGTCTCTTGAACAAGAACTGTGGGAGAGAAGGTTAGGGCCAGAACACCCTTAGGTAGATGCAATGATAATTGGCAAACTCTGAGACTTCTATAGGTAGACAGCTATACAGTGAAAGGCCTCCAGCCGGACACCTCTTCTGTTTAGGTAGGACTGCTGTCTCCTATGGCAACAAATATTTTAACAGTTAATAACGATACTTGTACTTTTGTAACTATTGGTAAAACAGAATAGTTCTCCTTGCACACTACAGCCGCTCACTGTAGGTATTCACTCACTGCGCACCCAGTCTCTCATTAGACTCTCAGACCCAATCGCCACTTGATCCAATGAGCTCTACCACCTCCGTTATTCAGTATCTTCCTCAAGCCTCATCCCCTCTTCCCTGCTTGATCCCTGGCTTGGCACTCACAGATACTCCTCAAGCGTCACCCTTGCTGACCCGTTAGGTCCCTGGCTTGGCACTCACTGATGCTCCTCAAGCGTCACCCTTGCTGTCTCACTGGTTCCCTGGCTTGGCTTAGTTTTCCCACTTCTTCACCGTCCCCGGCTGGTGAGAAGACTGCTCTGGTACTGGCTCCAGCTTACTCACAATGGTCTCCGGTAACAAGGTGGATAGGCCCTTAGTGGCGACAGCTTCCCCTCTACCTCCGATCACAACTGGTTACCCATCCGGCGTAACCGTTACTCCCGGTTGGACTCCAATCCTGCAATCCCAACCCTTCGCTGCTTCTCCTGCTTCTTAATAGGCCTCAGACAGCCTAGCAGCCAGATGTCCTCGGAATAGACTTCAGGCTTCCGGCCTAGCAGCCTGGGGCAGCATAACACACCTCCACCCAGACAGCTATCCAGTTGGCACAGAACCCCCCGATCACCTGACTCCACCCAAATAAATAGGCTCTCTTAGCAGGCCAAGGGACCAAAGAAACCCCCAACAATAGGCTGAGACACCCCATTCATTCATAACCTGATCTTGCTAAGCCCTTGTCTATGTAATGTCACCAGCACAACACCACCTAGCTAAAGAAGAGAGAAGGTGCAGCAAGTCCAGAACTAGAGAGGAATCAGTGGATCTACTAACAATTAACCAGGGTAACGGAATTTACTTAGCAACCCTGCCTAAACACCAGGGTGCTACAATAAAAATCTCCCTTTTGGCATAAAATAATAGGAAATCAGTAGCTTAGAGTGGTAAGAGCGTTGGGCATCCTCATACACCCCCAACAAGGCCGCACTAGTTCATTTTAATGCTCAGTTGAACCTAGTATTTGTTCTAGTTCCAGCTGTAGCTCTAACTAACCTGAACAAACTAGAAGTGTATGTACTCCTGGTAAGGCTGTAATCGAAGCTAACCTGTTACTTTGCATGGGCATTAAAGTCTGGTTCACACTAGTGCAATTTCAGATGCAATTTGAGTCGCACAGAATCGCATGACAATTAAAAATCACATTGATTTCGATGGTGTCAATTCACATTAATCCAACTCTATACAGTGCGATTTTAAGAAAAGGTTTCTGCACTACTTTGGTGCAATTAGCAGTGCGATTTGGCCCCATACAATATGCGAACCACATCCATAACACAACCAAGTTGCAACAAAGTCACACTACATAACTGCACTGAAAATCAGATTAAAATCAGACTGCGGTAGTGTGAACCTAGCCTCAGTTTGATGTTAGATTCAGATGTAAAATGCACAATAATGGTAACTTTTATTGTGGATTTTAAGATATTTTCTTTATTTATTCATGGTCGGAGCTCAGAAAATCAACATTTAGTAAGATTAATATAAAATACTGCACGTTAATATGATGCAGTCTTCTCTCTTTACAGCCGGTGGAGCTTTAGGCTTCTTTCACATGTTTTCCTATTGCCTCCTTTTGCTGCTTTCTTTAAAAGGCCTGATGTTTACAGAAATCAATAGCTCAAGCTGGAATTTACACACACGAGAATGAATCAGAACAGAAATGCACCCTTTAATTCATATGAACTTTCAGTCAGTTAAAGTAAGAAAGGCAGAAAGCTACCGCTGTGCCACCTTCTCAGCTAACCCATAGTGCTGTAGGAACCCTTATGCGGCGTACACACGCTCGGATTTTCCCGTGGGATTGTCTGGCGGACCTAGTCCAGTGGAAAAAACGCCGGACTTTCCAGTGGAGGTCTTTCCGAACGTGTGGACTTGCCCACACACGCCCGGACTTTTCCGGCGGAGTTTTGGCGAAAGTCTGCGGGAGTTTTGAAATGAACGGACTTGCCCACACACGGAGGAAAGTCCGTTCTTTTATAACGTGACTCCAGGTAGACAGGACTAGCGAGGGCAGTCAGATTTAAAGGGGAATCCCTACGCCGAAAAAACGGCGTAGGGGTCCCCCCAAATCCATCTCAGACCCTTATCTGAGCACGTACCAGGCCAGACCCTTATCCTGAGCCGTACCAGGCCGCGTGCCCTCAACATGGGGGGTACCCTGGGGAAAGGGGGGCCCTGCGGCCCCCCCACCCCAAAGCACCGTGTCTGGGGTTGTTGGGGTCTGCGGGCGGCGGGGCTTATCGGAATCCGGGAGCCCCCTTTAATAAGGGGGCCCCCAGATCCCGGACCCCCACCCTATGTGAATGAGTATGGGGTACGATGTACCCCTACCCATTCACCTAAGCAAAAAAGTGTAAATAAAAAAAAAAACAACACAATTTTTTAAAATATTTTATTGCACAGCTCCGGGGGTCTTCTTCCGTCTTGGGGGGTCTTCTCGCCAGACTCCTCCACTATCTTCTGCTCTTTTACCTAGCTCTTTCACTAGCGGAGGAGCCCGGCTTTCTTCTTCGTCGCCGCCATCGTCTGGGGGGTCTTGTTCCGACTTCGGGGGTGTCTTCTGTTCTTGCCGGTGGCCGGGGCTTCTGTTGCCGTCGTCGCTGTCGCCGCCTTCTGCTTCTGCTTGTTGTTCTTCTTTCTTCATCCGATGTTGACACGACGCTCTCTCTGGCTGTAATGGCAGAGACACGCTGTAATGTGACTTATATAAGGACATGGGGTGGTTCACATGCTCATGTCACATGGTGACCCCGCCCCCATATGATGTCACAGTCCCAGCATCCTCCCGGATTCCGATAAGCCCCCCTGCCCGCAGACCCCGACAACCAACGGCCAGGGTTGTCGGGAAGAGGCCCTTGTCCTCATCAACATGGGGACAAGGTGCTTTGGGGTGGGGGGGGGCCGCAGTGCCCCCCCTTTCCCCAGGGCACCCCCCCATGTTGAGGGCACGCGGCCTGGTACGGCTCAGGAGGGGGGGCGCTCGATCGTCCCCACCCCCTTTCCTTACTGGCCGGGCTGCGTGCTCGGATAAGGGTCTGAGATGGATTTGGGGGGGACCCCCACGCCGTTTTTTCGGCGTAGGGATTCCCCTTTGAATTCATGCCAGGTGATGGGGCTAGCGTGGGGTGGCGGCATTCACTGCCTTCGCTAGCCCCATCTACCCGGAGTCACGTTCTAAATTAACGGACTTTCCTCCGTGTGCGAGGCAAGTCTGTTCATTTCAAAAGTCCCGCGGACTAGCACACAGTCCAGCAGACAATTTTAAGTCTGAACTTAAAACTTAGTCCGCCGGACTTTTGGGAGGATTGTCCGGCGGACTCTAGTACGGCGGACAATCCCGCGGGAAAGTCTGCTCATGTGTACGCGGCCTTAGTCATGTATTACAGTTTTACTTGTAAAACAGAGATAGATTGTGTTTGTAATATATATATATATATATATATATATATATATATAATATATATAATATAAAATATAGGCTAAAGGTGTGGTATGTAATAAACTCACAGGGTGCTGCTTGTGGTGTTAGTTTATGAAACCATAGTACAGTATGCATGCAACCAAAGATTTCAGTAAGATAGGACAAGGTCAGAGATAGGCAAGAATGGGGGATAAAACATATCGGGGAGACTTCAGGAACCTAATATATACAGTCTGGAGGAAAGAAGGGAAAGCAGAGACATGACTGAAACCTTAAGACCCCTTTCACACTGAGGGCGTTTTTCAGGCGCTACAGTGCTAAAAATAGCGCATGCATAGCGCCTGAAAAAAGCGTCTCCATTCACTCCAGTGTGAAAGCCAAAGGGCTTGCACACTGGAGCGGTGCACTGGCAGGGTGTCACAAAAAGTTGAAATCAATGGGGCAGCGTTGCGATACCACAGGCAAAACGTCGCTCCGGCTGCGTTTTGCGGGCGTATTTAACCCATTTTGAGCCACTAGCGGGGGGGGGCCTATATATATATATATATATATATATATATATATATATATATAAAATATTTCAGGTTAAGGAGAAAAACTTTGGAATGCAAATATTTGAGGATTTGAGGAAACAAGCTTTGGTTTCTACTTAACTGTCATCTCAACTGAACTGTTGCTATGCAACTCTGAATTCATTGAAATCTGTTGTTATCAACAAACGGGGGAATTAATAAAAAATATCTTGTCTCAGCTTTGTCTGAACTGGAGCACAGCCAATCAGCTGTTACATTTTAGTTTTCTAAGCAGTGTGGAATCAGTTAAAAGTTGACACTGATTAGTTGCTATGGGCAAAGGCACCAGTTGAGATAGAACATGTCTCAGATACTTTATGAATTGCCTGTTATGCAAAAATCTATAATCCCCCTATTCTGAACGATCTGTACTCCCATATTAGCCATATCTAGACAAACACACATTTTGTGAAGTCAATCCTTTCCAAGAACAAAATATAAGAACTGTTGTGGAATATACAATATGTGTAATGTGCTCCAACTCTGCAGAGCTAACGCTGATGATAAGCAGTTCATGTCTTGAAGCACAGCCCCATCTACTGGCTACCTAAGCCCAGGTTCACACTGAGCTGCGGGAATGAAGCCGTGAGTTCAGCTGAACTCGCACCATTTCACTCCCGCATGTCAGTCCCGATTTTGGCCGCAATTTCAATGACACCTGTGCGGGTTTCTACACAGATGTCAATGTAAATCGCAGCCCGAATTCGCAAAAAGTAGTACAGAAACTACTTTTTGAAATCGGTCCAGCGTGCACAGATGCGGCGTCGCACAGATTAGAATGGTGCAATTGCCGCCAATTTTTGCGATGCTGTACCCAAATAAAATGTATGTCTTTCTTTTTTTCCCACAAATAGAGCTTTCTTTTGGTGGTATTTGATCACCTCCTGCATTTTTTATTTTTTGCGCTATAAACAAAAAAAGAGACAATTTTGAAATAAAAAAACAATATTTTTTATTTTCTGCTATAAAACATATGCAATAAAAAATATGTAAAACATGTAATTTCTTCATCAATTTGGGCCAATATGTATTCTTAAAAAAAGTGATTATAATCAAACTGGTAATAACAAGTGAAAACTATAATCAAATGGCGCTTAAAAAAGAGAAAACAAAAACAAACTTATATATAAACTACCGAAATATATAAATATATAAAACACCACGTGAAATAGTGTCCGTGAAATGATACAAAAACAATCTTCATTAATATTTGTGCAAATTCAAAGAAAAATGTGATTCAATCTTCCAAAGAAAAATAAGTCCACCAAAAAATCTTCAATAGAATAATCAAATGGATCTTCCACCACACCAACTAGTGTTCCCTCTCCCAATGAGATCCACTCACCGGATGATATTGCCTCGCACTCTCGTGGTTGGCAAATATAGCGATTACCCCACCTGGGTTAGTTATGCGATCACTCCAAACTTGCAAACTCCATATGTGAAAACAAATAAAAAATGTGCCTCCACATAGCGTGATACTGTGATAAAACTTATTTATTAAAATCCAAACTCACTCACACTTCAATGTTTCAAAAAAACACAAATGTAAAAAAGCCGAATACAGCACACAATCCACTGCAACTTTTGAATAACAGATGGGCTGACAGAGCGCACATACGATCACCAATGGGTAAAACGACTGGGTTGAAAACTGGGTAACAAATGATCTCACCACCCCTCGCAGCTCTGCTCCTGGTGTGGGTTCTTACTCCAGGAGTCACTTCAGTGAGGTTGCCGGGTAGTGATCTCAAAGAATAGTAGTGGTTGAAGGAGACCGCACACAAATTAAAACGATTATACACAAAAATTGAAATGTAGAGTATCTCAGTGTCCGTGTAGCTACGCACTTTTTTTATGGTTACACAGTTTTAAAGTGGCTGCTAGGTGTTTATTCACATTTAGGGATCTCATAGGTGGTGTTTATCACACACACATCTATCCACTCATTGGTTGACACTATTGGCGCAAGGGTGGTTAGTTATTCTAGGAGCGGCATTATAGAGTATCTACCAATCAGACTACAATATGTATTCTGCTACATATTTATGATAAAAAAAAAATCCCAATTAGCGTATATTGATAGTTTTTTGCGCAAAACTTGACGTGCCTATAAACTATGGGATATTTTTATGGCATTTTTATTTTTACTAGTAATGGCGGCGATCAGTGATTTTAACGGGACTGCGACATTGCAGCGGATGAATGGGACACTAAGGCCCGATTCACAGCAATGCATTTTTTGTGCTTTTTGCATTTTGCAGATTTCCACTACAGCCCACTTGGTTTCCTATGGAACACGTTCTGTAGTGCAAATCTGCAAAACGCACTAAAAATGCATAGGTGTGAATTCAGCCTTTGTGACACTTTTTGGGGCCCGGTGACACCAATACAGTGATCAGTGCTAAAAAGTGACACTGGCTGGGAGGGGGTTAACATCAGGGGCGATCAAAGGGTTAAGTGTGCTCCTAAGGAGTGATTTATAACTGTGGGGGGGATGGACTGACTGGAGGAAGACAGACATCTGTGTTCCTGATTAGCAGGAACACAAGATTCCTCTCTGACAGAACAGCAGCCTGCTTTGTTTACACAGGAAGACCGATGTTCTGCCTCTCCGGCGAATGATCGCGGGTGGACCCACTGATTGGCTCCCGCTGTGTCCAAGCAGAACTGGAGCGGGTCTCTGGTAGTGCGTGCGTGCCTCAGACCCCGGAAGAGGAAACAAAGTACAGGTATGTTGTTTCGCACAGCCGGGCCGCCCTGCTGCTGTATATGTGTGGTGGGCAGTCCAAAAGCCATTAAATTAGCCTCAGAACCTGTGTAATTCATATGTGTTCGGGTTTAAAGGGATGAGGTGGCAACCCTACTTACACTACATAGCTGAAGGTATCTAAAGGAACCTGAATAAGAAAATTGTATAATGTATGGCCAGCTTAAGCTGTTGTTTTAACCTGTTTAACCACCTCAATACAGGGCACTTTCACCCCCTTCCTGCCCAGGCCAATTTTCAGCTTTTAGCGCTGTCACACTTTGAATGACAATTGCGCAGTCATGCAACACTGTACCCAAATAGAGCTTTCTTTTGGTGGTATTTGATCACCTCTGCGTTTTTTATTTCTTGCGCTATAAACAAAAGAAGAGTGACAAGTTTGAAAAACTTTTTGCTATAATAAATATCCCATTTTTTTTTTTTTTTTTAAACAAATTTTTTCTCAGTTTAAGCCGATACGTATTCTTCTACATATTTTTGGTAAAAAATAGCGCAATAAGCGTATATTGATTGGTTTGCGCAAAAGTTATAGTGTCTACAAATAGTGGATAGATTTATAGCATTTTTATTATAATTTAATAATTTGTTTTTACTAGTAATGGTGGCGATCTGCGATTTTTATCGTGACTGTGATATTGCAGCAGACACATCGGACACTTTTGACACATTTTTGGGACCATTCACATTTATACAGCGATCCGTGCTATAAAAATTCATTGATCGCTGTATAAATCTGACTGGCAATGAAGGGGTTAACACTAGGGGGCGATCGAGGGGTTAATTATGTTACCTAGGGAGTGATTCTAACTGTAGGGGGAGGGGACTCACAAGGGGAGGAGACCGATCGGTGTTCCTCTGTACAAGGAACACACCATCGGTCTCCTCTCACCTGACAGGACTGTGGATCTGTGTGTTTACACACACAGATCCACAGTCCTGCTCTGTTACTGGGCAATCGTGGGTGCCCGGTGGACATCGCGACCGCCGTGCACGCGCATCGGGTCCCACGTGACGCAACGTTTGCACGCGCGCCCCCTGGGGGGCCGGGAAGGCGATCATGTGATATGACATCCGCCGTGAACTACAGCTGCACCGTCCCGCCGTCATATGACTGTCATATGACAGTGGGCGGGTGGCAAGTGGTTAAAGGAAAAAAAAAATATACTCAGGGCAATTAAATAAAGCTTATTCAACTCTTTTCTAAATACAGCCTGCACTTAAATCATGAAAGCCTTGTGACAGTTTATGACTAAGGATGAGCTCCGGCGTGTTCGCACAGCCCACGTGCAGAGCCCGCCAGGAAGACGGCGCTGTGCTAATCACAGGCAGTGAGATATTTCCCGATCTCTGCAGCCGCGCATCGGGACATGTCTCACTGCCTGTGATTAGCGCAGTGCCATCTTCCTGGCGGGCTCTGCACGTGGGCTGTGCGAACACACCGGAGCTCATCCTTATTTAATGGCACTAACCATTCTGATGAGTACTACCTCACCTGTTGTGACTGTTGATGAGTTGAAGGTTTTGGTAGGTGGTAAAAATCCTGTGTATTGCACAAGTTTCCAAAGCTTTGCTGAATGTGGAAAATCAATCACTAAACTTTTGTATTTATTAGATAGATAGATAGATCTATTTATCTCTCACAAAAGTGAGTACACCCCTCACATTTTTGTAAATATTTTATTATATCTTTTCATGTGACAACACTGAAGAAATTACACTTTGCTACAATGTAAAGTAGTCAGTGTACAGCTTGTATAACAGTGTAAATTTGCTGTCCCCTCAAAATAACTCAACACAGCCATTAATGTCTAAACCGCTGGCAAAAAAAGTGAGTACACCCCTAAGTGAAAATGTCCAAATTTGCCCCAAAGTGTCAATATTTTGTGTGGCCACCTTTATTTTCCAGCACTCTCTTAACCCTCTTGGGCATGGAGTTCACCAGAGCTTCACAGGTTGCCACTGGAGTTCTCTTCCACTCCTCCATGACAACATCACGGAGCTGGTGGATGTTAGAGACCTTGCGCTCCTCCACCTTCCGTTTGAGGATGCTCAATAGGGTTTAGGTTGGGAGACATGCTTGGCCAGTCCATCACTTTTACCCTCAGCTTCTTTAGCAAGGTAGTGATCGTCTTGGAGGTGTGTTTTGGGGTTAGTATGTTGAAATATTGCCCTGCAGCCCAGTCTCCGAAGGGAGGGGATCATGCGCTGCTTCAGTATGTCACAGTAGGCAAGACACTTGTCTTTGTACGCCTCACCTTGTTGCTGCCGCACACGCTTAATCTGAACCAAATACGTTTATCTTGGTCTCATCAGACCACAGGAAATGGTTCCAGTAATCCATGTCCTTAGTCTGTTTGCCTTCAGCAAACTGTTTGCTGGCTTTCTTCTGCATTATCTTTAGAAGAGGCTTCCTTCTGGGATGACAGCCATGCAGACCAATTTGATGCAGTGTGTGGCGTATGGTCTGAGCACTGACAGGCTGACCCCACCCCTTCAACATCTGCAGCAATGCTGGCAGCACTCATACGTCTATTTCCCTCTGGATATGACACTGAGCATGTGCACTCAACTTCTTTGGTCGACCATGGTGAGGCCTGGTCTGAGTGGAACCTGTCCTGTTAAACCACTGTATGGTCTTGACCACCGTGCTGCAGCTAGGTTTCAGGGTCTTGGTAATCTTCTTATAGCCTAGGCCATCTTTATGTAGAGCAGTAACTATTTTTTCAGGTCCTCAGAGTTCTTTGCCATGAGGTGCCATGATGAACTTCCAGTGACCAGTGTGAGAGCGATAACACCAACTTTAACACACCTGATCCCCACACCTGAGACCTTGTAACACTAACGAGTCACATGACACCGGGGAGGGAAAATGGCTAATTGGTCCCCATTTGGACATTTTCACTTAGGGGTGTACTCACTTTTGTTGCCAGGGGTTTAGACATTAATGGCTGTGTGTTGAGTTATTTTGAGGGGACAGCAAATTGACACTGTTATACAAGCTGTACACTCACTACTTTACCTTGTAGCAAAGTGTCATTTATTCAGTGTTGTCACATGAAAAGATATAATGTGAGGGGTGTACTCAATTTTGTGAGATACTGTGTATATGGAAAAAAAAAATTATATGATGCACAGCGCCTTACCAACCTAAAAGCAATTCAATTATGTTTTCCATCCAGTCTCCTACCCCTCGCTGTGCTCTCCACAACAATTGATAAGGACAACAGAACTGCAAAACATATATCATTCAGCAGTTCCTCCTAGTGAAAAACATAACTTTTCCCTGGGAGATCCATTTACAATCAGTGTATGGCAAACAGGGCAGGACCACTGGCCCTCATGTAGGGGGCCCGAACAGCAGGGGGAATTGGTACGGAGGGGCAGTTACACAAGGATGCTCTGTGAGGCTCTCTACAGCAGCTGAAAGCTGTTTTCTTCTCCCTACCACTGGCTTTCAGCTGCTGCAAGATATGACACAAGACATGGTCCCTGTAATTGTTTCCCCAACACTGATCCCCCTCTCTGTTCTGCCTGCTTTCGTTTCCCCCTGTGTGCCCCCCTGTCACTGTACCGGCTCCTCCTTCCCGTGGCCAGCTCCCCTATCCCGATGGCTGCTGCGGGTACAGAGCATGTGTCAGGATGCAGAGGGGATAAAGGGGCCGGTAAATATGTCATTTACTGGCCCCTTCCTTTTTTTGAATTGACATAGTGTGTGATCGGTACTGATTACTCATGTGTCCACTGATAACTAAACATAGTAAACTGTGTTTACTTATGCATTAAGTTTATGAATTAACAGGAGCCTCTGTCTTCTGTTCATTCATCTTTAGTGCAACTGAGGCTACAGAGAAAAGAAATAGAAGAATCTGTGTCCTCAATTCCCTTCGCTGTCATAAAGGTGACATAATATCTCACCAAAGCCCCCCCCCCCCCCCCCCCCCCCCATAAAAAAAAGAAGATTTAAAAATGTAAAAAATTATTGGTAAAACCCTTTTTTTTTTAACAATTAAAAAAAAATTATTAAACCTAATTTTAAAAAATTTGTAAAAATGTATTTAAAACAAATTGTAAACAAATTATAAAATGAAGGTTCAATTCACACTGGTTTTCTGCCCTATACAGTGTGAATGAGCTGTTTGTGCATCGGAAGCCGTCTGGTACTCTGAGGATGCAGCGGTTATATGAACACAGCCACTGGTCCTAATTTGATAGGTGTGGATGGGTGCACACTGTCAATGTCCATGGGCCATACACCTGCATCCACACGCCTGTCAAATGAGGACCTGATGCTGTGTTCGTACAGCTGCTGCATCCCCATAGCATAACATAGGCTCCCTGCACACAACAATAGCCACATTAAAAAAAAAAAACACTGATTCACACTGCACAGCACCTATGTATGTGAATGAGCCCCAATACCTCATTTACACACAGAATTTTTTATTAACTGTATACAGTTTTGTCTTTTAAATTTAGTAGGAATTTTGTAAGTTATGGTATGTTTGCGTCCGCTAATATTGATTTTAGTGTATTTTTTTAATGAAAACATTGTTTATTATTATTTAATATGTTCAGGGGGGACATACCCTGTCAGGTAGACTGTACGGAGCCTGTGATTTCTAACAGCAGCCGTATTGCATATCCTGAATGTACATGGAACTACCATTTGTTCCTATGGGGTACTGCTTGCTAAACGTGTATAGAGGTCACCGGACATCAATTGGACAGAGGGCATAGATGTGGGACTGTCCCAGCAAATCCAACACAATTGGCATCTATGTAGCTGTATTTGACCAAATTGAATACGGCCGTCAGACATATTAAAAATGTTATTACATTTTTTTTTTTTTATTATTGAATTTTCACTATTGCAAAAGAAAAACAGGCTGTCCAGCATGCACAGGGGCAGATCCCCTGGACAAAGTACATAACGTACCAACAGTAAAAAAGGAGAAGGAAAAAAACACCTCAATACAATTGTGTGTGTGGTTTGTGCTAAGATTACAGAGGTTTAAGCAGATATATACCCAACACAGACCCCCCTCCAATAAATCAGGATACAGCGAGATAGGGAGCCACTAATTAATACCTGCCCTGAGCCCTGTCAAAAATTATATATTTTTTTATATATGAAAATGTATAAATCTTTTTTTATAAGTACCTATTGAGCCAGAACGATTATTTGTATTACGTCATAAATATTTAATAGGTATCTATTAGTAATACAAATTTATAAGAATGCATAATTGAATAATTAATTACATGTTGTACCTCCTCTGCAAGTGGAGGAATTCAGGAGGGAGGGGTGATAAAGAAACAAGCATAAGTCCGCTAATAAGTCAGCTGCTAACATGGAATGTGAAATTGGCAGAGTATGACTTTACTAACTGGTATGTGAATTTCTTAAGAACAGGATTGCTAGTTGGTGAATTATGTCTGGTTTTCGCTTTAATGGGCTTTAGTGTGAGCTTAAAAAATGTTGACCTTTTGCCAACATTGTATCTGGTTTATTTCTTTATGTTTTATATTTTTTCTATGTCCCAGTTGTTGCTGTGTTCTTTTTTTTTTTTTTTTTTGCATTTCCAGGATAAACATTGAAAATCCTTTTTATTTTATTTTTTTTTAAATAGATTTTTTGCTTTATTTTGCTTTATTTTCTTTACTTATTATTTTCCTTTTCACCCGAGATACATACTTTTAAGGGCTCTTTCACACGGACGGTCCGTTCAAGTCCGCCTGTCAGTTTTTTTGGCGGACCTGAATGGACCCTCCATAGACCCCGAGGGACGGATGTCAGCAGTGACAAGTCCGCTGACATCCGACCCACTCCGATCCGAAAAAGTGTGACGGAGGAAAAAGCAATTTTTCCGTCCGTCTGCGGATCCGAGCACATGCATAGTTACCTGAAGACTGACATGATAAAGACGTAACCACTTCCAGCCCAGGCCTATTCTGCCACTCCTCTCCTACATTTTTTTTGCTAACCAAAAGAACCCCCAAACACACACACATATATATATATATATATATATATATATATATATATATATATATATATATATATATAATATTTTGCAGAGACTGGCGGTCATTGCAACTTTTTATGTCACACAGTATTTGCACAGCAATTTTTCAAACACGTTTTTTATTTTTGTAAGAAAAAAACTTTCATAAATTTAAAAAAAATAAAAAATACTAAAGTCAGGCAGATTTTTTTTGTATAATGTGAAAGATGATGTTACCCCCAAACATTATGTGTGTGTGTGTGTGTGTATATATTTTGCACTTTCCCTTTTAAAACATTTTTCTTTATTCAATTATGCATTCTTATAAATTTGTATTACTACATATATATATATATATATATATATATATATATATATATATATATATATATATATATCATTTTTTTAGCAGAGACTTTCATAAATGTAAACAAAAAACTAAAGTTAGGCAGATTTTTTTGTATAATGTGAAATATGACATTACCCAGAGTAAATAGATACCTAACATGTCATGCTTTAAAATTGTGCACCCTCATGGAATGACGCCAAACTTCAGTCCTTAAAAATCTCCATAGGCGACGCTTTCAATTTTTTTTTTTTTTTTTTACAGGTTACCCGTTTAAAGCTACAGAGAAGATCTTGGGTTAGAATTATTGCTCTCGCTCTAACGTCCACAGCGATACCTCACATGTGGTGTTTACCTATGCGGTTGCGACGTACGTATGTGTTCACTTCTGTGTGCGGGGACAGGGACACTTTAAAAAAAAAACATTTTATTTTTTATTTTTGCACTTTCCCTTTTAAAAAATTTTTTTGCACTTTTATTCCTATTACAAGGAATGTAAACATCCCTTGTAATAAGAATAGCGCATGACAGGTCCTCTTTACGGAGAAATTTGGGGTCTATAAGACCCCCGCATCTCTCCTCTATGCTGGAAAGCCTGAGATGAAAAAAAAAAAAAAAACGATCTCAGCCTTTTCAGCTTAAAACACGGCAGTATTTACATCTGCTGAGGCCGGAAGAGACCTCATAATGTCGTGACTGGCCTCCGAAAGTCATAGAGATGTCTGATGACCATCTGGTCTTCGGGCAGCTCTATGTTAAACGGCCACTGCCGGACGATTTATTCTCTGGCTTGCCGATCGCATGGGAGAGCCAGTAGAAGCAATGGAGGGCGTCGAGAGGGGGGGGGGGGGGGACATCCCCTCCCGCTGCCTGTAAAAAAAAAAAATTAAGTGGCAAAACAGCCGCTATGATTGTTTTTACATTGCAGGGAATCGCTGGCAAAAAGTCCAGGATGTCATGTGACGGCCTTGGGCGGGAAGTGGTTAACCTCCTTAGCAGTATTCCCGAGTCTGGCTCGGGTTGAGTTTTTTCTGCCAGGAGCGGTAACCCCGAGCCAGACTCAGGCTTGCATTGCAGGATACAGGGGGAAGTTACTTACCTTTTCCCCTGGATCCTGCGATGTCTCCCCGCTGTGTGTGCGAGCCGTCCGCTCGCTCGATTCACACAGTGCCCGAGTGCCGCCGATCTCCGTTCCCTGCGACGTTCCGACGCACGGGAGCGGAGATCGGCGCCAAATTCAAAAAAGTTTAAAAACACATAACACATACAGTACTGTAATCTTACAGATTACAGTACTGTATACAAAAAATACACATCCCCTTTGTCCCTAGTGGTCTGCCCAGTGCCCTGCATGTCATTTTATATAATAAAAAGATTTTTTTTCTGCCTGGAAACTGGAGATTGTCCATAGCAACCAAAAAGTGTCCCTTTATGTCAAAAGTGGTTTTAGACCAGCTAGAAAACACCGATAAAAAATTTGAATCACAATTTATCATCAAACAATAAATTTAATGACAGCGACTATTCTGCAACTGAGCAAATTTCAGTGTTTTTGATTTGATTACATTATTGAATCATTTTTATATATATTTTTTATTATATTATAATTTATGATTTTGTGTTTCAAACTTTATCATACCCGGGATGTATACTAGACTCTAGTTCGGACAGATTTAAGTGAGTTATTCATAAGAATTGCATGCCTACAATATAAAAACGCCAAATTTCCATGCAAAATAATTGTACCGCTTTCAGCACTAAATTCCAGACAGAATCATACCGCCAGGGAGGTTAAAGAAGAAATTTCACAAAATATGTTTACACTTTTATTTAATGCCTCGAGGGGACCAAATGCATACAGTACCATTCTGATCAGTGGCTCAATTTCGGAGTAAAGGCATGTTATTGCTGGCTGAACCTCCACCCCAGTCTGAAGGCCAATTTATGGGCATTCCCGTGGAGGGAGGTGCAGCCAGCAGTGAGCCCATGCCCCCTTCTATAAGCTGACTGTTTTTTTACAATAAACAATCAGCACTGTCGGGAGGGAGCAATGTCATGTATAACACAGCTGGCAACTTCTGCTTGTTATTTAATAGTAATAGATTACTTAGTGCTGCAGGGCTGTGTATTTACAAACAGCCACAGATCACACAACACGCAGGATGTGCAATCTGTAGTGAATGGCAGTACTGGACTACGGGGTGGCCCCTGCTGCCAAAGACCAGTGCTGTCATTCACATTTCTGTCTCATTTCCAGAAACGTGGCAAACTGTCGAGTGAGCCCAATCTCGATTCAGTCATATGCATGAGAACAGAGGCTCTCTCTGCTCTCTCTTTCCTCCATTGGCTCAGCAGTGGCAGGCATTGGCTCCTACTGCTGTCAATCACAGCCAGTGAGGAGGGAGTGGGGGGTGGGCCATGCAGCAATTTGTGGGTGTCTCTCAGGAGCAAGCATGCACGAGTGCCCCCATAGCAAGCAATTTGCTATGGGGACAATCGTGGTGGGGGGAGCCGGAAGCACCAGAAGGGACACCACAAGAGAGAGAGAGAACGCACCGACCTAGTGCATTATCATAACTCCATTTTTATTAAAGTAAAACAAGTGGGTACTCACAAACACGTGTTTATCATAAGCATGTCTAAAGACACAGACAAGACCGCCCCCAATACACCATACTCAACTAATGGCATGGGAAGACCTCTAGACGTTTATAGAACCCGCCCACCTCAGGTGGGTCCATCCATTCCTGAGCTTTACAGCTCTGCCACACAGCACAGACTGTATACCTGACTTTTCTCTAGTGCAGTTAAGTAAGCCAATTGGGTCATGTCCTTCCCCTTGCCTGTGACAGTAAAGGAGAAGCAGGAGACTGATGAGCTCATCCCTCTGTTATTCTACTCACTCTTCGCATGTTCCTTGTTAGCACATGTATTCTACAGTACAACTGATTGGCTCCTTGTGCTGCCCATGTAAGCAATCCTGAAGAGGGGATTTCAAGAGGCTGATGCCAAGCTAAATTTAGATACTTACCCTAATGATTTTTATTAAACCCAAACCTACATGAATAAATGTTTCTACCTAGCAGTGGCGGCCCTTCCATTAGGGCTTTAGGGGTTCCGCCCCCCTCTACATGCGGGGCGCCAAACTTTTTAAGCACGTAATTAGAGTCTGAGGCTCTAGGCTTCAAGAAAGGGTGGGCTCGGGGCACAGAGCACATTCACTTGTGTAAAAATGGCAAATGAATATTCGCTATTGTCTCTCTCATTCCCCTCCTGGCCAATCGGGAAGCCCCTATTGGCCAATAGTGTCTCAGAGCACACTTCCTGTTCCTGTGCGGCCAGGAGCACGGGAGGAGACGGTCTCTCTGTGTGCTCCCTGGCAGGATCGGTCAGAAAGGCCCTGGCTCTTCCTTACCCCCTGCCTCCATAATGTAAGACATCCACCGTCTGTCTCCCGCGGGGGTCTTTAGTTTTTGTTTGTGCTGGCCGCCACTTCTACCTAGAGTTTGGCTTTATTATTATTAAATTATTATTATTAAATTATTAGCATGTAAAGGTGTAGCACACTAATGTTTCTAGATCTGATCACAGAATTAGCAGTAAGGGTCTAAGACAGGGGTACTCAACCTTTTGAAGAGCAGGGGCGACTTAAGTGATTTGGTAACCAGTCATGGGACACAATGAAATTAAATAGTTTAGAATTAATTTTTTTTATTTTGAATAACATAATGAACATTTTTCCATCTGCAGCCACTGAGTGCCGGTGGGAGGCAGAGGAGGAGAATCCAAATTTCAGCAAATGCAGGAGGAAAATGGAAATGATCGATTCCAGTACATGCCAAGCCCGCTGTCCCTCCTGTCCAAGTATAAAACAGAATGTGACAAGGAGGCTGCATAGGCCCCCTGGAGCATGAGGTGGGGTCACCATTGTGACCCCCTGAAACTACACCAGACACCACCAAACTGCTTACTGTCTTGAGCCCCCATAAGGCTGCTTTCTCACCTGCGGCTTCCTTGTAGGTTAGCTGCATTTTGCCATAATTATCAATTTTTTTTTTTTGGGCGGTTGTGTTGCACTTTCTGAAAGCACACCCAAACTCCTGTATTCAGTTTGAGGTTGAGGGCCCCAGGTTGGTCACCCCTGGTCTAAGGACTCTTCCTTTAGAGATGGTTCTCTGGGGGAGCCCTAAAAAAACATGTATTTACAGTATGTCCTTAGAATGTAAGTGACCTAGCTTTTGGAATGCCAGTAAATGGCATGCTTTAATTTTGGGGTTTAACTATAATGTTAACTGTGATAGTCCATTGGGCTTAGTGCTCTATGGACCCTGTCCATCTTAAGCTGGTCCGGTGGGAGTTCAGAAGTTTGCTCTTGAAAGAGTGCTGTAATGGAACCTGATAAAACCTTTGTTTTAGCTAGGCTGCAGATTCTCAGGTTGCTTTACCTTGCTGTGCTCTCAAAGTCTTCAAGTTTTGTTTTGGAGTTCTCATAGTTCTGCATGAAGGTCTTCCTCCAACACAACAATCTCACCATCCATTCATTGCTCAAGGGAGGCTGCATGCTGCTGGCTTATGTTGTTGATCCTGTTGAGCAGTTCTGTAGTGATTTGGCTGGAGGCCTCAGTTATCTCCTCTTCACAGGATTTCTCTCATTTTGCTCAAAAGGTTATGATCCAGTTCTAGGACTTCAGACAGATGAATGAAAGCCTGAGAGGTAGTGTGTTATAGTCAATGGACTGATTGGAGGGAAGAAATGGCATTGACTTTGCTTTTATTGTTGCTGTCTTGGATGTGCCACAGAACAAAGAGTCATGGCCTATATTAGGTCTGAGCATTTTTTTTTTGTTGCTGTGGTGTACTATGTCCTTGGTGAGCCTGCTCACAGTGCGGAGACTAACCAATGCAAACCAGTATTGAAGTGATGCAGAAATATTGGCCATGGCAAGCATAGATGGTAAAGAAGAATCAGGAAACTGTTGCAGGTCAGGGCAGGCGGCAGTCCAAGAAATGAAGCCCGGGGTTGGCACAAAGAAGATCGATCCAAAGAGACAACAGGCCGGGCAAGGCACAGCAAAAAGGAGTTCAGAGACAAACAAGATTGGGAGCTGATCTGTGCATGACTTAAAGGCTAAGCATCATCATTTCAACCAAATTGGTTTTGCCATGAAATTACGGTTTGCTGTCAGAAATATTTTGCAAAACGTAAACTCTCATTTATGCTTAATGAGCTGTTTAGGTGAAATTTGCTTATGAAAATTTGTATACTACTTTTTACATTTATTTATGTTTTTAAGTGCATTTCAATTGTTTTTATTAAAAAACAGATACTCAGAAGTTCTTTCTTACTGCAGCTGTTTCTTCTCACCACTGTGGGTCCCTGGTGCCGCCATCTCGGATTTTGGAGCTGTGACTTCCTGAAGAATCACAGCTGGGACATTGTACAGCACAAGCACAGGGAAACTGTACCAACAGCCTCCTGGGACACGTCACATGGCAGGGAGGGGGGCTGAATGTGCAACACCACTCTCCCCTTGGTGAGGTTTGAAGAAGTGAGAGTGGGTGCCAACAAAAAAAAACAGCACTTGAACCCCCACCCAAAAAAAAAAAAAACTGGGCTGGGGGAAGAGAGAGAATAAGTGGTACTCCAAGTTTTAAGTGAAGTTCTGTTTTAACCACTTCAATACTGACCAATATCATATGACGTCCACAAGGTGGATCTCCCATCCTGGATGGACGTCATATGACGTCCTCCCATTCCTGGCCATCTAGGGGGTGCGCGCGCCGCCCGCAGTGTCGCTCGGGACCCGGTGCCCGTGCCCGGTGGCCACGATGTCCGCCGGGCACCCGCGATTGCCCGGGAACACAGCAGGACCATGGATCTGTGTGTGTAAACACACAGATCCACGTCCTGTCAGTGGAGAGGAGACCGATGGTGTGTTCCCAGTACAGAGGAACACCGATCAGTCTCCTCCCCTTGTGAGTCTCCTCCCCCACAGTTAGAATCACTCGCAGGGAACATACATTAACCCCTGCAGCGCCCCCTAGTGTTAACCCCTTCCGTGCCAGTCACATTTACACAGTAATCAGTGCAATTTTATAGCAACGATCGATGTGTAAATGTGAATGGTCCCAAAAATGTCCGAAGTGTCCGCCGCAATGTCGCAGTCACGAAAAAAATCGAAGATCGCCGCCATTACTAGTAAAAAAAAATGCAATAAATCTATTTTGTAGACGCTATAACTTTTGCGCAAACCAATCAATATACGCTTATTGCGATTTTTTTTTTTTTTACCAAAAATATGTAGAAGAATATGCATCGGCCTAAACTTTTTTTTTTTTAAATTGGATATTTATTATAGCAAAAAGTAAAAAAATATTGTTTTTTTTTTTCAAAATTGTCGCTCCTTTTTTTGTTTTTAGCGCAAAAAATAAAAACCGCAGAGTTGATCAAATACCACCAAAAGAAAGTTCTTTTTGTGGGAAAAAAAGGACGTCAATTTCGTTTGGGTGTCACGTCGCACGACCACGCAATTGTCAGTTAACGCGACGCAGTGCCGAATCGCAAAAAGTGCTCTGGTAAGGAAGGGGGTAAAATCCTCCGGGGCTGAAGTGGTTAAGGTACTTTTAATTTATTTAATTTAGTGTTCTTAGTATTTTACCTTTTTTATGTATTGGATAATTTGTATACTGTTATTTTAATTTAATTTAATTTTTTTCTTATTTCCTGACTGTTAAAAAAAAAAAAAAAAAAAAAAATAGAAATAAACCTGAACTCCAGCTTTTAAAACACTTTAGATTGTTTAGGCCAACTAACTATGACTCTCACTAACATGTGAGGCCGCTGGATGTGCTGTAAAAAATGTAAGTAGCTGCGGCTACATACATCATACCACACTGTGTTCTGGGTTCCAGCCGAGACTTCCTGTCTCATACCGAAACAAAGTAAGGTCTATCTGATCAGTGCTCAGCCATTCGGAGAAAGCGATGTATTCTAGCAATGAATACAAAGCTTCCTCTGATTGGCTGAGTCGGAGAGGTAAGCTGATGATATCACAACCGCTGATTCCCCAGCAATGTTGCTAGCTTATGTAATAACCCCCAGCATTGGATTGTCTGTGATCCCTATTATGAACTGGCTGGAGTGGTTAACTCTCTGGGGGGAGGTTAATTAACCTCAGTGACTTATAGTGGGGCTGTGATAGTGACACCTACTGACACTTTGTGGGAACTGACTAACTGCCACTGACAACACCAGTGACACCAATACAGTGATCGGTGCTAATACTATACACTGTCACTGTACTAATGACACTGGCTGGGAAGCAGTTAACATCAAGGGGCAATCAAGGGGGTTAATTGTGTGCCTAACAATGTGTAATGTGTGCTGCTTTGTGCTACCAATTGTATTGTTTCTTATCACTGCTTTGCATGGAAAAGAAAAAAAAGCGATCGTTCAGTCTGTACAGTCAACACAGGGCTCTGGGCTGTGATTTGACACAGCCGGTTAGCAGGTCCCAGCTGTGAATCATTGCCTGGGATCTGCTGACAGACTCTTGTTGTGTACAATCACAGGGGAGTTGGCGGGCTGGGGAATGCGTCCAAAACCCTGAAACAAGCAGTGATGTACGGGTACATCTCGGTGTCTGTGCCTGCTACCTGCGGCGGGTTGGCAAGTGGTTAATTACCAATGGTATTTGTAATATGCAGGAGGAAGGGGGTAAATGTACTGCCACCAGTATCATTGTTAATTAACTCCTTCATGCAGCAGCATAAAGAGGTTAATTAATACTAACACTGGTGCTACTAATACCGCACAAAAGGGTTAATTAACTGCCACTGGGCACTAATGCATCAGTGAGGTGACAAGTGGCAACTCTAGTGTAAACACCTATGCAAATGGAGACTTCAGCACAAACTTTATAGTAGATACAGTGCCTTGCAATGGTATTCACCCCCTTGGCATTTTTCGTGTTTTGTTGCCTCACAACCTGGAATTAACATGGACTGTTTGAGGATTTGCATCATTTAATTTACAGGACATGCCCACAACTTTTGAAGATTTTTTTTTTTTTATTGTGAAGCAAACAACAAATAAGACAAAATAACAGAAAAAAGTCAAATGTGCATAACTATTCACCCCCCTAAAGTCAATACTTTGTAGAGTCACCTTTTGCAGCTATTACAGCTCCAAGTCAATTTGGATAAGTCTCTATGAGCTTGCCACATCTTGCCAATGGGAGTGTTGCTTTAGCAGTGTGTTTGGGGTCTTTGTCCTGCTGGAAGGTGAACCCCCGTCTTAGCCTCAAATCACACAGAGTGGTACAGGTTTTGCTCAAGAATATCCATCTTTCCCTCAACTCTGACCAATTTCCCAGTCCTGACTGCTGAAAAAACATTCCTACAGCATGATGCTGCCACAACCATAATTCACTTTGGGGATGGTGTTCTTTGGGTGATGTGATGTGTTGGGTTTGCGCCAGACATAGCGTTTTCTTTGATGTCCAAAAAGTTAAATTTTAGTCTCCTCAGACCAGAGCACCTTCCTCCTATACATTTTGGGAGTCTCCCACATGCCTTTTCGCAAGCACAAAACGAGACATTTTGTTTTTTTCTGAAAGTAATGGCTTTCTTCTGGCCACTCTGCCATAAAGCCCAACTCTATGGAGCGTAAGGCTTATTGTCGTCCTATGTACAGATACTCCAGTCTGCTGTGGAACTCTGCAGCTCCTCCAGGGTTACCTTAGGTCTCTGTGCTGCCTCTCTGATTGATGTCCTCCTTGCCCAGTCCGTGAGTTTTGGTGTGCGGCCGTCTCTTGGCAGGTTTGCTGTTGTGCCATGTTCTTTCCATTTGGTTATGATAGATTTGATGGTGCTCCTAGGGATCATTAAAGATTTGGATATTTTTTTTATAACCTAACCCTGACTTGTACTTCTCAACAACATTGTCTCTTACTCAGGGCTTTTTTTTCTCAGAAAATAGGTGCAGGAACTCACCTTCCCAGCCCAAATCCCCGCCCACAACCACGCCCAAACCACACGCCCAAACCCCACCCCCAGACACACCTTCCTTAGAGGAGAGAAGTACATTGGCGTTAAATAACTGTAATAAGTAAGGCCTTAGAACTATATATCACACATGGTTTAGGAATGTGTAACACACAAAGTACAGGACTCAGTTCTTTATAACACACAGGGCTCAGGAGTGTGTATTGTGCAATTGTGAGCGGTGCATATCACACAGGGTGCAGAAAAAAGAAAAACAGCAAACAGAATAGTACTTACTTTCAATGCGAAGCATCCCTTGTTCTCAGAAATATGGAGCATAAAGCCCTGTGTACAGAGTACAGGGGTCAAGAATATGTAACATAGAGCCTAGCACACAGAGAACAGTGGTATGTAATATGCAGTCCAGCATACAGAGTGCAGGGCTATGTAATGCAAAACCCATTGTACAGCATTCAGGAGTACCATACCGAGGCCTTTAATATGGAACATGCAGCACAACACACAGAGTATAGCGGTTCTAAGTATGTAACGCACAAGGTGTTACAAAATTCACACCATGAATGAATGACTTGTATAGCGCTACCTATGCGAACTGAATCGCCTCAGTGTGCTTTTGCCACTGGTGTCCATCTGTGGTATAGTGCGGTCCTTGCCCTGTGGGGTCCTGACACGCTTACAAACACATACACATACAACATACATATTTGGCCAATTTTTATCGACACGATCTAATTAACCTACCAGCATGTCTTCGGAGTGTGGGAGGAAACCCGCGCAGGCACAGGGAGAACATGCAAACTCCAGGCAGAAGGTGTCCTGGTCGGGATTTGAACCAGCGACCCTATTACTGCTAGGTGAAGGTGCTAACCACTACACCACTGTGCTACCCCACCGCTGGACCCTGCACGCTGTGCTATACATTACGTACTCTTGGTCACTAACTCTGTATGCTTTAGACCCCTTTCACACTGAGGCGCTTTACAGGCGTTTTTGCACTAAAAATAGCGCCTGTAAACTGCCTCTTCTGCGGCCCCAGTGTGAGTGGTGTGCTTGCAGGGCAGAAAAAAAAAAGTCCTGCATGCAGCATCTTTGGGGCGGTGGGGGAGCGGTGTTTACAGCGCTCCTCCACCGCCCCTGTCCATTGAAATGAATGGGCACCGATTTCAAAGCGCCTTAAAAGCATTTTGAAAGCAGCGCTAATCGGTTGCTTTTAACCTCTTCTTGGGGGGCTAAAAGCACCCCGCTATCGGCGCCAAAGCGCTGCTATAAGAGCGGTAAAGCCCCGCTAGTTTTAGAAAGGGGTCTTACTGTTCCCCAGCAAATTTCCCTGGTCTTCCCCCTCAAGTATCCCTCTAAAAGTGACCATCAAATCCTCACTTCGTCTTATCTCTTTGCTTACCTCTGTGTCCCCCATCCACACCTAACCTCTGCAACCCTCATCCACAGTTCACCTCTTCTTTCCCTGTCCACAGCTCCACTCTGTACCCCCATCAACATCTCACCTCTGCACCCCTCTAACTACAGCTTACACCCCCACTCCATAACTCACCTCTGCACCTCCATTCATATTATCTCTGCTCCCCTTCTGGACCCCAATCTAAAGCTCACCCCAATCCACAGCTCTCACCTTTGCCACCCACCTCTGCACCCTCAGCTTTCCCTACAGCTCTCACCTCTACACAACCTCCCCCACCCTCCACAGCTCTCATTTTACACAACCTGCCTTCTGCAGCTCTTACCTCTATACAAAGCTCCCTTCCCAGTTCTCCTCTGGACAAATTTCCACCCCTTCTTTCACAGTTATCCTCTCACTGTGTCTCTGGAAGGCTCCCCCCCTGTTTTTCATTCAGAACTCCCTCACCTCTTCCAATGCTGATCCAGTGCTCCAGTCCATGTGTTATGCACGGACTTTTCAGGCGATCGAGAACTGTAGCTGGGGCGGAGTTTCAGGGCTCCTCTGCTCCCCGCTTCGAGCAGAGAGGGCTGCATGTCATAGGTGCCGGAACTGCGTTCCACTGAGTTCCGTCAGAAAAAAAGCCCTGGCCTTACTAGTTTGGCTAGTTCCTTGGTCTTCATGGCAGTGTTTGGTTAGTGGTGCCTCTTGCTTAGGTGTTGCAGCCTCTGGGGCCTTTCAAAAAAGGTGTGTATGTAATGACCGATCATGTGACACTTAGATTGCACACAGGTGGATATCATTTCACTAATTATGTGACTTCTGAAGGTAATTGGTTGCACCAAAGCTTTTTATGGGCTTCATAACAAAGGTGGTGAATACATACGCGCATGCCAATTATCAGTTTTTTATTTCTTAAAAATAGTTTTAGGTATATAATTTTCTAATTTTACTTCACCAACTTAGACTATTGTGTTCTGATCCATCACATATAATTCAGATTAAAAAAAACATTCAACTAAATGCTGTAATGTAACAAAATAGGTACAAAAGCCAAGGGGGGTGAATACTTTTTCAAGGCACTGTATGTCAGTGTATTATAACAGATATATTATATGAGGATAAACTCCTGCTGCGGTAAGGACAGCCTCTCCCTTGCTGCGTTATTCATAATAGAAATTAAAGGAACATTATATTGTAGAGTAAAAACCCAGGCCTGCTCAGTGAATGTTGCTGTTCTGTGCGGGGCCTATAGGTGTCACTTCCATGACAGTAAAGGGAAGCAGGAAGAGGAAAGGAGTCACATACACAGTCTACGCTGGGCGTGCTGGTGAGTGAAATGAATAAACAAGGCCGTGCAGCATGATTAGAGGATGGACGAGACATTGCACTTGACTCATGTCCTTCCTGAACAATCCAATTGACGAAGGGTTTGTGTTTAGAGTAGGTTCTGCATTCACACTGACTTGCATGGGTTAAAAGAGCAAGCAAATCCCCTGTACATAAACCCTAGACTGATTGCATTGTATAGGGCTCATTCACACGGGCATATAAAGCACATCGTTTTACAGCGTATAGTTTTGTATGCATCTAAACACAGCACTGTAGGAATCGGGGCTCATTCACATCAGTATATAAAAGGCTGCATTTAGATGCATTCAATGTATAGTTTTGCTCACATCTAATCGCTGCACTATAGGAATCAATTAATCCATACACACATTTGCCTCTACATGTGTGCCGCATTCATGTGTGTGTTTGTATATATATTAACCACTTAAGCCCAGGACCATTTTGCTGGCTAAAGACCAGAGCACTTTTTGAGATTCGTTACTGCGTTTTTTTAACTGACAATTGCGCGGTCGTGTTTTCCAAACAAAATTGACGTCCTTTTTTTCCCACAAATAGAGCTTTCTTTTGGTGGTATTTGATCACCTATGCGTTTTTTATTTTTTGCGCTATAAACAAAAAAAGAGTGACAATTTTGAAAAAAAATCATTATTTTTTACATTTTGCTAAAAATAAACATCCCCCAAAAATATATAAAAAAAAAATTTTCCTCAGTTTATGCCGATGCGTATTCTTCTACATATTTTTGGTAAATAAAATTGCAATAAGCGTTTATTGATTGGTTTGCACAAAAGTTATAGAGTTTACAAAATAGGGGATAGAGTTATGGCTTTTTTTTTTTTTTTTTTACTAATAATGGCGGCGATCAGCGATTTTTATCATGACTGCGACATTATGGCGGACACATCAGACATTTTTGACACATTTTTAGGACCATTGTTATTTATACAGCAATCAGTGCTATACAAATGCACTGATTCCTGTGTAAATGACACTGGCAGTGGAGGGGGTTAACCACTAGGGGGCCGTGTAGGGGTTAAGTATGTCCTGGGGAGTGATTCTAACTGTGGGGGGGCGTGGCTACGTGTGGCACGTCACTGATCATCGCTCCGATCACAGGGAGCAGAGATTAGTGACACTGTCATTAGGCAGAACAGGGAAATGCTTGTTTACATCAGCATCTCCCCATTCTTCCTCTCCGTGAGATGTTCGCAGGTATCCCCATGGACTATGAGTCCGCGGGACCTGCGACCCGACTCACGGAGCTTGCTGCAGGGGGCAATGTACAGGTACGTTAGTTTGCCTGTACGAGCCCTTCTGCCGCAGTATATCTGCGTTAGGCGGTCGGCAAGCGGTTAAAACTAAGGAAAAAGAGAAGTGGGACTTTAAATGAAGCACACAGCAGTAAAGGAGTAAGCCAAGTGACTAAAAAATTCATTTATTTGATATAATCCATGGTTTGTTAGAACACATTTTGGGCATCCGACCTCTAAAAAGGCTATGGGCATCAAGCCTCTATACAATAAACCATGGATTAATTGTACATAAATTACACAATAAGTCATTAACCGATGTTCATATAAAACACAGATAACAATAAATACGATATGTATACATTTGATGCTGTAGTTAGGTCCAGAATGGCCAATATATATATATATATATATATATATATATATATATATATATATAAAATATGTATCTGCAGGAATCCCTATCTCTTTTGAGTTTTTGTTGCTGTAATTCTCTCTTTCTCCATGAGATGGCGCATGGAGTTAACTCCATTTACTAGATATTATGTTTCACTTTATTTCTAAATATCCTGTTTAAACTGATACATGTATTTGATATGCTGTGCAGAAGATACAGATATACTTGTATTTATATATCTACAATTTTTTTTTTGTATATTACCTCTTCACGTGAATTATACAATAACTTTTACGCTCCAGAAAAAGATTTTCCTTAATTGCCCACCCCTGTCTTAAAGTGTATCTAAACCCCAAACCAAATATGCAATTTGTTGCAGTTTACCGATTCTTCAATGTGGTGGCTGCATTATTATTATTATCATGATGATTATACAGTATTTATATAGCGCCAACAATTTACGCAGTGCTTTACAACCTGAGGGTAGACCGTACAAATACAATACACTTTAATACATTAGGATTAGTTCTCTTTTCTTCTGGATTTTTTTTCTTTTTATATTTACCTGGCGTTGCGCCCAAAAAATAAAACTGGAGTCAAGCCATCAGACAGTTGCAAATCAGTGGTCTTGCTATCAGACAAGTTTTTTTTGGTAGAACATTCAACACAGAAAAACTAAATATAACATAATGTAATATATAAAATAATGATTACACAGAGTTGTCACACATACATCACCCTCTTTAACATTTACAATACGGTATGATTTTACTGTACAAATTTAAAGATACAGAGCCCCAAATATCAACCCATTGGCTACAAACTGACATTTTCGCAATAGTTCAAAATGAGTCAGAAACAAAATCTCCCATTGGACCAACACGTTTACAGTGCAGACATTTTGTTTCTGACCCATTTAGAAGTATTGGAAAAATGTCACTGTTTAACCAATAGGTTCATATTTGGGGCCCTGTATCTTTAAATTTCCACAGTAAAACCATACCATATTGTAAGATATCATAGAGGGGGGTGTGTATGACACGTCTGCATTGTAAACGTGTTGGTCCAATGGGAGATTGTTTTTGACTCATTTTAAAGCAGGCATCCTCAAACTACGGCCCTCCAGCTGTTGCAGAACTACACATCCCATGAGGCATTGTAAAACTCTGACATTCACAGACATGACTAGGCATGATGGGAATTGTAGTTCCTGAACAACTGGAGGGCCATAGTTTGAAGACCCCTGTTTTAAAGTATTGCGAAAATGTCAGTTTGTAGCCAATGGGTTGATATTTGGGGCCCTGTATCTTTAAATGTGTACAGTAAAATCATACCGTATTGTAAATGTTAGAGAGGGTGATGTATGTGTGACAACTCTGTGTAATCATTATTTTATATATTACATTATGTTATATTTAGTTTTTCTGTGTTGAATGTTCTACCAAAAAAACTTGTCTGATAGCAAGACCACTGATTTGCAACTGTCTGATGGCTTGACTCCAGTAAAAATAAACTAGAGTGACAGCACTTACTCACTGCACTGTGAAGGAGTCATTTTTTCACCCTATGCTGCTCTGCTGATTTATACCACAAGAACATTCCATTTTCCTCATCTCTATCAGATGGAGGGCAGATGATGCTGCCAGTAATACACTTCCTGTCCTAGGGTGACCACACTTCTTCACAGTAGTGTTGTCACCCTAACATAGGAGTGTGCACAGGGAGTGCCGGATGTGCCTGGGCACACCCTAATCACCCAGTGTTTTGCTTGCGCTTACTATCCTCACTTGTAAACACAGAAGCCTCCCACCATCCCTGGGCGCAGCTACTGTAAGGCAGGGGTGAGTGTCAATGGAATCACTAGTGCCAGGCATCCTTTGCCATGCAGTGATTGCCGACAACTGCAGCATCTCTCCCTACCATCTGTGTAACAGAGCTGAGGGAACTTCCACTAGGCTCCTTCTCGGCTCTAACCTTTATGACCGACCACGTGGAGGAGCCTGAGAGAGAGAAAATATCCCGCCCCATCTGGAGCTATGCTGTATCTCAGGTCTGTGTTGGCATGGGGGGGGGGGGGGGTATTTAAAAAAATTATAGTGGCACTTGTACATCTAGGGGAAGGGGGGGTGTGATGGCAGGGGAAGAGGCTTTACACTGGGTGGGGGGGGGGATAGGCAGGCTTGTGCTAGAATTGGGATATCAAGAGTTGGAGGAAAGTTCGGTACTGGGGGAGGGAGAGGTTTGGGCCAAAAAGGGGAGTAATTGTTGGTTTAAAGCCGCCAATGAGATATGCAGTCCTGAACCCTGCCTTCTGTACATATCATGCTCCTTAACCACTACAATACAGGGCACTTTCGCCCCCTTCCTTCCCAGACCAATTTTCAGCTTTCAGCGCTCTCGCTCTTTCAATGACAATTGCGCGGTCATGCAATGCTGTACCCAAATGAAATTTTTATCATTTTGTTCGCACAAATAGAGCTTTAGTTTGGTGGTATTTATTCACAACTCCGTTTTTTATTTTTTGCGATATAAGCGAAAAAATTGCGGAAATTTCGAAAAAAAACTAAATTTTCTCCTTTTCTTTTTTAAACGAAATCCAATAAAATCAAATTTTGTCATAAATTTAAGCCAAAATGTATTCTGCTACATGTTTTTAGTAAAAAAAATTCCGTTAAGTGTATAATAATTGGTTCGCGTGATCACGGACATATGTACGCAAATGATCATGTACAGATGTGCGCAGGTGATCACGGACATATGTGTGCAGATAATCATTGACACATGTGATTTTACTGGGACATATGTGGGGGACATGTGTTTTTATTATTTGGGGACATGTGTGTTTTGGGGACATGTATGTTTTGGGGACATGTGTGGGGACATGTGTGTTTTGGGGACATGTATGTTTTGGGGACATGTGTGGGGACATGTGTGTTTTACAGGTGTTGGTGACACTAAACTGGTGATCAGTGAGTAAAAAAACAGCTAATACTCACTGATCACCAGCCGGCTGCAGCGATCAGCTCTCCTCTCCTCACCGACGACTTCCGTGTGAGGAGAGGAGAGCCGGTTGCCTGCTTACATCACATGACGGCTGTGATTGGACACGGCCGTCATGTGATCAGGAGGGCCAATCACAGAGCCCTCCTGCCGATTTCGAGATGCGCCAAGTCCGGGTGACACGAGCGCATCGGGATCGCGCCGCTGCGCGGGCACGCGCGCGCACGATCCCCCTACTTCTGATGGACGTTCAGGAACGTCCGATCAGAAGTAGGTGGCTCCCACCCGGCCGTACATATACAGTGGCCGGGTGGGAAGTAGTTAAAGCGGTAGTAAACCCGCTGAAACATTTTTCCTTTTTTATATACCTGCAAGGGAAAAGGCATAATGAGCTAGTATGCACCGCATACTAGCTCATTATGAAATACTTACCTTTAGAACGAAGCGTCGGTAACTCACCTGGTCCACGCCGAGATCGCTGACATGTTGCCTCTGCGTGTCTTCCGGGTATCGCGACTCCATCGCTGTGAGTGGCTGGAGCCGCGATGTCGTCACTCCCGTCACTGTGCATGGGAGACTTCTTCCCGGCCTTTTAGCCGAGAATCCCCCGTGCGCATGTGCCGCTGCAGTCAGTGGCGCATTGCACGGGGAATATCTCCTAAACCGTACAGGTTTAGGAGATATTTTTTTTACCTACAGGTAATCCTTATTATAGGCTTACCTGTAGGTAAAAGTCAAAATGTTGACTTTACAACCGCTTTAACCACTTTAATATCAGGCACTTAGACACCTTCCTGCCCAGGCCAATTTTCAGCTTTCAGCGCTGTCACACTTTGAATGACAATTGTGCAGTCATGCTACACTGTACCCAAACAGAATTTTTATTATTGTGTTCCCACAAATAGAGCTTTCTTTTGGTGGTATTTGATCACCCCTGTGATTTTTATTTTTTGCGCAACAAATAAAAAAAGACCGAAAGTTCTGTTAACTTACTTATTTACAAAATAATTTTTTTTCTTCAATGACGGGCACTGATATGGCTGCACTGATAAGGCGGCACTGATGGGCACTGATGAGGTGGCACTGACAGCCACTGATGATGGGCACTGATATGCGGCACTGATGGGCACTAATAGGTGGCACTGATGGGCGGCACTGATGGGCACTCATAGGCGGCACTGATGGCACTTATGGGTGGCACTTAGGGGTACTTATGGGTGGCACAGATAGGTGGCATGGGTGGACACTGATAGGTGTGCACTGTTGGGCATGGATGGGCACTTATAGGTGGCACTTCTGGACACTGATGGGTGGCACTGATGACACTGATGGGTGGCATTGCTGGGCATTACTGATTTTTTTTTTTGGTACATAATAGTGCCAGTCAGTGCCCATTTGTGGGCACTGACTGGCACAGATTGGGCATCATTTGCACATGTGGATGGCCATGGGTACATACCTGGCCATCCACATGTTGCCCACTTCCCTGGTGGTCCTAGTAGAGTCCCTGGTGATCCAATGCGGGCATCTTAAGGGAGAGGGTTGCGCTGATAAACAATCAGCTCAACCCCCCCTGTCAGGAGAGCCGCGGATCGTCTCTCCTCTACTCGCGTCTGTCAGATGCAAGTGAGGAAAAGCTGATCACCGGCTTTTCCTGTTGACATCGTGATCAGCCGTGATTGGACACGGCTGATCACGTGGTAAAGAACCACGGAGGCTCTTTACCGGACTGAGACTGACACACCGCCCCCCACGGGCGCACATCGGCATGTTATCTTGAAGGACGTCATCGTCACGTTTTTACAGGTGCAAAACACCAGAAATGTTGTAAAAATTTTGGCAAAAAAGCATATGATTTTGCAACAGAGCATTGTGAATGTAGTCTCACTGCTGCTTGGATGAGCATCTTCATAATACAAAACAAGTCCAGTTCAATGAAGTAACTAATGCAGCAACATGAATGTAATTTTACTTCTACGACTCTTTTGAGAATGGTTGGGTTTAAATAATGTTTAAAAGGGTATGTCCTGTTCGGCCTGAAGAAGAGGCGTTGGGCCACGTTAAATCTCATTGGTGGTTGGACGGCTTTTCAAAAAAGTCAGGTACATGAAAAACATCTTTAAAAATGACTGAAAAGAGGAAATGACTGTAGCATATGTCTCAATCGACCACTACTGCACCCATGCACGTCACTGTTGACTGTCAATGCACTCATCCACTTCTCCACTGTACCTACACATTTCTCTACTGCATCAGGGCTCTGCCATTGCCATTTTGCATTAATTGACATTTAAACTTCTTGCTTTACTGACTGCCATTTCACCTATGCACTTGTCCACTTACCACTACCGCACCTGTGGACTTCTCCACTGTACCCACAAACTCTACTCTCTACTGCTCATCACTGTACCAACACACTCTTCTGGTTGCCACTGTACCCATGAACTTCTCCATGGACTCCTCCACTGACCACCATTGTACCCATGGACTGCCCCACTGTACCCACAAACTCTACTCTTTACTGGTCATCACTGCACCAGCACACTCTACTCTTCACTGGTCACCTTTGTGCTCACACACTCTACTCTCTACTGGCCATCACTGTATTAACACTTTCTACTCCTCACTGGCCATCACTGTGCCAATGCACTCTACTCCTCACTGGCTATCACTGTGCAAATACACTCTACTCCTCACTGACCATCACTGTGCCAATACACTCTACTCCTCACTGACCATCACTGTGCCAATACACTCTACTCCTCACTGGCCATCACTGTGCCAATAGACTCTACTCCTCACTGGCCATCACTGTGCCAATACACTCTACTCCTCACTGGCCATCACTGTGCAAATACACTCTACTCCTCACTGGCCATCACTGCGCCAATACACTCTACTCCTCACTGACCATCACTGTGCCAATACACTCTACTCCTCACTGGCCATCACTGTGCCAATAGACTCTACTCCTCACCGGCCATCACTGTGCCAATACACTCTACTGCTCACTGGCCATCACTGTGCCAATACACTCTACTGCTCACTGGCCATCACTGTGCCAATACACTCTACTCCTCACTGGCCATCACTGTGCCAATACACTCTACTCCTCACTGGCCATCACTGTGCCAATACACTCTACTCCTCACTGGCCATCACTGTGCCAATACACTCTACTCTCTACTGGCCATCACTGTGCCAATACACTCTACTCCTTACTGGCCATCACTGTGCCAATACACTCTACTCTCTACTGGCCATCACTGTACCAAAACGCTCTACTCCTTACTGGCCAACACTGTGCCAATACACTCTACTCCTCACTGGTCACTACTGTACCCACACACTCTACTCCAGGGGTCTCAAACTAGCGGCCCTCCAGCTGTTGCAAAACTACAAGTCCCATCATGCCTCTGCCTGTGGGAGTCATGTTTGTAACTGTCAGTCTTGCAATGCCTCATGGGACTAGTAGTTTCGCAACAGCTGGAGGGGCCGCCAGTTTGAGACCCCTGCTCTACTCACTACCGGTTTTGCCACAATACCCACACACTCTACTCTGCACTGGTCATCACTGTACCAACACACTCTGCTGTTTACTGGTCGCCACCATACCCACACACTCTACTCTGTACTAGTCATCACTGTACCCACACACTCTACTTACTACTGGTCGCCACCATACCTAAACACCCTACTCTCCACTGGTCGCCACTGTACCCAAACATTTAACTCTCTACTGGTCGCCACTGTACTCACACAGCCTACTGTCTTCCGGTCACCACTGTACACACACTCTCTACTCTCTACTAGTCACCATTGTACATACGCATGCTACTCTTCACTGGTTGCCACTGTACCCACACACTCTACTCCCTTCCAGTCACTACTGTACCCACACACTCTACTCTCTTATGGTCACTACTGTACCCACACACTCTACTCTTCACTGGTTGCCACTGTATCCACACACTCTACTGGCTGCCACTGTACCCACATACTCTACTCTCTACTGGTCACCACTGCACCCATGCACTTCTCCACCTACCACCACTGCACCTGTGGACTGCTCCTCTCTACTCACACACTCTACTCTTTACTGGTTAACAATATACACACACTCTACTTTTTACTGGTTGCCACTTTACCCATGCACTTCTCCACTTACTGCCACTACATCGATGCGCTTCTCCATTGACTGTTACTGCAATTGCACTCTTTTCTGCTGTACCATTCATTTCTGCAATGACCACCACTGCACTTGTGCACTTTACCACTCACTTACCACAAGCTTCTCTACTGCTTGCCACTTCATCTGCTTTCTTCACTACCGCACACTTCTTTGTGGCCTGGCAGTGTTACTCAGTACTCTTACTTTTTGACTGAATGTACTGCATACTTCACTAACTGCCACCGGGATGTTAATGGGTCAGATCCCATCCATAAGGACAAAGGAGTGGGCTGGGCAGATGTTGACATGGGCTGACTTTGGACCCATGCAGCTCACTCTTGTCACACATTAGGCAACCTTGTCCTCCCAGTGTGACCTTTTTTAGTGACAAGTACTGGCACATAATTTGTGTCATAAGGCATCGATATAGGCCAGTCATTCAATCTGATCTGAATCTGACTTGTAACTGAGGGAACCCAGATACTATGGGATACTATTGGTAGACATAATTAAGTTCTGCAACTTTTAATCAAATCATTACTGTAGTGCCTCACTCCAGAAACATAATAATAAGCTCACTCTGCTCTTTACCTAAAAAGTAATTATCAATATACTTTGCAAAGATTTTAACAAATTTGTTACATATTCCTACTTGTTTGAGCTTGTCTGAGCCCTGGTTCACACTGATGTGATTTGGGGAAACGCACAAAATTCACTACATTTCCCTGCATCGCATTGCACTGCATAGCAATCAAACATCGTCCATGCAATCTGCTGCAGGTGTCAATGTTAGATAAACGAAACCCCGAAACAGATCGCACATCTCAGTGTGATTTCCATCATTGCATAGCAAATGTGTACACAACCATGCAATGCCATTCAAGCATGGAAAAAAGAGTCCTGCACCATTTTGGTGCGGATGCAATGCGATTTGAGCCATACAAAATGTATGGCTCAAATCGCACCACACAGACATCACATATGTTTGTTACACCTTGTCCTTTCTGAATGGGGGGGGGGGGGGGTCTGGTTCATTATAATTTGGTGCACTTTGTGTTCTAATGTTGTGGCGTCTGCATCCCTTTATAAGTAATTAACCCTTAGGGAGTATCTCCTCAAAGATTACATTTCTGTTGGAGAGTAGAGATGGGCTGCACCCCCCCCCCCCGGTTTGGTTTGGTTTGCGCCCTAACTCTCAAACATCGCAAAAGTTTGGAATCGGACCTGAGCCGCAAACTCTATCAAAGTCCATGGGACCTGAAAAATCAAAAGTCCCCATTTTGAAGACTTGTATGCAAGTTATTAGACATAAAAAAGGTATGGGGGCCCGGGTACTGCCTTGGGAGACATGTACTATTGCAAAAATTGTTTTACAAAACTATAATTTTTAAAGGAGCGATGATTTTAATGATACTTAAACTTTAAATATAGTGCCTGGGGGGGGGGGGGCTTAGTCTGCCTGTAATATGGCTAATCTGTATTGTGTATAGAACCTATGCAGCAAAACTGGCATTTATAAAGAAAAAAAATGAGGCCACAATTTAGTGCACTCGGGAAAAAGATTCAAGATTTTTTGGATAAATTCTGGTGTCTCTTTCGCAGACTTTGGATGGAAAAAATAACATTTTGCCCAACAGTGAGCAGGCCTTATATGAAGAAACCACATTATAGTACACTCAGGCCAAGATTAACAATGTTTTCTTTTAGATAACGTCTGGTGTCTCTTTCGCAGACTTTGGATAGAAGTAACAGGTGCAGAAAAATTGGTCTTTGGGTGTTGTTGGCGCCTTCACACCATAACCCTATAGAGGTACTCTTGATGAAAGCAAGATTTTGCCTTGCTGTAAAAATTTAAATGATATGCACCTGTCAAACAGTTGTGGAAAAATTGGTCTTTGGGCATTTGTGGTGCCTTCACCCCGTAACCTTCTAGAGCCAGGATATGCCTCTCTGGTGGCTGCGGTTGACTGTGCACTGGTGTCAGCTTGAGTCATATGAGGACGGTTTAGTAAGTAAGTTCACCACCTCCTCTGCATGCTGTGGCTGGATGGCATGGCCAACATCAGTAAACAGAGACAAATGTGCCCTGCCCGAGGACAGACCACGTCCACCTTTGCCTGTGGACACAGACGCTGCTGGCCCCCTCATAATGGCATGGGAACATATGCCTCTCCTTGTTGGCCTCCTGGACTTGATGTGGGGGGGGCTTATTACTCAAAATTAATAGAAACTGAAAAATGTGCGATTGGATGCACCTTATTGATTGAAAAGTGGTGTTTGGTGCACTTTAAATTGAGGACTGATGCTGACAGAAATCTAAAAACTAAAAAAAAAGGGGGGGGGGGGGACACCAGCGTTGCGGTCAGAAAGACTGTGGCTGACAATTTAAAAAATGGGGGCAGGCAGGGGATCAAAAAAAAAAAAAAACACCCAGCAACCAAAAAAAAAAAGGTATACAGCACTTATGCCGCGTACACACGGTCGGAATTTCCGATGGAAACAGTTCGATGGGAGCTTTTCAACGGATTTTCCGACCGTGTGTATGCCCATCGGCCTTTTTCTGTCGGAATTTCCAACGGACTTTGGATTGAGAACCTGTTCTCAATTTTTCCGACGGAAAACCTTTCTATCAGATTTTCCGATCGTATGTATGCAATTCCGACACGCAAAATTCCGACGCATGCTCGGAAACAATTCGACGCATGCTCAGAAGCATTAAACTTCCCTTTTTATAGTGCCGTCGAACGTGTTTTATGCCGCTGTGTTACTGATCGTCAGAATTTGGTGTGACCGTGTGTAGGCAAGACAGTTTGAGCGAAATTCCTTCGGAATTCCGACGGGAAAACCATCAGAGCTTTTTCCGACAAGAATTCCGACCATGTGAACGCAGCATAAGTGTTATGTAAATGCTTTGTTAAACACTGCACTACACTAACACACTACACTGACACTACACTATACTGACACACTATGCTCACATTATACTAACACTCTACAATAAGTGAACACACTAACTCACTGGTGGCCATATTGCATTGAATCTTACAGAAAATTACAGCACTTCAGATACTGTAGAAATGGAAAGGTACTTCTTAATAACATTAAAAACTAATGGCTTGTGTAGCAATTATATATGCTATATTATAATTTTTTTATTTTTATATTTTTTTACACAAAAGTGTAGGTACCCTTTAGGTGACAATATACAACCAGAAAAATGAAAGTGATGCAATAGATGTTAGCAATGCTTGTGATTTGGGAGTGTAACATACAACTGATTGCACATTGTATATATTTCTTCAACAGATAATGGAAGAAAATAAAGATAAACATCAGCAAGGAGAAAGCATCCTAAAGGCTGCCGATCGTGGATCGAAAGTTGCAACTAAGGAAAAAGAGGATTACCAAGTCCCTCTAAAGACTGAGGACAGTGCGCCACAACTACAGATGGGGCAAAAGAAAGTGGACGATATGAGATTCATGATCACATGTACAAACTGGTACTGAGGAACCCTGTGCTATAAAGACTTATTGTAGGATATTAATTGTTTGGTTTTCAATGGTGAAGCTTACTAGGAAGACTCAATGGATCGGGTGTAAAAATGCCCTATGTATATAAAAAGTACAGAACATTTTTTTTTGTCTGTATTTAAATCTTTTTTTTTAATTTTAATTAAGGGTGGTACAGAATGCATAATCACAAGTAACACTTCATATATATTACATACATATATTAAATAATAATGAGAGAATTCCGACCCTTCAATTTAGGAGGTAAACATACCCTGGTTGCATACCTCCTTGTCCTTGTCATCTCCTCTCGATTCTATTCGGGGTCTATAAGTACACATTCCTCTGTGCTCTCTATTCCCCCTTGCATTCTTACCCACTCCTCTTAATCCCCTTTGAAACTATCCTCTTCCCTCTCCTCCTAAACTACCCCCCCCCCCAAAAAAAAGGGAAACCCCAAACCCCCCCCCCCTTCTACTGCCCCCTCCCCCTCCCCCCCTATTTAACTTACCCCCTTCCCTCCCTCCCTCCTTACTTATCCCTGCGAGATAGGGATATTCCAAAGCACCACTAGTTGCAAGTATTGCTGTTCATCTACCTTCTCATCCGTTGTCTCCCATCAGATTCTTCGCTTCCTCCGTTTGCATAAATTCATTCCACAATGCCCATGTTTCATTATACTTCTCTCTCTTATTCTGCCCTGAGAGCACTAGCTCTTCCATAGCTCCAGTCTGTCTTACCCTATTAAGCCACCTTGTTACTGATGGGGGGGGCCTATCTTTCCAGTGCATTGTAATCGTCGCCTTTGCGGCATTCAACAGGTGACACACTATAGACTTACTGTATTTTTGTGTTGGTATTTGGGAGCAATGGAGCAGAAAAAATGCCGGGTCATCTGGTACTGAAAATTCCACAAATCTCTGTGCAATTCTCTGTACCTCCTCCCAGTACTGCTTAATTCTGGTACAAGACCAGAATATGTGTATTAGAGTTCCTTGTTCCTCTCCACACCGCCAGCAAAGATCCGAGGCCTCCGCATAGATTCTCCGGAGCTTCGTCCGCGTATAATACCATTGTGTCAGTAGTTTATAATTTAATTCTTGAATTCGTGTACACCTTGATGAATGCAGGGCTAAATAAATGATCTTCCTGTATTCATCTGGGGAGAATGTCCTGTTTAGGTCTTTTTCCCATTTAGCTATACTGGGTAAAACGAAATCCTGCGGGGGGGCAATTAACAGCCCGTACATCCTTGAGATCAACCGGGTGAGGGGTTCTTTCTCGTTGCAGTATTGTTCATACCTAGTTAAGTGTCGATCATAGTTTACCGCCGGCCCCATAGATCTCAAGAAATGTCATAGTTGCAGTGCTCGCCATATGTCTATTTCATAGAGTCCCCCCGGGCATGTCAGAATCGCTATTGTAGGCCAAGCTCCGTTTTGGATAAAGTGTAAAGCTTGGGAGATTCCCTTCTCCTCTAATTTTTTGAAGGGCCCAGTTTCTGTACCTGGTGGGAACCCCGGGTTTCCCAGCACCGGTGTCAAGGGGGAGTTTTTCGACGAGATTTTAGGGTCCCGACATAGACTTGGACTAATCCGTAATGTCGTTCCTATTGTAGGATGTTCTCTAATCGGGGGCCGGTAGTACTTCATAGCACCAGGGTGCCCTACTTAAGGGAATTGTACTGAACTGCTGTTCCAGTTCCACCCATGACTTGAATTCTCCATGCCTGCTCCAGTCCACCACTCTTCCAAGATGCACTGCCTGATAATATTTCCCTAAATCTGGGACAGCTATGCCCCCTGAACGCCTAGGCAATGACATGATACCTCTTGCTATCCTAGGCTTTTTCCTTGCCCAAATAAATTTTGTAAAAAGTGAACCAATTTGGCAGAGAAAAAGCCGTGGGACGGCAATTGGAAGGGCTTTAAATAAATACAAAAATTTAGGTAAGATACACATCTTAATAATATTGCATCGGCCAAACCAAGAGTGAATGCCCTGGTGCCATTTCTCCAGTAACAGCCTTACTGAGTTGTATAAAGTTGGGAAGTTCGCTTTAAAGGTCTTTCCTAGATCAGGTGTAATCTGTGTACCCAGGTAGCTTAATGCCGCCGTCACCCATTTGAAACTAAAATTTGGTTGAATCATAGTACGTGTCGTGCCCGGCAACGCTACTCCCATCGCCTCTGATTTAGTGTAATTTATTTTAAAGTTGGATAGGCTACCATAGGTTTCAATTTCTTTCATAAGGTTAGGAGTCGAAATATGTGGAGCAGACATGGAGAAGAGCAAGTCATCAGCATAAGCAGAGATTTTATAGTTCCGATCTCCTATTTTTAAGCCTTGAATGTCCTGGTTCTGTCTTATTTTATTTAATAAAGGTTCTATTGTCAGGGAAAATAATAAGGGAGAAAGGGGGCATCCCTGTCGTGTACCGTTACAAATTTTAAAAGATTTGGAAAAAATTCCATTCACTTTTACCTCTGCCTTTGGGATGGTATACACACTCCTGATCCATTTGATAATTTGATCACCCATGCCTGCAAATCTCAAGACTTCAAACAGGAAGGACCAACTCACCCTGTCAAATGCCTTCTCCGCATCAGTGCTCAGGAAAACACAGGGGGTACTTGTCTTGTGGGCATGGTGGACCAAGTTCAACACTTTGATCGTATTATCCCTCGCCTCCCGCGAGGGAATAAACCCTACTTGATCCCGATCCACCAACTGGTTAAGCAAGGGTTGAATTCGTGATGCCAAAATTTTAGTAAAAAGCTTCAGATCCACATTTAACAGTGAAATAGGCCTATAACTGCTGCATTCCGACGGGTCCTTCCCCTCCTTCGGGATCACCGTAATGTACGCCAGCAAAGAATCCGGAGGAAATGCAGCAGTTTGGCCCAAGGCATTGAACACCCCGACAGGATGGTTGTTTAGTTGTAGTGCAAATCTTCTATAGTACTGTAAAGTAAAGCCATCTGGGCCCGGGGCCTTTCCTAGCTTTGCCTTTTTTAACACTACATTCAATTCCTCCACCGAAATAGGGGCTTCCAATTTACTGCGTTCTAAAGATGATAGTCTTGAGAGTTTTGCAGAGGATAAATATTCCTCCAGGGCCTGTATAGGCATAGGAGTTGATTCCAGGTTATATAGCGAGGAGTAATATTCTCCAAATCTCTGTGCTATCCCTTTCGGTTGAGGAATTAACTGCCCATTCTTTCCTTTTATTTGAGATATGTATGTTGATATACTTTTTTCTTTAAGTTTGCCTGCTAATAGTTTAGTACATTTGTCTCCCAGTTCGTAAGATGTCTTCCTGCCTCTCTGTATTAGCTTTATACCGCATAATATCCGTAAGCTGACGCCTCAAATGCTCTAGCTGTCTACCCACAGAGGTAGTCTGCCTCTTCTTGTGCTGCAGTTCTAATTCCTGTATCTCCTGTAAAAGTTTCTTAACCTGTTTTTCTCTTTCTCTCTTTATTTTAGCCCCATATTTAATCAGGATACCCCTGATTACTGTTTTGTGGGCTTCCCACACTATCCCAGGATCAATACCAGGGGTATCATTTATTTGAAAATAGGCCTCAATTTCTTTTGCTACTTCCTCCTGAATTTCAGGGTTCTGTAGCAGGCTTTCATTCAAACGCCATCTTCTGTCCAGGTCACACCCTATCCCTGAAAGTACTAAGCCCAATGTTATCGGGGCATGGTCTGACCATGTTATACTTCCTATGGTGGTCTCAGTTACCATAGATAGTAAATAATGTGGGATCAGGAAAAGATCAATGCGGGAATAAGTCTGGTGGGGGTTAGAGAAGAAAGTGTAATCCCTTTCTCCGGCGTGCATTATCCGCCATGCATCCACCAGTTGTATTTCGTGTAACTTCCTCAGTATTCCTTTCCTGATACCATGTGAGACCGAAGATGTCCCTATAGATGTATCCATTTTAGGGTCTAAGGCGATATTGAAGTCGCCTCCTAGGATTAACTTGCCTTCCGAGAATTCTGTTAGTTTTGTTAGTATCCTTTTTAAAAATGAATCTTGTAGTGCATTTGGTGCATATAAAGTTGCCAAAGTCACCTTTACCCCTCTCATATGTCCTTTCAAAAAAAGAAAACGTCCCTTTGTGTCTACCCGTTTATCTATCAAGGACCAAGTGACCCTATTTGCAATCATAATTGACACCCCTTTTGATTTTGCCTCCTGATTTGAGGCATGGTATACACATGGGAAGAATCTGTTCTGGAGGACCGGGAGTCCGCTTGCTTTAAAATGGGTTTCCTGTATGAAGGCCACGTCTGTACGCATTCGTTTCAGGTCGTTAAGAAGAATTCTTCTTTTTTCTGGGACATTAAGTCCTTTGGCGTTCATAGAGGTCACCCTTATTTCCTCCATCTCGCAGGGAATATAAAAAAAAAAAAAAAGGGGAAACCCCTCCCTCTACCTACCCTCCCCCCTGCCTACTCCCTTCCCTCCCTTTTCTCTAACCTCTAAGGTAAGCACCCAACCCAGACCCCCCTACCTCTGGTTCAGTAGGTGCGCTCCTACCTGGGGGATTGGCCTAGGATGACTAAAGAGCCCTGCTCCCTCCTCCCACCCCCGGCGTGCATGTATAAGTAACTGAGTTCATTCTCCCTAAATCTTTAAATACATTAATTGTTCAGCCTATAAGATGGATATATAAATAGGGTATGTAAATAGAATAAAAGAAACTGACTAAGGGCTAGAGAGAGAGGGACCCGGAGAATTACTAAACATATTATTTTCTGTATCCTATATCCCAAATTTCCCTTACCCCTCCCCCTCCCTACCCCTATATACCCTGTCCTCTCTTCCTGTTACTATTTCTACTTTCTTATTTCTCCCGTCAGCCCCTCTCCCACCCCCCACCCCCCCCCCAATCCAACAACCCGCTCCAATCATCCATCCCCCCCCCTCCACCCCCCCATAGCATAGCCCTAGAAAAGGGTAGGGGAAGGGAGAGAGAGAGCGAGAGAAACCACCACCCCCTCTCTTCCACTCCCACCACCCCTCATGTGCAGTAATATAAATTCTGTGACTTTGTGTGTCTTATATATCCCGTGTTTTGGAAAACATTTATGAAAAATTATAAAAAAACAACACCACTCTCCCCTTTTTATATGCGTATATGCCCCCACACCTCCGGACCTATTAGTGTGTCCGCTAGAATAACACAAAAAGCTCACTATTTTTAAAGTGAAAAAAAAAAAAAAAAAAAAACCCTCCCCCATTATCTCGCATCAAAAGTGTTCAGAGAAAAAAAAAAATATATATATATAAAAAAAAAAAAAAAAAGGTGACAAAGGGGAGAAGACAGGGGGCTACAACTCTCCCCCCCCCCTCTTTCCTCTCCATCACAATGTGCTCTTAATTAAATGGGTGGAGGACTAGAGGGCCCCCCGACTACCTAACTCTGCCTGAGGGAGGAAAAAAGAGAAAAAAAGAAAAAAAAAACATAAGTAGACCCCCAGAGCAAATCAGAAGCAAACAAAAAAAAAGAAAATATATTTCAGTAAATCATGGGGGCCCCATTCGTATACTGTTATAGCTACATCTGTATCACAGTCATATACATCCCCCCCTTCCAAAGTAAAAACAAAAAAGATAGGGGGGAAGGAGAGGGGGAGAGACCCAAAAAAAGGGGGAAACGGGGGGGGGGGAGGGCAAGGGGGGCCGACGGGCTATAGAGCCCAAGGCTTTTAATAGTCCCCTGCAGTACCCTTAGTCAATGATTTGAAGAGAACCCCCCACAACAAAAAAAAACAATTTTTCCTGGCGACCCCCCAAAAAGAAAAAGAGTGGGGGGGTACAGTAAGTAATAAGGTGGGGTCTTCTTTATCTCCTCCTGCAGAGTTGAAGATCTAACTCTCCTGTCCCCCTCGGTCCTTTTGCCTGCCCAAATGTTGTAGCCAGTTTGGTATCTCTACTGTCTCCTCTCCCAATAGGGAAAACAGCTCAGGTAGTTCAGTAGGTTGCCGTAGGAAGAATGATCTAGAGTCTTTCTTTACTCTCAAAGAGAACGGGTAACCCCACCGATATGAGCCCCCAGCCTTTTTTATACTGTCCAGCAAGGGACGCATCAAATTTCTTCTCTGCAGGGTGGCTCTTGATAAATCTGGCAAGATTTTTATCCGTGCTCCTTCGTATAACACTTCTCCTACTGCCCACGCCTTCCGACTTATCAGTTCCTTATGAACGTATCTATGGAAACAACAAATCACGTCCCGTGTTCTCTCAGGGTTAGGAGAGGGGGGACCCATCACTCTATGCAGCCTTTCAAATTCTAAGTCCTGCAGGGGGATTTGAGTGTCAAGTTTCTGACATATTTTCTGTATAGTTGACAATAATGCATCTCTCCCTACTGTCTCCGGGACCCCCCTGAACCTTAAATTTTTCCTTCTACTGCGGTCCTCTAATTCTTCTAAACGAAGCTGTATTGAGGGGACGTATAGATCATGAACGGACTGTACCTGCTCCAGCCGTGTAACTCGTTCTATCAGCGATACCTGCTCATCCTCTCTGGCTGTTAATCTCTCCGAGAGCTGCTGTACCTCCGTCCGCACCTCCTCCAAATCCCTGCGATGGATCTCCTCTATACGGGACATCCACCCCTCTAGGTCTGCTCGTGTGGGGAGTACCTGCATATCTGCTCGTGTTGGAAGGGCCCGCAGGAGCACTCTGAGGTCCGCCTCTTCTCCCTGTATGTACCTTTCATCTCCTCCCTTCGGTGGCTGCCGGAGCGTCTCCTCTCTTCCCCCCTCCACTCCCGCCTCCTCTCTCTGCATGTCCGGCGTCTCCAGCTGCAGCGTCGAAAGCGCGTGGGAGGGGCTAACTACGTCCTTCGGAGGGCTCAGGTCTTGGGCTTGTCGGCTGCCTAATTCGGATAGCCTGGGCACCGCTACTCATGTGCGGAGAAAGTATTGTGGGATTTCCGGCTGGGTAGGTTTTTTCTGGGTTTTTTTTTTCCGCTCTCCTTCTCATTCCGGCATGTGAATCATCCGGAGCGATCACTCGGTCAAAAACGCCAGGTGCAGAGCAGCCCGGCAACGTCTGCACGCCTGGAGGGTGGAGGGAGCTAGCTAGAGTGTGTCTTCCTACTCCATCTTCCTAGACCACGCCCCCTGGCCTGTCAATGGTATTTCTAGTGTGATTACAAGCTCAGATTTTGTCAGCAGCTGATTTAGCAGTAAAAGTTGCTCTTAAAAGTTGTATCTGCACCATTTAGCAGTGTAGGCCCCAGTATTATAAATGTTATAGTGGACACAAAATTATAATGGCTTAATCAATGACCTGCTCAGAGTTTTCCAAATTCCAAAACTGCAGAAGATTTGCACTTATTTCCTCAAATGCATGCTGTATGCTCAAGTCTGTGTAAGTTTGCGTGTGGTATGCATGATCGTGGTGCACTGTATTAAGAAGTACTCTACTAAAAAAACATCTGCGTTCTGTTGAGACACATCTGTATCTAAATTAAAGCGGGCCTTACACCTGTAGCGCCCACCAATTTAGGTGGGTGCTATCAGTTTAAAGATAGGTTAAATTGCCAGTGCCTTAATGTATTTTGTACAGGCCTGGAGGTTTGGTTTGGGTTAGGGTGGAGTTATAGGTTAGAGGGGGGTGTGACCACCTGTTCATCACCCTGGAAAACACTCCCTTACTTCTCCAGAGAAGAATCTGGAAAGGAGGCGGGTCAGGCCCTGAAGGACAGGCAGTGTGTATGGGCCCTTGTCCAATAGTAAATTTGCTTGGTCAGGGGCGGGGTCCATACATATACACTGGGGTCACATGTTCCCTGGGGAGTTGGAGATGGGACAAGCGTTAATCCACAAAGGTAGAAAAATGTGACGTTAAGGCTCAGGGCTGGAAGGCCTGGAAGTTCAGAGATTCCAGAGCTGGAAAGCCACGGGACTTCGCCAGAAGGTGATGGAGGTTCAGAGACTCCGGAGCTGGAAGGTTTTTATCAAGCAAGAAGTAGCTGCAAACCAACTGGAGTAAACCAGGGTCGGCCTGGACCTTTCCTGAGCTGGCCTGGGAAGAAAGAGGCAGGAGGAGAAGGCAGGTGAGACCTGGGACTGCTAGCATTTCGAAGTACCACATGCCTTTCAGAGGGGCATGCACCAGCTCATTAAGGGAGAGGGTCTAACACTTAGTCCAGAGGCAACTTGTATTTTGTGCATCATTCAAGTGATTGTACTGCCAAAATCTGGAATAAAGCTAAAGTTTGAAATCGTCTGTGCCTTACTACAGCAGGGGTGGAAGAAGCGGGGGTTAAACCAGCATGTACTGTAATGAACTAACTAGCAGCTCCCAAGGGAGTAGTGCGCTTCGCACCTGTAAAATTTTATTTGGGCAACAAAGGATCAAAAACATTCATCCGAGCATTCAATGGTGCTTTCATGGATTTGACTTTCCACATTTTGGCCTGTTTGAGGTGAAGAAACCATTTGTCTTGTATGCCTGGGGGAAAGTCAGGATGGTTGAGAATCTCGCTATGCCTTTCAAAAAAAATAACTTGGAGTATTTGCTTTTTAAAATGGAGTCATTTTGTGGGTGTTTCCACTGTCCTGGTGCTGCAGGGCCTCCAAAATATGATAGGTAGTCAGGAAATTATTTTGGTAATTTATGTGTAAATTATGCTCCTTGAAAGTCCAAAGGTGCAACTTGGATTTTGGGCTCCTCTATGCATCTAGGATGGTAAAAAGTATGACACACATGTGGCATCCCCATAGGAACCATAGCAAAATGTGTTTTGCGGTGTAATTACTGTAGAAGTATTACTATGCAGCGTGTGAGAAATAACTTGTTAAAATTAAAAAATAAATAAAAATTTATATAATTTCTTAATTACGGAGCAAACTCATAGAAAAGGTTATTTTAAAAAGCACTAGTGGCACTGATTACTATGCCATAAAGGAGAACTATAGTTCAGGACATGCGACAACCAGCAATTGTTGAGACAATTAACACTTGGACAGGCATATGTAATACAACACAGCTTGCGGAGTGCAGTATTCAAAATTGTGTAATGCGTATCTCCCCAGAAAATGGTAACCAATGGCTGCAGCCCTGCACAGGACCTCCTGCTAAGTGTTAAAGTCTCCAGACCAAAGATGAGGAGGATGCCAGGTCTAGTCATTGTTGCTAAAAACTTTAAAGGCAGTGTCAGGCAGATCAATCTTTCCCTGGGTGCCTATAAAATTCATTGCTGATAAAATGAAACCTCTGGTACATTTTATTGAAAATGATATGCTTGTTTGAAAACTGGTCTTCTACCAGGTAAACCGGTATAACGAGCAGTGTTGGTCATCTCACTTTAAAAAAGTAGTTAGTTAAGTTACAAAGTATTTCTCCCAAAAAGTAATTGCGTTAGTAACTCAGTTACTACATTGGAAAAGTAATTAGTTACTCAGCAAAGTAACTGTGAATTTTTTTTAATATTCTATACGTAAAACTAAGGGGCGGGTCTAATATTACTGTAAGCAAGGGACGCATTTATTATTATTGTTATATATCGTGTAACCAAGGGGCTGCTCTATTATTACCCTAACCAAGGGGCAGATCTGTTATAGCGCGTAAGCAAGGGCGGGTCTATTATTATTATATCGTGTAAGGGGCGGATGGCTACAGAAGAGGGCGAATGTTAAATTAATGGGCTCGATATATAACAATAATAATAAATGCGCCCCTTGGTTACAGTAATACTAGACCCGCCCCTTAGTTACACGATAGGCACCCCTTGCAGAGTAGCACGAGCATTGGGAGCATGTGGCATCGCCTCATACAATTACATGTTTACTGCGCCTGCGCGGTGTACAGTTCACTCAGAGCTGTTTAGGTTCAGCAATTTTCGTAAGCTCCGTAGTCCTTTGTACTGTGCAAGCGCTGTGCCTGCGCAGTACAGGGGGTCTTTATCCGGGGGGAGAACATTTTCGGCAGGATACCTGAATTACACTACTGCCATCTAGTGGCGGTAGATGTAACTGCGGTAATGGCGCCCAAGTAATGGGAACTGCGTTACCATGAGATGAAAAGTAATCAGTTAGATTACTCGTTACTCTCTAAAGTAACTGGGTTAGGTAACTCTGTTTATTTTAACTCAGTTACTTACATCACTGATAACGAGGGTCTGTATACAACCTGGCTGGCTGTGGAAAACCTTTAGTGATCAGCCTAGAGGGCCATAAGTGAAGTGTAGGAGTTTAGACCACCTTTCATAACTGTGGTAGTACACCCAAGTTACATCCTGCAACACACAGTGTGTTTTCTGAACGAGGATATTCTGAGACCTACCCTATCCTTCTGTAGACATAAACCAGCTCTCCACCCTGGGCCTAACAGCTCAATCCTGGTGGCCATATGCACCCTTCTCCGGGAGTGTCATCATCTCTGATCCCTTCCTAGGACCTAGAACCAGTAGGGCATCTACAGTACCCAGTCTTCCATCAACTACAGCTCATTACACTTTCCATTCTAGAGATTCTCGTGGAACAGACATCTGAATGCTCATGAACTTTATTGAAAACTTCTCATACGCAGAACGCAATTACATCTTGATCAGGCAAATGCATTTAACAACAATACAGTTACTGTTTATTAGTCGATGCACTCCTGTGCTGCTTAACAGTCTTTCTTCACCGAAATCTCTTTGAAATTCCTGGGGTTAAAGAGGTTGTATAGGTTCATTTTTTATTTTCTAAATAGGTTCCTTTAAGCTAGTGCATTGTTGGTTCACTTACCTTTTCCTTCGATTTCCCTTCTAAATGTTTTTTTTTCTTTGTTTTCTTTGTCTGAATTTCTCACTTCCTGTTCCTCCTCAGTAAGCTGTTCTGGCTGACTAAACACCGCTCAGATGATGGTGTGAAGTTTACTGAGGAGAAACAGGAAGTGAGAAATTCAGACAAAGAAAAAAAACATTTAGAAGGGAAATCGAAGGAAAAGGTGAGTGAACCAACAATGCACTAGCTTAAAGGAACTTATTTAGAAAATAAAAAACGAACCTTTACAACCCCTTTAAGGGTTTCCAACCCCTCACTACCTCTTAAACGGGGAGACTCACCGCAAACTCACATGGCCAGCCTTGTTTGCTCACTTTCTGTTCCAGATGAGATCCTTTCACCTCTACTGCCACCAAAATACCTCCATGCTTGAAAAGAAGATGCCTTTCTTGTGACTGGGGAAAATAAGGTTGAATAGTTTAAAAACGAAACACAAACAGAAATGGGATTTTGTTAGGTGTTGAATCCTTCTACACAGAATAAACATACAGTATATGAATAAAAGGAATAATTTTATTACATCATCATGTTAAAATGGTTATTTCCCTAGCAGCACTGTCGAAACATTGCACTACTCCTGTTAAAAGTGAGGCGAGAGTATATTGCTGGGGGACTCTTGGAGTTCGGATCCTTACTGTCTCTATTGTGCAGGTCCCTGCATTTTGTTGGATGAATAGGCCCTTGTACCTTCCCCCTCGGGCGCTGTTTTTTGGATTCCCTGGTTGGACTCTTGGACATCACCTTCTCACCTTTTCCAACTGATGTCTTCCATGCCTGCAGCTGCACTTTTAGAGGTTACATACCAGACCGGTTTTCACCCTCCCTTTTTGGTGGGATTTTTTTTTATAGTGATTTATCAACCATATCCAACGGCCCATGAACCCCCAAAGAAGCTAATAGTGTGAAACGCATTGCTTAGTCGCACCCCTGATGCATGTGTTCTTTATATGACATTTTTTTTGTATGTCCCTGCACAGTGTTATATAGGGCATTGATTACCAATAGACACCGCTCTTTATTGGTGTCTCTGCATAGTGTTTAAATGTATCTATTTACAATATATGGGGGTTGCCTCTCTGGGGGGCTGTAAAGTTATGTGTGGTTGTTGTTTGCCATTATATATGGTTTTTAAGGGGGTTGTACACCAACTCATTTTTAACATGATGATGTAATAAAATCATTGCTTTTAGTCATATGTGTTTGTAAGTTTATTCTGTGAGAAGTATTCAACACCTTTGGGATGAATTAGTACGGAGACTGCAAGCCAGGCCTTCTCGTCCAACATCAGTGCCTAACCTCACAAATGGGCTTCTGGAAGAATGGTCAAACATTCCCATAGACACACTCCTAAACCTTGTGGACAGCCTTCCCAGAAGAGTTGAAGCTGTTATAGCTGCAAAGGGTGGGCCAACTCAATATTGAACCCTACGGACCAAGACTGGGATGCCATTAAAGTTCATGTGCGTGTAAAGGCAGGCGTCACAATACTTTTAGACACCTGAGAAGTTTACAAAACTTGCACTTGTGATTCACTGAGACATGAAAGGGTAACTTAAAGGTGAACATATACTTCCCCATTCTGGTGTTATGAATTTATGAAGAAATATATTTACTATTCAATGACAGAAATGTATAATTTCAAAAAGACACGTGAACTGTGAGGTCACCATAATTGACCTTTCGAAAACCTCTAAGACACAGGAAACTCATGTATTCTAAATTACTACAACCATTCTATTCAAGGGGTTTTTACAAGCCTGTATTGAAGCCAAAAAGAGAACAGGAACAATGGTAGCCTTTGTCACCAAACACAAGGTGTGTACTTATTTTTGTTGATTAGTTTGAGAAGTCCAAATTTATGAGGTGTCATCACTTGGAGGTGGTCCTGACTGGGAAGAATCCTTTGTGCTGAAGTAAAGGCTGTTTGGACAATTTACAACCATCAATACAAAAATTCTAAAGCCAACACCTTGCCCGACAAAGCCTATTATGTGAAGTCCTAGGAATTGTGTACATAGCTAAGCTATCAAAACATGAATCGGACTGTTCAAAGTCCATTTCAAAACATGATTTTAAAAATAGAGGCAAACCGACCTATGTTAAAAATATATATATATATATTCAGAAGACAGTGAATATAAATCATTCAGAATATCTGTGAGATGCGTAGGTCACAAAAGAAAACTATGAGTTAGTATCTGATGAGTTGATGAAATCGGTTATAAAGAAAACATAATAAATATAGGGTGATTATTAATAGAATTGTTTTAGGAACAAATTAGTATTAAGATATATATATGATTATGCTATGAATATATTAGAATTTAACTATGCTAGATAAACGAATATTGATTGGATACCCAAATTATACAGGTATCCAGATAGATAAAAACTGTATGTGATGTTGATTAATATATATATATATATATATATATATATATACATATAACTTGTGTCCTTTTTAAATGGACTAAATGTTTACAGATATACAATGATATGCATATATATCACCATTTTTATGCAAAGTGATTGATCAATAATTATGCTAAGCGTATTTGATAGTATGGGGTTAGTAGAATTCCCAAATATTAAAGATATAGATATTTCCACTAAAGTAAAATATACAGTATAAAATAAAATATATTACTTTACAGAGCAGCCCCAAAACACATGTGAGACCCCTGGTGGTTGAAGGCGCAATTACATTTACAACAGTTAGGCCTATAGGAAAGAGACACATACCTTTTGGGCTGAACATATTACAAATTTTATGATCTTATTGTGTGAGAGGGTATTTAAGAAGCTAGATAGATAGTGAGAAGGACACAGCTCAGGGGAACCTGAGAGCTCAGGGACCCCCCCTGGGGAAGGGACACTGGGAGAGAAACATCTTCCCAGATAGACTGACAGCCATGCCTGGAAATATACTTTAAACCTCCAAGGAGATTCCTGAACCCGGTAGCTATCTTAAATCCAGACTAATAGCCATTTTGGAATGGGTAAATATGCCATGTTGATTTTATCTTGTATGTTCTCTTAATTATTGATGTATTGAATATTCTAATATTGGTAATCATTCTCCAGAATCAATAACCGTCTTTTAGATTTTTTTCTCTAATATTCAATTTTTATTATATATTACTTTTTGCATAGTTGCTTTTTATTGACAAACAAATGTCTAATTTGTTTCGCATTGTTCAACGTTACTTACCTGCAGCATAGTAACGGCTGGGTGTGTGAAATACAGACATTATGTTAAATTGTCAAGTTAAGGTTATTGATTCTACTGAAGAAGTTATCATGGTGATATTGTGTCCAAGGTACTATGCCCATTTTGAGGGTATTTCCATCAATTGTCAAATGTTCTAATAATGCAATCTGTATTTTAATTTCATGTAAATATTTGTTTTCTGTCAACCAATAAATGTGACTATTAAGTATGATCACTCGTCTCCGTGAACAAGTTTCGCATATATAGACTGTGTCATATCGATTGATTTTGTATCTTAAAAATATCTTCGTTAAAAATTACTTAATAAAAATGTGCGGGAAACTTTCCTTAAAAAAAGCACAACACTGGATAAAGTAACAGATTTGCTTTACAAATACGCAGTTTAGTTTTGGGCTCCAGTTCTCAAAAAAGATATCGGGGAGCTGGAGAAAGTGCAGAGAAGGGCAACCAAACTGATAAGAGACATGGAGGAGCTCAGCTATGAGGAAAGATTAGAGGAGCTGAATTTATAATCTTTTGAGAAGAGGAGATTAAGAGAGGATATGATCAACATGTACAAATACATAAATGGTCCATATAGTGAACTTGGTGTTGAGTTATTCTCTTTAAGGTCATGACAGAACACAAGGGGGCACTCTTTACGTCTAGAGAAAAAGAGATTTCATCTCCAAATACGGAAAGGTTTCTTCACAATAAGAGCTGTGAAAATGTGGAATAGACTCCCTGCAGAGGTGGTTCTGGCCAGCTCAGTAGATTGCTTTAAAAAAAGGCCTGGATTCTATCCTAAATATACATAATATAACTAGGTACTGACATTTATAGGTAAAGTTGATGCAGGTTATTGCCTCTTGGGGATCAGGAAGTGATTTTTTTCCCAGCTGGTGCAAATTGGACCATGTTTTGCTATTTTTTTTTGCCTTTCTCTGAGTAAACTGTGAGTATGGGATTGTATGTTTTTTTGTTTTTTTTTCCTTTCTATTTATTGGTTGAACTAGATGGACTGGTGTCTTTTCTCAATCTAACTATGTAACAATATGTTTCTATGTGTCTTTGTTTCAAATTTTCAGTAACCTTAAAGGGGTGTTTCAGCTAAAAAAAAAAATTTTTTTTTTAAAAGTCAGCTGCTAAAAAAAAGTAGCTGCTGACTTTTAATAAGTACACTTACCCTCCCAGGGCGCCCGCGATGTCAGTTGTGGAGGCCTAGATGTCCCTCGGCACTCCGGTCCCAGCGCCGCCATCCTCAGTAAGGGAAACGGGCAGCGAAGACTATGGCTTCACTGCCCGTTTCCTACTGCCCATACACGATTCGTTGCGTGGTCTACTGCGCATGCGCAAGTCGTCGCGCGGCGCTTTGTGAATGGGGAACGCGATGTGTTGTGGGACACACCGTTCCCATAACACACCGCGCCCCATTCACTAGAAGACGGCGCTAGGAGCAGAAGACAGAACAGCTCCGTGGAACAGGAAGAAGCAGATTAGGACGATCTGCCTAGCAACAGTCATTTCTGGTAAGTAAAAAAAAAAAAAAAATATATTTTTTTTTTTCATTTTACATTTTTATTAACATTTTTATCAAGTTTTTTTTTTTCAGGGTGGCCCTCCACTTTAATAACAGCTTCCAAAAATATGTTTGTTACCAAGCTGAAGGTTATCTATGCATTTCATAGGGGACCTCCTTTTCTCTCTTCATGGTAAATGAAGACATCAACTGCTAGGTAGGGTCTATTGACATGTAATGGAGGTTAATGGAGAGCTAGAAAAAAGAGACACGGATAAATGCTACAAATTAATTGACCCATTTTGCATTAAATGATCAATCACAGCCTCTATGCTACAGAGTTGCCGGTTTGGACGTTTTTATACTTCACTGGTTGGCTGTTCCCTAAGGAGCAGCATATTAGAAACAAGCAAGCAGGAGAGATCAAAGCTCTAACCTAGGCATGTGAGTATAAAGTAAGCTAATGAAGGTAAGTTGGAGTTACAACAACAGAAAAATGAATTAAAATATAACTAAACCTAAGGGCGGTGTTCGTATTCATAACGATTCGTAAATTCGTAAGTCGTCGTCGGTGTTCGTATTCGTAACGATTTGTATTTTCGTAAGAGTTATTTTTTCGTTGATTCGTTTTTCCGTTAGTTTAATTTTCATTTATTCAAAATTCGTACGCATTCGTATTTTCGTAGATTTAGTTACATTCGTACTTTCGTTAGATTGATTTATTCGTACTTTCGTAACATTGTTTTCGTAGATTCGTAATCGGAGCATAATTCATAACTTTATGTAATGTGTATGCTATTATTACATTTTAAGAGACACGGAAAAATTACGAATCGAAAAAAAAAAGTTACGAATGTACGAATTTTTTCGTTCAATCCATTCGAAGCACGTTAAGCAGCGCCATTGTAAGAGACACGGAAAATTATGAATCGAAAAAAAAAAGATACGAATGTACGAATTTTTTGGTTCAATCCATTTGAAGCACGTTAAGCAGCGCCATTGTAAGGGACACGGAAAATCACCAATTCAACAAAAAAAAAAAAAGTTACGAATGTACGAATTTTTTCGCCCTGGGCAAAACTTTTCTTGCCCCCCCCCCCCCCCATGCAGTTTTGCTCTCCACCTGGTCTGAGACATACAATAAATAGCTCAAAATCAGTTTACTGAATCAGATCAGGCAGCAATTGCGATTGGTTGCCAGAGGTTACAGTGTATCATTACTGCTCACTGACTGGTTGCTAGAGGTTACAGCACATATTACGGCTCACTGATTAGTTGCTAGAGGTTACAGCACATGATTTCTGCTTGTTGATTGGTTGCTAGAGATTATTGTGGATATGACCTCAGGGGGGCATAATATACATATCATGCCCCCCTGAGGGGGGGTATGATATCCCCTATTTACATATGAATGTTACCGCTATTTATATATGAATGTCGGTAATTTACATGTAAACACAGGGTCTGTAGGTGAGTCATCTTTACACAACAATAGGGCAGAACTGGGCAGCATTAGTTGCAGCGCTTCACACTGAGATATCGGGACACAGCACAGGACTAAGACCTCGAGGGACGAGGGAATTTAAACCAGTATAGTTGGCAAGTATGAGGCAGCTGCTTTGGGCCCCACAACAATGACTGCCCCTTTTGCCCAGCCTTAAAAACGGCCCTGACCATGGCTGCCTCCATAGATACAGTAGAGGAGACACATAGCCACCCAGGGACAGGAAGTGTGTTATATGCAGGATCACCTGGTGAAAAAAACTAAATAAACGAAGCTTGAAAATGAATTCAACTACCACACCAAGGACTAGTAAGTTACAATGTATTAAATTTTTTGGTTTAGATACATTTAAATGCCATAATATGCTTGTGTCTGCAATGCATATAAAATGCTTCAAGTTTGTACTGGTATAAATATATGTTTATTCTTTCAAATCAGAAATAACAGGCAACATGTAGATCTGTGCTCGGCAACCCGTCAAACGCGATCGACCAGTCGATGCCCACACAGTGACTGGTCGATCGTGACCTCGGCTTGCCGACCATCAGACGTGGGACTGTTTATTCGCAGTGGAGGCACCCGGCTGCTGCTTCTTTTATAGTTCTGGCAGTGTCAGGCGGAGTGCTATTACCTGTACTTCGCCCCTCTGTATCCCTGCCTTAGCTGAGAGTGCAATGTAACAACAAGTAGTGTGTGCCCAAGCTGGCCGGGGATTCTGAGGTTTGGGCAGTGAGCTGTGGGCGGACCTACCATCCCCCGGGAAGTTTCCAGATAGACTGAGCTACTTCGAAGGTCTAAAGGGGTGTTTCCTGCTCTGAAAATGGTCTACAGGTTATTGTATAGAGGGAGGAGAACACGTTACATGGGCATGTGAGAGGGGTCGCTCTCTTTCCTCATCCCAGGGGTCCCTCTCTGTCCTCATCCCAGGGGTCCCTCTCTTTCCTCATCCCAGGGGTCCCTCTCTGTCCTCATCCCAGGGGTCCCTCTCTTTCCTCATCCCAGGGGTCCCTCTCTGTCCTCATCCCAGGGGTCGCTCTCTTTCCTCATCCCAGGGGTCCCTCTCTTTCCTCATCCCAGGGGTCCCTCTCTTTCCTCATCCCAGGCGTCCCTCTCTGTCCTCATCCCAGGGGTCCCTCTCTTTCTTCATCCCAGGGGTCCCTCTCTGTCCTCATCCCAGGGGTCCCCTCTCTGTCCTCATCCCAGGGGTCCTTTTCTGTCTATATCCCAGGGGTCGCTCTCTGTTCTCATCCCAGGGGTCCCTCTCTGTCCTCATCCCAGGGGTTCCTCTCTGTCATCATCCCAGGGGTCCCTCTCTGTCCTCATCCCAGGGTCCCTCTCTGTCCTCATCCCAGGGGTCTCTCTCTGTCCATATCCCAGGGATCCCTCTCTTTCCTCATCCCAGGGGCCCCTCTCTGTCATCATCCCAGGGGTCCCTCTCTGTCTATATGCCAGGGGTCCCTCTCTTTCCCCATCCCAGGGGTCCCCCTCTCTGTCATCATCCCAGGGGTCCCTCTCTGTCCTCATCCCAGGGTCCCTCTCTGTCCTCATCCCAGGGGTCCCTCTCTGTCCTCATTCCAGGGGTCCCTCTCTGTCCTCATCCCAGGGGTCCTTTTCTGTCTATATCCCAGGGGTCGCTCTCTGTTCTCATCCCAGGGTCCCTCTCTGTCCTCATCCCAGGGGTTCCTCTCTGTCATCATCCCAGGGTCCCTCTCTGTCCTCATCCCAGGGTCCCTCTCTGTCCTCATCCCAGGGGTCTCTCTCTGTCCATATCCCAGGGATCCCTCTCTTTCCTCATCCCAGGGGCCCCTCTCTGTCATCATCCCAGGAGTCCCTCTCTGTCTATATGCCAGGGGTCCCTCTCTTTCCCCATCCCAGGGGCCCCTCTCTGTCATCATCCCAGGGGTCTCTCTTTCTCCATATGCCGGGTTCCCTCTCTGTCATCATCCCAGGGGTCTCTCTCTCTACATATCCCAGGGGTCCCTCTCTGTCCTCATCCCAGGAGTCCCTCACTGTCCTCATCCCAGGAGTCCCACTCTTTCCTCATCCCAGGGGTCCCTCTCTTTCCTGATCCCAGGGGTCCCTCTCTGTCCTCGTCCCAATGTCCCACTCTTTCCTCATCCCAGGAGTCCCTCTCTGTCCTCATCCCAGGAGTCCCTCTCTATCCTCATCCCAGGGTTCCACTCTTTCCTCATCCCAGGGTTCCACTCTTTCCTCATCCTAGGGGTCCCTCTCTGACCTCATCCAAGGAGTCCCTCTCTGTCCTTATCCCTGGGTCTGACTCTTTCCTCATCCTAGGGGTCCCTCTCTGTCCTCATCCCAGGAGTCCCTCTCTGTCCTCATCCCAGGAGTCCCTCTCTGTCCTCATCCCAGGGTCTAACTCTTTCCTCATCCCAGGAGTCCCTCTCTGTCCTCATCCCAGGAGTCCCTCTCTGTCCTCATCCCAGGGTCCCCCTCTGTCCTCATCCCAGGGGTCCCCCTCTGTCCTCATCCCAGGGGTCCCTCTCTGTCCTCATCCCAGGGCTCCCTCTTATTCCTCATCCCAGGATCCCACTCTTTCTTCATCCCAGGGGTCCTTCTCTGCCATTAGCCCAGGGGGCCCTCTCTGTCCTCATCCCAGGGGTTGTTCTCTTTCCTCATACCAGGGCCCCCTCTCTGTCCTCGTCCTAGGAGTCCCTTGCTGTCCTCATCCCAGGGTCCCTCTTTGTCCTCATTCTAGGGGTCCCTCTCTGTTCTCATCCTAGCAATCCCTCTCTGTCCTCATTCTAGGGGTTCCTCCATGTCCTCATCCCAGGGCTCCACTAAAAAGCAAATATAATCAGGGGTTTACTAGAGTAAGGGCTTGTTGCGGTTTGGAAGGGGAGGTGCGTGGTAAAACCCCATAGTTGAGCCCTGTTTTTACCACCCCCAACCGCACCCCTTTTAGCAATAATTGCAGTGAAATGCACATGATTGCGGCATGGTAGTATCGCGATTGTAGGTTTAAATCAGGTAATGAAGAGGCAACATTGGATGACAACCTAGCTAGGGTTGCCTACCCCTGATGTTGATATTCTCCTTAAAGTGGACTCTTCTCCCCCTTTCGCTAAAAAATCACATCAGCATGCAGCACCACCTGCTGAAAAGAAATCACCATACATTCATTAATTAACCACTTGCCAACCACCTAACAACCATCTACGGCAGCAGAGAGGCTCTCCTGCGACGGATCACGTATCTAGTACGTGATCCAGCACTTCCAATCAGTCACAGCACAAGCCACCAATAGATGACCGCTGGAACCCGCTGATCGGCAAAGATGACAGGACAGAATACAAACTGTCACATCCCCTAGTAAAAACAGCACACAGTGAATGCACCAATCACTGTTAGGCACACATTTAACCCTTTGATTGCCCTAGATATTTAACCCATTAGTGTCATTAGTACAGTGACAGTGTATATTTTTTGAGCACTGATCACTGTATTAGTGGACTTGCCCACACACGCCCGGACTTCTCCGGCGGACAATCCGCGGGAAAAAGTCCGCCAGACTTTTGAAAATGAATGGACTTGCCCACACACGGAGCAAAGTCCGTTCATTTAGAACGTAACTGCAGGTAGACGGGACTAGCGAAGGCAGTGAATGCCGCCGCGCTAGCCCCGTCACCTGGCATGGATTTAAAGGGAATCCCCACGCGGCGTGGGGGTCCCTCCCAAATCCATCTCAGACCCTTATCTGAGGACGCAGCCCGGCCAGCCAGGAAAGGGGTGGGGACGAGCGAGCGCCCCCCCCCTCCTGAGCCGTACCATGGCCGCGTGCCCTCAACATGGGGGGTGCCCTGGGGAAAGGGGGGCCCCCCACCCCAAAGCACCTTGTCCCCATGTTGATGAGGACAAGGGCCTCTTCCCGACAACCCTGGCCGTTGGTTGTCGGGGTCTGCGGGCGGGGGGCTTATCGGAATCCGGGAGCCCCCTTTAATAAGGGGGCCCCCACCCTATGTGAATGAGTATGGGTACGATGTACCCCTACCCATTCACCTAAGGTGTAAAAGTGTCAATAAAAAAAAAACACACATTTTTTTTAAAATATTTTATTGCACTGCTCCGGTGGTCTTCTTCCGTCTTGGGAGGTCTTCTCGCCGGACTCCTCCGCTCTTTTACCTAGCTCTTTTACCGAGCGGAGGAGCCCGGCTTTCTTCTTCATCGTCGCCGCCTTTGTCTGGGGGTCTCGATCCGCCTTCGGGGGTCTTCCGGGGTCTCTTCTGTTCTTGCCGATGTTGCCGCTTTCTGCGCCGCCGCCGTCTTCTTCTTCTTCTTCTCCTTCCGATGTTGACTCGTCGCTATCTCTGGCCGGAATGGAGGAGCTGCGCTGTGTTGTGACTTATATAGGGACAAGGAGGCGGGTCACGTGCTCATGTCACATGGTGACCTTGCCCCCTATGATGTCACAGTCCCGGAGGATACTGGGACTGTGACATCATAGGGGGCGGGGTCACCATGTGACATGAGCATGTGACCCCGCCTCCTTGTCCCTATATAAGTCACAACACAACGCGGCTCTGCCATTCCGGCCAGAGAGAGCGACGAGTCAACATCGGAAGGAGAAGAAGAAGAAGAAGAAGAAGAAGATCGCGGCGGCGCAGAAAGCGGCGACAGCGGCAAGAACAGAAGAGACCCGGAAGACCCCCGAAGGCGGATCGAGACCCCCAGACGACGGCGACGACGAAGAAGAAAGCCGGGCGCCTCCGCTCGGTAAAAGAGCTAGGTAAAAGAGCTGAGGAGTCCGGTGAGAAGACCCCCCAAGACGGAAGAAGACCCCCGGAGCAGTGCAATAAAATATTTTAAAAAATTGTGTGTTTTTTTTTTTTATTGACACTTTACACCTTAGGTGAATGGGTAGGGGTACATCGTACCCCATACTCATTCACATAGGGTGGGGGGCCGGGATCTGGGGGCCCCCTTATTAAAGGGGGCTCCCGGATTCCGATAAGCCCCCCGCCCGCAGACCCCGACAACCAACGGCCAGGGTTGTCGGGAAGAGGCCCTTGTCCTCATCAACATGGGGACAAGGTGCTTTAGGGTGGGGGGGGCGCACGGCCCCCCTTTCCCCAGGGCACCCCCCCATGTTGAGGGCACGCGGCCTGGTACAGCTCAGGAGGAGGGGGGGGGCCCGCTCGTCCCCACCCCTTTCCTGGCCGGCCAGGCTGCGTGCTTGGATAAGGGTCTGAGATGGATTTGGGGGGGGACCCCCACGCCGTGATTCCCTTTAAATCCATACCAGGTGACAGGGCTAGTGCGGCGGCATTCACTGCCTTCGCTAGCCCCGTCTACCTGAAGTCACGTTCTAAATGAATGGACTTTCCGATGATCGGCAAGTCCGTTCATTTCCAAAAGTCCCGCGGACTAGCATACAGACCGCGGGATTGTCCGCCGGACTGCCGAGTCCAGCGGACACTTTTAAAACAAAACTTAAAACGTATCAGATTGCCCGCAATACCATTGCAGTCCTGCTATAAGTCACTGATCATCACTATTACTAGTATAAAAATAATATATTTTTTTGCTATAAGTCACTGATTACTATAGTTTGCTGACGCATTAACATTCACGTAAACCAATCAATATACGCTTATTGGGAGTTTATTTTACCAAAAAATATGTTTCAAAATATACAGTATCTTTAAAAAGTGAGTACACCCCTCACATTTTTGTAAATATTTTATTATATCTTTTCATGTGACAACACTGAATAAATGACACTTTGCTACAATGTAAAGTAGTGAGTGTACAGCTTGTATAACAGTGTAAATTTGCTGTCCCCTCAAAATTACTCAACACACAGCCATTAATGTCTAAACCGCTGGCAACAAAAGTGAGTACACCTCTAAGTGAAAATGTCCAAATTGGGCCCAATTAGCTATTTTCCCTCCCAGGTGTCACGTGACTCGTTAGTGTTACAAGGTCTCAGGTGTGAATGGGGAGCAGGTGTGTTACATTTGGTGTTATCACTCTCACTCTCTCATACTGGTCACTGGAAGTTCAACATGGCACCTCATGGCAAAGAACTCTGAGGATCTGAAAAAAAGAATTGTTGCTCTACATAAAGATGGCCTAGGCTATAAGAAGATTGCCAAGACCCTTAAACTGAGCTGTAGTACGGTGGCCAAGACCATACAGCGGTTTAACAGGACAGGTTCCACTCAGAACAGGCCTCGCCATGGTCGACCAAAGAAGTTGAGTGCACATGCTCAGCGTCATATTTAGAGGAAATAAATGTATGAGTGCTGCCAGCATTGTTGCAGAGTTTGAAGGGGGGAGGGGTCAGCCTGTCAGTGCTCAGACCATACTCCGCACACTGCATCAAATTGGTCTGCATGGCTGTCATCCCAGAAGGAAGCCTCTTCTAAAGATGATGCACAAGAAAGCCTGCAAACAGTTTGCTGAATACAAGCAGACTAAGGACATGGATTACTGGAACCATGTCCTGTGTTCTGATGAGACCAAGATAAACTTATTTGGTTCAGATGGTGTCAAGCGTGTGTGGCGGCAACCAGATGAGGAGTACAAAGACAAGTGTGTCTTGCCTACAGTCAAGCATGGTGGTGGGAGTGTCATGGTCTGGGGCTGCATGAGTGCTGCCGGCACTGGGGACATACAGTTCATTGAGGGATCCATGAATGCCAACATGTACTGTGACACACTGAAGCAGAGTATGATCCCCTCCCTTCAGAGACTGGGCCACAGGGCAGTATTCCAACATGATAACGACCCCAAACACACCTCCAAGATGACCACTGCCTTGCTAAAGAAGCTGAGGGTAAAGGTGATGGACTGGCCAAGCATGTCTCCAGGCCTAAACCCTATTGAGCATCTGTGGGGCATCCTCAAACGGTAGGTGGAGGAGCGCAAGGTCTCCAACATCCACCAGCTCTGTGATGTCATCATGGAGGAGTGGAAGAAGACTCCAGTGGCAACCTGTGAAGCTCTGATGAACTCCGTGCCCAAGAGGGTTAAGGCAATGCTGGAAAATAATGGTGGCCACACAAAATATTGACACTTTGGACCCAATTTGGACATTTTCACTTAGGGGTGTACTCACTTTTGTTGCCAGAGGTTTAGACATTAATGGCTGTGTGTTCAGTAATTTTGAGGGGACAGCAAATTTACACTGTTATACAAGCTGTACACTCACTACTTTACATTGTAGCAAAGTGTCTTTTCTTCAGTGTTGTCACATGAAAAGATATAATAAAATATTTACAAAAATGTGAGGGGTGTACTCCCTTTTGTGAGATAATGTATAGGGTATTTGGCAGCAGTTCTGACAGAATAGTTAAATGGTTTTAAAGGCTCAATTTTTTACCTTCATGCATTCAATGCATGAAGTTTAAAAAACCTTCTGTGTGCAGCGGTCCCCTCAGCCCCTCTAATACTTACCTGAGCTCCCTATCGATCCAGTGATGTGGAATCACAGCCAGTGTGCGTGTTTTATGGATGCAGAGAATAGGGCTCGGGAGTGAGCATGCACCAGTGCCCCCAGAGCAAGCAACTTCCTATTGAGGGCACTGGCTGAAACGGAGTAGCCATTGGGCCGGTAGGGGACCCGAAAAGAGGAACACTGGGGCTGCTCTGTTAAAAGCCACTGCACAGATCAGGTAAGTATACCATGTTTTTTTTTTTTAATATTGATTGAGAAAGTTTAGTTCCAGTTTATGTAGCTTTAAGTAGTATTTTAAGTACTGTAGATGGAATAATCCTAGCCATTTCTTTATTCATGTATTTCCTTTTATTGGGAGGGTAGAGGTCATTCAGCTCTCCAAACATTCTATTGCCGCGTACACACGTGCAGACTTTTGCCGGCGGACTTTCCAGCTGGGTCCGCCGGACTTTCAGAGCGTGTGGACTTGCCCACACACGCGTGGACTTGCCCACACACGCGCGGACTTCTCCGGCGGATAATCCGCCGGCCAAAGTCCGCGGGACTTTTGAAAATGAACGGACTTGCCCACACACGGAGCAGTCCGTTCATTTAGAACGTAACTTCAGGTTACGTAGCTAGCGTAGGCAGTAAATGCCGCCGCGCTAGCTCCGTAAGCTGGCATGGATTTTAAAGGGACTCCCTACGCGAAAAACGGCGTGGGGGTTCCCCCCAAATCCATGTCAGACCCTTATCCGAGCACGCAGCCTGGCAGGCCAGCAAAGGGGTGGGGACGAACGCGCGCCCCCCCCCCCCTCCTGAGCCGTACCAGGCCGCGTGCCCTCAACATGGGGGGTGCCCTGGGGAAAGGGGGGCCGTGCGGCCCCCCCCCCCAAAGCACCTTGTCCCCATGTTGATGAGGACAAGGGCCTCTTCCCGACAACCCTGGCCGTTGGTTGTCGGGGTCTGCGGGCGGGGGCTTATCGGAATCTGGGAGCCCCCTTTTCTAAGGGGGCCCTCAGATCCCGGCCCCCCACCCTATGTGAATGAGTATGGGGTACGATGTACCCTACCCATTCACCTAAGGTGTAAAATGTAAAGTAAAAAACACACCCACACTTTTGAAAAAATATTTTATTGCACTGCTCAGGGGGTCTTCTTCCATCTTGGGGGTCTTCTTGCCGGACTCCTCCGCCATTTACCAAGCTCTTTTACCGAGCGGCGAAGTCCGGCTACCTTCTTCGTTGTCGCCGCCGTCGTCTGGGGGTCTCGATCCGCCTTCGGGGGTCTTCCGGGATCTTCCGGGGGTCTCTTCTGTTCTTGCGGCGGTCGTCGTCTTCCGCGCCACCGGCGCCGCCTTCTTCTTGTTCTTCTTCTTCTTCCGATGTTGACCCATCGCTGTCTCTGCCCGGAATGCCAGAGCCACGCTGCGCTGGGACTTATATAGGGACATGGGGACAGGGTCACATGCTCATGTCACATGGTGACCCCGCCCCCTTGCAATGTCACAGTCCCAGCATCCTCCGGGACTGTGACATCACAGGGGGGCGGGGTCACCATGTGACATGAGCATGTGACCCTGTCCCCTTGTCCCTATATAAGTCCCAGCACAGCGCGGTTCTGGCATTCCGGGCAGAGACAGCGACGGGTCAACATCGGAAGAAGAACAAGAAGAACAAGAAGAAGAAGGCGGCGCCGGCGGCGCCGGCAGCGCGGAAGACGACGACCGCCGCAAGAACAGAAGAGACCCCCGAAGGCGGATCGAGACCCCCAGACAATGACGGCGGCGACGACGAAGAAGGTAGCCGGACTTCTCCGCTCGGTAAAAGAGCTTGGTAAATGGCGGAGGAGTCCGGCGAGAAGACCCCAAGACGGAAGAAGACCCCCCGAGCTGTGCAATAAAATATTTTTCAAAAGTGTGGGTGTTTTTTTACTTCGTACCCCATACTCATTCACATAGGGTGGGGGGCCGGGATCTGAGAGCCCCCTTATAAAAGGGGGCTCTCAGATTCCGATAAGCCCCCGCCGCAGACCCCGACAACCAACGGCCAGGGTTGTCGGGAAGAGGCCCTTGTCCTCATCAACATGGGGACAAGGTGCTTTGGGGTGGGGGGGCCGCACGGCCCCCTTTCCCCAGGGCACCCCCCATGTTGAGGGCACGCGGCCTGGTACGGCTCAGGAGGGGGGGGCGCTCGTTCGTCCCCACCCTTTCCTGGCCTGCCAGGCTGCGTGCTCGGATAAGGGTCTGACATGGATTTGGGGGGAACCCCCACGCCGTTTTTTCGGCGTGGGGAGTCCCTTTAAATCCATGCCAGCTTACGGAGCTAGCGCGGCGGCATTTACTGCCTACGCTAGCTACGTACCCTGAAGTCACGTGCTAAATGAACGGACTTGCCGATGAGCGGCAAGTCCGTTCATTTTCAAAAGTCCCGCGGACTTGCCTACTAACGGCGGGATTGTCCGCCGGACTGCCAAGTCCAGCGGATAATTTTAAAACCAAACTTAAAACTTTGGTCCGCCGGACTTTGGCGCCAAAAAGTCCGCCGGCGCCCACACACGAGGGGATTATCCGCTGGACTTCAGTCCAGCGGATAATCCCGCGGGATAGTCCCTTCGTGTGTACGCGGCATATGATTAACCACTTACCCACTGAGCACTTAAACCCCCTTCCTAACCAGACCAATTTTCAGCTTTCGGTGCTCTCACACTTTGAATGACAATTACTCAGTCATGCAACACTGTACCCAAATGAATTTTTTGTACTTTTTTTCCCACAAATAGAGCTTTCTTTTGGTGGTATTTGATCACCTCTGGGTTTTTTATTTTTTGCGCTATGAATCAAAATATACTGAAAATTCGGTATAAAAATTAAATAAAAATTCTTTGTTTCTATTAAAATTTATTGCAGAGTATTGGCAGAGTATTGGCGAGTATTGACAGAGTATTGGCGAGTATTGGCAGAGTATTGACGAGTACTGGTAGAGTATTGCAGTGTTGCACAGTGGTGGCAGAGCATTGCACAGTGGTGGCAGAGCGTTGCACAATGGTGGCAGAGCGTTGCACAGTGGTTGCAGAGTATTGCACAGTGGTTGCAGAGTATTGCACAGTGGGGGCAGAGCATTGCACAGTGGGGGCAGAGTGTTGCACAGTGGTTGCAGAGTGTTGCACAGTGGTGGCAGGGTGTTGCACAGTGGTGGCAGAGTATTGCACAGTGGTGGCAGAGTATTGCACAGTGGTGGCACAGTATTGCACAGTGGTTGCAGAGTATTGCACAGTGGTGGCAGAGCATTGCACAGTGGTGGCAGAGCATTGCACAGTGGTGGCAGTGTATCTGTCACTGACCAGCGCTGTGGGCACTACACATCCAGCCCACAGCGCTGGTCCCATCTTCCCCCCTTTCCGCTTCTCCCCTCTCACTGTACCGATCGGTACAGAGAGGGGAGGGAGGAACCGGCGTCATGATTACATGTGATCGCTCCGTCATTTGATGAGCGAAGTTTGGGTCGGGAAGGGGCTAATCATTCACCAGCCCCTTCCTTTTCTAAATTAACACACTCACTGTGTTCAATCATACCTGAAATATAGTAAACTGTATTTACTATGCTTTTGTTTGTGAATGAACAGGAAGCTGCTCAGCACAGAGCACTTCCCATTCATTCACTGCTCCGTGCAGCTGAGGATGCAGAGAAAGGCATGTGTGTTTGAGCTGTGGGCTGCACACCCTAATGCAATAGCCTGCGCACACCTATGGAAGGACAGTAGAAATGTCTCCAAAATTATCCCTATTTGTAAAGTAGAAAGTCCAGAGCATTTAGTAAGAGGCATGGTGAGTTTTCAATGTTGTAATTTTTTTTACACAATTTCTTGCAAAATAGAGAAATTAAAAAATAAAAAAGGAAAATGTTTAAACTTTTTTACATACTGTCACCATTGCAGTACAGCATCATCCTATAACTCGTATGGTGGTGATCTGATGACTGTTATAAGCAATAATTTGATGAATGGCATCCATTCATGTGTAATTGTGTACTATTATGATATCTGCGATTGGCCACAGTTATCACATGGTACAGGTCTGCTGTAATTGGCCCCTGCATCATGTGATCACTGTGACCGATTACAGAGATGACAATAGTACAAAATAAATGGCTATGAATGAAAGCCTTTGTGTGCTATTGACAGGTGATCGCTGTGATTGGTCACAGAGATCACATGGTAGCAGCCCAGTACAACGATATGTATTCTGCTGTGCCTCTAGTAACACAAGTTAACCTGCATACACACGATCGGATTTTCCGACGGGAAATGTGTGATGACAGGCTGTTGGTGGAAAATCCGACCGTTTGTATGCTCCATCGGACAATTTTTGTCGGATTTTCCACAGACAAATGTTGGATGGCAGGTTTTATAATTTTCTGTGGACAAATGTCTGTTGTCGGATTTTCAGAGCGTGTGTACACAAGTCCATCGGACAAATGTCCAAAGTACAAACACGCATGCTCGGAAGCAAGGATGAGCCAGAAGCGGTCGGTCTTGTAAACTAGCGTTCATAATGGAGAATTAACATTCGTGACACGGCAAATTATGAAATCTCGAAATGCAGCGCACATTCTCTTCTTCTTTAACGGGATAATAATGAAGCTGCTTTGCTCGTGATACTGATGGAGTTATTGCAAACAAATTTTCAAAGGCTTTTTTTTCTTGTGATATCAAGAATAATATTATTATGCTTTTTTTATTTTTTTTTTGGGCAAGTTACCACAACACCATTATGTCAAGAGTTGGTGAAAGCAGGGGTCCGTCATCCGGAGATAATTCCTAAAATCATCTGGATTATTCTCCTGGAGCTTCTGCAGCAAAGGCATATGACATAATTGGTCACGATTAATAAAGCAACCAATTTTTGTTCCAAGAACTCCTCCTCCTCCTGTTCCTGGACTGGACTTGGGTCAATGCAATAACTCCAAGGCCAATAATAAATAACATGTTATCTCCTCCGATTCCGCAACATGTCTGGTTGACGAACGGCCGTTCAAAAACTAACTGAAAAGCACAACATGAAAAGCGTGAACTGAAAAGCGCTAAATGAAAAGCGCAAAATGAAAAGCGCAATTCAACACTCACCAAACTTCTGCTAACACGAAATTAGCAGAAGGAGCCCAAAGGGTGGCGCTAAAGAACTGAAAAACCACGTAGTACATCACTACGTTCGTGTTTGTTGGCCGACAATTCCTTGCCCTCTGTATGCAAGACAAAATCCAGGCACACGCCTTCGGACAAAAGTCAGATTTTGTCTGCGGAAAATCCGATCGTGTGTACGAGACTTAAGAGTAACACAGGCAAAACACACCACACCAGGAATCAACAGCAGGTGTACAACATCATATGCCAATGGCCTCACCCTAACTAGGTGAGGCTAGTGGCATATGATGTTATACACCTGCTGTTGATTCCTGGTGTGGTGTGTTTTGCCTGTGTTACCCTAACTTTTGTGAGTACAGTATGTCTACTTTTAATAAATGATATGGTTTTAGCATACTACTCTATGGTAAAGGTGCTGGCTTTGGATAACTAGGGAAGGACCTTTCTAGGCAGTGGAGTCAGTGGTTCCCTGAGTGGTGGCCTCCAATTAGATGATTTCTGCACTGTTGATCTCTTATCATTTGGAGATCATTGCTGTTTGGTAAGTGAACTGGAACACTTATCTGTGAGGTGGTTTGGGATACTTACAATTACAAATGGACTTTCATCACTTTCAAGATTTCACATTTTGACTTTTATATATCTCTCTTTGAAGTTTATTTCTTTGTTATGCATAAGTGAATTATACAGTGGGTATAGGAAAGAATTACCCCCCTTTAAAATAATCGTATTATGTTGATTTGCAGCCTGAAATGAAGACAGACACAGTTTTTGTTTTATCCAGCTATATTTACTCAGTGCAACTTATAACATCCAAATGAAAAATATAACACCAACATGTCAGAAAAAAAAATCCAAAAAATCAAAAACAGAATCACTGAGTTGGAAAAGGGATCCCCTCCTTGTGTCAGTATTTTGTTGAACCATCGTTTTCTTTAATTACAGCTTTTAGTCTGTCGGGATATGTCTTTACTATCTTTGCACATCTAAACTTTGCAATATTTGCCCACTCTTCTTGCAGAACTGCTCAAGTTCAGTTAAATTTGATGGTGACAGTTTCTGGACTGCAGTCTTTAAGTCATTCCACAGATTTTCAATGAGGTTTAAGTCTGGGCTTTGACTAGGCAATGCAAGGACATTCATCTACTGTGTGGTCATTTTTGCTGTGTGCTTTGGGTTACTGTCATGTTGGAAGGTAAACCTTCTTCCCATTGACAACTTTCTGGCAGAGGGCAGCAGATTTTCCTCAAGAATGTTTCTGTATTTTGCTCCATCCATTTTTTTTTCTATCCTGACAAGTGCTCCAGTCCCTGTTGCAGAGAAACATCCCCCTAACAGGATATTACCACCTTAATGCTTTACTGTAGGAATTGTGTTATTTGTATGGTGAACTGTATTGGATTTCTGCCAGACATATTGTTTGGTTTTGAGGACAAACAATTACATTTTAGTCTCATCTGACTATAACACCTTTTTCCATGTGGCCTCAGAATCTTCAAGGTGCGTTTTGGCAAAGCTCAGTCATGACTGCATGTGGCCTTCCTTGAGTGGCTTTTTTCTTGTAACCCTCCCATACAAGCCAGAAGCCACATTTGTGGAGAAATTGTGATATTTTTGTCACATGCACACAATGACCACTCTTTGTCAAAAATTCCTGCAACTGCTTCAGAGTTGATTTAGGCCTCTTGGTAGCCTTTCTAAACCGGTTTCCTCCTGGCTCTTTCATCCAGTTTGGAGTAACGTCCTGATCCAGGGAGGGTCTGTGTTGTACCAAATACCTTCCACTTCTTAACAATAGACTTTGCTGTGCTTCTAGGCATTAATAAAGCCTTTGAATTTTTTTTTTGTATCCACCTACTGACTTGTGCCTGCCCACAACTTTATCCCAGTGATCTTTTGACAGTGCCTTGCCACCCATAGCTGATTGTTTGCTTCAGTTGCACTACCAGGGACTAAAATGCTCCAGGAAAGCTCTTTTCATGCTGAGCTAATCAAAATCACCACAGTTGAAAGTCGAATAGCTTTGTGTGCCATTGAGAAGGTGATTAGCTGCACATGATTGAATTTACAAGTATTTTTTAGGAGGAGGGGGGGGGTGATCCTTTTTTCCAACTCAGTGATTTTGTTTTTTATTTTATTTTTCTTTTTCTTTATTTTTTCTTTATTTTATTTTTTTATGTTGGTGTGATATCTTTCACGTGGCTCACAATTTTTTCTGTAAGGCCCCTTTCACACCGGGGCGTTTTTCATGCGGTGCAGCGCTAAAAATAGCGCCTGTTCACCGCATGAAAAAAATCCTGCCCCTTTAACTGCAGTGTGAAAGCCGGCGGGCTTTCACACTGGAGCGGTGCGCTAGCAGGATGACAAAAAAAGTCCTGCTAGCAGCATCTTTGGAGCGGGATAGGAGCGGTGGGTTCACCGCTCCTATACCGCTCCTTCCCATTGATTACAATGGGAGACCGCGGTAAAACCGCGGCAATACCGCGGCTACGGCGGCGCTCTGCGGGGGGTGTTTTAACCCTTTTTCGGCCGCTCGCGGGGGGTAAAACCGCACCGCGAGCGGCCGAAAACCGCGGTGAAAACGACGGTAAAGCAGCGCTAAATATAGCGCTGCTTTACCGTCACCGCGGCTCACCGCCCCAGTGTGAAAGGGGCCTAAGGGATAAAACATCAATCTGGGGATCATTCGCATGTTTTCTTTTATGTGAGGTACCCACAAGCAGTTTTGCTTGTCTGAACACATTTGATCGTTGTACTCATGTGTACAGTAGGTGACTGTTCTTTTTTTTCCTCAAAATATTGATTATCCAGTGTGAAAAAACGCAGGTCACTGCCCATAATGTGAAAGAGCTCTTAAATCTGTAATAGCAAACCTCTGCCCCAGAAAACCTAGACGTTTTACACAGAGGACTTCTAAACAAATGGAATTTCCAATTTTCCCTGCAAACTCCTTTCAAAATCCGGCAAAAAAAAAAAAAAATGTCAGACTCCATGCAGAATTTCACCCAGTCAAAATGCAGCGAGCGTTCTCCTCTTCTCCAATCAAGAGGTTAACTGCTCATCCTTGTTTAAATTTACAAAAGAAGAGTGCAGACTTGGAGCTGCCTGGAAGTGTGCATACAGTACATCAATATTTAAGTAACCAGATCTAACTACAAGCCTACGAACGCTGAAGGGAGACTTAGACGACAAAAGCGCTGCTCTCTAAGTGGCTCCTTAACACATCATTTTCAAACCTTTTTTTTCTTATGCTAAAAGTCACGACCATTCGCTATCATAGCCTCCTGCTCATAACAAATATTGGATTTCAACTTATTTTTCTAAGCTGGATTTAGTAAAGAGTGCCTGCGAATCCTATATACTGTTTGATGTTCCATGAAGAAGAAGCTGCTCAAACAAGGGACAGAATTGTGGATTCTATGTATGGGTAAGTGGAAATACTATCTGTTTTGCTGATTATTAAACACCATAGTAATTAAGGTTTGATCAAGGGAAAATTATATTCTGCGTGTTCTATAGACATAGCTTGTCAGTATGGATAAAAACTTACATTTGTTTGTCTTTACAGTACTGAGATGCTACGTCGAGTGATAAACAGATGATGGAATGTTGTATGCCATGTTTAATTGAATTTGTGCATTTTCATTTTCAAGTTTTTCATATTCAGCTCTTATATAACAACCCGACCCGCAACTATCTATAACTGGCATGTCCAGGCTGTGGAAAAGGGCACAAGTTGGGGTCCCCTAACTATTTTTAGGGTCCACAGACAATTAGATTAATTTTACTCAGATCAGTTGAAAATTTATTGAACCTAAAATAATGATAACCAAGACCTACCTATAGGGAAGGACTTATATATCATGGAATGCATACTTCATAATGGTAACCAAACACTTGGGGCACCAACATAAGAAGACCTACCTATAGGGAAGGACTTATATGTTTTGGAATGCATACTTCATAATGGAGAAACAGAAAAAGAAAACGTTGGGACTTTATATGAGGCGGTGACCGGGTAAGGTCAGTTGCCTCCATCCCTATCTAATGAATGCAATTGGGCGACCGGGGGCTGGGACTTTAAATGAAGCATTACTTCATAATGGACACCAACATAAGACCTACCTATAGGGAAGGACTTATATATCATGGAATGCATACTTCATAATGGTAACCAAACACTTGGGGCACCAACATAAGAAGACCCACCTATAGGGAAGGACTTATATATCATGGAATGCATACTTCATAATGGTAACCAAACACTTGGGGCACCAACATAAGAAGACCTACCTATAGGGAAGGACTTATATGTTTTTGGAATGCATAGTTCGTAATGGAGAAACAGAAAAAGAAAACGTTGGGACTTTATATGAGGCGGTGACCGGGTAAGGTCAGTTGCCTCCATCCCTATCTAATGAATGCAATTGGGCGACCGGGGGCTGGAACTTTAAATGAAGCATTACTTCATAATGGTAACCAAACACTTGGGACACCAACATAAGACCTACTTATAGGGAAGGACTTATATGCCATGGAATGCATACTTCATAATGGTGACAAAACACTTGGGACACCAACATAAGAAGACCTACCTATAGGGAAGGACTTGTATGTCATGGAATGCATACTTCATAATGGTAACCAAACACTTGGGGCACCAACATAAGAAGACCTAATTATAGGGAAGGACTTATATATTATGGAATGCATACTTCATAATGGTAACCAAACACTTGGGACACCAGCATAAGAAGACCTACCTATAGGGAAGGACTTATATGTCATGGAATGCATACTTCATAATGGTGACAAAACACTTGGGACACCAACATAAGAAAACCCACCTATAGGGAAGGACTTATATATCATGGAATGCATACTTTATAATGGTAACCAAACACTTTACCGTAGATGTGGTGTATCTGGATTTTGCAAAAGCATTTGACACAGTTCCCCACAAATGTTTACTGTACAAAATAATGTCCAGGCTGTGGAAAAGGGCACAAGTTGGGGTCACCTAACTATTTTTAGGGTCCACAGACAATTAGATAAATTTTACTCAGATCAGTTGAAAATGTATTGAACCTAGAATAATGGTAACCAAATATTTGGGGCACCAACATAAAAAGACCTACCTATAGGGAAGGACTTATATATCATGAAATGCATACTTCATAATGGTAACCAAACACTTGGGGCACCAACATAAGAAGACCTACCTATAGGGAAGGACTTATATATCATGAAATGCATACTTCATAATGGTAACCAAACACTTGGGACACCAACATAAGAAGACCTACCTATAGGGAAGGACTTATATGTCATGGAATAAATACTTCATAATGGTAACCAAACACTTGGGACACCAACGTAAGAAGACCCACCTATAGGGAAGGACTTATATATCATGGCATGCATACCTTATAATGGTAACCAAACACTTGGGACACCAACATAAGAAGACCCACCTATAGGGAAGGACTTATATATCATGGCATGCATACCTTATAATGGTAACCAAACACTTAGCCATAGAAGTGGTGTATCTGGATTTTGCAAAAGCATTTGACACAGTTCCCCATACATGTTTACTGTACAAAATAAGGTTCGTTGGCATGGACCATAGGGTGAGTACATGGATTAAAAACTGGTTACAAGGGCGAGTTCAGAGGGTGGTGATAAATGGGGAGTACTTGGAATGGTCAGGGGTGGGTAGTGGGGTCCCCCAGGGTTCTGTGCTGGGACCAATCCTATTTAATTTGTTCATAAACGACCTGGAGGATGGGGTAAACAGTTCAATCTCTGTATCTGCAGACGATACTAAGCTAAGCAGGGCAATAACTTCTCCGCAGGATGTGGAAACCTTGCAAAACGATCTGAACAAATTAATGGGGTGGGCAACTACATGGCAAATGCGGTTTAATGTAGAAAAATTTAAAATAATGCATTTGGGTGGCAAAAATACGAATGCAATCTATACACTGGGGGGAGAACCTCTGGGGGAATCTAGGATGGAAAAGGACCTGGGGGTCCTAGTAGATGATAGGCTCAGCAATGGTATGCAATGCCAAGCTGTTGCTAACAAAGCAAACAGAATATTGACATGCATTAAAAAAGGGATCAACTCCAGAGATAAAACGATAATTTTCCCGCTCTACAAGACTCTGGTCTGGCCGCACCTGGAGTATGCTGTCCAGGTCTGGGCACCAGTCCTCAGGAAGGATGTACTCGAAATGGAGCGAGTACAAAGAAGGGCAACAAAGCTAATAAAGGGTCTGGAGGATATTAGTTATGAGAAAAGATTGCGAGCACTGAACTTATTCTCTCTGGAGAAGAGACGCTTGAGAGGGGATATGATTTCAATCTATAAATACCGTACTGGTGACTAGAAATGTGCATTCGTTTTCGTCCGAATGCATTTTCGTCCGAATTTCGGGTATTTTTGTTATCATTTTAACAAACGATAACAAACGTGCAGAATTCGAAAACCGAAAGATCCGACATAAACAAATGCTTTATTTTAATTTTTGTTGTGACAACAGTTCGATATAGATAGGAGATTCGACATGACACTGACAATAGCGATCTGTGTCCATCGAACCTGTGGTCGAATGTGCCTAACCTTAGCTCTATTAGTCCAAGATTATTCTACATAGAGAGAAAAGATTCGACATTAAGAGAAAAGATTCGACATTATAACAAAAGACAATAGCAAAAAAGGTTGAATGTGCCTAACCTAACTCTATTAGTCCAAGATTATTCGAAATAGAGAGAAAAGATTCGACATAAAGATGCGACGAAGCAGTCGGCGCGAGCAGACATTTATGGTCAAATACTCCGCCCATAGGCTATAGAAGTATTCTAATGCTAGTTGACTAGTAATAATAATTAATAAATATAATTATTACTAGTGTCATACAACATTAGAATTCTAATATAGCTTTTAAGCGGAACATTCGACCAGAAATGTACAATTGCGGCGTCGTACAGTTTAGCTGCTCTGTCGAATCTTCTTAGAACATTCGACAGACACCATAATAACCTTCAATGACAGATTCAACCTTAATTATTTCGGATTTTTGGACTAATGCATTTTTTTACGAAACAAAATAAATAAAAATGAATTCCGGGAGTAACTAAATAAATGTATTTTTCAGACGAAAACGAAATTCCGAAACAAAATATTGTGTGCACATGTCTACTGGTGACCCCACAATAGGGATACAACTTTTTCGCGGAAGGGAGTTTAACAAGACACATGGCTACTCATTAAAATTAGAAGAAAAGAGGCTTAACCTTAAACTACGAGTAGAGGGTTCTTTACTGTAAGAGCAGCAAGGATGTGGAATTCCCTTCCACAGGCGGTGGTCTCAGCGGGGAGCATCGATAGTTTAAAAAAACTAAACGACTACAACTTCCAGGATATACAATGTAAAACTGACATATAATCACACACATAGGTTGGACTTGATGGACTTGATGTCTTTTTTCAACCTCACCTACTATGTAACTATGTAAATCGTTTGAATAGTCCATTAACCACAATAGGTGTTGCATGGTATTATAATGGAGTAGTCCATGCCTATCCATTCTTTCTTTTACTATGTAACTATGTAACTATGTAACTTGGGATACCAACATAAGCAGATCTATCTGTAGGGAAGGATTTATATAATACCGAAAATATACTTTCTAATGGTGATCAAATACTTGGGACACAGACATAAGAAAACCCACCTATAGGGAAGAGCTTATATATCATGGAATGCATACTTCATAATGGTAACCAAACACTTGGGGCACCAACATAAGAAAACCCACCTATAGGGAAGGAGTTATATATCATAGAATGCATACTTCATATTGGTAACCAAACACTTGGGGCACCAACATAAGAAAACCCACCTATAGGGAAGGAGTTATATATCATAGAATGCATACTTCATATTGGTAACCAAACACTTGGGGCATCAACATAAGCAGACCCATCTATAGGGAAGGATTGATATAATGAGGTATACTGTATATACTTTATAATGGTAATAAAACACTTGGGGCACCAGCATAAGCACTGAGCAGATCCATCCATAGGGAAGGATTTACGTAATAAGAAATACTTTATATTGGTAACGGAACACTTGAGGCACCAACATAAGCAAACCCATCTTCAAGGAAGGATTTATATAATATGGGATATATACTTAATAATGGTAATCAAATACTTGAGGTACCTGCATAAGCAGACCCATCTATAGGGAAAGCTTTATATAATATAGAATATACAGTATACTTTATATTCGTTGCTTGATATGCCACCTTACAGGTCACGCTGCAAATCATTGTAAATTATTTCTGTTCAATGAGCTGATCCAAATTCAGGTAGTTACACTGGTTGTTTAAAATTATATATATTAATATATATATATATATACTGTATATGTAGCAAGGTCTCTGCCCTTGTTCAGTCTAATGAGGACTTTCCAAGCCAGGGATAGCTGACATCCTTCAATATGTAGTGGGTTGTGAGGCATAGTGGGGGCAAAGATGATGAAAGTCATTGGGTGCCAGACATTTCTTGGATATAAAAGAGGTTTTATTTCTCTTAACAGTCCTTTTTGTATTTTTGGGGGAAAGAGAGTTAGGGCCAGGACAAGCTTAAGTAGTTGTAGATTCAATTGGCAGACACCGAGACTTCAATAGGAGGACAGCCGTGCAGGGAAAGGCCCCAGCAAGGTGCCACTTCTGCACGTGCAGGAAGGCTGTCTCCTATGGCAACAGTCTTCAACAGTTCCTAACTCAATTGTAACAGTTCCTTCAGCTTCACTACAACCGCTTCTTGCAGTTCCTCAACACTGAGCTCCCAGTCTCCCACTAGATCCTCTGATTCACTGACTCTGAATCCCTTGAGCTCCTCCATCTTTTCGGTGGTATCTCCCTCAAGCGTCACCCACGCTTCCTTGCTGGGTCCCTAGCTTGGAACTCCAGACACTTCAAAAGCTTCACCCCTGCTGATTGGCTCGGTCACTGGCTTGACACACAAGGCTGCTCTGCAAGCATCACCTCCGATGGTTGGGTCCCTGACTTGATCACTGCCTGAAGTTTCCCAATTCTCCACCGTGCCCGTTTGGTGAGAATACTGCTCCGGTACTTGCTTCAGTTACTCACTGTGGTCCCTGGTAAAGGGGGTTGGTCCCTTAGTGTCAACAGCTTCCCTTCTACCTCCGACCATGACAGGTTCTCTGGCCGACAGAACCGTCACTTTGGTTGGACTGCAAGCCGCAGTCCCAACCCTGCACTGCCCTCTCACTTCTAGATAGGCCCTCACACAGCCTGGCAGCCAGTTGCCCCTGGAATAGGCCCAATCTCCGGCCTAACAGCCCGGGGAGTACGACACAGGTCTACCCAGACAGCCATCCAGGTGGCACAGAACATAGATCACCTGACTCCACCCAAATATATAGGTGCTCCCAGCAGGCCAAAGTATTTAAGAAAACCCCTGCCCATTGGCCGAGTCACCCCATATACCCATAACCTGATCCTGGGTTCCCCTTCTCATATGTAATACCACCAAGTACCCGGCCACCTAGTGGTAGAAGAGAAAAGTGCAACAAGGCCAAACTTAGGGAGAGAATCAATGGATCTCTATCAATCAACCAGGATAACTATTCTTGGCAAGTAAATTTGTTAGGAGCTCCCTGCCTAAGCTACAGGGTGCTACATCATTATTACATTACATACATTGTACATACATTGTTACATTAGATACATTGTTTTAGTAAATGGTTTTCTTTATAGGTGCACTTGGTATGAAAAAAAAATGGCGGAGTGGTAGTTGTCAGTGACATGGCTTTGTTTATAAGCAAAGTGACATGACTTAATTTGTAAATAAAGCCATGTGATCACCATTTCATTGCTGACCAGTTGATCAGTGTCTTTGTTGATAAAAAAAGCTATGTCAGTGACACGCAATAATTGCTTTTGAAGTCACTGACCCAAGACAAGCATGTAAACCAGGAACGTCTAAATGAAGTCAGAAAAGTCACTAAACTTGTAGAATATCATTAATACATTTATGGGCTGCACTTACTCAGCTGGAAAGGTAAAGTCAGAATTAAATGCCAGGTCCGGAAAGGAAAGGTCAGCAATACAGTTTAGAACTTCTATTGGGCTGGGTTTAGGATTTTGGATTTTTATGAATTTTAGAGAGAGTATTAGTAAATTAGGAAATGATGTAGCTGTGTGGCAATTATGTAGTATGATTTGAAAAAATGTTTGACTATTGTTGAGCAGTGTGATTCATTCTACAAAGCACGGTATACAAAGCAATGCCTAATAATTGCAAGCAAGCACAACCCTTTGGCGACTGTTTTTCCTCTAGTGTTGAGTATACAGCATAAGGTATATCACAGCCTTTCTCAGCCTTTTTACCCACAAACCAATTTTACTAGAACCAATCCATTGGCTGTCAATGGCAAAAATGCCCCTTACATTGGTGGTCAATAGGGATGAGCCGAACACCCCCGGGTTCGGTTCGAACCAGAACCTTCGAACGGACCGAAAGTTCGCGCGAATTTTCGAACCCTATACGTTATAATGGACGCGAACGTTCGAAATCAAAAGTGCTAATTACAACGGCCAATATGCATGTTAATGTCATAAAACAGGTTTGGGGACCCGGGTCCTGCCCCAGGGGACATATATCAATGCAAAAAGAACTTTTAAAAACTAACGTTTTTTCGGGAGCAGTCATTTTAATGATGCATAAAGTGAAAAAAAAAAGTGAAATTTTCCTTTAAATATGGTACCTGGGGGGTGTCTAAAGTATGCCTGTGAAGTGGCATGTGTTTCCCGTGTTTAGAACTGTCCTTGCACAAAATGACATTTGTAAAGGAAAAAAAGAAGCCATTTAAAACCACTTGCGGCTTTAGGTTTGATCTTAAGTAGAATCTGAACAGGTACATTATGAAGTGTAGCTCCATCCCAAAAAAAATCTATTTTTAAGCTTTTTGGAGAACATAGGGAGGGGTTATCACCCCTGTAACATTTGCTGTCTTTGCACATCTGTTCAGAACATGTCACCTCACTTTCCGTCCCAATGACAAATGTTTTTGGAAAAGTGGGGTTTTAATTGAAACAAGGATTGGTGATAAAGTATCAGTAGAGAGGAGATACCTTTTTCCCAAATTAAATCTAACAGGATAGAATTTCCCTTCCTAGGGGTAGATTTCCTCTCACTTCCTGTTTTCTCTTTCCATTTGCAAGTAGGAGTCGTTTGTAAGTTGGATGTTTGAAAGTAGGGGCCTGGCGTATATACTCTGCAGAAATTTGCCCTATTAGATGTTGGTGTAGCCACAAGACTGGTGGGCACAGGAATGGGCCCTGCTGTGAGTTAATAGATCAAGATTTGTAATTGCATGCACCTGTTGAACAGGGCAGAAAAATTGGGGGGTGGTGGTGGTGGTGGTGGACGGTTTTGCCACAAGACTGTAAGCTCTCACAGTTACTCTTGGTGGGCGCAGGAATGGGCCCTGCTGTGAGTTATTAGATCAAGATTTGTAATTGCAAGCACCTGATGAACAGGGCAGAAAAATTGGGCCTTTGGCTGGGTGGTGGTGGACGGTGTTGCCACAAGACTGTAGGCCCTCATAGTTACTCTTGGTGGGCGCAGGAATGGGCCCTGCTGTGAGTTATTAGATCAAGATTTGTAATTGCAAGCACCTGATGAACAGGGCAGAAAAATTGGGCCTTTGGCGGTGGTGGTGGACGGTGTTGCCACAAGACTGCAGGCCCTCATAGTTACTCTTGGTGGGCGCAGGAATGGGCCCTGCTGTGAACTATTAGATCAAGATTTGTAATTACCCGCCCCTGTTAAACAGGGGCTGAAAAATTGTGCCTTAGGCACTGGTGCTGGTGCCACAACACTGCAACCCCTCACAGAGACTGTACTTGGAGCACAGCAGTCACACGTGTTGCGAAGCATTTTTTTAAAAAATTGTAAGTACACGCCCCTGTTAAACAGGGGCTGAAAAATTGTGCCTTAGGCACTGGTGCTGGTGCCACAACACTGCAACCGGCCCTCACAGATACTGTACTTGGAGCACAGCAGTCACACGTGTTGCGAAGCATTTTTTTAAAAAATTGTAAGTACACGCCCCTGTTAAACAGGGGCTGAAAAATTGTGCCTTAGGCACTGGTGCTGGTGCCACAACACTGCAACCCGGCCCTCACAGATACTGTACTTGGAGCACAGCAGTCACACGTGTTGCGAAGCATTTTTTTAAAAAATTGTAAGTACCCGCCCCTGTTAAACAGGGGCTGAAAAATTGTGCCTTAGGCACTGGTGCTGGTGCCACAACACTGCAACACGGCCCTCACAGAGACTGTACTTGGAGCACAGCAGTCACACGTGTTGCGAAGCATTTTTTTAAAAAATTGTAAGTACCCGCCCCTGTTAAACAGGGGCTGAAAAATTGTGCCTTAGGCACTGGTGCTGGTGCCACAACACTGCAACACGGCCCTCACAGAGACTGTACTTGGAGCACAGCAGTCACACGTGTTGCGAAGCATTTTTTTTTTAAAAATTGTAAGTACACGCCCCTGTTAAACAGGGGCTGAAAAATTGTGCCTTAGGCACTGGTGCTGGTGCCACAACACTGCAACACGGCCCTCACAGAGACTGTACTTGGAGCACAGCAGTCACACGTGTTGCGAAGCATTTTTTTAAAAAATTGTAAGTACACGCCCCTGTTAAACAGGGGCTGAAAAATTGTGCCTTAGGCACTGGTGTGGTGGCATGGATCATTGAGGAGGAGGAAGAGGATAGTCAGTGAACATAAGAGGACAGTCACTCAGCATCAGCATAGGCAGTCTTGAAGGGATGTGACATTAAAAATTATTCGGTTATATCCGCCTCAGGTGCCTGGTAGCTGGTGGTGATCCAAGACTGATTCATTTTGATGAATGTCAGTCGATCAACCGAGGCGGTGGACAGGCGCACCCTATGATCAGTCACAAATCCTCCAGCAGCACTGAATGTGCGTTCGGAAAGAACGCTGGAGGCAGGACAGGCCAGTAGCTCAATTGCATACTGTGCAAGCTCTGGCCAGTGATCCATCCTCAGGACCCAGTAAGCCAGAGGATTTTCGGTGGGAAAGGTGTCCAAGTCTGACCTTGCCCCAAGGTATTCCTGCACCATGTATATCAGACGCTGGCGATGGTTGCTGGAACCGATCATACCTTGGGCTGCGGACTAAAAATTGTCTGAACGCATCGGTCAGACGTCCACCTTCCCCACCGCTCCTTCTGCCACTGACCGAAGCCTCAGCAACTCGTCGCCCAGGACCAGGAGTTTGTAGCCTCCCAGTTTCTGGGAACGCGTTGCACAGACCTTTCTGCAAGGCCTCCCCTGAGATGTCTCATCCTCTGCTCCCTCTGCGACGGCAAGATAAGGTCCGCAACTTACCCTTGTACCGCGGATCAAGGAGAGTGGCCAGCCAGTAATGGTCCCCTCTCCTTGATCCGAAGAACACGAGGATCCTTCCGCAGGCTTTGCAGGATCAGGGAGGCCATGCAGCGTAGGTTAGCTGAGGCATTCGGTCCGGAGTCTTCTGGGTCACTGAGGATGACATGATCGCCAGCCACCTCCTCCCAGCCACGTACAAGTCCACTGGCTTGTTGGGACTGTACATCATCCCTAAAAGACTGCTGCTGCTGATGCTGAGTGCCAGGCTCCACCTCCATGCTCACACAATCCTCCTCCTCCTCCTCCTCCTCCTCCTCCTCCTCATCCTCTTCCTGTGTGATGGGTGGGACAGAAGGAACACTGTCCGGATAAAGGGGGCCTTGAGAGGCAAGGAAGTCCTCCTCTTCCTGCCTCTGTTCTGCCTCAAGTGCCCTGTCCATTATCCCACGCAGCGTATGCTCCAACAGGTGGACAAGAGGGACAGTGTCACTGATGCATGCACTGTCACTGCTCACCATCCTCGTGGCCTCCTCAAATGGTGAGAGGACAGTGCATGCATCCCTGATCATGCTCCACTGACGTGGGGAAAAAAAACCAAGCTCCCCTGACCCTGTCCTGGTGCCGTAGTCGCAAAGGTACTCATTGATGGCCCTCTGCTGCGTGTGCAGTCGCTGCAGCATGGCCAACGTTGAGTTCCACCTGGTGGGCATGTCAGATATTAGGCGGTTCTTGGGCAGGTTCAGCTCCTTTTGCAGCTCAGTCAGCCGAGCACTGGCATTATAAGATCGGCGGAAATGCACACAGACTTTCCTGGCCTGCCTCAGGACATCCTGTAAGCCTGGGAACCTGCCCAAGAACCGCTGCACCACCAGGTTGAGGACGTGAGCCATGCAGGGCACATGGGTGAGCTGCCCCTGTCGCAGGGCGGAGAGGAGGTTGGTGCCATTGTCAGAAACGACCATTCCTGGCTTAAGCTGACGTGGCGTCAACCACCTCTCGGCCTGCCCCTGCAGAGCTGCCAGAACCTCTGGCCCAGTGTGGCTCCTGTCCCCCAAACACACCAGCGCAAGCACGGCATGGCATCTTTTTGCCTGCGTACTTGCGTAGCCCCTTGTACGCCTACGGAGCACCGCTGGTTCCAAGGACAGAGCACTGGAGGAAGAAGAAGAGGAGGGGGTGGAGGAGAGAGGTGTGTCACAACCAGTAGCAGTAGTCGCGTTTTGGAGGCGTGGTGGCGGAACAACCTCCAACACTACTGCACCTTGTCCTGCATCCCTCCCAGCTGCCAATAGAGTGACCCAATGGGCCGTGAAAGAAAGGTACCGTCCCTGTCCATGCCTGCTGGACCATGAGTCAGCGGTAATATGCACCTTACCGCTGACCGCCCTGTCCAGCGAGGCATGGACATTGCCCTCCACATGCCGGTAGAGAGACGGAATCGCCTTCCGCGAGAAAAAGTGGCGTTTGGGAACCTGCCACTGAGGAACCGCACATTGAACAAACTCACGGAAGGGGGCCGAGTCTACCAACTGAAAAGGCAGCAGTTGAAGTGCTAGCAATTTAGCAAGGCTAGCATTCAACCGCTGGGCATGTGGATGGCTGGGAGTGTACTTCTTTCTACGGTCCAGCAGCTGGGGCAGGGAAATTTGCCTGCTGCATTCGGACGTCGGTGTACTGCAAGTACTTGGTTGTGACACACCGAATTCTACACCTTCAGTCCTCTCAGAGCAGCTTTCAGAGAGGACTGAAGGTGTAGTGGGGATGGAGATCCCAGCTGAGGAGGAGCAAGGAGAGGTCCGCTTAGTTCTTTGGTGTGGGTCTTTTATGTGTGCCTGCCAACGAGCTGCATGGCAGGTCGCCATATGTCTGGTCATGCTTGTCGTGCCCAAGCGGCTGATGTTTTGGCCACGCGAGATACGCTTGAGACAAATATTGCAAATAGCAGTGGTGCGATCTGCTGCACTCGTCTCAAAAAAGGCCCACACCAAAGAACTTTTCTGATAACGTGCAGAGGCAGCGCCCTGCACAGGCGGAGCTCTGCGGTGTTGTACAGTTGCTGTGCTGGCCTCTACCTGGCCTCCAGGGGGCATCCTGCCTCGTTGGACATGTGACGCCGCATCCTCCTCCTCCTCGTCCTCCTCCTCATCCTCTCTCCCTTGAGGCACCCACGTGGAGTCAGTGACCTCATCATCCCCTCCCTCTTCACCACTAGAGCAAACCTGGCAGTAAGCTGCAGCTGGTGGAACTGTACTGCCAGATTCCTCAAGCTGGGTATCGTCATCCGAGCCTTCGAATCGTTGGGCATCCTCCTGAGCATGTACCCAACACTGTGCTCAAAGAGTTCGGGGGACTCCTCAGGAGGACATGGTGGGTCTAGGGAAGGGGTGGCTGATGATGCTCTGTCAGTACCCTGAGCCTGGGTGAGAGAGGATGAGGAGGATGAGGAGGGCTTGGTCATCCATTCTACCAAGCCTTCAGCATGATGCGGCTCCACATGTCCAGCTGCCGAAAACAAAGACGCGCGTGTCCCATGGCCACGTGCTGATGACGATGCACGACCACGTCCACGTCCACGGCCACGTCCACTAGAAACAGAGCCTGCCTGCCCTGTGTTCTTGGCTCTGCACGCTCTGCCTCCCCTTGGCGGTCTTCCAGCCATTGTAGTCGGTAGTCCTGTGGGTGCTGCTGAGAAGAAAATATAGGAGCTCTGTGTGATGCCACTAACACACTAGAAGTCCTATGGGTGCTTCTGCAAAGAAAATAGAGGAGCTCTGTGTGATGCCACTAACACACTAGAAGTCCTGTGGGTGCTTATGCAAAGAAAATAGAGGAGCTCTGTGTGATGCCACTAACACACTAGAAGTCCTGTGGGTGCTGCTGAGAAGAATATATAGGAGCTCTGTGTGATGCCACTAACACACTAGAAGTCCTATGGGTGCTTCTGCAAAGAAAATAGAGGAGCTCTGTGTGATGCCACTAACACACTAGAAGTCCTGTGGGTGCTTATGCAAAGAAAATAGAGGAGCTCTGTGTGATGCCACTAACACACTAGAAGTCCTGTGGGTGCTGCTGAGAAGAATATATAGGAGCTCTGTGTGATGCCACTAACACACTAGAAGTCCTGTGGGTGCTTCTGCAAAGAAAATAGAGGAGCTCTGTGTGATGCCACTAACACACTAGAAGTCCTGTGGGTGCTTATGCAAAGAAAATAGAGGAGCTCTGTGTGATGCCACTAACACACTAGAAGTCCTGTGGGTGCTTATGCAAAGAAAATAGAGGAGCTCTGTGTGATGCCACTAACACACTAGAAGTCCTGTGGGTGCTTATGCAAAGAAAATAGAGGAGCTCTGTGTGATGCCACTAACACACTAGAAGTCCTGTGGGTGCTTATGCAAAGAAAATAGAGGAGCTCTGTGTGATGCCACTAACACACTAGAAGTCCTGTGGGTGCTTATGCAAAGAAAATAGAGGAGCTCTGTGTGATGCCACTAACACACTAGAAGTCCTGTGGGTGCTGCTGAGAAGAATATATAGGAGCTCTGTGTGATGCCACTAACACACTAGAAGTCCTATGGGTGCTTCTGCAAAGAAAATAGAGGAGCTCTGTGTGATGCCACTAACACACTAGAAGTCCTGTGGGTGCTTATGCAAAGAAAATAGAGGAGCTCTGTGTGATGCCACTAACACACTAGAAGTCCTGTGGGTGCTTCTGCAAAGAAAATAGAGGAGCTCTGTGTGATGCCACTAACACACTAGAAGTCCTGTGGGTGCTTATGCAAAGAAAATAGAGGAGCTCTGTGTGATGCCACTAACACACTAGAAGTCCTGTGGGTGCTTATGCAAAGAAAATAGAGGAGCTCTGTGTGATGCCACTAACACACTAGAAGTCCTGTGGGTGCTTATGCAAAGAAAATAGAGGAGCTCTGTGTGATGCCACTAACACACTAGAAGTCCTGTGGGTGCTGCTGAGAAGAATATATAGGAGCTCTGTGTGATGCCACTAACACACTAGAAGTCCTATGGGTGCTTCTGCAAAGAAAATAGAGGAGCTCTGTGTGATGGGACTAACACACTTCAAGTCCTATAGGTGCTTCTGGGAAGAAAATATAGCTCTGTGTGTGTGATGGGACTAACACACTTCAAGTCCTATAGGTGCTTCTGGGAAGAAAATATAGCTCTGTGTGTGTGATGGGACTAACACACTTCAAGTCCTATAGGTGCTTCTGGGAAGAAAATATAGCTCTGTGTGTGTAATGGACTAACACACTTCAAGTCCTATAGGTGCCTCTGGGAACAAAATATAGCTCTGTGTGTGTGATGGGACTAACACACTTCAAGTCCTATAGGTGCCTCTGGGAACAAAATATAGCTCTGTGTGTGTGATGGGACTAACACACTTCAAGTCCTATAGGTGCTTCTGGGAAGAAAATATAGCTCTGTGTGTGTAATGGGACTAACACACTTCAAGTCCTATAGGTGCTTCTGGGAAGAAAATATAGCTCTGTGTGTGTGATGGGACTAACACACTTCAAGTCCTATAGGTGCTTCTGGGAACAAAATATAGCTCTGTGTGTGTGATGGGACTAACACACTTCAAGTCCTATAGGTGCTTCTGGGAACAAAATATAGCTCTGTGTGTGTAATGGGACTAACACACTTCAAGTCCTATAGGTGCTTCTGGGAAGAAAATATAGCTCTGTGTGTGTAATGGGACTAACACACTTCAAGTCCTATAGGTGCTTCTGGGAACAAAATATAGCTCTGTGTGTGTGATGGGACTAACACACTTCAAGTCCTATAGGTGCTTCTGGGAACAAAATATAGCTCTGTGTGTGTGATGGGACTAACACACTTCAAGTCCTATAGGTGCTTCTGGGAACAAAATATAGGAGCTCTGCCTGCCTGCCACGAACACACTACAAGTCCTATAGGTGCTTCTGGTAACAAAATATAGGAGCTCTGCCTGCCTGCCACGAACACACTACAAGTCCTATAGGTGCTTCTGGTAACAAAATATAGGAGCTCTGCCTGCCTGCCACGAACACACTACAAGTCCTATAGGTGCTTCTGGTAACAAAATATAGGAGCTCTGCCTGCCTGCCACGAACACACTACAAGTCCTATAGGTGCTTCTGGTAACAAAATATAGTAGCTCTGCCTGCCTGCCACGAGCACACTACAAGCCCCTCTTTCTCAATCAATCTTTGTAACTGAATCTATCTAACTCAATCTCTGTAAGTGAATCTCTCTAACTATCTAAATGCAGCAGAGTGTCACAGAATCAGCCTGCTCAATCTGCGCCGGAACAGCATGTGACCGGCGCAGACGGCGTGGCGGCGTTTTTATAGGGGGGGGCGTGTACTACAGCCCCTGAGCTGTAATTGGCTACAGGCGTCCTGCCTGTAGCCAATTATGGCTCTTCGAGTTTCCGGGGCTGTGATTGGCCAAGCATGCGGGGTCACAGTGCATGCTTGGCCAATCATCAGCCAGCAATGCACTGCGTCGGCCGCGCCGGCCGCAATGCATTGCGGGGCCGCTCGCATCACACGAACGTGATGCGAGCGGCCAAAATAGTTCTGGGCTCGCCGAGCGAGCGAACGCCCGGTGCTCGATGCGAACGTGGGTTCGCATCGAGCACCGGGCCCATCCCTAGTGGTCAATAAAAGGAATGCAACCCTTACAGTGGTGATTAGAATGCCACCCTTACAGTCAGCTAATAAGATAAGTGTTGTCCTGCTGCTGGCTTTGCCATGTGGCCTTGGTTTGGAACTATGTGGGCACCATAAAATGGGAGGCAAATCAATTAAAGCTCAAGGAACCCCTGGCAACCTCTGGAGGAACTCTGGTTGAGAATGGCTGGTATAATATATGATGACTAGTATACAACACAAGCTTTGGTCATAATAAACACAATATCTTTTTTATTATATATCATAAAGGGCTCATTATGGTACCCCTAAATGTATTCTGAATTGCATCTTTGGGTTTCTCCCATGAATGGAAAGGGAGTCTGGTACGTCATCCTCCTTTTAAATTAAAAAAATAACTGTCAACTCTGTGAGCTGCCCAAAAAAGGGAAGCAATGGACAAAGGTCTAGTCGCCATTGTTACCTGTAGGCTACCCACAGCTGTTTTTGTCCCCAATACTGACTTACTGTGTTTATTTTTGGTATTTTTATAAGCGCTTTACATACAGTATATATTGTACATTCACATCAGTCCCTGCCCTCATAGAGCATACAGTCTGAGGTCCCTAACTCACATTCATACATACACATCAGTTTACCTACCAGCATGTATTTGGAGTGTGGGGTGGAATCAGACAACCCAAGGGAAACCTTTCCAATCTCATGGAGAACATGCAAACTCCAGGCAGGTAGTATCATGGGTTGAAATTTGAACTGATGACGCCAGTACTGTCAGACAGAAGTACTAACCACTACATGACTGTGCTGACTTACCATGCCATATTCTGTACTGTGTCCCCTGTAAAGGAATGACCATTATGTCAGAGTTTCTTTACATTTTAAGTTCAGGTCTCCTTTATCATAACTAAATTGATACTTTGAGGTGCAATTTGCATCCATACAAAATGAATGGGCGCAAATCGCACTGCACAGAATCTAATGCGATTTGAACAGTGTGTGTGAATCCAGTAAAGAAAGTGAAGCACCATGTAGTGTAGCAATAGGCAGTTTATTAAAATGTTATAACAACTCACAAAGTAAATATCTAATCTAATCCAGATCTGCAGTGTACCCATCCCACCAACGAAGCGCCATGTAGTGCAGCAATAGGCATTTTATTAAAATGGTATAACAACTCCGGGACTCCTGTGGGTATAAGGCGGAAGTGATGTCAGCTTAGGGGCAGACATCTCTTCCAGCCCTGTGAGCGCCTCCAGCGGCCGTGGTTTGCTATCATTGGTAGGACAGGGACACTATTAAAATGTTATAACAAATCACAAAGTAAATATCTAATCAAATCCATATCTGCAGTGTACCTATCCTGCTGATGATAGCAAACCACGGCTGCTGGAGGTACTCACATGGCTGGAGAAGAAGTTTTCGGGACTCCTGTGGGTATAAGGCAGAAGTGATGTCAGCTTAGGGGCGGACATCTCCTCCAGCCCTGTGAGCACCTCCAGCGGCCATGGTTTGCTATCATCAGTGTTGGTCATCTTACTTTAAAAAAGTAATTAGTTAAGTTACAAATTACTTCTCCCAAAAAGTAATTGCGTTAGTAACTCAGTTACTACATTGGAAAAGTAATTAGTTACGCAGCAAAGTAACTGAGTTTTTTTTAAATATTCTATACGTGTAACTAAGGGGCGGGTCTAGTATTACTGTAAGCAAAGGGCGCATTTATTATTATTGTTATATATCGTGTAACCAAGGGGCTGCTCTATTATTACTCTAACCAAGGGGCAGATCTGTTATAGCGTGTAAGCAAGGGGGGGTCTAGTATTATTATATCGTGTAAGGGGCGGATGGCTACAGAAGAGGGCGAATGTTAAATTAATGGGCAGAGCTCGATATATAACAATAATAATAAATGCGCCCCTTGGTTACAGTAATATTAGACCCGCCCCTTAGTTACACGATAGACGCCCCTTGCAGAGTAGCACGAGCATCAGGAGCGTGCGGCATTGCCTCGTACAATTACATGTTAACTGCACCTGCGCGGTGTAGAGTTCACTCAGAGCTGTTTAGGTTCGGCAATTTTCGGAAGCTCCGTAGTCCTTCGTACTGCGCAAGCCCTGCGCCTGCGCAGTACAGGGGGTCCTTATCCTTATAATTAACTTTTTCGGCAGGACACCGGAATTACACTACTGCCATCTAGTGGCAGTAGATGTAATTGGGGTAACTAAGCCAAAGTAATGGGAACTGAGTTACCATGAGGGGAAAAGTAATCAGTTAGATTACTCGTTACCCTCTAAAGTAACTGCGTTAGGTAACTCAGTTTATTTTAACTCAGTTACTTACATCACTGGCTATCATTGGCAGGACGGGGACACTGCAGATATGGATTTGATTAGATATTTACTTTGTGAGTTGCTATAACATTTTAATAGTGTCCCTGCCCCGCCAATGATAGCAAACCAGGGCCGCTGAATGTGCTCAAAGGGCTGGAGGAGATGTCTGCCCCTAAGCTGACATCACTTCCACCTTATACCCACAGGAGTCCTGGAACTTCTCCTCCAGCCCTGTGAGCACCTCCAGCGGCCATTGTTTACTATCATCGGCGGGACGGGGACACTGCAGATATGGATTTGACTAGATATTTACTTTGTGAGTTGTTATAACATTTTAAACTGCCTATTGCTGCACTACATGGCGCTTCACTTTCTTAACTGGGTTTACACACAATTCTGACAGCGTTCCTGTTTAAACCGCATGCAATTCTTTGTAGTCCGATTTGTACCGCAAATTTGTGGAAGCAAATGGCACCGCAAAGAATCGGTACTAGGTATCGGTGAGTACTTAACCAAAAGTATTGGTACTTGAAGATAAAAAGACGGTATCAGTGCATCCCTAGTATTGGCCAATAGAGAAAACTATCATCTGTTACATCATTTGTTGCTATGTGTTTCTGCTTTCAGCTGCTTCAAATAAGCACCAATCTGCCCAAATTGAGCTACAAAAGTAGCTCCAAAACTTTTTCGAGCTTTAGGCTTTTGGCCTTAGACACGTTTTTCTCCATGAACATTTTGGAGCTTCGAGCTACAAAAGGCTCACATGTGACTGAGGCGTTAGAGTGGCTTCCAGGAACATGCAGAGTGACAACAATGTGCCAGGCGCTGGAACCTTCTCTGTGCTAAAAAAAACACCAGAACCGTCAGGTGGAGTAATCTCTGCTTGACAGTAAAACTATAGCTCTGGCCCAATTGGGAGAGAGAGCTTAGTGTGGGAGCGGTTGTTCAGGTAAAGAAATAACACTTATACTAGAGGGGTTATTATTATTCCAGCCAGCCACTCTGACCAGCAATGCTGGAAGGAGTTTATTTTTTACAGCATGCCACTGACCACCAAGGAAGAAGGGGTTATTGCAGCCACCCACACCAGTGCTGGAGATTATTATTCCTGCCAATGACGCCAATGCTGAGGGTTATGACTACTGCCCAGGACACCAATGACAAGGCTTATTTACTCTCACACTACAAGCCATACAAAGTGATTCCACACCCATTTTATTGGTCATGGCTCCATGTGTTCAGTGCTCCCTCCTATTTTCACATGTTGGTAACGATGCAAGTGAGAGTCTTTGAGCTCTTACACTATGGACAAAGTCAGTGCCGATCCTGACCTCCCTGGGGCCCTAAGCAAAATTCTGCTAAGGGGGCCCTCTACTTGACCCGTGATGCCGTGATCTATGTAAACTATTTGCCATTGCCACACAGTCACACCTGACACTTCAGTGCTCCCAAAACAATCCTCCCTCCTTTAAACAAAACAGTCAAAGAATAAGTACAACAATATAGAACAGAATGAGGTCCCCAGAGAGCCCCCCTTACATCAGGGTCCTCAGAGAGCCCCCTTACATCAGGGTCCCCAGACAGCCCCCCTTAAATCAGTGTCCTCAGAGTCTCCCCCTACATCAGGGTCCCCAGAGATCCCCCCTTACATCAGGGTCCCCAGAGAGCCTCCCCCTACATTAGGGTCCCCAGAAAGCCCCCCTTACATCAGGGTCCCTAGAGAGCCTCCCCCTACATTAGGGTCCCCAGAGAGCCTCCTCCTACATTAGGGACCCCAGAGAGCCTCCCCCTACATTAGGTTTCCAGAGAGCCTCCCCTTACATCAGAGTCCCCAGAGAGCCTCCCCTTACATCAGGGTCCCCAGAAAGCCCCTCCTTACATCAGGGTCCCCAGAGAGCCCCCCCTTACATCAGTGTCCTCAGAGAGCCCCTCCTTACATCAGGGTCCCCAGAGGCCCCGTCCTTACATCAGTGTCCCCAGAGGGCCCGGTCCTTACATCAGTGTCCCCAGAGGGCCCTGTCCTTACATCAGTGTCCCCAGAGGGCCCCCTCCTTACATTAGTGTCCCCAGAGGCCCCCTTCCTTACATTAGTGTCCCCAGAAAGCCCCCCCTCTTACATTTGGGCCCCCAAACAGCTAACTCCCCCCTTGCAGAGGTTCCCCTGTACCTGGCTGGTGGAGGTGGGAGGCGGCGATCGGCAGCTATATGGTGTCCACAGGCAGGGGGATCTCCCTGGGGCTAGTAGTTCTATCTCCAAACGTATACAGCGGAGAGGGGAGGGGCCTCTGACCCGGTCATCAGCAACAGTGTTCAAGCAGAGTGAAAGTGAAACTGATACCTGCCTGGGTCAGAGGCCCCTCCCTTCTCCTCTCCACTGTATACACTGAGAGTACTACAAACCCCAGGGAGATCCCCCGCCCACTCAGGCACCATAGAGCTGCCGATCGCCGCCTTCCACCTCCTCACTGCACTCTAAACGGCCAGCCAGAGGTGCAGGGGGGGATGCAGGGTCTTGGGGGGCCCCCCACAGCGGCGGGGCCCTAAGCAGCTTGCATAGTGTGCCTATAAGGCCGATCGGCTCTGGACAAAGTTATATGCTAGGTTTAGTATCTCTCCATAAAGTTGCAACTATACTTACAGCTGCTGTTGTCCACCCCCACTGGCTAATTTTACTCCCACCCCCAGTGTGCATGACCTTTAATTTCATGACTATTACTGAAGTGAATTGTGATATATGAGGGGTGCTTTAAAAAAATTATTTTTCTCCGAGGTCAGAAACGCCTCGGACGCCACTAAATGAAAACCCAGATTTATAGGACTTGAGCTTAGTAGTCATATAACATTTTTCTTCATTCCTTTTCATGTTTTGTTTTTCAGGAGCACATGGTAAAATAGCTGGCGGTGACCATGGTCCATAAAAGCAAAGCATTTTGGATTGGCAACTTTAAAGATCATGCCATTAACATAAATGTTGGAGGACTGAAGAAACGGATTAGCTCCATCATGCTGTCTCAGTTTCCAGACACCAGGCTGGGACGACTGCTTTTCTGCGATTCTGAAGAATCCATCCTACAGATCTGTGATGACTACGACTTGGTGTCTAAGGAATTCTACTTTGACCGAAACCCTGGCTTGTTCCCATATGTTCTTTATTTTTATGAGACGGGAAAGCTGCACATGATGGATGACTTATGCGCTTTTTCGTTCTCACAAGAAATTGAATACTGGGGAATAAGTGAGTTTTTTTTAGACTCTTGCTGTAGTTATCGATACCACGAGCGTAAGTTAGAAAGTAGAAGACGGAACTGGGATGAAGATAGTGAAGTAAGCAGTGTGGATACATCTGTGGATGAAATTTCTGACTTTAATCATGACCTCATGCACTTCAACACACTGCAGTGTGGCAATTTGCGGAAAAGGCTCTGGCTGACTATGGAGAATCCTGGCTATTCAATACCAAGCAAAATTTTCAGCTTTATTTCTATCTGTGTAGTTATTCTATCTATATCAACAATGTGTATTAACAGCATGCCAGAATATCAACAAGTAGACAAGGATGATGTTCCTATCGATGACCCTGTCCTCCACAATCTGGAGTATTTCTGTATCTCCTGGTTCACATTTGAAGTGTCTTCTAGGCTACTTCTTGCTCCCAACCTGAAGAAGTTCTTTAAGCATCCATTAAACCTGATAGATATTGTGTCCGTTCTACCCTTCTACTTCACTCTTTTGGTAGACTTGACCATTGGCAGTGATTATGAGTTGGGAAATTTGGGTAAGGTTGTACAAGTGTTTCGACTTATGAGGATTTTTCGAGTCCTCAAACTGGCACGACATTCAACTGGCCTTCGGTCACTTGGAGCAACGCTTAAGGTAAAATACTATGTAAATGAAGTTTATAATTTTCTTGGATTTTCATAAAGACATTACCTAAAAGTATTGGGCAACATGGTAGAATTAAAGTTAGAAAACAGAATACCAACTCTGATAGAATACCAACTGACTTGGACAATATCAACAATGTTTGAACTAAATTGTATCTAAATCCAAAAACAAATATGTAATATATTGCAACTTACCAATCCTTAGATGTGGTGGCTGCTTTAGTTTTAAGGCAAATTTTCCTTTATTTTCATTTGGTGGTCTGACCAATAACACACTTGCCATCTTAAGCTGGCCACAAAGTAGACTTTCCCTTTAAAATGGTTAGTTTAAAGGACGTTCATTTGACCTTCTAATCATTAGTGGGGTCAAACCGACATATGTTTTACACTGCAGTAACATGAAATTTCGAAGTAGGATGGAAATATTTTCTCGAACAAACAGATTTCAAACAGTGTAAGTGTCAGGTTATAGCCAGACCATTGTTCCTAATCTTTGTGGATAGCATACTGACAGGAATTGTACCAGCTGATTGGAAAAAAGCCAATGTGGTACCAATATTCAGAAAAGGACAGAGACAAATCCCTGGAAACGACAGGGCAGTCAACCTAACATCAATAGTAGGTAAATTATTGGAGGGGATGATAAGGGACTATATCCAAAACTAAAGAAAAAAATATCATTAGTAGTTATCAGCATGGGTATACGAAAGGTTGTTCTTGGCAGACCAATCTGTTAACATTCTATGAGGAAGTTAGCTGCCACCTAGACAGGGGGAGCCCTGTGGATTTAGTGTACCTGGATTTTGCAAAAGCATTCGATACAGTCCCCCATAAACGCTTGATTTACAAGCTGAGGTCTGCAGGCATGGACCACAAGGTTTGTTCTCGGGTAAAAAAAATGGTTACAGGGGCGTGTCCAAAGGGTGGTGATAAATTACATATTATCAGATTGGTCTGGAGTGGTGCATGGGGTACCCAAGGCTCTGTCTCTGGACCAATTCTATTAAATTTATTTATAAATGATATAGAGGATGGGATAAATAGTTTAGTTTAATTATGCAGGGCAATAACATCCCATCAGGATATAGAAATTTTACAGAAAGACCTAAACAAAATAATGGAGTGGGCAAATATATGGCAAATTAGATTTAATGTGGACAAATGTAAAGTAATGCACTTGGGGGCAATAAACATAAATGCAAACTACTCACTAGGGGGAGAACCGCTGGGGGGAAACAAGGAAGGAGCAAGATCTGGGGGTCCTACTAGATGTAAGATTGAGCAATAGCATGCAATGTCAAGCTGCAGCTACAAAAGCCGGCAGAATATTAGCTTGCTAAAAAAAGGGGAAAAACGCCAGAGATGAAACTATAATCCTACCACTTTATAAAACTCTGGTTAGGCCACGTCTGGAGTATTCTCTCCACTTCTGGTCACCAGTCCTCAGAAGGGATGTGCTGGAACAGGAGAGAGTCCAAAGAAGGGCAACAAAACTAATAAGGGGACTGGAGGACCTCAATTACGAGGAACGCCTGCAAGAACTAAATTTATTCTTGCTGGAGAAACGACGCTTGATGCGCAGTTAAGGTCTGGCGTATCGTGCCAGAACTTGCCGAAACGGAGGGCTCCCGTGCATGCACGTGGGAGCCCTCCATTCCGGCACGATATGTCGGACCTTCAGTGCGCATGCGCCGCTGACGTCAGCAGCTGCATGCAAGGTGAACTGTACAGGTTTAGGAGATATTGACATCATCGTGGCTCTGGCCACTCACAGCGCCGGAGCCGCGAACCCGGAAGAAATGAAGAGGGAACATGTCAGCTCCCTCAGCGGTGACCGGGTGGCCCTGTGGGAGCTTTGTTCTAAGGTAAGTATTTCATAATGAGCTAGTATGCAGTGCATACTAGCTCATTATACTTACAGTTTTTTTTTTATGGCCATACAACCGCTTTAACCACCTCAATACAGGGCACTTACACCCCCTTCCTGCCCAGGCCATTTTTCAGCTTTCAGCGCTGTCACACTTTGAATAACAACTGCACGGTCATGCTACACTGTACCCATGTACACACAAATAGAGTGTTCACACAAATAGAGATTTCTTTTGGTGGTATGTAATCACTCCTGGGTTTTTTATTTTTTCCAAAAAAAAGACCAAAAAATTTTGAAAAAAAAAATTGTTTTTTCTTAGCTTCTGTCAGTAAATTTTGTAAATAAGTAATTTTTCTACTTCACTGATGGGCACTGATGAGGTGGCACTTATGAGGAGGCATGAATATGCCACACTTATGGGCACTGATGAGCACTGATTATCAGCACTAATGGGTGGCACTGGGCACAGATAGGCCGCACTGGTGGGCATTATTGATGGGTGGCATTGATGGGCAGCAGTGATGAGCATTGATGGGCAGCAGTGATAGGCATTGATGGGCAGCACTGATAGCCAGCACTGACTGGCATCACTGATGGCCACTGATTGCTGGTACTTGTGGGCACTGATTGCTGGCAGTGGAATTGCTGGCACTGGTGGGCACTTAATTGTAATCAGGGCACTGATTATCAATGCCCTGATTACATCCCTAGATGTCCTCTGTGAGGAGATGCCGCTGATCGGCTCTCCTCTCCTCACACTCTGTCAGTGTGAGGCAAGGAGCGCCGATTACCGGCATCTCCGTGTTTACATGTGACTGGCTGTGATTGGACACAGCTGATCACATGGCTAAAGAGCCACAGGTCTCTTTACACAGATCGGGGTCGCGCCGTGTCCTAGCAACACGCCACGGCCGTGATTGCCACCCTGCCCGCCCCCCGGGGGGTGCGTGAGAGCCACATCGCCCAGCCATCATTTGACAGTGGTTAGTGGTTAAACTGCGCAGGGTTTTTTTTCACTGTCAGGGCAATAAGGATGTGGAACTCTCTTGCACAATTGGTGGTGGCAGCAGGGAGTATGGATATTTTTAAGAGACTCTTGAATGTGGATCTTAGAGAACACAACATACAGGGATATGGGAAATAATTATAGACACAGGGGCACCTACTCAGGTTGTACTGGATGGACTATTGTCTTTATTCAACCTACTATGTAACTATTTGTACTTCGGGAAAGTCCGTTCATTCCAAAATTAAATGTTAATTAAATGTTAAAAGCAAACAAAACTTTTAAGTACTGTACCTTTGGTTGACATTCATGTACTGAGAATTCTCATATAACTTTTCATATAAATGTTCCTTCAAAAATCTACTAGTGGCTCCCATTGACAGCTGCATTGTCGGAAGACAGTAGTGTTAAATGGACGGGTAGATTTAGATGGACTTTATTGAAGTGACAAACAAATTAAATCCAACTCCAGCTAACACTTTTTAAGCAGTTACAGATAGTTTTTATTTTCTTTTGAGATAAAGGTTTTACATGAATAAATAAAAGCTGACCATTGTAAACACCCAAGTCAGTGTTAAAGGGTTTGTCTCAACCCTCTAGCTGCCACTTTTGCTGGATCGCTTGATCTGTCAAAGGAATTTGAAAGCTAACATCCTTAGGCTTGGTTCACATATATGCGAATTGGATGCGTTTTTAACCGCATTCAATTTGCATAACATGTGAATCGTTCCGGGGTTTCGATGGAGCCAGTTCACACATGTGCGAGGTGGACGCGGTTCGGTTCTAAAAATTTGCACCTGAATTGCACCTGAACAGGTGAACAGAACCACACTGGACTGCCGCACTGAAACCGCGGCTGTATATGTATGAACCCAGACTAACTGGCTGAATTAACGGGTGAGCATTAATAAAAAAAAAAACTAACAAATAAAACAAATGCAACCACCACATTTTTAGGATTGGTAAGCTACAATACAGTAAATTACATTTTTGTTTTTCGGCGAACTAAGGTTCGTCCAGGGAAGTAACTTCCAATGGGGCCAGGAGTCTAATTGAAAAGAGAAGATAATCTGTCACTACCTCTCAATACAATCACATAGGTGGCTTGTCAGCCCACTTGTGATAGTAATGAAGTGAAGAAAAAGGAAAAATAAAATGATTAAAAAAAAAGAAAGCACAAACAATGTAAATATGTATGTGTCATACCTGGAAGATCCCCTGGAAGCTGAAAAACGCTGTAGCGGGCACCACTGCTGGAGTGATCACCGCTAGTTTCTGGGTCACAAACGCCATTCAGAGAACATTTTTCTCAATGAATGCAAGACATTCATTTATTGGACAAGGTGGAGATTGTGATGTCACCGCCCAGGCTCTCTACTTTGTCCAATCAGAGAATGCTTTACATTCATTGGGAAAATGCAAAGTGTTCTTTGAATGGCGCCTGTGCTGAGCAAGCCACCTCCTGTGTTCAGTAAGCAGCAGGACAGCTGTTCAGTATTGGACCTGGAAGCTAGTGGAGATATTAGCGGTGCTTACTACAGTGATTTCCAGCTTCCATTGGGATCCCACAGGTATGACACACATACTTACATTAGTCAAGGCTGGACCAATGCAACTATGAAAAAATAGCCATGGCATTGTGGTGCACTATAGCGCAACTAGGTCTACTGTGTATGTGTGTTGGTGTTCCATTCAGTAACATAGGGATTTTAACACGTTATGGCAACACAACGATGTGGAGCTTGTCCAAAAAGCCTAATACACTCATACACGGGGGCGGACTGACCATTCGGCCACTCGGGCACTTCCCGAGGGCCCCGGGCCACTAGGGGGCCCCATCAGGGTTGCCTGCCTCAGTAAAACCAGGGACAGTATGTAAAAATCTGTGTTTTTTTTACATCTGTTTCTGAAATGTCCCTTACCGACATCCTTTTGGTCTAAAAATCCCAAGATTATAGCTGCCCCACCTCTCCAGTACCTTCTCAGCCAATAGAAACATGTCTGTGTATACTGTGTGTACATGTGTGTGTATACTGTGTGATTGTATACTGTGTGGCCCCATAATCTCTGATTGCCTGGGGGCCCCATAATCTCCTATTGCCCGGGGGGGCCCCATGAGTTGTCAGTCCGCCCCTGCTCATACATACATACTATTATGCCGCATGCACACGATCGGACATTCCGACACCAAAATCCCATGTTTTTTTTTCCGACGGATGTTGGCTCAAACTTGTCTTGCATACACACGGTCACACAAAGTTGGTCAGAAATTCCGAACGTCAAGAACTCGGTGACGTACAACACGTACGACGAGCCGAGAAAAATTAAGTTCAATAGCCAGTGCTGCTCTTCTGCTTGATTCTGAGCATGCGTGGCACTTTGTGTGTCGGAATTGTCTACACACGATCGGAATTTACGAGAACGGATTTTGTTGTCGGAAAATTTAAGAACCAGATCCCAAATTTTGGGCGATGGAAACTGTCCGATGGAGCCTGCACGTGGTCGGAATTTCTGACAACAAGCTCCGATCGCACATTTGCCGTCGGAAAGTCTGACTGTGTGTACGCGGCATTAGAATGGAAAAATAAATGCCTACTGAGCAAAACATTAGGTTTCCCCAGATTTCCTAAACATTCGCACAAGATCTCCATTTCTCTGTATTTCCTGACAACTGCCCCCTCTGTACAATAATCTATGGCATATTTAGTGTATTGAGCCATCAATGTAAGCATGGCCTGGAATTCTTTACAATACATTACATTGTTCTTTGTCCTAGGCCTGTGGGCAATTACATTATATTTCACTAAAAAAGCTGAAGGCCCTTAGGTTAGTGAAGATATCTTGGAGTTTGTGAGTATCAAAGGGCATTCCTATTATATGTGACCTATCCGAATAGTTCACCACAGTTCCTTGAAGTGAATTAGGGTGTCTTGATTATCTTAGACCAGACATTCTCAAGCAAGGTTCCTCCAAATGTTGCTAGGGGTTCCTTGAGCTGTTACTGATTGACCTCCCATTTGATGGTGCCCAATGAACCCAGATGATCTGTTTGGTTTTCTTAAAGGGGGCATTTTTTCTAGTAGCCATTAATATCAGGGGCATTTTTTCCAGTAGCCATTAATATCAGGGACATTTTTTACACTGACAACCAATAAATTGGGTTTAGCAAGCGTTCTCCAAGACCTGAAAATAATTTCAAGGGTTACACATGAACTGTAATTTAATATGTAATGTGCTAAACATTCATCCGCCAGTCCAAATTAACTTATTGATTGCCATATGTCAAATTACAGTTGTCCACTTTCCCTAAATCTCACAATTACTCTGAATTGCTTATACAAGGTCAGGCTGCAAATTAACCACTTCAGCCCGGACCAATTGGCAGCCAAAGGACCAGGCCCCTTTTTGCGATTCGGCACTGCGTTGCTTTAACTGACAATTGCGCGGTCGTGCGACGTGGCTCCAAAACAAAATTGGCGTCCTTTTTTTTCCCACAAATAGAGCTTTCTTTTGGTGGTATTTGATCACCCCTGCGGTTTTTATTTTTTGCGCTATAAACAAAAATAGAGCGACAATTTTGAAAAAAATTCAATATTTTTTGCTTTTTGCTATAATAAATATCCCCAAAAAATATATAAAAAACATTTTTTTTTCCTCAGTTTCGGCCGATACGTATTTTTCGACATATTTTTGGTAAAAAAAAATCGCAAATAGCGATTATTGATTGGTTTGCGCAAAAGTTATAGCGTTTACAAAATAGGGGATAGTTTTATAGCATTTTTATTAATATTTTTTTTTTTACTAGTAATGGCGGCGATCAGCGATTTTTATTGTGACTGCGACATTATGGCGGACACATCGGACATTTTTGACACATTTTTGGGACCATTGTCATTTATACAGCAATCAATGCTATTTAAATGCATTGATTCCTTTATAAATGACAGTTGTAGTGAAGGGGTTAACCACTAGGGGGGAGGGGAGGGGTTATGGGCTGTGACGTGTGTGTTTTTTTTTACATTAGGGGGCGGGGCTGACGTCTGACGTCATTGATCGGCTTTCCCGATGACCGGGAACAGCCAATCAATGACAGGCAGAGTAGGAAGCGCGGGGAGAGGTTTGTTTACACAAACCTCTCCCCGTTCTTCAGCTCCGTGACCCGATCGCGGGACAGGCATTTAAAAAATCCCGTACAGGTATGGGATTTTGCCTGCCCGTGCCATTCTGCTCACGTATATGTACATGAGCCGGTCGGGAAGTGGTTAAGGGCCAGTTCACACCATAGAAACGCAGTCTGGATGCATTCCAGATGCTTTTCTGAATGCATGTTTTTGATGCGTTTCAGTGCATTTTTTGATGCAGTCCAGTGCTTCCCCACCCTCTTTTTTCTTAACCTTATATAAGGACATGTATGTTCCATGTGTGTTCCAGGGTGTTCAGGTGCGTTCCGGTGCATTCCAGTGCGTTTTTAATGAGTTGTACAGCGTTTTCAGTACAGTCCAGTGCAGGAAAAATGCAGCGTGTTCTACTTTTTTTTCTGGAACTGGAACGCACTGGAACTGCAAGCACTGGTGTGAACTATGCTATTGAAAACCATATAACCTACTTTTCATGCGTTTTTGATGCAGAAAAAAACGCACTGGACTGCATGTGGTGTGAACTGGCCCTAAAGCAAACTGTAATTTTCCTGTTCAGGGTAAATAACTGTTTTTCTTGTTACCCCACCTCCCCTCTTTGCAGCCTCAAGAAAAAGCCCTGCTTAAAATCTGGGTTAGAGTTTTCAAAACACAAGGGATCTACCTATGGTAGGTGATTAACTGTAGCAGTGCTGAGACAACTACATTACAGAAGGAAGGGGAGAGAATCACGTTCTTTAATACCCAGTATCAAGTATTTAACAGATCTAAATAAGACAATGAAAGCAACAGACGAGAAAGCAGACAAGCTTTGTCTTTAGTTGTCCATGCACTATGCAGAGTGTAAGCTTGCATTAAGCTAGAACTCCAATGATTTAAATGTAGTTTCATCCTATACTGTCTAAAGGTGGTCTGAAAGGAAATAAATCAAGATTAGGGGTATTCTCTGCTTTGGTGTACCGTTCAATCCGAGACCAGATCTGGGAGATTTGCTCTTTGAGATAAAGAAACATATACACAGCAGGTTTCTCTCCGAGCAAATCTAACTCTTTATTCTTGGGTGTGAATATAAGAGGGACTTTAAGAAAGTACCGCCCTTTAACAGATTATCCAATCATATACAGAGACGCACAAGTACAGTCTGATGCCCACAGTGAAACTAATTATTTCTAAAATATCACGTGCTTTACAAGAATATGAAACTCAACAGAAGATTACAGTATTAGGGAAAAACGAAACTAGATTAGCAAGACTTGAGCATATTTCACAAAATGGATGTTAGAGACACACAAAATGGAAGCTGACTATAATACAAAGAAGTAGTTAAACTAAATATCCCTTCAATCCCCTCTTAGATCATATAAGATGATCTCTACATTCTATGTTGTGCTTTAATACTTCTTTGGGGCTGTGGCATAGATTGCCTGATGACTCTTCATGTATGTCATGTGAGATAGAACCTTATCATCAGGAGATTGAAGGTGCGCTTCAGTGGTCCATCTATGGTTGTTCCCATTCGAGAAGAGTGAACCTAGTGATCAACTCCTGTATTGGAAAATTTGTGTTCAGTCAGCAAATGCAGCCAATCAGCTACAGTGCTGATCAGTGTATTCTGGCAGTGGAGGAATCCCACTGTCAGAATACAATAGCGCAGCAGGGAGGATTTCTTTACCCACCTCGAATTTGTGGATGAGGGAATCTGCTCCGTGTTTTTTTTTAGACAAGTAGGCCTGGCTCACAGTCTCCGCCCTAAGTCATCCCAAAGGTGTTCTGTTGGGTTGAGGTCAGGGCTCTGTGCAGGTCTGTCAAGTTTCGCCACCCAAACTCACTCATCCATGGACTCATCTTTATGGACTTTTCCGCAGGAAGGGGTCATCCCCAAACTGTTCCCACAAAGTTAGCAGTCCAGTGCTTCCCCACCCTCTTTTTTCTTAACCTTAAATAAGGACATGTATGCTCCATGTGTGTTCCAGGGTGTTTAGGTGCGTTCCGGTGCATTCCAGTGCGTTTTTAATGCGTTGTACAGCGTTTTCAGTACGGTCCAGTGCAGGAAAAATGCATGTGTTCTACTTTTTTTTCTGGAACTGGAACGCACTGGAACTGCAAGCACTGGTGTGAACTATGCTATTGAAAACCATATAACCTACTTTTCATGCGTTTTTGATGCAGAAAAAAACGCACTGGACTGCATGTGGTTTGAACTGGCCCTAAAGCAAACTGTAATTTTCCTGTTCAGGGTAAATAACTGGTTTTCTTGTTACCCCACCTCCCCCCTTTGCAGCCTCAAGAAAAAGCCCTGCTTAAAATCTGGGTTAGAGTTTTCAAAACACAAGGGATCTACCTAGGGCTAAAAACAACTAATCGATTAATTTCATAATCGATTAGTTGTCGATTAATCGATTACTATCTTCATAATCGATTAATAGGGCAGTAACATAATGGGGTTAAAAAAAACTGAAATGAGCCCTTTATAGTACAAAAAGAGAAAATAATCGCTACTGTAACTATTACTTTCACAGTTCTACAGTAAAAAAAAATTAAACCCTTACAGTAGTGATTATTTGCTTTTTTTTTTGTACTATAAAGAGCTAATTTTAGTTTTTTTTAACCCCCATTATGATACTAAATGTCTTATACCTGGTTCACATCTGTGTTTTTTGGTGCTTTTTGCAGAAACGCACTACAGTTCATTTACATGGTTTGCTATGGGACACGCTTTTTTCAGCGGCTGCGTATTTGGAAAGCACCAGGGACTTTTTTTTTTTTATGTAAAACTGTTTTTTTGGTTCAATATACTTCAATGGAGAAGCTGCAGAAAAGCATGTAATAGGTTTTTGCAGCAATTTGTGTTTTTTAATCTGCCCAACAACAAATTGGCCAAAAAACAGTATGTCTCTTCTAATAGTGTATACAGTATATCTCTTCTGTCTGTTATTCTCAGAGTGGATTTGATATTTTGCTCCCTAACCATATAGTTGGTTGTTTATATTTACCACTGCATAGAGATATTTAAGAATTGCCTTTTTTTAAACTTTACATATTACCGTATCCCATTCGAGAAGAGTGAACCTAGTGATCAACTCCTGTATTGGAAAATTTGTGTTCAGTCAGCACATGCAGCCAATCAGCTACAGTGCTGATCAGTGTATTCTGGCAGTGGAGGAATCCCACTGTCAGAATACAATAGCGCAGCAGGGAGGATTTCTTTACCCACCTCGAATTTGTGGATGAGGGAATCTGCTTCGTGTTTTTTTTTGGACAAGTAGGCCTGGCTCGCAGTCTCCGCTCTAATTCATCCCAAAGGTGTTCTGTTAGGTTGAGGTCAGGGCTCTGTGCAGGTCTGTCAAGTTTCGCCACCCCAAACTCGCTCATCCATGTCTTTATGGACTTTTCCACAGGAAGGGGTCATCCCCAAACTGTTCCCACAAAGTTAGGAGCAATGAAATTGTCCAAAATGTCTTGGTATGCTGATGCCTTAAGAGTTCCTTCAAAAAGAGTTTAAAAAAACACCTATAACCTACTTTAGCCAGCCTTTCTCAACATTTCTACCACAGAGAAACCCAATTTATTGGTTGTCAGTGTAAAATATTCCCTTGATATTAATGGCTACTGGAAAAAATGTCCTCTTTAAGAAGACCAAACAGATCATCTGGGTTCATTCAGCTGGCTCTACCAAGTGACATTGACCCCAAAACTATGCAGGCACCATCAAATGGGAGGTCAATCAGTAACAGCTCAAGGAACCTCTAGCAACCTTTGGAGGAACCTTGCTTGAGAATGTCTGGTCTAAGCTAATCAAGACACCCTAATTCACTTCAAGGAACTGTGGTGAACTATTCGGATAGGTCACATATCATAGCAATACCCTATGATAATCACAAACTCCAAGATATCTTCACTAACCTAAGTGCCTTCAGCTTTTTTAGTGAAATATAATGTAATTGCCCACAGGCCTAGGACAAAGAACAATGTAATGTATTGTGAAGAATTCTAGGCCATGCTTACAAATCGCACAGGGGTGCCATATATCATAGAAGATGACAATTATTCTTTTGTGGTTGGAGATGTTTAGGGTAATTTTAACATTAGTAAATTTGACAGTTTTGTGAGTTAATTGCAGGCCCAGTGTTATATAGTGTCCCTGGTAACATAGGTCTGGGGTGTATAAGGTTGGTTATATACAGGTTCCCTGATAAAATTATACAGTGGGTATAGAAAAGAATACCCCCACCCCCTTAAAATAATCACATTTCGATGCTTTGCAGCCTGAAATGAAGACAGACATCGTTTTTGTTTTATCCAGCTGTATTTACTAGTGCCACTTATAACTGCCAAGTGAAAGATATAACACCAACATGTCAAAAAACAAAATCACTGAGTTGGAAAAAGGATCACCCCCTTATGTCAGGATTTTGTTGAACCACCTTTTGCTTTAATTAAAGCCTTTAGTCTGTTGGGATTTGTCTCTACTAACCTTGCACATCTAGACTTTGCAATATTTGCCCACTCTTCTTTGCAGAACTGCTCAAGTCCAGTTAAATTTGATGGTGACCGTTTGTGGACTGCAGTCTTTAAGTCATTCCACAGATTTTTAATGGGGTTTAAGTCTGGGCTTTGACTTAGCCATGCAGGAAAATCCAACTTTTTCTTCTTCGACCTCTGTGTGGTCATTTTTGCTGTGTGCTTTGGGTCGTTGTCCTGTTGGAAGGTAAACCTTCCTCCTATTGACAACTTTCTGGAAGAGGGCAGCAGATTTCCCTCAAGAATTTGACAGTATTTTGCCCCATAAATTTTCCTTCTATCCTGACAAGTGCTCCAGTCCCTGCTACAGAAAAATACCCCATAACAGGAAATTACCATCTCCGTGCTTTACTGTAGGAATGGTGGTATTTGGATGGTGAGCTGCATTGGATTTCCACCAGACATATTGTTTGGTGTTGAGGCCAGATAATTCAATTTTAGTCTCATCTGACCATAACACCTTTTTCCATGTGGCCTCAGAATCTTCAAGGTGGGTTTAAGGTGGTCAGATAGTACTCTCTATGATATATGGCATCTGCCATATACAGATCCATGGGGTACAAGATGATACAGATCCATGGGGTACAAGATGATACAGATCCATGGGGTACAAGAGAACAGTTGTCCCTGTTTGTCTGAAATGGTTGAAGGTAATGGGGCTAGTTTAGAAATTTAGAGGTTAAGTAGAAAGACGCTATGATGTGAGAAAGGGAACTGGCAAATATGGATATAGTATGTTCCTAGGGTACATGACATTGTTCTCCACATTCCAATAACGTTAGTGAAATTAGAGGTAATGCAGAAACGTACCAGGCTGTAGGGATGGAAAAAGGCATGAAAGTTGGCATCCTTTTCATGGGATATGGGATCCCCTGGTGCTGCAGGTCCCAGGATGCATGACAGAGGTTTATATTTATTCCCCAATGGTTAGTGAGACCAATTTTCGTATTTTAGAAGCTCAAAATACTGCAAAACTGTCTCAGTGTAGAAAAAGGGGAAATCTATGAAGTTATTTATCCCCACTAAGATATATGGCATGCCTAGATGTTAAAGGTCCTGGGGATGCATGAGAAAAGTTGAACACATTCACCAAAAGTTGATAAGGCTCCATTCACACTTGTGCGACTTGTTATGCAACTTTGGACATGTTTTCCAATGATAACCATTCATATACACTATATTGTCAAAAGTATTGTGACGCATGCCTTTACATGCACATGAACATGAAGTCTTAGTCTGTAGGGTTCAATATTGAGTTTGACCCACCCTTTGGAGCTATAACAGCTTTAACTCTTCTGGGAAGGCTGTCCACAAGGTTTAGGAGTGTGTCTATGGGAATGTTTGACCATTCTTCCAGAAGTGCATTTGTGAGGTCAGGCACTGATGTCTCTGCTCTAATTCATCCCAAAGGTGTGCTGTCCGGTTGAGGTAAGGGCTCTGTGCAGGCCAGTCAAGTTCCTCCACCCCAAACCCGATCATCCGTGTCTTTATGGACTTTGTCCCAGGAAGGGGTCATCCCCAAACTGTTCCCACAAAGTTAGGAGCATGAAATTGTCCAAAATATCTTGGTATGCTGATGCGTTATGCCACGTACACATGATCGGAATTCCGACAGAATTCCGCTCAAGCTTGTGTTGCCTACACACGGTCACACCAATTTCCGACTGTCAAGAATGCGGTGACGTACAACACTACGACGAGCCACGAAAATGAAGTTCAATGCTTCCGAGCATGAGTTGAATTGTTTCCGAGCATGCGTTGGAATTTTGCACGTCGGAATTGCCACAGACGATCGGAATTTCCGATAGAAACTTTTTCCGTTGGAAAAATTGAGAACATGCTCTCAATCTTTTGCTGGCCAAAATTCCGCCTGCAAAAGTACGATGGAGCCTACACACGGTCGCATTTTTCGACCAAAAGCTCACATAGGTCTTTTGCTGGCGGAACTTCCGATCATGTGTGCGCGCCATTAGGAGTTCCCTTCAAACACTGCTGATTTATTGGGATTTTCACGCACGACCATCTCTTGGGTTTACAGAGAATGGACCAAAAATGAGAAAATACCCAATGAGCAGCAGTTGTGTGGAGGAAAATGCCTTGTTAATGTCACAAGAGAATGGGTAGACTGGTTCAAGAGGATAGAAAGGCAACAGTGACTTAAATAAGCACTCATTACAACCAAGGTATGCAGAATACCATCTCTGAATGCCCAACACACCTTGAAGCAACTGGGCTACAGCAGCAGATGACCACATCGGGTGCCACTCCTGTCAGCTAGGAATAGGAAACTGAGGGTGCAATTTGCACACGCTCACCAAAATTATGCCTGGTCTGATGAGTCTCGATGTCAGCTATGACATTCAGATGGAGGGTCAGAATTTGGCATAAACAACATGAAAGCATGGATCCATCCTACCTTGTATCAATGGTTCAGGCTGGTGGGGGTGGTATAATGGTGTGGGGGATATTTTCTTTGCACACTTTGGGCCCTTAGTACCAATAGAGCATTGTTTAAACCCCACGGTCTGCCTGAGTATTGTTGCTGACCATGTCCATTCCTTTATGACTACAGTGTACCCATCTTCTGATGGCTCCTTCCAGCAGGATAATGCACTAGACACTAGTGCAATTCGTTTCGTTTTTTTTTTTTTTTTTTCGTTTTTATTCGTTATTTTCGTTTGTTCGTTTTCGTACGAATGAACGAACGATTCGCAATTTTTTTTAACGAATAACGAATCGAATGACTCCGATAAACAAATCGTTCGAATCGAACGAATCCGAAAAACAACGAAAATCCGAAAAAAACTAATTAGAAACAACGAATGTACGAATGAAGAAAATCCGAAAAACGAAAACAGGAACAACGAAAATGAAAATGAAAATGAACGAAAAAATTTGTACATTCGTAACTTTTTTTTTTTTGTTGAATTGGTAATTTTCCGTGTCCCTTACAATGGTGCTGCTTAACGTGCTTCGAATGGATTGAACGAAAAAATTCGTACATTCGTAACTTTTTTTTTCGATTCGTAATTTTCCGTGTCTCTTAAAATGTAATAATAGCATACACATTACATAAAATTATGAATTATGCTCCGATTACGAATCTACGAATGTTACGAATGTACGAATAAATACGAATGCGTCCGAATTTCGAATAAACGAAAATTAAACTAACGAAGAAAACGAATCAACGACAAAATAACTCTTACGAATGTACGAATCGTTACGAATACAAACACAGACGACTTACGAATTTACGAATCGTTACGAATCAACGGAAACGAAAAAAACTAAACGAAAATAAACAAATTTTTTTGTTGTGCACATGTCTATAAGGCCCCTTTCAGACGAGGCGGACTCCGCTTGCACGGAGCCCGCCTCTGTCCGCCGGCTCAGCGGGGGATCTGTCCGTTGATCTCCGCTGAGCCGGCGGATGACAAGCCTCTCTCCGCTCACTGAGCGGGGAGGGGCTTGCGAGCGCCGCTGATCTCTATGGAGAGATCGGATGAAAACGGACAGTGTGTCCGTTTTCACCCGATCTCACCCGATCTCACCCGATCCGACGGATCTGGACGTGTGGTCCATACGTCTGGATTTGGCGGATCGGACCGGATCGGATGTCAGCGGACATGTCTCCGCTGACATCCGACGCTCCATAGAGTAACATGGAGCGCCCGTTCAGATCCGCCGTCAAAACTGACAGGCGGATCTGAACGGGCCTTCCGTGTGAAAGGGGCCTTATACACCATATCACCAGGGCTGAACTGGGACACAAATTTGGCCCTGGACTTCATCCAGACCGGCCCACTTTAATTGAATAAAATGCTGCCCCCCCCCTCCAAAAAAAAATCACGCCCACCAAAAGGACCCCACATGCTTTATTGTATATCATGAGAGGGTGAGCGAGAGAGAGATGGGAGTGGGGGAGGGTTGAGGGAAAGGGGGTGATAGGGGGTTGGTGAGAGAGAGAGAGAGGGGGTGAGTGTAAGACAGAGGGAGTGAGAGGGCGGTGAGAGAGGGGGTTTGAGGGAAAGGGGGTGAGAGGGGGGTGAGTGTAAGAGAGAGGGAGTGAGTGAGAGGGGGGGGGCTGAGAGACAGAGGGGGGTTGGAGAGTCAAAGGGGATGGGGGGCTGAGAGACAGGGGGGTTGGAGAGTCAAAGGGGGTGGGGGACTGAGGGATGGGGGACTGAGGGATGGGGGACTGAGGGATGGGGGACTGAGGGATGGGGGGCAGAGAGAAAGAGGGGAGGGCTGAGACAGACCACATAGCACTGTCCCTATCTGCAGTCCCTCCTCTGCTCCTCCCCCCATGCAGGCTCTGTGTATGGCCAAGTATGTATAGGATGCCAGGTACCTGATGGCCAGCAGCCGCAGTGCCGAGTCTCCCTCTTGATCCTTGGCAGCCTCCGCCTCCCACCTGACCTCTTGCCCTGGGCCCCCAGTCAGCCTGTCCTTCGGCCCTGGCCACACTGTTCTTGGAGCAGAGAGGAGGTGGAGGAATCAAGGTTCTGGGAGAGCCAGGGTGGCCGCGGCCGCTCCTGTTCGCCTCTTTCGGGAGTCAGGGAGGTGGGGGAAGCTCTGTATAAAAAACGGCCCACTGAGCCATCGGCCCACCGGGAAACTCCCGGTAGTCCCGATGGCCAGTACATGCCTGCATGTCTCAAAGCTCAAATCATCTCACCACTGGACAATGAGGTCACTGTACTCCAATGGCCTCCACAGTCACCAGATCTCATTCCAATACTTTTGGGACGTGGTGGAACTGGAGATTTGCACCATCTCAGGAAGAACCTATCTCAGGAAAAATGAAGGCGGTTCTGAAGGTAAAAGGGGGTCCAACCCAGTACTAGCAAGGTGTACCTAATAAAGTAGGTGTAGATGGCCATGATTTCGTCTCCCAATTAAATGGATAATTGCTTTAAATGGAGTGGTACCCACTGTTGTTGTTTTAGTGTTTTCCGGGTGTCCAATGCCCAGGAGGAATTTCAATATCTATGAAGTGATTTGATGACACTTCCACTTTAAATGTGAGCAGGGAAGCACTACTTATTAGAGATGCACACTAAACAATTCAGCTCTGAATTAAGCTTATAAAATAAAGATAAGCAAAGCTTTTATGGTGCTCTCACCCCAGCCACTACTTACTTTGAATAGACTGTGATTATCTTGTTGGAAACATTCCCTCTGAAGTAAAAGGCAAAGGATATTTTAGCACCACTAAAACAACCCGGAGTTTCACCTAATGCATTCCGCAATAGGTTACCCCGAATAACTTTCGTAATTAAAACGGGGCTCCAGGCAAACCGCTAAATGCACCGATGACAAGCTTATAAAGAGGCTGTTTTACCTGCCCAAGGTATTGTATTTATGTCAATCCGGTTCTCCGATTTACACAGCTCTGCCACACCACTATGTCTGTCAGGGATGGAGAAATGATTTTTTTTCTCTGCTGCAAGAGTTAAGTTACTCATATAGGTCTCCTGCCCATCCTGTGATTGGACAGTGAAAAGAGAAGCAGCATGACTTGTATCTTTATCACTCTCAGCATGCCCTTTGCACTATAGCACAATTGAATAGCTCATTGTTCTGCTTCTCCCTTCTCCAGTCTGAGCTCTGCTGTACAGGGACTATCAGAGTCTTATATGAAGCCAAATTCAGGTAATTACACTTCCTGTATTTAAAAAATAAAACACCTTTTAGAGCTGCATTAATTTGTGTCTGCAAACAGTTTGACTTTAAACAATTAGAACACATTTGGGCACAACAGACCAACACAGAGGTAGGTATCCTTCTGCGCACAGTGTGCTGAAAAATGTTTTCACAGAAATTGAGCGTGACGATTTTATAACAAAAAAAAGTAAATGCTGTAAACTACATTAGTAATAGTGACAAGTTAACATCCTAAACTCTCACGTCTCAGATCAGCCCCAATTACTACACCTCCAGTCCTCAGATCAGCACCAATTACTACACCTCCGGTCCTCAGATCAGCCCCAATTACTACACCTCCAGTCCTCAGATCAGCCCCAATTCCTGCACCTCCAGTCCTCAGATCAGCCCCAATTACTACACCTCCAGTCCTCAGATCAGCCCCAATTCCTGCACCTCCAGTCCTCAGATCAGCCCCAATTACTACACCTCCAGTCCTCAGATCAGCCCCAATTCCTGCACCTCCAGGGCTCAGATCAGCCCCAATTCCTGCACCTCCAGTCCTCAGATCAGCCCCAATTACTACACCTCCAGTCCTCAGATCAGCCCCAATTACTACACCTCCAGTCCTCAGATCAGCCCCAATTACTACACCTCCAGTCCTCAGATCAGCCCCAATTACTACACCTCCAGTCCTCAGATCAGCCCCAATTACTACACCTCCAGTCCTCAGATCAGCCCCAATTCCTGCACCTCCAGTCCTCAGGTCATCCCCAATTACTACACCTCCAGTCCTCAGATCAGCCCCAATTACTACACCTCCAGTCCTCAGATCAGCCCCAATTACTACACCTCCAGTCCTCAGATCAGCCCCAATTACTACACCTCCAGTCCTCAGATCAGCCCCAATTCCTGCACCTCCAGTCCTCAGGTCATCCCCAATTACTACACCTCCAGTCCTCAGATCAGCCCCAATTACTACACCTCCAGTCCTCAGATCAGCCCCAATTACTACACCTCCAGTCCTCAGATCAGCCCCAATTACTACACCTCCAGTCCTCAGATCAGCCCCAATTACTACACCTCCAGTCCTAAGATCCGTCCCAAATACTACACCTCCAGTCCTCAGATTAGCCCCAATTATTACACCTCCAGGGCTCAGATCAGCCCCAATTCCTGCACCTCCAGTCCTCAGATCAGCCCCAATTACTACACCTCCAGGGCTCAGATCAGCCCCAATTACTACACCTCCAGTCCTCAGATCAGCCCCAATTACTACACCTCCAGTCCTCAGATCAGCCCCAATTCCTGCACCTCCAGTCCTCAGGTCATCCCCAATTACTACACCTCCAGTCCTCAGATCAGCCCCAATTACTACACCTCCAGTCCTCAGATCAGCCCCAATTACTACACCTCCAGTCCTCAGATCAGCCCCAATTACTACACCTCCAGTCCTCAGATCCGCCCCAATTACTACACCTCCAGTCCTAAGATCCGTCCCAAATACTACACCTCCAGTCCTCAGATTAGCCCCAATTATTACACCTCCAGGGCTCAGATCAGCCCCAATTCCTGCACCTCCAGTCCTCAGATCAGCCCCAATTACTACACCTCCAGGGCTCAGATCAGCCCCAATTACTACACCTCCAGTCCTCAGATCAGCCCCAATTCCTGCACCTCCAGTCCTCAGGTCATCCCCAATTACTACACCTCCAGTCCTCAGATCAGCCCCAATTCCTGCACCTCCAGTCCTCAGGTCATCCCCAATTACTACACCTCCAGTCCTCAGATCAGCCCCAATTACTACACCTCCAGTCCTCAGATCAGCCCCAATTACTACACCTCCAGTCCTCAGATCAGCCCCAATTACTACACCTCCAGTCCTCAGATCAGCCCCAATTACTACACCTCCAGTCCTCAGATCAGCCCCAATTACTACACCTCCAGTCCTAAGATCCGGCCCAAATACTACACCTCCAGTCCTCAGATTAGCCCCAATTATTACACCTCCAGGGCTCAGATCAGCCCCAATTCCTGCACCTCCAGTCCTCAGATCAGCCCCAATTACTACACCTCCAGGGCTCAGATCAGCCCCAATTACTACACCTCCAGTCCTCAGATCAGCCCCAATTACTACACCTCCAGTCCTCAGATCAGCCCCAATCACTACACCTCCAGTCCTCAGATCAGCCCCAATTACTACACCTCCAGTCCTCAGATCAGCCCCAATTACTACACCTCCAGTCCTCAGATCAGCCCCAATTACTACACCTCCAGTCCTCAGATCAGCCCCAATTACTACACCTCCAGTCCTCAGATCAGCCCCAATTCCTGCACCTCCAGTCCTCAGGTCATCCCCAATTACTACACCTCCAGTCCTCAGATCAGCCCCAATTCCTGCACCTCCAGTCCTCAGGTCATCCCCAATTACTACACCTCCAGTCCTCAGATCAGCCCCAATTACTACACCTCCAGTCCTCAGATCAGCCCCAATTACTACACCTCCAGTCCTCAGATCAGCCCCAATTACTACACCTCCAGTCCTCAGATCAGCCCCAATTACTACACCTCCAGTCCTAAGATCCGTCCCAAATACTACACCTCCAGTCCTCAGATTAGCCCCAATTATTACACCTCCAGGGCTCAGATCAGCCCCAATTCCTGCACCTCCAGTCCTCAGATCAGCCCCAATTACTACACCTCCAGTCCTCAGATCAGCCCCAATTACTACACCTCCAGGGCTCAGATCAGCCCCAATTACTACACCTCCAGTCCTCAGATCAGCCCCAATTCCTGCACCTCCAGTCCTCAGGTCATCCCCAATTACTACACCTCCAGTCCTCAGATCAGCCCCAATTCCTGCACCTCCAGTCCTCAGGTCATCCCCAATTACTACACCTCCAGTCCTCAGATCAGCCCCAATTACTACACCTCCAGTCCTCAGATCAGCCCCAATTACTACACCTCCAGTCCTCAGATCAGCCCCAATTACTACACCTCCAGTCCTCAGATCAGCCCCAATTACTACACCTCCAGTCCTAAGATCCGTCCCAAATACTACACCTCCAGTCCTCAGATTAGCCCCAATTATTACACCTCCAGGGCTCAGATCAGCCCCAATTCCTGCACCTCCAGTCCTCAGATCCGTCCCAAATACTGCACCTCCAGTCCTCACATCAGCCCCAATTACTACACCTCCAGTCCTCAGATCAGCCCCAATTACTACACCTCCAGTGCTCAGATCAGCCCCAATTACTACACCTCCAGTCCTCAGATCAGCCCCAATTACTACACCTCCAGTCCTCAGATCAGCCCCAAATAATACACCTCCAGTCCTCAGATCAGCCCTAATTACTACACCTCCAGTCCTCAGATCAGCCCCAAATAATACACCTCCAGTCCTCAGATCCGTCCCAAATACTGCACCTCCAATCCTCAGATCAGCCCCAATTACTACACCTCCAGTCCTCAGATCAGCCCCAATTACTACACCTCCAGTCCTCAGATCAGCCCCAATTACTACAACTCCAGTCCTCAGATCCGTCCCAAATACTGCACCTCCAGTCCTCAGATCAGCCCCAATTACTACACCTCCAGTCCTCAGATCAGCCCCAATTACTACACCTCCAGTCCTCAGATCAGCCCCAATTACTACACCTCCAGTCCTCAGATCAGCCCCAATTACTACACCTCCAGTCCTCAGATCAGCCCCAATTACTACACCTCCAGTCCTCAGATCAGCCCCAAATAATACACCTCCAGTCCTCAGATCAGCCCCAATTACTACACCTCCAGTCCTCAGATCAGCCCCAATTACTGCACCTCCAGTCCTCAGATCAGCCCCAATTCCTGCACCTCCAGGGCTCAGATCAGCCCCAATTACTACACCTCCAGTGCTCAGATCAGCCCCAATTACTACACCTCCAGTCCTCAGATCAGCCCCAATTACTACACCTCCAGTCCTCAGATCACCCCCCAATTACTACACCTCCAGTCCTCAGATCACCCCCCAATTACTACACCTCCAGTCCTCAGATCAGCCCCAATTACTACACCTCCAGTGCTCAGATCAGCCCCAATTCCTGCACCTCCAGTCCTCAGATCAGCCCCAATTCCTGCACCTCCAGTCCTCAGATCAGCCCTAATTACTACACCTCCAGTCCTAAGATCTGTCCCAATTACTACACCTCCAGTGCTCAGATCAACCCCAATTCCTGCACCTCCAGTCCTCAGATCAGCCCAAATTCCTGCACCTCCAGTCCTCAGATCAGCCCCAATTACTACACCTCCAGTCCTAAGATCTGTCTCAATTACTACACCTCCAGTGCTCAGATCAGCCCCAATTACTACACCTCCAGTCCTCAGATCAGCCCCAATTCCTGCACCTCCAGTCCTCAGATCAGCCCCAATTACTACACCTCCAGTCCTCAGATCAGCCCCAATTCCTGCACCTCCAGTCCTCAGATCAGCCCCAAATACTACACCTCCAGTCCTCAGATCAGCCCCAATTCCTGCACCTCCAGTCCTCAGATCAGCCCCAATTACTACACCTCCAGTCCTCAGATCAGCCCCAATTACTACACCTTCAGTCCTCAGATCAGCCCCAAATACTACACCTCCAGTCCTCAGATCCCTCCCAAATACTACACCTCCAGTCCTCAGATCAGCCCCAATTACTACACCTCCAGTCCTCAGATCAGCCCCAATTCCTGCACCTCCAGTCCTCAGATCAGCCCCAATTCCTGCACCTCCAGTCCTCAGATCAGCTCCAAATATTACACCTCCAGTCCTCAGATCAGCCCCAATTACTACACCTCCAGTCCTCAGATCAGCCCCAATTCCTGCACCTCCAGTGCTCAGATCAGTCCCAATTCCTGCACCTCCAGTCCTTAGATCAGCCCCAATTCCTGCACCTCCAGTGCTCAGATCAGTCACAATTTCTGCATCTCCAGTCCTCAGATCAGCCCCAATTCCTGCACCTCCAGTCCTCAGATCAGCCCCAATTCCTGCACCTCCAGTCCTCAGATCAGCCCCAATTCCTGCACCTACAGTCCTCAGATCAGCCCCAATTACTACACCTCCAGTCCTCAGATCAGCCCCAATTCCTGCACCTCCAGTCCTCAGATCAGCCCCAATTACTACACCTCCAGTTCTAAGATCAGCCCCAATTACTACACCTCCAGTGCTCAGATCAGCCCCAATTCCTGCACCTCCAGTCCTCAGATCAGCCCCAATTCCTGCACCTCCAGTCCTCAGATCAGCCCCAATTACTACACCTCCAGTCCTAAGATCCGTCCCAAATACTACACCTCCAGTGCTCAGATCAGCCCCAATTCCTGCACCTCCAGTCCTCAGATCAGCCCCAATTCCTGCACCTCCAGTCCTCAGATCAGCCCCAATTACTACACCTCCAGTCCTCAGATCAGCCCCAATTCCTGCACCTCCAGTCCTCAGATCAGCCCCAATTACTACACCTCCAGTCCTAAGATCAGCCCCAATTACTACACCTCCAGTGCTCAGATCAGCCCCAATTCCTGCACCTCCAGTCCTCAGATCAGCCCCAATTCCTGCACCTCCAGTCCTCAGATCAGCCCCAATTACTACACCTCCAGTCCTAAGATCCGTCCCAAATACTACACCTCCAGTGCTCAGATCAGCCCCAATTCCTGCACCTCCAGTCCTCAGATCAGCCCCAATTCCTGCACCTCCAGTCCTCAGATCAGCCCCAATTACTACACCTCCAGTCCTCATATCAGCCCCAATTCCTGCACCTCCAGTCCTCAGATCATCCCCAATTCCTGCACCTCCAGTCCTAAGATCCGTCCCAAATACTACACCTCCAGTGCTCAGATCAGCCCCAAATTCTACACCTCCAGTCCTCAGATCAGCCCCAATTCCTGCACCTCCAGTCCTCAGATCAGCCCCAATTCCTGCACCTCCAGTCCTCAGATCAGCCCTAATTACTACACCTCCAGTCCTAAGATCTGTCCCAATTACTACACCTCCAGTGCTCAGATCAATACCAAATTTCTACACCTCCAGTCCTCAGATCAGCCCCAATTCCTGCACCTCCAGTCCTCAGATCATCCCTAATTACTACACCTCCAGTGCTCAGATCAGCCCCAATTACTACACCTCCAGTCCTCAGATCAGCCCCAATTCCTGCACCTCCAGTCCTCAGATCAGCCCCAATTACTACACCTCCAGTCCTCAGATCAGCCCCAATTCCTGCACCTCCAGTCCTCAGATCAGCCCCAAATACTACACCTCCAGTCCTCAGATCAGCCCCAATTCCTGCACCTCCAGTCCTCAGATCAGCCCCAATTACTACACCTCCAGTCCTCAGATCAGCCCCAATTACTACACCTCCAGTCCTAAGATCTGTCTCAATTACTACACCTCCAGTGCTCAGATCAGCCCCAATTACTACACCTCCAGTCCTCAGATCAGCCCCAATTCCTGCACCTCCAGTCCTCAGATCAGCCCCAATTACTACACCTCCAGTCCTCAGATCAGCCCCAATTCCTGCACCTCCAGTCCTCAGATCAGCCCCAAATACTACACCTCCAGTCCTCAGATCAGCCCCAATTCCTGCACCTCCAGTCCTCAGATCAGCCCCAATTACTACACCTCCAGTCCTCAGATCAGCCCCAATTACTACACCTACAGTCCTCAGATCAGCCCCAAATACTACACCTCCAGTCCTCAGATCACTCCCAAATACTACACCTCCAGTCCTCAGATCAGCCCCAATTACTACACCTCCAGTCCTCAGATCAGCCCCAATTCCTGCACCTCCAGTCCTCAGATCAGCCCCAATTCCTGCACCTCCAGTCCTCAGATCAGCTCCAAATAGTACACCTCCAGTCCTCAGATCAGCCCCAATTACTACACCTCCAGTCCTCAGATCAGCCCCAATTCCTGCACCTCCAGTGCTCAGATCAGTCCCAATTCCTGCACCTCCAGTCCTTAGATCAGCCCCAATTCCTGCACCTCCAGTGCTCAGATCAGTCACAATTTCTGCACCTCCAGTCCTCAGATCAGCCCCAATTCCTGCACCTCCAGTCCTCAGATCAGCCCCAATTCCTGCACCTCCAGTCCTCAGATCAGCCCCAATTCCTGCACCTTCAGTCCTCAGATCAGCCCCAATTACTACACCTCCAGTCCTCAGATCAGCCCCAATTCCTGCACCTCCAGTCCTCAGATCAGCCCCAATTACTACACCTCCAGTTCTAAGATCAGCCCCAATTACTACACCTCCAGTGCTCAGATCAGCCCCAATTCCTGCACCTCCAGTCCTCAGATCAGCCCCAATTCCTGCACCTCCAGTCCTCAGATCAGCCCCAATTACTACACCTCCAGTCCTAAGATCCGTCCCAAATACTACACCTCCAGTGCTCAGATCAGCCCCAATTCCTGCACCTCCAGTCCTCAGATCAGCCCCAATTCCTGCACCTCCAGTCCTCAGATCAGCCCCAATTACTACACCTCCAGTCCTCAGATCAGCCCCAATTCCTGCACCTCCAGTCCTCAGATCAGCCCCAATTACTACACCTCCAGTCCTAAGATCAGCCCCAATTACTACACCTCCAGTGCTCAGATCAGCCCCAATTCCTGCACCTCCAGTCCTCAGATCAGCCCCAATTCCTGCACCTCCAGTCCTCAGATCAGCCCCAATTACTACACCTCCAGTCCTAAGATCCGTCCCAAATACTACACCTCCAGTGCTCAGATCAGCCCCAATTCCTGCACCTCCAGTCCTCAGATCAGCCCCAATTCCTGCACCTCCAGTCCTCAGATCAGCCCCAATTACTACACCTCCAGTCCTCATATCAGCCCCAATTCCTGCACCTCCAGTCCTCAGATCATCCCCAATTCCTGCACCTCCAGTCCTAAGATCCGTCCCAAATACTACACCTCCAGTGCTCAGATCAGCCCCAAATTCTACACCTCCAGTCCTCAGATCAGCCCCAATTCCTGCACCTCCAGTCCTCAGATCAGCCCCAATTCCTGCACCTCCAGTCCTCAGATCAGCCCCAATTCCTGCGCCTCCAGTCCTAAGATCCGTCCCAAATACTACACCTCCAGTGCTCAGATCAGCCCCAAATTCTACACCTCCAGTCCTCAGATCAGCCCCAATTCCTGCACCTCCAGTCCTCAGATCATCCCCAATTCCTGCACCTCCAGTCCTAAAATCCTTGCCAAATACTACACCTCCAGTGCTCAGATCAGCCCCAATTCCTGCACCTCCAGTCCTCAGATCAGCCCCAATTCCTGCACCTCCAGTCCTCAGATTAGCCCCAATTCCTGCACTTCCAGTCCTCAGATCAGCCCCAATTCTTGCACCTCCAGTCCTCAGATCAGCCCCAATTCCTGCACCTCCAGTCCTCAGATCAGCCCCAATTCCTGCACCTCCAGTCCTCAGATTAGCCCCAATTCCTGCACTTCCAGTCCTCAGATCAGCCCCAATTCTTGCACCTCCAGTCCTCAGATCAGCCCCAATTCCTGCACCTCCAGTCCTCAGATCAGCCCCAATTCCTGCACCTCCAGTCCTCAGATCAGCCCCAATTCCTGCACCTCCAGTTTTCAGATCAGCCCGAATTCTTGCACCTCCAGTCCTCAGATCAGCCCCAATTCCTGCACCTCCAGTTTTCAGATCAGCCCCAATTCCTGCACCTCCAGTTTTCAGATCAGCCCCAATTCCTGCACCTTCACACCTCAGATCACTGTACCCCCCCTGCACATCTGCCCTACCACTGTACCACCTTGCACATCAGCCCCACCACTGTAACTCTCCCAGCTCTTCTGTCCCACCACTGTAACTCCCCCTGCTCATTTGCCCCACCAATGTACCTCCTTTCTCATCTGCCCCACCACTGTGCCTTCCTCCACCGCCACCGTCGTAACCTCATGCTCTTCTATCTCACCGCTGAACCACCTTCTTATTGGCCCCAACACTGCACCCCCCCCCCCCCCCCCCCCCCCCCCGCTCATCTATCCCACCGCTCTAACCCCCTTCTCATCTGGCCCAACACTGACCCCCCCCCTCTCATCTATCCTACCACTTTAGCCCCCTGCTCATCTGCCCCATCACCCCTGTACTTCTGTCCCACCGCTGAACCCCCTTCTCTTCTTTTCCACCACTGTACCCTCCTGCTCATCTGCCTCACCGCTGTATCCTCTTCTCATCTATGATATGCAGAGTGTTGCAAGGAAGCAGAGATGAGACACATCTACCTGTCCTGGCACACTCATCCCTGCAGATCCGTCTCTCGCATCCAGCCCACGTGCTTCTATGTGATGTATGTGATGTCACATACAAGCATCTGGAATGGATTCACAATGATGAGCTCAGATCAGGGACATTTCTTTGTCTGCAGTAGGCCTGTGTGCAAGATCATACATTTGGCCCCCGCAGCTGAGAAAAAGTGCACCGCAGCAAAAGTTGGGTGTGATTTTTATTGCGCTGCATACTGGCTGTGGCTTAAAGTGGCACAGAATTCCGGAATTCAGTAGTAAGTGACGCAAAGGTTCAGGAATAAATTACGCAAAGTTCAGGGGTCAGGTGTAAGTGACAGAGTTCAGAGGTTGGGAGTAGGTGATGCAAAGGATGGTAGTAGTACATAATGCAGAGCTTAGGGGTAAGTAGTGACACACACACACACACACACATAATTATATATAGAAAAAGAGAAAAACCGCGCTAGACTAAGATTAATAAATAATGTAAAACAACAGAGGCAGCAGCTCAAATGCGGGATACAGACAGAAATAGACAGAAAAAAAGAGGGGGAAGAACTGCACCAATACACACAAAATGTATGTTAATAGTATTAATGGTTGAGCAAACTAATAGTCCCCGTACGTTGCTGGAAGTAGCACCAGAGGAGTTTTTTTCTCCTGAGCATGTCATTGAAATACGGCCACAGACTCTGTGAGATGCCTAGGGTGATCTTCAGCTATACGGTCCGCTTCCTGTGTGTTCCAGCGGTCAACATTGCAAGCTAAAGACCGTGACTGGGTTACAGTCAAGCGCCCTTTGTGCTCGCTATCTGGTAAGCAGGTTTATGATATGGTGGTCGGCCACTCTTTCTGTGTGTGGAGTCATTGTGGTGTCATGTAAAGGAGGACTGGTCCTTCATATGGACTATTAGTTTGCTTAACCATTAATACTATTAACATACATTTGCGTGTATTACCGTAGTTCTTCCCCTCTTTTTTTCCACATAATTATATATACTGTGTGTGTGTGTGTGTGTGTATATATATACATACACACATGCATACATATTATATACAGTGGTGTGAAAAAGTGTTTGCCCCCTTCCTCATTTCCTGTTCCTTTGCATGTTTGTCACACTTAAGTGTTTCGGAACATCAAACCAATTTAAACAATAGTCAAGGACAACACAAGTAAACACAAAATGCAATTTGTAAATGAAGGTGTTTATTATTAAAGGTGAAAAAAAATCCAAACCATCATGGCCCTGTGTGAAAAAGTGATTGCCCCCCTTGTTAAAACATACTATAACTGTGGTTGTCCACACCTGAGTTCAATTTCTCTAGCCACACCCAGGCCTGATTATTGCCACACCTGTTCACAATCAAGGCATCACTTAAATAGGAGCTGCTTGACACAGTAAGGTCCACCAGAAGATCCCTAAAAGCTACACATCATGCCGAGACCCAAAGAAAATTCAGGAACAATTGAGAAAGAAAGTAATTGAGATCTATCAGTCTGGAAAGGGTTATAAAGCCATTTCCAAAGCTTTGGGAATCCAGCGAACCACAGTGAGAGCCATTATCCACAAATGGCGAAGACATGGAACAGTGGTGAACCTTCCCAGGAGTGGCCGGCCGCCCAAAATTACCCCAAGAGCGCAGCGACGACTCATCCAAGAGGTCACAAAAGACCCCACAACAACGTCCAAGGAACTGCAGGCCTCACTTGCCTCAGTTAAGGTCAGCGTTCATGCCTCCACCATCAGGAAAAGACTGGGCAAAAATGGCCTGCATGGCAGAGTTCCAAGGAGAAAACCACTGCTGAGCAAAAAGAACATCAAAGCTCGTCTCAATTTCTCCACAACACATCTTGATGATCCCCAAGACTTTTGGGACAACATTCTGTGGACCGATGAGACAAAAGTGGAACTCTTTGGAAGGTGTGTGTCCAAGTATATCTGGCGTAGAAGGAACACTGCATTTCAGAAAAAGAACATTATACCAACAGTAAAAATATGGTGGTGGTAGTGTGATGGTCTAGGGCTGTTTTGCTGCTTCAGGACCTGGAAGACTTGCCGTGATAAAAGGAACTATGAATTCTGCTGTCTACCAAGAGATCCTGAAGGAGAATGTCCGACCATCTGTTCGTGTACTCAAGCTGAAACGAACTTGGGTTCTGCAGCAGGACAATGATCCTAAACACACCAGCAAGTCCACCACCGAATGGCTGAAGAAAAACAAAATGAAGACTTTGGAGTGGCCTAGCCAAAGTCCTGACCTGAATCCTATTGAGATGTTGTGGTATGACCTTAAAAAGGCCGTTCATGCTCGAAAACCCTGTAATGTAACTGAATTAGGACAATTCTGCAAAGATGAGTGGGCCAAAATTCCTCCAGGACGCTGTAAAAGCCTCATTGCACGTTATCGCAAACGCTTGGTTGCAGTTGTTGCTGCTAAGGGTGGCCCAACCAGTTATTAGGTTTAGGGGGCAATCACTTTTTCACACAGGGCCATGATGGTTTGGATTTTTTTTCACCTTTAATAATAAACACCTTCATTTACAAATTGCATTTTGTGTTTACTTGTGTTGTCCTTGACTATTGTTTAAATTGGTTTGATGTTCCGAAACACTTAAGTGTGACAAACATGCAAAGGAACAGGAAATGAGGAAGGGGGCAAACACTTTTTCACACCACTGTATACACAGTATCTCACAAAAGTGAGTACACCCCTCACATTTTTGTAAATGTTTTATTATATCTTTTAACCACTTGCCGACCAGCCGCCGCAGTTGTACTGCGGCAGAATGGCACGGGTGGGCAAAATGATGTTATGTAACATCGCTTCGCCCTGTGGCCACTAGGGGACGCGCGCATGCGCCTCCCGAGTCGATGCGAGTGCCTGGCGGTCTCCATCCCTGCCGGGCTTCCGCGGTCGCCGCTGAGACACAGAGAACCCGGAACTGTGTGTGTAAACACACAGTTTCCGGTTCTCTGAGGGGAGAAGTGACAGATAATTTTTTCATACGAACAGTATGAATAGTGATCTGTTATCTTCCCAGCACAATCCCCATCCCCCTACAGTTAGAACACACACTAGGACACTTTAAACCCCTTCACTGCCCCCTAGTGTTAACCTCTTCACTGCCAGTGACATTTTTTTTACAGTAATCAATGCATTTTTAATCGCACTGATCGCTGTATTAATGCCAATGGTCAGAAAAATGTGTCAAAATTGTCCGACGTGTCCGCCATAATGTCGCAGTCACGATAAAAATCGCAGATCGCCACCATTACTAGTAAAAAAAAAATGAATAATAAAAATGCTATAAATCTATCCCCTATTTTGTAGACGCTATAACTTTTGCGCAAACCAAACAATATACGTGTATTGTGATTTTTTTTACCAAAAATATGTAGAAGAATACGTATCGGCCTAAACTGAGGAAAAACATTTTTTTTATATATTTTTGGGGGATATTTATTATAGCAAAAAGTAAAAAATAATGCGTTTTTTTCAAAATTGTCGCTCTTTTTTTGTTTATAGCGCAAAAAATAAAAACCGCAGGGGTGATCAAATACCACCAAAAGAAAGCTCTATTTGTGGGAAAAAAAGCACGTCAATTTTGTTTGCGAGCCACGTCGCACGACCGCGCAATTGTCAGTAAAAGCGATGCAGTGCTAAATCGCAAAAAGTGCTCTGGTCAGGAAGGGGGTAAAATCTTCCGGGGCTGAAGCGGTTAATGTGGCAACACTGAAGAAATTACACTTTGCTACAATGTAAAGTAGTGAGTGTACAGCTTGTATAACAGTGTAAATTTGCTGTCCCCTCAAAATAACTCAACACACAGCCATTAATGTCTAAACCGCTGGCAACAAAAAGTGAGTACACACCTAAGTGAAAATGTCCAAATTGGGCCCAAAGTGTCAAAATTTTGTGTGGCCACCATTATTTTCCAGCACTGCCTTAACCCTCTTGGGCATGGAGTTCACCAGAGCTTCACAGGTTGCCACTGGAGTCCTCTTCCACTCCTCCATGACGACATCACGGAGCTGGTGGATGTTAGAGACCTTGCGGTCCTCCACCTTCCGTTTGAGGATGCCCCACAGATGCTCAATAGGGTTTAGGTCTGGAGACATGCTTGGCCAGTCCATCGCCTTTACCCTCAACTTCTTTAGCAAGGCAGTGGTCATCTTGGAGGTGTGTTTGGGGTTGTTATCATGTTAGAATACTGCCCTGCGGCCAAGACTCCAAAGGGAGGGGATCATGCTCTGCTTCAGTATGTCGCAGTACATGTTGGCATTCATGGTTCCCTCAATGAACTGTAGCTCCCCAGAGCCGGCAGCACTCATGCAGCCCCAGACCATGACACTCCCACCGCCATGCTTGACTGTAGGCAAGACATACTTGTCTTTGTACTCCTCACCTGGTTGCCACCATCTGAACCAAATAAGTTTATCTTGGTCTCATCAGACCACAGGACACGGTTCCAGTAATCCATGTCCTTAATCTGCTTGTCTTCAGCAAACTGTTTGTGGGCTTTCTTGTGAATCATCTTTAGAAGAGGCTTCCTTCTGGGATGACAGCCATGCAGACCAATTTGATGCAGTGTGCGGAGTATGGTCTGAGCACTGACAGGCTGACCCCCCACCCCTCCAACCTCTGCAGCAATGCTGGCAGCACTCATACGTCTATTTCCCAAAGACACCCTCTGGATATGATGCGGAGCACGTGTACTAAATTTCTTTGGTCGACCATGGTGAGGCCTGTTCTGAGTGGAACCTGTCCTGTTAAACTGCTGTATGGTCTTGGCCACCGTACTGCAGCTCAGTTTCAGGGTCTTGCCAATCTTCTTATAGCCTAGCCCATCTTTATGTAGAACAACAATTCTTTTTTTCAGATCCTCAGAGTTATATTCCATGAGGTGCCATGTTGAACTTCCAATGACCAGTATGAGAGTGAGAGCGATAACACCAAATTTAACACACCTGCTCCCCATTCACACCTGAGACCTTGTAACACTAACGAGTCACATGACACAGGGGAGTGAAAATGGCTAATTGGGCCCAATTTGGACATTTTCACTTAGAGGTGTACTCACTTTTGTTGCCAGCGGTTTAGACATTAATGGCTGTGTGTTGAGTAAACGCGTACACTGACTAATTTTCGTTTTCGTTTCATTTGTGTTTTTGCTTTTTTCGGAAATTCTGAAATTTTGTGAATTTCCGAGTTTCGAATTTTCGGATTTCTGAATTTCGAATTTTGGAATTCCGAATTTACGGATTTTTGAAATTCAGAAATTCAAAAATGTGAAAATCCGAAAATTCGATAATCTGAAAAAAAGAAAGAAAATCTGTTTAATTCGAAATAATAACTAACTATTAATTTTTAGGTATTGGAATTTTCTTTCAAATTTGGCTGTTAGTGAACGTAACGAATACGAATTTTATCCGAAGTTACGAATTATCTCAAATAACGAATGCCGCATCTAAATTTCCTTTCGTAATTAACAAATTTGTCAAAATTTGTTAAAAAAACTAATTCGGAACTAAACGAATTGCACATGTCTAGTGTTGAGTTATTTTGAGAGGACAGCAAATTTACACTGTTATACAAGCTGTACACTCACTACTTTACATTGCAGCAAAGTGTAATTTCTTCAGTGTGGTCACATGAAAAGATAGAATAAAAATATTTACAAAAATGTGAGGGGTGTACTCACTTTTGTGTCTCAGGTGAATGGGGAGGAGATATGTTAAATTTGGTGTTATCGCTCTCACTGTCTCATACGGGTCATTGAAAGTTCAACATTTTAGATGTAGAACAAGATTCAGCTTCACAGTATCAGAACCTTTAAAGCGGGATTCCGCGGACCTATAGTTTTTTTTTTTTTTGTTGGTGTCATTGATCTGTTTCCACTATTACTGTAGCACTCACTTGTTCCTTGTTTTTTTTTCCCCGGATCGCCGATTTCGTCCTGGATTGTAACTTTTAAAAAATCCTCCCGGCCGTTTCCATTTTGCTTGTGGGCATTTGAAGCCCACAAGCACTTAGTTCCAAGTTTCCGGTGAATGCTGTGCTCCCAGCATTCACCGCTCGATCCCGCGCATGCTCAGTTATATCAGCGAGCAGTGCCGTAACCTCGTCACGTGACCGGCGTCTTCCTTCCGAACTCTCACAAGATTTCAGGATGACGGCGTCCCCCACTGCTTCTTGGGAAGACTGTAACAGAGCTCCCAGGGGTCTTTGCGGAGCCGGGGAATGGCGAAATACACGCCTACGCCCACGGGAGGAGATCCCGGAAGTCACTCTGAGAATTACTACTAAAAGGTAATAAATGCATATTTCTTTTTTTAACCGCTTCCCGACCGGCGCACGCCGATGTACGTCGGGCAGAATGGCACGGACAGGCATAAGGGCGTATATATAAGTCCCTTTTTAAATGCCGCCGTGCCATCGGGAGCGCGCCGGGAGCAGACCCCCGTGAGGCCGGTCGCCACGGGGACACCCGCAAACGTCTCACGGGAAGGCTGAACAGGGAGATGCGGAAATAAACAGCATCTCCCCGTTCTGCCTAGCAACTAGTGACGCCGATCTCTGCTCCTTGTGATTGGAGCAGAGATCAGCATTCACTAGCTGACAGTCACGCCCCCCCCACAGTAAGAAACACACCCCTAGGCATACTTAACCCCTACACTGCCCCCTAGTGGTTAACCCCTTCACTGCCAGTGTCATTTATACAGGAATCAATGCATTTAAATAGCATTGATTGCTGTATAAATGACAATGGTCCCAAAAATGTGTCAAAAATGTCCGATGTGTCCGCCATAATGTCGCAGTCACAATAAAAATCGCTGATCGCCGCCATTACTAATAAAAAAAAATTAATAATAAAAATGCTATAAAACTATCCCCTATCTTGTAAACGCTATAACTTCTGCGCAAACCAATCAATAATCGCTTATTGTAATTTTTTTTACCAAAAATATGTAGAAGAATACGTATTGGTCTGAACTGAGGAAAAAAAATGTTTTTTATATATATTTTTGCAAAAAATAAAAACCGCAGAGGTCATCAAATACCACCAAAAGAAAGCTGTATTTGTGGGAAAAAAAGGACGTCAATTTTGTTTGGGAGCCACGTCGCACGACCGCGCAATTGTCAGTTAAAGCGACGCAGTGCCGAATCGCAAAAAGGGGCCTGGTCCTTTGGCTGCAAATTGGTCCGGTCTGTATGTGGTTAAATGGTCATTTGAGCATCTGTTATAATAAGTGATTAAAATAAGATTAAGTTGTCATTTTGAGTACCAAACCGCTTTAAGCTGACCCGGGAACACTGTAAGCTCACTTTAGATGTAGATGCGTCCTCCAAAGGAGTCACCAGATCCTTCTGAGAGACCAGCCTTCATCCTGGCTCTCTCCAGCAAGGGTCCTCCCCTGGATATATTTCAACAAAGTTTCCAGAAGCTCAACAGTAATTTCACAAACTGTCACCTGATTGTGTTTTTTATCCCAGTGAAATCCCTTCTTTCTGAGATTGGTAGTGGCAACCAAGCGGATCATCTTCCTCCAGAGTCCAGATGGTGGACGGGGCTAACAGGACTGTAATTTGGATTTAGCAGTGGCCAATCACAGTCCTCCTCCTCCTCCTGGAAACAAGGACCTCCCGACTAGCAAAACTGCATCACCTCTCCAGGGGTTGGAGGAAGAGTGCACTGGCATCCGACGCTCCTGGAAGTGTCAAATGTTGAAGAGCCTTACGGAGGTTGCAGCTCTGGAATGGAGAAAGGGTAGGAGACAAAAGCCATCGGAGATGTAGGTAAACTTGCTCTATTGTTGCAAGGAACCTTGGGTACAATTGTTTAGGGAGACTGAGTGTGTTTTTGCAGATGTCTGACAGCTTTTCATGGAGATCTGCACTCCGTGTAGAGGGTAGTGCTCTCAGGATACAGATTGAGTGTGCTGGCTTTAATGCTCTGCATACATTCCTATGGACTGTACTCTAGAAGGGGCAGGCTACAGCTAATGTACCCTTCACATACAGACTCACCGGCCACTTTATTAGATACACCTTGTTAGTACTGGGTTGGACCCCCTTTTGCCTTCAGAACTGCCTTAATTCTTCATGGCATAGATTCAACAAGGTGTTAGAAACATTACTATTATGGTCCAAAATATTACATTTTGGTCCATATTGACATGATAGCATTCCACCACATACCAAAGGTGCGCTATTGGATGAGATCTGGTGACTGTGGAGGCCATTGGAGTACAGTGACCTCATTGTCATGTTCAAGAAACCAGTGGTGAGATGATTAGAGCTTTGTGACATGGTGCATTATCCTGCTGGAAGGGGCCATCAGAAGATGGGTGCACTGTAGTCATAAAGGGATGGACATGGTCAGCAACAATACTCAGGTAGGACGTGGTGTTTAAACGATGCTCAATTGGTACCTTGGGGCAAAAAGTGTGCCAAGAAAATATTCCCCACACCATTACACCACCAGCCTGAACCATTGATACAAGGCAGGATGGACCCAGCTTTTCAAATTCTGACCATCTGAATGTCGCAGCTGAAACCGAGACTCATCAGACCAGGCAACGTTTTTCCAATCTTCTATTGTCCAATTTTGGTGAGCCTGTGCGAATTGTAGCCTCATGTTGTTCTTAGCTGACAGGAGTGGCACCCAGTCTGATCTTTTGCTGCTGTAGCCCAGTGTTTCTCAACTCCAGTCCTCAAGGCACACCAACAGGTCCTGTTTTCAGGCTATCCATTATTTTGCACAGGTGATTTGATCAGCTTCACTGCCTTAGTAATTAACACAGGCATTTCATCTGAGGGAAATCCTGAAAACATGACCTGTTGGGGTGCCTTGAGGACTGGAGTTGAGAAACACTGCTGTAGCCTGCTTCAAAGTTTGATGTGTTGTGCGTTCAGAGATGGTATTCTGCATACCTTGCTTGTAACGAATGGTTATTTGAGTTACAGGTTGTTTTTTGTTTGCTGAACTGATTGCAAAACTTTTTGGATTTAAAGAATTAGCCCACCTTTGTGATGAAAAAATATTAATCATCGATGAACCAGTGACACCAAGGTAGGGTTGCCACCTTTTCTTCAAGTCAAACCCGAACACTTGAGCGGCGCACAGCAATTCGTTTTTTATAGAATAAACTAAACATATATTTTGCAATTAAATAACATTTCTAATCATATGAAGGTAATCACAAGAGCCCCCCTTTACATCAGAGTCCACAGAGTTCCCCTTTTACATCTGAATCCGCAGAGTTCCCCCTTTATATCTGTTTTTGCAGAGTTCCCTTTCACTGTAAGGGGAGACTCTGCAGACTCTGATGTATGGGATGCTCTGTGAACCCTGATATAAGGGGGGACACTGAGAACTCTGAACGTCTGTGTGTGTGTGGGGGGGGGGGGGAATTGTTAGTGCTGGCTTTAGGCAGCATGAAAGAGAGTGTAACAGACACTCTTGGTTTAGACAACTGCAACAAGCAACCCTGCTGGGAAGCCCTAGTCTGGTCTGAATAATGTGTCCGGGTTTGAGGCAGTCTGAAACCCGGACACATGATTCCAAACCCGAACTGTCCGGGTGAATCCCAGACAGGTGGCAACCCTACACCAAGGTAAAAGCTGAGCTCAAATGAATGCAGCTTTGTAATTATTATTACATCTTTACATGTATTTTTAAGCCCTTTTCCTCTGACTTCTGACATCAACAAGGCATGTTAGTCCACAAAACTGCCGCTGGACATTTTCTTTTTTTCAGACCATTCTCTGTAATCCCTAGAGATGGTTGTGTGTGAAAATCCCAGTAGATCAGCAGTTTTTGAAATACTTAAACCAGTCAGTCTGGCACCAACAACAATGCCACGTTCAAAGTCACTTAAATCCCCTTTCTTCCCCATTCTGATGCTTGACTATTGTAACTCCCTCCTCAGTGGCCTATCTTTAGACATGTTATCTCCCCTTCAGTCTACAATGAATGTTGCTACTAGGGATGGGTGAACGGTTCGGCCCGAGCATAAGTTCGGACGTTCGGCAAACATCCGAACAAACGTGTCGTTTGACCATTTGTTCGGCCCCCCGAACCAACCACAATGTATTGCGGCGCTGAACAGTGCATTGCAAGCCCTGATTGGCTGAAGCAGTGAAAGCTTCAGCCAATCAGGGCACAGAGCACTGTCAGAGTCATGATTGGACACTGTCATCATGACTTTATCCAATCATGGCTCATTCCCGCCGCACAGTATAAAAGTATCCTTTCAATGGCAGCCATTTTCAGTGTGATTTCGGCGTCGAGAGAGATAGAACAGGGCTCTGTTTGGTGCTATCAGTTAGTGTGCTATAGTGTGCTATTTTGCTTCAATTGTCAGTGTAGAATATTAGTTTAGTGTCGGTCTAGGGATAGTGTGAGTGTAGTGAGGAGTAGGGAGAGGCCGAGCGGACCCCTGTTCAGTTTGCACCAGAACTTTAGAACACTGTGAAAGTTCGGACCTGAATAACGGACCCCATTAAAGTCAATAGGACCGAACGTCAAAAATCAAAAGTGCCCATTTTGAATTCTTATATGCAAGTAATTTGACATACACAGGTTATAGGAGGACTGGGGGTTGGGACATTGAATGAAGCAGGCAGGTGTAAAATGTTTAAATTTATTGGAAATCAATGATAAGTTGCATGAGGGTAATCATGAGTACACCAAGAAAACCAATATATTTCCATTCAATGGATAAACATACAGCAATGACAATTGACCACTAATAATACAAATCACGTGTTACAAGTGATCATTGAATAAGTAAAACATATAGTTGGCATAAAAACATGGCATATAATAGCTCTACGCATTTTGTGGATTCATCCACTCTTCAGGAACATGAACATGGAAAACTGAATGCTTTAGTATAATAGTAACAAGAAACCATCTTTGTCCAGTCCTGGTCTGCCTCAACCACCTCAGCTCCCACCAGTGATACCCCTAGGGGTTTTTCTGACTCATGTTGGCACATTGCTACTGCATAGATACAGATACATAAGTACTTTTGAGAGTGGTTTTGGGGGGTTTATCCTAGGCAAGATTATTTCTAATTACCTTATTTTAATCTCCTTTCCGTGACAGGGTCAGACCTTACAGATATTCTTGTTACTATTATACTAAAGCATTCAGTTTTCCACGTGCATGCTCCTGAAGAGTGGATGAATCCACAAAATGCATAGAGCTATTATATGCCATGTTTTTATGCCAACTATATGTTTTACTTATTCAATGATCACTTTTAACATGTGATTTGTATTATTAGTGGTCAATTGTCATTGCTGTATGTTTTTCCATTCAATGGAAATATATTGTTTTTTTTTTGGTGTACTCATGATTACCCTCATGCAACATATCATTGATTTCCAATAAATCCTGTTTGTTTCAATTAGATAGGGATGGAGGCAATTGACCTTACCCGGTCACCGTCTCATTTAAAGTCCCAACGTTTTCTTTTTCTTCTATACAATGGTTATAGGGGTCCGGGTCCCGCCCTGGTGGACATGTATCAATAAAAAAAAGTTTGTGAAAATGTTTTAAAAGAGCAGTGAGTTTTTTGATTTTTAAAGTGAAAGCATAAAAATGAAAAATTCCTTCCAATATAGTGCCTGGGGGGTCTCCTTATGCCCCGTACACACGTTCGGACTTTGTCCGCCGGACCTAGTCCAGCGGACAAACCGCCGGACTTTCCGAGCGTGTGACTTGCCCACACACGCCCGGACTTCCGAGCGTGTGACTTGCCCACACACGCCCGGACTTCTCCGGCGGACAATCCGCGGGAAAAAGTCTGCGGGACTTTTGAAAATGAACGGACTTGCCCACACACGGAGCAGTCCGTTCATTTAGAACGTAACTGCAGGTAGACGGGGCTAGCGAAGGCAGTGAATGCCGCCGCGCTAGCCCCGTCACCTGGCATGGATTTAAAGGGAATCCCCAAATCCATCTCAGACCCTTATCCGAGCACGCAGCCCGGCAGGCCAGGAAAGGGGTGGGGACGAGCGAGCGCCCCCCCCTCCTGAGCCGTACCAGGCCGCGTGCCCTCAACATGGGGGGTGCCCTGGGGAAAGGGGGGCCGTGCGGCCCCCCCACCCCAAAGCACCTTCTCCCCATGTTGATGAGGACAAGGACCTCTTCCCGACAACCCTGGCCGTTGGTTGTCGGGGTCTGCGGGTGCAGATCCCGGCCCCCCACCCTATGTGAATGAGTATGGGGTACGATGTACCCCTTCCCATTCACCTAAGGTGTAAAGTGTAAATAAAAAAAACACACAATTTTTTTAAAATATTTTATTGCACTGCTCCGGGGGTCTTCTTCCGTCTTGGGGGGTCTTCTCGCCGGACTCCTCTGCTCATTTACCTAGCTCTTTTACCGAGCAGAGGAGCCCAGCTACCTTCTTCGTCGTCGACGCCGTCGTCTGGGGGGTCTCGATCCGCCTTCGGGGGTCTTCCGGGGTCTCTTCTATTCTTGCCGCTGTCGTCGTTTTCTGCGCCGCCTTCTTCTTCTTCTTCTTCTTCTTCTTCCGATGTTGACTCGTCGCTCTCTCTGGCCGGAATGCCAGAGCCGCACTGTGCTTGGACTTATATAGGGACAAGGGGACAGGGTCACATGTCACATGCTCATGTCACATGGTGACCCCGCCCCCTTGTGATGTCACAGTCCCGGAGGATGCTGGGACTGTGACATCACAAGGGGGCGGGGTGGATTTGGGGGGGGACCCCACGCCGTTTTTTTGGCGTGGGGATTCCCTTTAAATCCATGCCAGATGACGGGGCTAGCGCGGCGGCATTCACTGCCTTCGCTAGCTCCGTCTACCTGAAGTCACGTGCTAAATGAACGGACTTTCCGATGATCGGCAAGTCCGTTCATTTCCAAAAGTCCGGCGGACTAGCATACTAACGGCGGGATTGTCCGTGGGGAAAGGGGGGCCGTGCGGCCCCCCCCACCCCAAAGCACCTTCTCCCCATGTTGATGAGGACAAGGGCCTCTTCCCGACAACCCTGGCCGTTGGTTGTCGGGGTCTGCGGGTGCAGATCCCGGCCCCCCACCCTATGTGAATGAGTATGGCGTACGATGTACCCCTTCCCATTCACCTAAGGTGTAAAGTGTAAATAAAAAAAACACGCAATTTTTTTAAAAATATTTTTTATTGCACTGCTCCGGGGGTCTTCTTCCGTCTTGGGGGGTCTTCTCGCCGGACTCCTCCGCTCATTTACCTAGCTCTTTTACCGAGCAGAGGAGCCCAGCTACCTTCTTCGTCGTCGACGCCATCGTCTGGGGGTCTCGATCCGCCTTCGGGGGTCTTCCGGGGTCTCTTCTGTTCTTGCCGATGTCGTCGTTTTCTGCGCCGCCGCCGCCTTCTTCTTCTTCTTCTTCTTCCTCTTCTTCTTCTTCCGATGTTGACTCGTCGCTCTCTCTGGCCGGAATGCCAGAGCCGCGCTGTGCTGGGACTTATATAGGGACAAGGGGACAGGGTCACATGTCACATGCTCATGTCACATGGTGACCCCGCCCCCTTGTGATGTCACAGTCCGGAGGATGCTGGGACTGTGACATCACAAGGGTCCGAGATGGATTTGGGGGGGACCCCCACGCCCTTTTTTCGGTGTGGGGATTCCCTTTAAATCCATGCCAGATGACGGGGCTAGCGCGGCGGCATTCACTGCCTTCGCTAGCTCCGTCTACCTGAAGTCACGTGCTAAATGAACGGACTTTCCGATGATCGGCAAGTCCGTTCATTTCCAAAAGTCCGGCGGACTAGCATACTAACGGCGGGATTGTCCGTGGGGAAAGGGGGGCCGTGCGGCCCCCCCACCCCAAAGCACCTTCTCCCCATGTTGATGAGGACAAGGGCCTCTTCCCGACAACCCTGGCCGTTGGTTGTCGGGGTCTGCGGGTGAAGATCCCGGCCCCCCACCCTATGTGAATGAGTATGGGGTACGATGTACCCCTTCCCATTCACCTAAGGTGTAAAGTGTAAATAAAAAAAAAACACGCAATTTTTTTAAAAATATTTTATTGCACTGCTCCGGGGGTCTTCTTCCGTCTTGGGGGGTCTTCTCGCCGGACTCCTCCGCTCATTTACCTAGCTCTTTTACCGAGCAGAGGAGCCCAGCTACCTTCTTCGTCGTCGACGCCATCGTCTGGGGGTCTCGATCCGCCTTCGGGGGTCTTCCGGGGTCTCTTCTGTTCTTGCCGATGTCGTCGTTTTCTGCGCCGCCGCCGCCTTCTTCTTCTTCTTCTTCTTCCTCTTCTTCTTCTTCCGATGTTGACTCGTCGCTCTCTCTGGCCGGAATGCCAGAGCCGCGCTGTGCCGGGACTTATATAGGGACAAGGGGACAGGGTCACATGTCACATGCTCATGTCACATGGTGACCCCGCCCCCTTGTGATGTCACAGTCCCGGAGGATGCTGGGACTGTGACATCACAAGGGTCCGAGATGGATTTGGGGGGGACCCCCACGCCCTTTTTTCGGTGTGGGGATTCCCTTTAAATCCATGCCAGATGACGGGGCTAGCGCGGCGGCATTCACTGCCTTCGCTAGCTCCGTCTACCTGAAGTCACGTGCTAAATGAACGGACTTTCCGATGATCGGCAAGTCCGTTCATTTCCAAAAGTCCGGCGGACTAGCATACTAACGGCGGGATTGTCCGTGGGGAAAGGGGGGCCGTGCGGCCCCCCCACCCCAAAGCACCTTCTCCCCATGTTGATGAGGACAAGGGCCTCTTCCCGACAACCCTGGCCGTTGGTTGTCGGGGTCTGCGGGTGCAGATCCCGGCCCCCCATCCTATGTGAATGAGTATGGGGTACGATGTACCCCTTCCCATTCACCTAAGGTGTAAAGTGTAAATAAAAAAAACACGCAATTTTTTTAAAAATATTTTATTGCACTGCTCCGGGGGTCTTCTTCCGTCTTGGGGGGTCTTCTCGCCGGACTCCTCCGCTCATTTACCTAGCTCTTTTACCGAGCAGAGGAGCCCAGCTACCTTCTTCGTCGTCGACGCCATCGTCTGGGGGTCTCGATCCGCCTTCGGGGGTCTTCCGGGGTCTCTTCTGTTCTTGCCGATGTCGTCGTTTTCTGCGCCGCCGCCGCCGCCGCCTTCTTCTTCTTCTTCTTCTTCCTCTTCTTCTTCTTCCGATGTTGACTCGTCGCTCTCTCTGGCCGGAATGCCAGAGCCGCGCTGTGCTGGGACTTATATAGGGACAAGGGGACAGGGTCACATGTCACATGCTCATGTCACATGGTGACCCCGCCCCCTTGTGATGTCACAGTCCCGGAGGATGCTGGGACTGTGACATCACAAGGGTCCGAGATGGATTTGGGGGGGACCCCCACGCCCTTTTTTCGGTGTGGGGATTCCCTTTAAATCCATGCCAGATGACGGGGCTAGCGCGGCGGCATTCACTGCCTTCGCTAGCTCCGTCTACCTGAAGTCACGTGCTAAATGAACGGACTTTCCGATGATCGGCAAGTCCGTTCATTTCCAAAAGTCCGGCGGACTAGCATACTAACGGCGGGATTGTCCGCCGGACTGCCAAGTCCAGCGGATAATTTTAAAACAAAACTTAAAACCTAGTCCGCCGGACTTTTGGCGCCCGCAGGAAAGTCTGTTCGTGTGTACACGGCATTAGTCTACCTGTAAAGTGGCAGATCTGTACCAAGTCTAGAACCTGCTGCAGCAATAATTGCATTTATAAAGCCAAAAAAAATTACATTTTCCCTGCAAGCTGCCTTTATTTTGCACATCAACAGCTGGGGAGCCAGTGTGTATGATGAGGCCACAGTGTAGTGCACTGGGAAAAAGATTAGAGATTTTTTGGATACATTCTGGTGTCACTTTGACTTTGTATAGAAGTAACAGGTGCCTAAAAATTGGTCTATGGCTGTCGGTGTAGCCTTCCCCCTGTAACCTTATAGAGGTACTCTTGATGAAAGCAAGATTGGCCTTGCTGTAAAAAATTGCAATGATATGCACCTGTCAAACAGGTGCTGAAAAATTGGTCTTTGGGTGTTAATTGTACCCATGAAACCTATACCAAAAACATCTTCTAAATGAAAAGATTGTGGCTTTTAGGTGCTTTTCCCAACGGGCTATGTGGTTGGTTGTTAAATGCATTGTTAAGCATGTGGTACCCAAATAGCTGGTGTTTTTGCCACGTTTTCTGTGCCTGAGACACGGTTTGCAGCTAACAACAGTGCGATCTGCTGCAGATGTGCTGAAAAAGGCCCAGAAAGCTGAGCTTTGGGGAGTGGGCCGGGAGATAACAGCTGCAGAATGTGATGGAATAGGGTGGTTGCTCTCTACTCTTTCTTGTTGTCGGCCTCCTTGGGGTTGTGACCCCTCACCTACAGTTTCCTCCTCTGCTCTATCTGGCACCCAAGTCGCATCTGTGACCTCATCATCATCATCTTCATCGCCTTCATCATCATCATTACCACTGGAAACAACTTGGTAATACGCTGCGGCTGGGGAACATGAATGCCAATTTGTCTACCAGTGTTCTTCCCTCTCTCTGTTCCTGTCATCCTCAACCTCAGAACCAAAATCTGAATCCAGTAATGGCTGGGCATCATCAAGGAGCAAATGGCTGATGCTGTGGTCAAATAACTCAGCTGACTCCTCCATGGCTAATGTTTGGGGCTATGGCAAGAATAGATGTGGACTAGGAGGCAGGTTTATCCACTCTGGTAACTGCAGGGGACTGCACACTTGTGGATGAAAGCCAGTCCACCACCTCCTCACTAAACAGAGGAAATGATGCCCTGCCTGAGGGCTGACCACCACGTCCACCTTTGCCTGTGGACACATTTGTTGCTGGCCCCCTTACAGTGCCAAGGGAACATCTGCCTCTCCTTGTTGTCCTCTTTATTGGGAAAGAAGAAGTGGAAATCTGTACGTAGATGCCCTTTAATCAATGTAAAGTGGTGTTTGATGCACTTTCATTTGAGTACTCACACTACACAGACACACTCCACGGATACACTATAATATACTGCAATTTAATGCACCTAACATACAGTGATGCACAGAACTATATGGCATTAAACTTGCAGTAACGCATACAGAAGTAAATGGCGTTAAACTTGCAGTTATGCGCACAGAAGTAAATGGCGTTAAACTTGCAGTAATGCACACAGACGTAAATGGCGTTAAGCTTCTCTACCATCACGTGGAAGGGAATGTTCTGGCATAGTTAGGCAAGGCAGTCAGCTGTAAAATCCACCTTACTGCTGACACGTGGTCCATCAAGCATGGGCAGGGACGATATATTTACACATATTTATATTTACACTGGGTAATGCTGCTTGCAACTCGAAAGGATGCAGGACAGGGCTTGGTGCTGCAGCTTGTTGTGCCCCCATGTCTCCATACAGCTGGTGGTGATGATGCCAGACCTGTAAGCTCTACCCCCTCCTCCTCCTCCGCCACCTCCATGCCTTCCTCTGCAGAATTGTCCTATAAACATCAGGTGCCCCCTAAGCATTCAAAGGGCTATTCCACAAGTCAGGCTAAAAGGTGCCATGCAGTGCTTCAGCTGGTGTGTTTAGGGGACAGGAACCACGCCAGGGCAAAGATTCTTGCAGCTCTGCAGGGACAGGCCCAGAGGTGGTTCATACCATGCCAGCTGGAGCCAGGAATGGTGGTGTGCGATAATGGCTCAAACCTCCTGTCTGCCCTTAGACAGGGAAAGTTGACACGTGCCATGCCTGGCACATGTCCTCAATTTGGTAGTGTAGCATTTCCTAAATACGTACCCAGGGTTTCCAGATGTGCTAAAGCTAGCCAGAAGTCTGTAGCCATTTCAGACGGTCATACACAGCCAGTGCTCAGTTGGCTGAAATTCAGCGGGAATTCCACCTGGCCGTAAACCGGCTGATTTCTGACATGCCCACCAGGAACTCGACTTTGGCAATGCTGCAGCGGCTATACATGCAGCAGAGGGCCATCAACGAGTACCTGTGCGAATACGGCCTGACGACAGACTCAGGCCGCCTCTGCTTTTTTTCCCCACGCCAATGACTGATCATTAAGGATGCATGCACTGTATTGTCACCATTTGAGGAGGCCACAAGGATGGTGAGCCGTGACAGTGCATGCATCAGTGACACAATCCCTGTTGTGTTCCTGCCGGAGCAGACTCTGCGTGACATTATGGACAGGGCACTGGAGGCAGAGCAGCAGGAGGAAGAGGAGGACTTCCTTTCCTCTCAAGGTCCACTTCATCCAGACACCATCATTCCTATGTCACAGAACACACAGGAGGAGATAGGGGAGGAGGATGAGGAGGAGGATTCTGGCACTTTCATAGACTTTAAAGAAGAGGGAGACATGCGTCAATCTGTAAGCGATGGCTTTCCAACCCCAGGACCCTTGGGAGTAGTACGTGGCTGGGAGGAGCAAGTTCCAGATGCTGTCATCCTGAGTAACCCCGAGGAGTCTGCTTCTCAAGCCTTGGCAAATTTGAGGTGCATGGGCAACTTCATGCTTCAAAGCCTGCGAAAGGACCCAAGAATACGTGGCATAAAGACGAAGGATGATTACTGGTTGGCAACCCTCCTTGACCACCATTATAAGGGTAAGGTCTCAGAACTCATCCCGTCCCCACAGAGAGTGCAGAAGAAAATCTCATGAGGACACGATTTTATTGAACGTTTTTCCTGACTGCAGTAGGTTACAGTGTCATGGAAAACGTAGTTTGGAGTCTTCTGTTGGTCAAGAGAGGAGCGTTGAAGAAGGCGTCCGCCTAAGTGAGGCATTTCAGATTTTTTTTAGTCCTTGCCGCCCAGGGCTGTCAGCTTCCACATCCCATTGGCAGCGTCTGCATCACATGGTGGACAATTACCTCGGGTTGATGCATTTTTCATGCAGTTTTCAAGTGTTTCGTGTTTTTCATTTTCCTCCATAACAAACTGTGAATAGCTGGTTGTTAAGCAGCAGGCGGCCACCATGTCCTTAACAATCAATGGGTTCCCCGCTGGCAGCTGAATGTAAAAAAGTAATTTCTGGCAAAGTAAAAATAAGAAAAAAAATGGCATGGCAGACCCTTATACAAGCATTAAAGTGATTGTTAAGTCTCGTTTAAAAAATAAATAAAATAACAAACATGTTATACTTACTTCCTCTGTGCAGTTGGTTTTGCACAGAGCATCCTGGATCCTCCTCTTCTCGGGTCCCTCTTTGCTGCTCCTGGCCCCTCCCTCCTATCAAGTGCCCACCACAGTCAGCAGCTTTCTATGGGGGCACTGGAGCTGAGTCACAGCTCTGTGTGTCCATTCGGACACGGACCCCTGACCCGGCCCATCCCCCTCTCTCCCCTGATTGGCTGACTGACTTTTATTGGCAGCAGAGGGAGCCAATGGCCCCGCTACTGCGTCTCAGCCAATCTGGAGGAGTGTCCTGGACAGCTTAGATATTCGTGGACATTTCTGGAGAGAAATGAGGCTCAAGTAAGTAATTAGGGGGGCTGCTACACACAAAAGGTTTTTTATCTTAATGCATAGAATCCATTAAGATAAAAAACCTTCTGCCTTTACAACTCCTTTAAGCCTGGCAGGCCAGGAAAGGGGGGGTGGTTGTAGGGGTCTGAAAAGCGCACTAAAAAACACATTGGTGTGAACCTAGACTTACAACCGAACATATCCTTGAATCCAATAGGTTGCACATGAATTATCAATATTACTGCACATTAAAATGGATAATCTGACAGAGAAAAATATATAGAAAAAATCCTACCCATTTGCCCTCCATCCAGAGGCAGTATATAACAAATCAAAAAGCATTCCCTATGCTAGACTGTTACCTGTGCACAAAGCAAGGTCCATAAAGACATAGATGAGCGAGTTTGGGATGCAGGAACTTGACTGGTCTGCACAGAGTCCTGACCTCAACCCAATAGAACACCTTTGGAATGAATTAGAGCAGAAACCACGAGCCAGGCCTTCTCGTCCAGATCAGTGCCTGACCACACAAATGTGCTTCTGGAAGAATGATCAAACATTCCCATAGACACACTCCTAAACCTTGTGGACAGCCTTTCCAGAAGATTTGAAGCTGTTATAGCTGCAAAGGGTGGGTCAACACACTATTGAATCCTATGGACTAAGACTGGGATGCCATTTAAGTTCATGTGTGTGTAAAGGCAGGTGTCCCAATACCTTTGACAATGTAGTGTATCTTTCAAATTTGGACAAATCTCTGGCTTAACATGTTGCAACCTAACTGTGTTTTGCTCTTATTTTTCAGCACAGCTACAGAGAAGTTGGCATCTTACTACTGTACTTGGCTGTAGGAGTCTGTGTCTTTTCTGGAATGGCGTACACAGCAGAGAAAGATGAAGACACAGGGTTTGACACCATCCCATCCTGTTGGTGGTGGGGAACTGTGAGCATGACAACTGTAGGCTATGGTGATGTTGTCCCAGCCACCGTAGCTGGAAAATTAGCCGCTTCAGGCTGTATCCTAGGTGGGATATTAGTGGTGGCACTGCCGATAACTATAATATTCAACAAGTTTTCCCATTTCTACCGGAGACAGAAAGCCCTGGAGAACGCAGTGAGGAACAGTGACAGAAAGCCAAGCAAGGAACCCACAGACGATACCGATAAAATATCAGAGAGCCTTACAGAACTATAACCAGCAAATAAATACATACCTATAAAAGCTGAGCAGCAAATGAGTAAATGCATAAACAGAGACATTGCACACCCTAAACTAGTTTTAAAAAATTGGAGCAATCAATGAATAGTTCCAGGGTCATGACCATAAACCAGTGAGAGAGCTTAAAGGGGTTGTAAAGGTTCGTTTTTTCTTTTCTAAATAGGTTTCTTTAAGCTAGTGAATTGTTAGTTCACTTACCTTTTCCTTCAAATTCCCTTCTAAATGTTTTTTTTTCTTTGTTTTCTTTGTCTGAATTTCTCACTTCCTGTTCCTCCTCAGTAAGCTGTTCAGTAAGTTGTTCTGGCTGACTAAACACCGCTCGGATGATGGTGTGAAGTTTACTGAGGGGAAACAGGAAGTGAGAAATTCAGACAAAGAAAAAAAACATTTAGAAGGGAAATCGAAGGAAAAAGGTAAGTGAACCAACAATGCACTAGCTTAAAAGAACCTATTTAGAAAATAAAAAACAAACCTTTACAACCCCTTTAAAGTTAACCTCTCATTTCTTCCAAACTACTGTAAGGTAAACAATTCTGTATTATATATAAATATGCTGTATATATGGTAATTCCATTGCGCAGTGTTGAAGCTGCCACTAATGTTATCTCCCTTAGTAATAAGTGTGGGTAGTTTGTTTTTCTGCCATATGTATTCCATTGGGGAGATATCCGTTTACTTCCTGTCCCAAAAGCCAAAACAGGAAGTAAGAGGATACCCCTCTAAAGTTATGGAAATCCCTGGTAGTCACCAAAACTATGGTCCCTGTTAAAAGATTTCAGCTCTAGGTCTGTTCTGGTGACCACTCAAAATTTTGGATTATCTTTCACTTTTGGTGAAAACAGTCACCAGGACAAATAGAGATCCCCCTCCACCATATACAGCTAACAGGCTCTCTGCATCCAATTCGCAATAGCAGGAGATATTGACCAACTCTCTTTGGAGCCGGTTCACATATCTCCGCAGCGGGTCCAATGCGTTTTGCACAAAAACGTGCGTCTTTTGGTCTGTTTCAGGTCCGAATTTAGCCCAAAATTCAGGCTGAAATCGGACCTAAAACGGTGAACCAAGGCGCACCGGACCCCTGCTGTGAGCCGCATGCAGCTCATATGTGAACCCAGCCTCATGGTAAGTCAATAATGATGGAACTATCAGCTGCAGAAAGACTGGTGACTAGTCCTTTTCTCCCTGCTTGCCTTTTTGGGCATAACTTCCACAATTCAGGTCCTATTTAACCACTTAAGCCCCGGATCAATTTGCAGCCAAAGGACCAGGCCTCTTTTTGCGATTCGGCACTGCGTCGCTTTAACTGACAATTACGCTGTCGTGCGACGTGGCTCCCAAACAAAATTGGCGTCCTTTTTTTCCCCACAAATAGAGCTTTCTTTTGGTGGTATTTGATCACCTCTGCGGTTTTTTTTTTTGTGCTAAACAAAAATAGAGCGACAATTTTGAAAAAAAAAATCAATATTTTTTACTTTTTGCTATAATAAAATATCCCCAAAAAATATATAAAAAAAAATGTTTTTCCTCAGTTAAGGTCGATACGTATTCTTCTACATATTTTTGGTAAAACAAATCGCAAATAGCGATTATTGATTGGTTTGCGCAAAAGTTATAGCGTTTACAAAATAGGGGATAGTTTTATAGCATTTTTTTTATATTTTTTTTTTACTAGTAATGGCGGCGATCAGCGATTTTTATTGTGACTGCGACATTATGGCGGACACATCGGACATTTTTGACACATTTTTGGGACCATTGTCATTTATACAGCAATCAGTGCTATTTAAATGCACTGATTCCTGTGTAAATGACACTGGCAGTGAAGGAGTTAACCACTAGGGGGCGGGGAGGGGTTGAGGGGTTAAGTGTGACGTGTGTGTGTCTTTTTACTGTAGGGGGGCGTGGCTTGGCGTTCGACATCACTGATCGTCTTTTCCGATGATAGGGAACAGGCGATCAGTGTCAGTCTTACTAGTAAGCACGGGGAGAGGTTTGTTTACACCTACCTACCCCGTTCTTCAGCTCTGTGACCCGATCGTGGGACACCAGTGGCGATCGGGTCTGCGGGTCCCGCGGCCATGGTCACAGTCACGGAGCTCAGGACCGGGTGGCGAGCATGCCGCGACCCACGACTGGGCTCTTAAAGGACAACGTACCTGTATTTTGATGTGCCCAGCCGTGCCATTCTGCCATCGTAAATGTGCAGGAGGACTTTACTGTTAAAAAAAAAAATGTGCAGGAGGCGGTCCTTAAGTGGTTAACTTGAAAAGGCTGCTGGCACAACTTTTCTGTATGAACTAAATATTGAAGAATGAATGCAGACAGATGTTATCAACAGCAGGGATTAACTCCGTTATTCACACTTATTTCTAAAGACATCTTGGCCATACATTTACCTGCGCCCAATCTCCCGACACATCCTGTATGTTTTTTTTTTTAAAGTTGATTGATGCAAAAACATACAGATGATCCAATCAATAACATTGATTGGATCATCTCCAGAGGGAATTTATTGAATTCTGTGTTTTGTAGCGTTGACACGGTTATACAAGGATGCCATTTTTCTGTGGGCGAATAAAAAAAAATATACAGCGTATATATATATATAATATATATATATATATATATATATATATATATATATATATATATATATATATATATATATATATATATTCACACACAATTAGAGAGATTTGTATTTGAAGGCACTTAAACTTGATGCTGCATATTTTAAAGTCCAATTCCAACTACTGGTATATACACTATATTACCAAAAGTATGGGGACGCCTGCCTTTACACGCATATGAACTTCACTGGCATCTCAGTCTTAGTCTGTAGGGTTCAATATTGCGTTGGCCCCCCCTTGGCAGCTATAACAGCATCAACTCTTCTGGGAAGGCTATCCACAAGGTTTAGGAGTGTGTCTGTGGGAATGTTTGACCATTCTTCCAGAAGCGCATTTGTGAGGTCAGGCACTGATGTTGGAGAAAAGGCCTGGCTCGCAGTCTCCACTCTAATTCATCCCAAAGGTGTCCTATCAGGTTGAGGTCAGGACTTTATGCAGGCCAGTCAAGTTCCTCCACCCCAAATTCGCTCATTTGTGTCTTTATGGACCTTGCTTTGTGCACTGGTCCAAATCATTTGGTGGAGGGGGGATTATGGTGTGGGGTTGTTTTTCAGGAGTTGGACTTGGCCCCTTAGTTCCAGAGAAGGAAACTTAAGGCGTCAGCATACCAAGACATATTGTAAAATTTCATGCTCCCAACTTTGTGGGAACAGTTTGGAGATGGCCCCTTCCTGTTCCAAGCAAAGTCCATAAAGACATGAATGAGCGAAATTTGGGGTGGAGGAACTTGACTGGCCTGCACAAAGTCCTGACCTCAACCCAATAGAACACCTTTGGGATGAATTAGAGCTGAGACTGAGAGACAGGCCTTCTTGTCCAACATCAGCACCTGACCTCACAAATGCTCTGATGGAAGAATGGTCAAACATTCCCATAGACACACTCCTAAACCTTGGGCCACCCTTCCCAGAAGAGTTGAAGCTGTTATAGCTGCAAAGGTTGGGCCAACTCAATATTGAACCCTACAAACTAATACTGGGATACCATTAAAGTGAATGTGCGTGTAAAGGCAGGCATACCAATACTTTTGGTAATATAGTATATATACATACATATATACACACACACATTTTTTCCAAATGTGTTGGACCCAGCTACATATACGTAATATGTGTCTTCTCACTTTGGTGGGGGGCGGATCTTAAGGATATAATGACATGGCACCACTCTCTGCAGGATTCTCTTGTGTGTCCAAGGTCCTTGACATCCTGGGCTCACCATAGGTGGGATGAATGTTGCTGGGAGTCATTCAACCCATAAAATACTGTATCACAGAATGATGAAGCTGTGTAGTACAGTGCAGGAAGCGGAGGTGAGTATTGCAGCCAGAGCTAGAACCAGAGCCAATTGGAGTTGGCCTTAAAAGTAAAGTTGCATTACACAGCCTCCTATCAGACTCTTAGCAATCAAAATTTCCACCATTGTTGGATAACCATATCCCTTGCTGTTCATTGTGGTTCCATCCTTTATCCCCAACATGGCTACAGGACACAAGAGTGATGTAGGGATCTTAGGATGGAGCCATTGAATACAGCAGAGGACATAGACATCTAACACTCCTTGAAGAGTAGAATGCTGAGAATCTATTTGAGGCTGCAGTGCTGGAACAAGTGGCTCAAGCAGTAAGTATAGTAGCTCTTCTGTTACAGTGAACATCCAATAGGATCCTGACAGGGCCTGTGTTGATAGCATGAGTTTGAGATACTTCTGAGATCATTCAGAACTTATTGACAGGTGCATTGACCTCCTCTGCCCTACATTTGCCCGGCTTCAAATGGGTTTTGCATTCCCATCGATTTGTATGGGAATGAAAAAAACAGTTGCGCCAAACAAAAACCTGTCTGCCTGTTGAAGTATGCTGAAATATTAACTTTTGTCTAGCTCCATTTTGTATCTTTTAAAATATTTATCTGAATTTTTTATCACCAAATTATATCTTTATTCTAACATGATGCCCAGTCTATGCTGAAGAAGAGCAGCTCCACAGCTTATTCTACCGCCATTATACTTAGCAGTAGGCATAAGTGGTGGTCAGTGCTTGATTTAGGTTACATTTATTTCTATTAACTTTGGCTAAAAACCTCGGTCTTATGCTGGCCATACACTATACGAAAAATCAGACGAAATTCGGTCATTTAGACAGTTTGTTAGTTTTTCGGCCAGTTAACCGCTTAAGGATCGCCTCCTGCACATATACGTCGGCAGAATGGCACGGCTGGGCACATCAACGTACAGGTACGTTGTCCTTTAAGAGCCCAGCCGGCGGCGCGCTCGCGACCTGGTCCTGAGCTCCGTGACCGCGGTACCAGCGGACCCGATCGCCGCTGGTGTCCCGCGATCGGGTCACAGAGCTGAAGAACGGAGAGAGGTATGTGTAAACAAAACTCTCCCCGTGCTTCCTAGTGAAACTGTCACTGATCGTCTGTTCTCTGTCATAGGGAAAGACGATCAGTGACGCCACATGCCAAGCCCCGTCCCCCTACAGTAAGAAAACACACACAGGGCTCACTTAACCCCTCCCCGCCCCCTAGTGGTTAACTCCTTCACTGCCAGTGTCATTTACACAGGAATCAGTGCATTTAAATAGCACTGATTGCTGTATAAATGACAATGGTCCCAAAAATGTGTCAAAAAATGTCCGATGTGTCCGCCATAATGTCGCAGTCACAATAAAAATCGCTGATCGCCGCCATTACTAGTAAAAAAAAAAATATTAATAAAAATGCTATAAAACTATCCCTATTTTGTAAACGCTTTAACTTTTGCGCAAACCAATCAATAATGGCTAATTGCGATTTTTTTTACCAAAAATATATAGAAGAATACGTATCGGCCTAAACTGAGGAAAAAAAACATTTTTTTAATATATTTTTGGGGATATTTATTATAGCAAAAAGTAAAAAATATAGATTTTTTTTTCAAAATTGTCAACCTATTTTTGTTTATAGCGCAAAAAATAAAAACCGCAGAGGTGATAAAATACCACCAAAAGAAAGCTCTATATGTGGGAAAAAAAGGACGCCAAATTTTGTTTGGGAGCCACGTCGCACGACCGCGCAATTGTCAGTTAAAGCGACGCAGTGCCGAATCGAAAAAAGGGGCCCGGTCCTTTGGCTTCAAATTGGTCCGGGGCTTAAGTGGTTAATGGGCACAAAATCGATAATCGTTTGGGACATTTTTGAGCTTAAAAAACGAAGGACAAATTTATTGAAAATGGGTTTGGCTGATTTTTCGTATAGTTTATGGTCAGCATTAGTCCCATCTAACAAACCCTTCGCCACTTGAAAACTTGCTTTTTGGCAAAATGTTTTTTTTTTTTTTTTTAACATGGTTTATTATTTTGTATAGAACTATGTGAAAAATGAAATGCGCAATCAGCACCTAGCTGATTTCTATTCCCCTAAAATATACTGTAGAGTAGGATTTGTTATTCAGTAAAATGGAAAAAGAGGGTTCGGCAATATATTTTTACATAACAGAGATACAAGATACACACGTATATGTCCATTTGCATACATTACAATATGCTTGTCTTGTTTGTCACCTTGGAATTCTGAACTGTAAAATATATCTTGCTCTGTGCTGCTAATTCCTGTATACAATAAATAGACAAATCATTTTTCCCTTCATGGTTCCAATTATCAACACTTACAGAGTCACTAAAACAAGGTCCATATGAATATGTGCATATTGCAGTATCTGATTTTATTTGACTGCAGTCAGATCAATAAAAAGCATTCTGTTACCAATCTGGCTTACTGAACTTCCTATAATTCTCGGTTTTGCTGCATGAAGAACGTGCAAAGCATTGCACAGGATTGCACTGGTTACATGAGTATGAAAAGGGAAACCACTATCGCTAATAAACTTGGTAAAGCAAAATGCATGGGTTGCAGATACAATACGTATAATGGTGTAAAAATCCTAACCATGTATAATAAATACTCACGAGGAGGAGGACATGTGAGATCTTGGTGTTCTTGATAAACTAGTGAGCAGTAGGGATATATTTACCCTTCATATGAACTAAATGGTGTGACATGCAGAGATTTTAGTCCGTGGTTAGTCCATTATTCTGATATCCAGACAGATGTTCTTCTCCATTAGTTTATATGTGTAGTTTACAGAATGTGTACAGAATATTTCATTGTGCTTTTCTCAGATTTCCTTCAAGAAGAAATATTCCACTCTGCCAAGAAATATAGCTTCTTCCAGTCTGGACCTAGGAACCAGATGTTATAGCTGAGCACCCAAGACTAGACGGCAATAGCTTAGATGCAAACTGGAAATTATTTTATTAAAATTCAGACACATACTTTATACCCCCCCCCCCCCCAGGAGGACATCTTGGGGGATATTAGCATGACAATGCTAACTGTAAACAGTAATGAACAGCCAACATAAACAATGATCTAATTATCCGTAAGCTAATAAACATAAACACTATCACATAACATCCCACAATAGTTGGATAACAAGGTAAAGTGGACACAATATTAATCACCTCTCCAAGAGACGAGCAGACGGACAGAAACAATAGGTGACTCACTTAACAATGGGAATTCACACCTATGGGGAACATACTCAACAATAAACACATAACGAACAGTGATCCCACCCCCACACTGCCAGGACCTAGTATTCAAGAAGACCCAGGGGTGTCCAAATCTCATTTACCAGCTTTCTTTTCACATACATCTGCTCACTGAGTTTCAAGTTGCCAGAGACCATCATAACCTCCTTGACTTTTAAATGTAATGTCCTCTTGCATTATGTAACAGGACATCTTTCTAAATGCTTGTAGCTCCCTCAAACGCCAGGGCCCATAGTCAGTAGGCAAGAGGCTACCCTGCAATCCGATCCAAAAGCCCCTGTCCTGGTTGGGTCTGCCACAACAAATATTTCAAATTCTTCTCTCTATTCACTTTCAAAATTTACAACCAATATTTAATTAAATGCCACAAGCTAAAAGTAATAACGTTCATAGTTGTTAGACATTTTGATAATTTTGCAAAACATTTTGATACGTTCGGGGATATTTTGTCTCCATTCAGATTTGCCGCAATAGTGCTTAAGCTTGCTCTAGATCAGGGGAGCCCTGTGATGTGGCCTACAACCTCAAGCTCTGGAATGGTGGGTTGGCAAGCCCCGATCGCAGGTTGCAGACCCGTCATACCACAGCATCAGTGTTGTGAATGAAGCTAATGGTAGAGGAATAAAGCTGCTGCGGAGCAGAGCCCCATAAGCCGATACTTCCTGTACAGCGCTGGCTTTTAACACAGGTGGAGTCTATGGCAAAGTTCAGCTAACCTGCATGATAGAGACAGGTGCACTACACTGCACCCGCGGTGTGGATAAACCGTAGCACATCATTGTTAAAGCAGTCTTAGGCCCTTTTCACACCATTGACCCTACCCAATCGGACCCTCAATTCACCCCTACAGAGCGGCAGATGTAAACAGACATTTGTTCGTTTATGCCCACCTACCTCCAATCCGATCCTCTAAAAAAAAATAGAAGGGAATTCCTCCCCTTCCATCTGGGTGGATTGGATTGGAGGGCCTATAGAGTAGCCGCAACCTGTCATCCGCCCACTCCGCTCATTGTGGCCCGCGACTGGTTACCAAGTTGCTTAAGTGGCCCTCGCTCTTTAAAAGGTTGGGCACCCCTGCTCTAGATGGACCGAAATTCAGCTGGTTCAGTAGGGAATATCGATCCATCTATGGTCATTCCCAATTGACTTCTGTAAAATGGGAATGTTAGAAAACTTTAATTCAATCAGCGGTTGCAGCTAATCGGCAGCAGGACTGATCAGTGTATTCTGACAGCGGAAAGTCCCCGCTGTCAAAATACAATAGCACAGCAGGGAGAATTCCTCCATCCATCCATAGATCTTTTTAGTTGTGTTCCAATTCCATTCAAGTTTTGACCGAGTCGGTTCTACCACTGTAATAAAGAACAGGGGTCTACAAACTTTCTAAACAAAGGCCAGTTTACTGTTCTTCAGACTTCATGGGGGCCGAACTGTGGCCAGTGGGAGTATAAAAGGTCCCGACGTCAGTGGGAAAAATAATGCCCCATTGTTTGTTTCACTGAAAGTAATTTGCCCCATAAAATGGGAGGTATTGTGCCCCATTGTTGATGTCATTGGAAGGAATTGTGCCCCCTTCATTGGTGTCAGTTGGAAGGGGGGTTATGTCCTACTGTTGGTATCAGAGGATGTAATAGTGCCCCAAGGGCTGGATAAAATCAAGCAAAGGTCTGCATCTGGCCTCCGTTTGGAGACCACTGACCTAGAACATGAAGTGTGTTAAAGGAGAAGTACTACTTCTGTGGGTCACAGGAGTGCACTTCATTCTGCGCTCCTATGACTCGTATTCTGTCAACAGTGGGCTAGATCCCACTATTGGTTGGCGTCACTCAGCCAGGCTCTGGAGGGATCCAAACTTTAATGTTGGGATTCAACCAGATGCCTGGACAGGCAGCGGGCTCCAGCTTCTCAGTGAGCTGCTGAGAGCTGAGCCAGCCGTTCCCATCCCCTGCACAGCTTGGCGCTCCAATGAGCAGAGAGCCAGTGACTGACAGCTCTCTACTTACCAAAGACCAAGAACTGAGCGATCAGCAGTGTTTGATCAATCAGTTCTCTGTGAAGAGGCGACACGGGACAGATACAGCATCGGAACGCTGCTGCATCCACCTAGGTGAGTATAAATGTTTTTTTTTTTTTAAATCCTGAACCTTTCTTTTAAGGGCAGGATCGGCAGGTAAATCTAAAGGAAAAAAAGCATTAGGAAAAGAGAACTAATGCAACCTTCACATCTAAGGGTTGGCAAGCTGCAATATATTACATTTTTTACTTATGTGCTTTAAAGTAGTTGAATTTTGCTCTTGTGGATTACTTCCTTGTCTGTGGTGGATGGCCTTAGTTGATGTGTTTGATATACTGCAGAGTAAGACTGAGGTAGTGTGAGCTCGAACAACCAAACATTTACATAAAAGGTTTTAGTTACCTGCATAGATGTGCGCAGCCTAATTGAATTAGGGTGCACCCAAAAGCTCAAACACACATGCCTTCCTCTGCAGCCTCAGTGAATGAGCTGGAAGTGCGCTGTGCTGAGTTGCCTCCTGTTTATTCACAAACTGAAGCATAGCAAACGCCGTTTACTATGCTTTAGTTATGAATGGACACAGTGAGCGAGTGTGTTCACTGTGTTTATTTAGAAAAGGAAATGACATATTTACTAGCCCCTTCCTCTGCTCTCCATCCTGAAACATACCCCGCAGCAGCCAGGGGGAGGGGATAGGAGGGAAGCAGGGTCAGGCCAACAAATTGGGGGGGAAGCCTGGGCAGTAGGGGGAATCGCCACCACATATAGTGATTAGGGTGTGCCCAGGCACACCTGGCACACCCCCTGCGCACGCCTGTTACCTATGAATTCCTTGAGATCAGCAAACCACAAGTGATATATTTGGCAAGATATGACATCTGTTATCAGGGGCGGACTGACCATTCGGCCATTCGGGCACTTCCCGAGGGCCCCGGGCCACTAGGGGGCCCCCTCAGGGTTGCCAGCCTCAGTAAAACCAGGGACAGTATGTAAAAATCATTTTTTTTTTACATCTGTTTCTGAAATGTCCCTTACCGACATCCTTTTGGTCTAAAAATCCAGAGAATATAGCTGCCCCACCACTCCAGTACCTTCTCAGCCAATAGAAACATGTCTGTGTATACTGTGTGTACATGTATGTGTATACTGTGTGTGTGTATACTGTGTGGCCCCATAATCTCGGATTGCCTGGGGGCCCCATGAGTTGTCAGTCCGCCCCTGTCTGTTATTTCACCCACTGCATCTGTTTGATGTCATGTTTACACTGATCCGACACAAAAGTCGTGTGACTTTTGATTCAACTTTGCCTTTGTCCTTTGACCAATAAATACAATTCCTTTGCTTCTGGAATGGATGAAACCTCACGCCACATTTATAATAAAAAAACAGCGTGGGGTTCCCCCCTTTGAGTCTGGTATGGATCTTGAGGGAGTCGTACCCCCCCCCCCAGACCATACCAGACCCCTTCAGACTCTGATAAGCCCCCTGCCTGCAGTCCCCCACAACCACAGCCCAGGATTGTGGGAAAGAGGCCCTTGTCCCCATCAATATATGGACAAGGTGCTTTGGGGCAGAGCCCCCTGCCCCAAAGCACCCCCCCCATGTTGAGGGCATGTGGCCTGGTATGGTTCAGTAGGGGGAGGGGGCGCTCGCTCGGCCCCCTGTTCCTGGCCTGCCAGGCTTCATGCTCGTATAAGGGTCTGGTATAGATTTTGGGGGGACTCCACACCATTTTTTTTAAACGTTGGTGTGGGTTCACCTTAAAATACATACAAGACCTATAGGTCTGGTATGGATTTGGGGGAATACAGTTTGCATTGCTAATGTTGCTTCTGAGCACAAGTCACATGTCACAAGTCGGATCAGTTAAGATGCTGATCCAACTTGGATGATGTCCTATGATTCAAGGGAATTGACTTTTGAAAGGAGGAGAGTTTTACCAAATGCAAAGATCTTTTAGTAGACAATAGTCTAGTTTGGTCACCGCAAGTGCCTTTGCCATTTGAGGCCGTGGCATTGAGAGTATGTTGATTTTATTGTAAGCGAGGGGTTGCGAGTTCAAATAACTACATTTTTTGGTGTGTGATGCCAATTGTTTCTAAACATAGGATTAATCAGTAATATGACCATATTGGGTACATTATAAGAATGCATCAAGCTCATCACACATAATTTCTACAGTCATTCTATTTATAAATATTTTAAAGCCAAACTCCGGGCAAAATTTTTTTTTTCCTTGCAGTGGGGCTGGGCCTACACTGCACAAGTTAACTGCTCGTTTTATTTTTCTAGGGGAGAGGAGAGCAGATATATACTTACCTGATCCTCCCAACACAAGACCGGTCCCCGCACTCCAGCGGGCTTGAATAACATGTTTCTGACGTCATCACGCCCAGAGCGGCTCCATAGACCAGGAACAGTTCACCGATGGACTTTGGGGCAGCGTTGTTTTCCAGAGGATCGAGGGTAGGAGCGAGTATAAGCTTTCTGCTCACCCCTAGCCAAAACGAGTTGACCCATGCATTGCGAGCACAGCCCTACTGCATAGGAAAGGGAGTTGGGCCTCAGTTGGATACTGAACAACAAAATAAATCACCTACTGGCTTCTTATATGCTTTGGGCACTCTGAATGTGAGCTCCCAGCTACATTATATTGACAAAAGTATTGGGACGCCTGCCTTTATACGTACATGAACTTTAATGGCATCCCAGTCTTAGTCTGTAGGGTTCAGTATTGCATTGGCCCAACCTTTGTAGCTATAACAGCTTCAACTCTTCTGGGAAGGCTGTCCACAAGGTTTAGGAGTGTGTCTATTGGAATGTTTGACCATTCTTTCAGAAGCGCATTTTTGAGGTCAGGCACTGATGTGAATGAGAAGGCCTGGTCCCCAGTCTCCGCTTAAATTCATCCCAAAGGTGTTCTATTGGGTTTAGGTCAGGCCTCTGTGCAGGCCAGTCAACTTCCTCCACCCCAATCTAGCTCATCCATGTCTTTATGGACCTTGTATGTGCACTGGTGCACAGACATGTTGGAACAGGAAGGGACCATCCCCCAAACTGTTCCCCACAAAGCTGGGAGCATTAAATTGTCCAAAATGTCTTGGTATGCTGGCGCCTTAAGTGTTCTCTTCACTGGAACTAAGGGGCCAAGCCCAACCCCTGAAAAAACAACCCCACACCATAATCACCCCTCCACCAAATGATTTGGAGGAGTGGCCCAATACTTTTGGCAATATAGTGTGGATGAGCGCGTTTGGGGTGGAGGAACTTGACTGCACAGAGTTCTGACCTTAAGCCTATAGAAATTAGAGCGGAGACTGCAAGCCAGGCCTGCTCGTCCAACATAAGTGCCTGACCTCACAAATGCATTTCTGGAAAAATGGTCAAACATTCCCATAGACCAGTGTTTCTCAACTTCAGTCCTCAAGGTGCATCAACAGATCATGTTTTCAGGATTTCTATTATTTTGCACAGGTGATTTGATCAGTTTCACTGCCTTCGTAATTACCACAGCCTTTTCATCTGAGTGAAATCCAGAAAACATGACCTGTCGGGGGGCCTTGAGGACTGGAGTTGACAAACACTGCCATAGACACACTCCTAAACCTTGTGGACAGCCTTCCCAGAAGAGTTGAAGCTGTTATAGCTGCAAAGAGTGGGCCAAATCAGTCTGCAGGGTTCAATCTTAAGACTGGGATGCCATTAAAGTTCATGTGTGTGTAAGGGCAGGCGTCATAATACTTTTGGCAATATAGTATATGTATACCTGTTACAGCAGCTTGTCAGGAGCCTCTAATGCTCCTGCTCCTCATTCCGGCATCCTGGTTTTTGGCTATGGCACAATCCTTGTCTGTCTGCAAGGTGCCTACTATGGCCAGTCTCTGGGTGGAAACCAAACCTGTTATAAGCCAGCCAAACCCTCTCTCGCATGCTTGTGATAGAGAGTGATACGTGTGTAATTCCTGATCAAGCCCCCTGTCTGTCTGCCTTGCTCTGGTAGTCTGGATTTCCCTGTGTATGACCTTGCACTGGATATTGGACTATTCCCTGAACTCAGCCTGCCTTTTACCTGGACTGTCATAGAACCACTCTGCCTGTTTGCGAACCGCAAGTACCTGTGTGCTTTGCTCAATTTGCGCCTGCCCTGGTGTGGTGGCCAGACACTATAGCCTTGTGTGTGTAAAAGACCTGGGGGCAAACGAGTATCGGTAGGCCTGCTTGCCTTTAGGGAGGGAGGGAGGGCTGCTATAGGCGAAGAACACAGTAGCCAGCTATAGTGTCTGACCACCTGCGTTGGGGTAGACGTGACACAGTTCTAGGAAGACTTTACTTTAGAAACTGGATCTTCCATTTATTTTAGAAAAGTAATTGTAGGTGGAAGGCTTCTATACTTCACTCAACAGACTTTGGTTCGACCAATACTCTATTTTTAACAGGAAGTTGTAGGAAGATATAATCCCAACTTAAAACACAGTGCGATACTGAGTTTGGTGGTCTATTAAAGCGTCAGTAAAGTTTTGTTTAAAAAAAAAATGAATTTTACTCTGCAAGTCAATGTCATAACATGCTACTATGCATCGCATACTAGCACATTATCAGAGACTTACCTTAAAACAAAGCCCTCCAGTGGCGTGCCGTCACTGCTGACAGGGCTTCCATCTTTACCCAGTCTTCCTTTGGGGTTTGCAGGCTCCGGCCAAGCCGTGATGATGTCAATCCTGCGTATGCTCATGGGCGTCGCGGTTTACAGCACATACGGTGTGCCGTTCCTTCAGAGCACATGCGCCGGTGATGTCACTGGCTGCTACACCACGGACTATTTCCTAAACCATGCATGTTTAGGAGATATTTATTTTACCTGTAGGTAAAAGTACCAGAAACAACTTTCCTACCACTTTAAGGCCTTTATCATATCATTAACAAAACACATAAAATATGTTTTGGTGGAGACAGGAGTGTTGAATCTCCCAGAATTTTATTGCACCCTATGGTAATATATCAGCACTCTTTAGCAGTCTTTTGATCACAACATTTTTCTGGTTAGCCACAAGCTAAGCTAAGGTGGGAATAGGGTTGCCACCTGTCCAGGATTCACTCGGACAGTCCAGGTTTTGAATCATGTGTCCGGCTTTCAGTCTGCCTGAAACCCAGACACATTATTTAGACTAGGCTGGGGCTCCCCAAATAACCGAGATAGTCACACACAAATTTGTTGTCGGTGGGCAGGTTAGGCATCACTGGGGGCGGGATGATGATGTCAGCAGGAGCAGTTTGGTCACACCCACTGTTGGCCGCATAGTTACTACTCTTCTTGGGGCACCCAAAGGTGTCCCAGGTCTTTTATAATCTTATAGTGTATACAACAGAAAAAAAAAATTGGCCCTGTGCCTCTAAAGTGTTTGGCTTGAAGAAAAGGTGGCAACCCTAGGTAGGAAGTGTGGACCATAAGAAGAGAAAAATGGTGGCAACCCTAGGTAGGAAGTGTGGACCATAAGAAGTGAAAACAAATGGTGGCAACCCTAGGTAGGAAGTGTGGACCATAAGAAGTGAAAACAAATGGTGGCAACCCTAGGTAGGAAGTGTGGACCATAAGAAGTGAAAACAAATGGTGGCAACCCTAGGTAGGAAGTGTGGACCATAAGAAGTGAAAACAAATGGTGGCAACCCTAGGTAGGAAGTGTGGACCATAAGAAGAGAAAACAAATGGTGGCAACCCTAGGTAGGAAGTGTGGACCATAAGAAGAGAAAACAAATGGTGGCAACCCTAGGTAGGAAGTGTGGACCATAAGAAGAGAAAACAAATGGTGGCAACCCTAGGTAGTAAGTGTGGACCATAAGAAGAGAAAACAAATCCAACATTTTTTAAAGCACAAATGTGTCCTAAATCATTAATGATAATGAATGTTCACTGCCGGCTCCACAACGCACCCTATCAATGTCAACAAAGAGTGGAAAGCAATATCTACTCTCCATTATACTGTAAATGGGCCCTAAATATGCACATTACAAAGCACAAGCATTTATTCCATTTAATACACAAAACATTGTTTTAATCTTAATAAATTCTATACATCCGAATGCAAATCAATAAGACTTATCTCCAAAATATTAAATATTTTGCAATAAAAAAAACACAAAAGTTATATATTACAAAATATAAAAGTCCAGTTATATTTAAGATGATATAAAAAAAAAAAAAAAAAAAAAAAAAAAACTCCAAGCAATATTCTAAAGTAAGTGAACTGCAAATACTCTCCAGAAAACACTGCAACTGGGCTACAGTTAGAAATCCAACTCCTTGTACCTATTGAGTAAAGAGAGATTTTCTGAGGATATCGGACTGTGAAATGGGCCTTCAGTCCTGGTGACTTTCCGAGAGGGGGGGCTAAGTCTACAGCATAAGTGGCCAAGGTCTATATGTAGGGCAGAAAAGATTGTAGAGACATGGTAGTTGGGCGTAAAAAGGTGATGCACTCAGTTCTCCAGAAGGCTTAGGCACAGAGGGCACAGAGGGCAGGATAGGAAATCCCCCCAGGAAATGAGGTTCATTTTTTTTCTAGAGCAACTCAACTTGTTGCTGTATTTTGATGAAAAGCTGAGCCCCTGGACACGTAGGGTTTGTCCCATGTGTTCTTCCACGGCTCATTTTAGCGATGACCGAAGTGTACAGCTTAAGCGCAAGGTTAAAAATTTTGCTGCCTTCGTTTTTTGGAATCAATGGCTTCTAGTATAGGCTGCCGCTTGGATTGGTATCTTTGATGGATTTCTTCAATTTCCCGATTCATCATTGGATCCAGTTCGTTGAGTTTCTGCTGGAGTTTATCAACACTCCAGTCTTTTAACTAGAAAGATAAAAATATAATGAACAATTACGCATGTACACAGTATAGAATGAAATACATTTAAAGGGTTATTCAATGGTAAGTCAATGCCAGGCTCTCCAGTCTGCTTCTTGAAACATATATTACTTCCTGTACAGGGATTATAGACAGAGTATAAATGGATACGGGTAACCATTTACCGTATATACTCGAGTATAAGCGACCCGAATATAAGCCGAGGCACCTAATTTTACCACAAAAAAAACTGGGAAAACTTATTGATTCGAGTATAAGCCTAGGGTGAGAAATGCGCAGCTAGTGGAAAAGAGGGTCAACAATGCCCATTTGCAGCCTCACTGTGCCCATTTGCATGCCCACTGTGCCTATTTGCAGCCATAGGTCTCCCAAACTTCAAACTTGGTAGTTAAGGGTTTGTAGATGCCCCCTAGCTGCAGCCAATTTGGGATCTCTGGACCCAAAGGGTCCCGAAATGACATTGCTGCAGATGGACACAGTTGACCAAATTTGGGGCCCCGTATCTCGGGGCCACTTCGTGCTAGGAACCCCAAGCACTTTTCTGCAGCAGAGAATGACATTTTCCGACCCGACTTTGGGGCCCAAATTTTGTATGCAAACCCAGAGAACCTATCACTACAACATAGCCAAAGATGGGGTTTCTATCACCAAGTGGGCCCGAGATACGGGGTCCCAAATCGGTTCGGAAAATGTCAAGCACTTTTCTGCAGCAGAGTGACATTTTCCGAACCGGCTTTGGGGCCCCGTATCTCAGGGCCACTTGGTGCTAGGAGTCCCATATTTGGATATGTTGTAGTGATAGGTCTACTGGGTTGGCATACCAAATTTGGGCTCCAAAGTCGGGTCGGAAAATGTCATTCTCTGCTGCAGAAAAGTGCTTGACTCCAGTATAAGCCGAGGGGGGCATTTTCAGCACAAAAAAATGTGCTGAAAAACTCGGCTTATACTCGAGTATATACGGTAGTTCAAGTGAGAACAATTGCAATAGATTTCCTCCAGTCAGTTGGACCTCCATTAATTTTGAAGAGATGATGCAAAAATGAATGGTTACTAAACTTTATAAATAATTTATAAGAATTACAATCGAAAAGCTATGATATTTTCAAACATGCTCTGAGCAAATTTGCAACTTCTAATGACTGACAACACAAGTACAGTGGTCTCTATGTTCAAAATATTTTTGAAGCTGGTTGGTAGCTCAACCAGTAGCATTCAACTGATTCTGATGTATTTTGGGAGACTTAAACCTAGTTCACACTATGAGCAGATCAGATGACCGATCGTCCGATTTTCCATGAAAGTGCGTATCATGATGTAGTCAGAATGGTATTGACGTGTAAGGAAATTCTCCACCGACAAAGGCAAACGTAGCAACGTACTAGTGTAGTAGAAGATGAAGTGTAGGGTTGTTTTTTGCTTCTGATCATGTTTTTTTCCATTTGATTATTTCTGTATAATTACTGTACACAAATCAGATGTTGTGTTCACACCCTTGCACCCTCGAAAAGCACTATATTAACGATCAGATAATCTTACCGTGTGTACGGGCCTTTACCCTTTTAATTTTGCAAACAAAAACCCAACAAGAGAGGTGTGTGTGTGTGTTGGGGGGCTAATGGGGATGGCTGTACGAGATTGGACACTAGGCAAAGCCCCATCTAATGTCTATACCCCTGCATTTACAAGAGAAGCTCAATATTGGGCAATAATAGCAATAGAGAATAACCTTCCTGAGAAACATCTTAACTGTGGGAACAGGTCAACAATGCAAAAAGATCAACATAAGAGGTGGGGCAGCTGTGTCCCCGAATTAAATACTGGAGAAAAAGAAGAAAATACAGCACCTACATTAAATACTGTGTTAATTGTAAAGTAGGCAGGTAAGGGCAGGTAAAGGCAGAAGTCTTTCTTTTTATCTTAATGCATTAAGATAAAAACCCCTTTGTGTGCCCCACTCATACTTAACTGATGTCCATCTAGATCCAGCAATGTTACAGGAGTGTCTCGGCTGCCCGGGACTCCCTTCCTCATTGGCTGAGACAGCAGCGCAAAGCCATTGCTCCCGCTGCTGTCAATAAAAGTCAGTCAGCCAATGAGGAGAAAAAGGGGCAGGGTCAGGCCACAGCTCTGTGTCTGAATGGGCACAGGGAGCTGTGGCTCGGCTCGAGTGCCCCCAAAGCAAGCTACTTGCTGCGGGGGCACTCAACAGGAGGGAGGGACCAGGATCACCAAAGAGGGACCTGAGAAGGGGAGGATCTGGGTTGCTCTGTGCAAAACCGATGCACAGAGGAGGTAGTATAACATGTTTGTTATTCTCAACTAAAAAAACTAGACTTTAGTATCATTTTAATTCTGGAACCGATGAGACATCCAAAAGCAGTCCCAAGAAAGAGGGGTGGCCAAAACAAACCAAGTGTATTGTTTACCCCACAGCGCTATCACTTTATATTACTAGTTGCCTAACAGGACTGCTGCTGTTCACCACGTGTCCATATGTTTAACCCCTTGTTATAAATGCCTTACTCCATCCACAACGCTGAACAAAAGTCTACATAAGGTGCTTCATAATCAAATGTGCTCCATTGCAGCTCCTATGGCTTCTTAGTGCTTCATGCAACACTCTGTGCTCTTTTACGCTTACCAGATGTCTTTAACTATGTGCTATTCAGCTACAAAGTCTCCATGAGCTTGTGGATATTACCAGGGCTCAAGTCCTGCGGGAAAGCATGGGGACAGAGTTCCTGTACTTTTTCCACAACAGGAACTCAGTTCCCGTTAGCAGCCGTGTCCTGCAAGACTTTGAAGTATGCGAGCTGTGTGGCAGGTGCTACACCAGCAGCTGCCGACACAGCTCACAATAGTAAGTGCCGCACACACCTGACCATTCAGGCATTGCCAGTAGGAGGCCCCATGACAGCTTCCTCTTCGATCTACCTGTCAATCACAGCTAGCTGACGGGTAGATCAGGTCCCTGCTGCTAAGAGATTGTGTTTAGTCAGACCTCTCGTGATGCGCTCCTCCCCGCCGGCCCCTCCTGATTTTCTGTCTCCTCATCCCCCCCCCCCCCCCCCCCAGTCTCCTGCACACTTGCTCTGTGTGTCCCGCTGAATCCCCGCTCCTCTATCTTCAGTGCCATATGATGAGAGAACCCAGAGGAGGAGCACAGCTATTCTGCTCACAGGATGTGCAGGGAGAGAGGTGAGCTGAGGGAGGAACATCAGTTTGGGGTGGTAAGCTGAGCACAATACCTGGCAAAGTTTAATGCCAGGAGGGAAGTTTATGTGGAAATATGTGAAGGGTTGGAATAGCAGCGAGTATGTGTTGGAGCCCTGCATAGTTTGCAGCCCCCCAAGCTAACATACATCTCCTAAGCAGGAACAGATCACTATCTCCCCAAGCATTCTGTCCAGATAACGTGCAGTTAATTTATGACCTTCCGTTTAACCCTGTGTTATCCAAACTCTGTTCAATGAAAAGTGTAAACTCACCACATAAACACTCTATATACAAAATAACATTCCCCAATAAAGATCAGAACATGATGTTCACATTTGCATGGAAGCACAATTGAATGAATGCTGATTATTCAGAGAATTACCGTATTTATGTTTATTGAGGATTGTTTGTTTTTTATGTACTAACAGTTAAGCTTCATACACACAATACGAAAATTGGATGAAAAATAACCACTTTTGAAGCGTTCGTGCATATGAGCGTATCATTTTATTTATTTTTTGGTGGGGGAGGAGATCTTGGGTGGGAGTTCCCACACTTTTTTTCCCAGGACTTGACCCCTGTATATTACCCTTCCAGGCCTTGGCAGGAATAAGCAGCTACACCTTCAATACTCCACACTTTCAGTACTCTGCTTGTATTGTATCAATGTGAGTGAATGTTGCATGAAGCACTAAGAAACCATAGGAGCTGCACTGGAGCACTTTTTGTATGAAGCACCTTATGAAGAATTTTTTAAGCACTTTAATACTATTTGTTAGAAGCACTTTAAAGACAAACTATTTATTTTGGGACTTACACTATCAGCACTTTATGTTGGCTTACTATATATATATATATATATTTTATATATTTTTTTTTATATACATGATTGGTATAACTTCACATACTTATTTTTGTTGAAAATGGATTAATAATGTTTTAGGACAGCGCTGTGGATGGAGTAAGGCATTTAAAACAAACCAAGTGCCAAGGCAACACTAAAGGAGAATAGTATCGATTGTCACCTGCAGGACCTTATGTTCAAAGCTGGCATCTGCTGATGCATCTACATCTGCAAAATGGAACTTTGTGAATGTGTGGTCAGAAGACCCGGTAGTTGCCTTGCATACCTGAGAGACTGATACCTCGCGTCGGGACCCTCCGGGGTAAGAACGCACTATTTTAAGATTCCTCTCAACTCAACTCAACCTGGTGGCAAAAGACCCAGGAACTATTCACGTACTGTATCTGATAAAAACAGCAGTGACAGGGAACAGATGGTTCTGTCTCCTCGCGAAAAAATCCTGTGAATAGTCAGGTGAATCCAATGAGAGATGGTCACAAGTGGATAACCTGCAATGATCTTCTGGAATGACAACTGGGAGTCTATCTTTGGAGAGATAGGCCCCAATAGCTTTACCCTATTTAGAGTGTATAGGGCAATCTCTCTTGAATGAGGAGGTGGTGAACCAACGGAAGGAAGCTCAATGTCCTTACTATCTACTATCCTCAGATCTAGGTTTTTAAAAACAACCTTATTCCTATGAACATGGAAAGGTGACTTGTAATAAAAGGCTGCCAAGCTCAGAGATCCTTCTGGTTGAAGTAATGGCAACAATAAAAACTGTTTTTGAGACCGGACACTAGCAAAATTGGAATAAAGTATAGGGGTATGACTGGGGGGCATGTCCAGCAAAGCTTTGCAGTGTTTTATCCCCTGAAGGTACCAGCCTATAACCCAGGGTCTATGAAAATTCTGTGCCCTGTACTGTACAATTAAAATATTATATTTCTGGTATAAAGCATTGCAAAGATATTCACTACTGAAATATAGGCATTTTATTTAAAATTTTGCACAATTGTTATTGCAATATAAAAAAAAAAAAAAATAGGAACAAAAAGGAAAAAAATTAAATAATAATTATTAAAAATAGAAATAAAAAAGTAATAGCTAAGTGGCAGAAGGAAGGGGAAATGAGGGAAATTAGGGCAACTAGAGAAAGTCTTGGTTGTCCCCAGGAGATGAGAAATGGTGGCAAGTTGTGGGTGTTGGTGGGGGGGAGAAACAGGGCATGCCATATACACCTTATGTACTCTGGTCAAGTTAATTTGGGCATAAATAGCATGCTTAAGCTACAAGGCTAGTCAAAGTAATTTTGCCTATTGAGTCTCCAGAAAGCCACCGCTACCACTTATACTCCCTTTTATGCCCCGTACACACGGTCGGATTTTCCGACGGAAAATGTCCTATCGGACCATGTTGTCGGAAATTCCGACCGTGTGTGGGCTCCATCGGACTTTTTCCATCGGAATTTCCGACGGAAAAAGTTTGAGATCCTGCTCTCAAAATTTTCCGACAACAAAGTCCTATCGGACTTTTTCTGATTGTGTGTAGCGAATTCCGACGGACAAAGTGCCACGCATGCTCAGATCACATTACAAGACCAAACCTATTGGCTACTAGCCTCTACGTAGTCCCGCCGTACGCAACGAACGTCACCACGTTCAGGATGATCGGATTTTCCGACAACTTTGTCCGGCCGTCACTAAGTCTCCAACAGAACATCATAGTAGCACAGTTATGCCCCGTACACACGGTCGGAAATTCCGACCACAAAATCCGTCAGATTTTTTCCGACGGATTTTTGTCCGACACTGGTGTTGCATACACCAGTGTCGGACAAAATCCGTCGGAAAAAATCAGACGGATTTTGTGGTCGGAATTTCCGACCAAGTGTACGGGGCATAACTGTGCTACTATGATGTTCTGTTGGAAACTTAGTGAAATAACCAGTGCTTCCACCGAAGAAGAAAACAAGTCCTCCTCTTAGGATGAAGTAGTTGAATCTAAGGTCCTATTACCAGGCATGAACACTTTCACATGAGGGAGAAGGTGACATTACCCACCCAGTGAAAGCTTGGACACCATTCAACATAGAGCTTACACAGGGATTGACTTCTGGCTCTGAAGAAGGAATGGTAGCGTATCATGGTGGAGATAGGTATGAATGGATCTGAATAGACAAAGTGACAGGACCTCTTCAGCAAAGAAGTTGGAGGAAATCTATTGCTTGGAGCACAGCTAATACAGATCTGACAGCTGATGGGAATACGGTTATTACTGGTGTATCTTTCTAATGACCTTGGTGCAAATCCACGTATGCATTATGTTTAAAATAAACATAGATTGATTTAAAGGAGAGAAAACACATCACAACAGAAACCCATACTGAGCTGAAGTAAAGACTTTACACCGTATTGATCTCAGACCTGCTATATCTAATTACAGCACTTGCTCCTCCATTGAAGATAACAATGCTTTTTAGCATGAAACATCTTTGATATCAACCAGGGAAAATTCTGTTTATGTTCTCATATATCTTAATAATCAGACTTTTAGGCAGAAAATAGCATAGGCACCGCTCTAAAGCTGCGTATTGAGAAATATAGCATAATTCAAATGTTACTCCACCTTTTGGACATTTTTTAATAATAAATACTGCCTACTCACAAAATTCAATTTTTAATCATTCCTTATTCCTTTATTCCTCTATGTCTAAGCATTTGCAAATTGGTGGGAAATGTTTACGGTCCCCTTATGCCGTGTACACACGATCAGACTTTGACGGACTAGGTCCGGCGGACTGGAATCCTTCGGACAATTCGATCGTATGTGGGCTCCAGCAGACTTTTCTGTCCCAAAAGTCAGATGGACCTAGAAATAAAACATGTTTGAAATCTTTCCGACGCACTCGAGTCCGGTCGAAAAATCCGGTCGTCTGTGTGCTAGTCCGATGAAAACCGACGCTAGGGCAGCTATTGGCTACTGGCTATGAACTTCCTTATTCTAGTCCGGACGTACGTCATCCCGTTAGAATCCGTTGGACTTTTGGAGTGATCGTGTGTGGGCAAGTCCGTTCGTTTGAAAGTCCGGCGGACCTCCGCTGCAAAGTCCGTCGGATAGTCCGCCGGACCAAGTCCGTCAAAAAGTCTGCTCGTGTGTACGCGGCATTACTGATGAGCAGGTGCTCCATTAGCAACCGAAAGATGTATGAGGATTTGTGTAAAAATTTGTTTTTTGGTAGCTTATTGGAGGACACAGAAGTGTATTCTTCAACATGTGGGTATAGCCACCTACAGGAAGATGGGACACTATGCAAATTTGGGATCCATGGATTAAATACCTCTCTGGAGCCTCTAAAGTCTAATAGACACTATACGTTTTTTTTTTTCGTTTTAATCCAGCAGGCTGAATGAAAAAAAAAAAACAATAGTGCTTGGGAGGAGATCCTGTATTAATAATCCGATGTTTATACAGCGATCTCCCCAGATGAGCTATTGAGTTCTGACAGCGAAACGCCCCCCCGCCAGATCACACCGGTCAGCATTCTGATCGGATGCTGATCAACAGACCTTTTCCAGTAATGCTCCTTAGACAGACGCCGTGGCCGGACTGAATGTCAATTGGTTTCTATTGAACCGGCCGATACCGCCCAATATTCGGCCCATGTGTATTGGGATTAAGACGGCATTAATCTGAATAGGATGGGTTGCACTTCCTTCCTTCCTTCCTCTTTTCTACTTCTTTTTTCACTTTTATCTATCTCTATCAGGCCCTCTGGACCTTAGGAATGATAGCATGCAGAGTACACGGAAGACCTAGGTCTGCACTCTTATGCCGCGTACACACGAGCGGATTTTCCGTCAGAAAAATCTTGGATGGTTTTTCCGATGGAATTCCACTCAAGCTTGGCTTGCATACACACGGTCACACAAAAGTTTGCTGAACTTTCGACCGGCAAGAACACGGTGACGTACAACACTACGACGAGCTGACAAAATGAAGTTCAATGCTTCCGAGCATGCGTAGGAATTTTGCGCATCGGAATTGCTACAGACGATTGGAATTTTCTGATCTGAACTTTTTCCGACTGAAAAATTGAGAACATGCTCTCAATCTTTTGCTGGCTGGAATTCGGCCAGCAAAAGTCAGATGGAGCATACACACGTTCGGTCGCATTTTCCGACCAAAAGCTCTCATCTGTCTTTTGCTGGCCGAAATTCCGACCGTGTGTACGCAGCATTAGGGTGTGAACCATGGCCAACAAAGCTGTTTTATATGTTTAGACATCTATAGCTGAAGCGTACTCGGCCTTTAACCACTTCAGCCCCGGACCCAATTGGCAGCCAAAGGACAGGCCCCTTTTTGCGATTCGGCACTGCGTCGCTTTAACTGACAATTGCGCGGTCGTGCGGCGTGGCTCCCAAACAAAATTGGCGTCCTTTTTTTCCCACAAATAGAGCTTTCTTTTGGTGGTATTTGATCGCCCTGCGGTTTTTATTTTTTTGCGCTATAAACAAAAATAGAGCAACAATTTTGAAAACAATGCAATATTTTTTGCTTTTTGCTATAATAAATATCCCCAAAAAATATATAAAAAAACTTTTTTTTTCCTCAGTTTAGGCCGATACGTATTCTTCTACATATTTTTGGTAAAAAAAAAATCGCAATTAGCGATTATTGATTGGTTTGCGCAAAAGTTATAGCGTTTATAAAATAGGGGATAGTTTTATAGCATTTTTATTAATATTTTTTTTTTACTAGTAATGGCGGTGATCAGCGATTTTTATTGTGACTGCAACATTATGGCGGACACATCGGACATTTTTGACACATTTTTGGGACCATTTGTCATTTATACAGCAATCAATGCTATTTAAATGCATTGATTCCTGTATAAATGACAGTTGTAGTGAAGGGGTTAACCACTAGGGGGAGGGGAGGGGTTATGGACTGTGACGTGTGTGTGTTTTTTTACATTAGGGGGCGGGGCTGACGTCTGACGTCATTGATCGGCTTTCCCGATGACCGGGAACAGCCGATCAATGACAGGCAGAGTAGGAAGCGCGGGGAGAGGTTTGTTTACACATACCTCTCCCCGTTCTTCAGCTCCGTGACCCGATCGCGGGACACCAGCGGCGATCGGGTCAGCCGGTCCCGCGGCCGGGGTCACGGAGCTCCCGACCGGGTCGCGACCCACGGGCAGGCATTTAAAAAATCCCGTACAAGTACGGGATTTTGCCTGCCCGTGCCATTCTGCACATGTATATGTACATGAGGCGGTCGGGAAGCGGTTAACCTACCACTGATATTGTTGTACCATGCTGTTACCCTCCCTATATCTGTAATATTAACAAAGGTGTGGTGTAGGATTTAGTTCATGTTTGGATATCCTATATGTTCCAAACTTATACAGTATCTCATAAAAGTGAGTACACTCCTCACATTTTTGTAAATATTTTATTATATCATGTGACAACACTGAAGAAATGACACTTTGCTACAATGTAAAGTAGTGAGTGTACAGCTTGTATAACAGTGTAAATTTGCTGTCCCCTCAAAATAACTCAACACACAGCCATTAATGTCTAAACCGTTGGCAACAAAAGTGAGTACACCCCTAAGTAAAAATTTCCAAATTGGGCCCAATTAGCCATTTTCCCTCCCCAGTGTCATGTGACTCGTTAGTGTTACAAGGTCTCAGGTGTGAATGGGGAGCAGGTGTGTTAAATTTGGTGTTATCACTCTCTCACTCTCTCATACTGGTCACTGGAAGTTCAACATGGCAGCTCATGGCAAAGAACTCTTTGAGGATGTAAAAAAAAAAAAAAGAATTGTTGTTCTACATAAAGATGGCCTTGGCTATAAGAAGATTGCCAAGACCCTGAAACTGAGCTGCAGCATGGTGGCCAAGACCATACAGTGGTTTAACAGGACAGGTTTCACTCAGAACAGGCCTCGTCATGGTCGACCAAAGAAGTTGAGTGCACGTGCCAAGCGTCATATCCAGAGGTTGTCTTTGGGAAATAGACGTATGAGTGCTGCCAGCATTGCTGCAGAGGTTGAAGGGATGGGGGGGGGGGGGGGGGGGGGTCCGCCTGTCACTGCTCAGACCATACGCCGCACGCTGCATCAAATTGGTCTGCATTGCTGTCGTCCTAGAAGGAAGCCTCTTCTAACAATGATGCACAAGAAAGCCTGTTCATTGAGGGAACCATGAATGCCAACATGTACTGCAGGGCTCGACAATCCCCAGGCGCCAGGTCGCATTGGCGACTAGAATTAGTGACCTGGCGCCTGGGGCAGCACATCTGGGGTATCCTGTATCCGTGCGGCCCCCCCCCCCCCCCCCCCGACACGCGATTGCGAGCCTATAGTTCCTTCTAAGATCTTGGCGCCATCTAGTGGTGGCCGTTGGTATGACATCCAGCAATGCTTATGTAAAAAATGCTGCCTGTAAAAAATGAACCAATCTTAAATTTACACAGGCGACTAGAACCAAACACACACATTATATATATATATATATATATATATAATATAAAATTATAATATGGGTATGTATGCTTTGGTTCTAGTCTTTCTTTATAATATTTAAGATAGCTTTTTTTCCAATATAAAAATTAACCATTGTCGGTCGTTAACCACCGCTTAAACTGGGCACTTAAACCCCCCTCCTGCCCAAACCAATTTTCAGCTTTCGGCGCTGACGCACTTTGAATGACAATTGCGCGGTCATACAACACTGTACCCAAATTAAAATTTTATAATTTTTTTCCCTTTCCTTTGGTGGTATTTAATCACAGCTGGGTTTTTATTTTTTGCTAAACAAACAATAAAAGATGTAAAATTTTGCAAACAAGTAATTTTTCTGCTTCATTGATATGCGCTGATGAGGCGGCACTGGTGGGCACTGATAGGCTGCACTGGTAGGCACAGTTAAGGTGGCACTGATAGGCACAGATAAGGCAGCATGGATGGGCATGGATGGGTGGCACAGTTGGGTGGCACAGATGGGCACTGATAGGCGGCACTGGTAGGTGGCACTAATGTGCAGCACTGTTCCTCAGGCACTGATTGTGGGCACTGATAGGTGGCACTGTTGCCTACTGCTAGGTGGCACTTGTAGGGGGCACAGGTGGGCACTGAGGGTCTGGCCGCAGCTTGCAGTGATTGGGACTGATGTCCCGATCACTGCCGCCGGTGATCGGCTTTTTTTTTTTTTCTCCTCGTGCTGTCAGGGCGAGGAAAAAAAATAGCCGATTACCGGCTGTGTTGACATCACGTGATCAGCTGTCATTGGCTGACAGCTGATCACGTGGTAAGGGGTCGGGATCGACCCCTTACTCGGATCGGTGATCCAGCGAGTCTCAGACTCACTGATCACAGAGCGCGCAGCGCGCATCCCTTCAGGGGGCGCGCAGGCCGCTCGTACATGGGACGACGTCATAGGACGTAGTCCCGGAAAAGCAGAACGACGGCTACATCGCGGATCTCAAGAAGTTAAAAAAAAAACCTGGCTCCTAACTTTTTTAGCTGGCTCCTAGATTCCAAGCAAAGTTGTCAAGCCCTGATTTACTGTGACATACTGAAGCAGAGCATGATCCCCTCCTTTCGGAGACTGGGCTGCAGGGCAGTATTCCAACATGATAACGACCCCAAACACACCTCCAAGTCGACAACTGCCTTGCTAAAGAAGCTGAGGGTAAAGGTGATGGACTGGCCAAGCATGTCTCCAGAATCTTGTTAATAATCTCAAGGCAGCTGGGACCTTAGTCACCAAAAAACTATTGGTAACACACTACGCCGCAACAGACTAAAATCCTGCAGCACCCGCAAGGTCCCCCCTGCTCAAGAAAGCACATGTGCAGGCCCGTCTGAAGTTTGCTAATGAACATCTGAATGATTCAGGGAGAACTGGGTGAAAGTGTTGTGGTCAAATAAGACCAAAATCTGGCTTTTTGACATAAACTCAACACGCTGTGTTTGGAGGAGGAGGAATGCTGCCTATGACCCCAAGAACACCATCCCCACCGTCAAACATGGAGGTAAAAACATTATGCTTTGGGGGTGTTTTTCTGCTAAGGGGACAGGAAAACTTTACCCCATCAAAGGGACGATGGACGGGCCCATGTACCGCCAAATCTTGGGTGAGAACCTCCTTCCCTCAGCCAGGGCATTGAAAATGGGTCTTGGATGGGTATTCCAGCATGACAATGACCCAAAACACACTGCCAAGGCAACAAAGGAGTGGCTTAAGAAGAAACACATTAAGGTCCTGAAGTGGCCTACCCAGTCTCCAGACCTTAATCCTATAAAAAATTTGTGGAGGGAGCTGAGGGTTCGAGTTACCAAACATCAGCCTCAAAACCATTTGAAAAGAGGAGTGGGACAAAATCCCTCCTGAGATGTGTGCAAACCTGGTGGCCAACTTCAAGAAATGTCTGACCTCTGTGATTGCCAACAAGGGTTTTGCCACCAAAGTACTAAGTTATGTTTTGCGAAGGGGTCAAATACTTTTTATAACTTTTTTGAAATGCGTTTTTCTGGATATTTTTGTTGTTATTCTGTTTTCTTTTCATCTTTTTCTCTCACTGTATAAGTGTACACCTAATGCTCAAGGTAATCTAATACACCAGAGGTGGACGTAACATAATTAAATATGGAAGTATCTATTGTTAAATGGGTTTCTATCGAGCACACATTCCTTAATATTGAGACACACTGTACTGCACAAAGAAGCTCAAAGTGCAGGTTATTATATCATTCCTGCATTAGAGTACTTCACTTCCTAATTTTATAATCCCAGAATAAAAAGTATGTTAAGGCCGGGTGCACATTGAGTGTTTGCCCAGCACCCCTGAACACATTTTCTCATTTTTTTTTACGTTTTTTTTCTGCCTGTAAAGAGCCTTCTAATATGCCTGTAAACACCTATGGGTGACTGTGTTCACGGGCAGATAAAAAAGTCAAACAGCTGTAAGAGAGGCATTTTTCAAGCCCATGAGCCCTTAGAATGATTATTTCATCTTGCATGGAGCATTAATTGAATATGGCAGCCTCACAGGAAAATCTGTGAGAATTTCCATTACGAATTTGGCTTTAAAAGATGTCGGTATTTTCTTAAACGGCGGACGGCCCTCTTTCTGGTAAAAGTGGTCTCTGCAGCGGATTCGCCGTGTGATCACTTTTATCGGGGACGAGAGAGGGCCCCCCTCGCTGCCCTCTGGTCGTCTCCGCTGCTTACTGGAGCCGTCGGTGAGCCGAGTGAGGGAAAGATGGCCCCCGCTCGGCTCCATAAAATTGGATGACGGAAGTGAAGTCAAACGTCACTTCCACCCAATGGTCTTAAAGGGGAATTTTTTTTTTAAAAAGACATTTTTTTTTTTTTTTATTGCATTATAGTGTAAATGTGAGGTCTTTTTTGACCCCCAGATCTCACATTTAAGAGGCCTTGTCGTGCTTTTTTCTATCACAAGGGATGTTTACATTCCCTGTAATAGGAATAAAAGTGACCCAAAATTTTTTATTTTTTTTAAAGGACAGTGTAAAAATAAAAAATAAAAAGTTAAATAAATAAGAAAAACATTTTTAAAGCACCCCGTCCTGCCGAGCTCACGCGCAGAAGCGAACGCATATGTAAGTCGCGCCCCGCATATAAAAACGGTGTTCAAACCACACATGTGAGGTATCGCCATGATCAGTTGAGCGAGAGCAAAAGACTCACTCTGTTATGCCGCGTACACGCGGTCGGAATTTCCGATGGAAACAGTCCGATGGGAGCAGTTCATCGGATTTTCCGACTGTGTGTATGCCCATCGGTCTTTTTCTGTCTGCATTTCCGACGGACTTTGGATTGAGAACCTGTATTAAATTTTTCCGGCGGAAAACCTTTCTATAGGATTTTTCAATCGTGTGTATGCAATTCCGACACGCAAAATTCCAACGCATGCTCGGAAACAATTTGACGCATGCTTGGAAGCATTAAACTTCCCTTTTATAGTGCCGTTGAACGTGTTTTATGTCGCGGTGTTATTGACCATCAGAATTTGGTGTGACCGTGTGTAGGCAAGACAGACCGTGTAGGCAAGACAGACCGAAATTCCGTCGGGGTTCCGACGGGAAAACCATCAGAGCTTTTTCCGATGAGAATTCCGACCATGTGTATAACACAAAACTGGTAACCTGTAGACATTTTTTAAATGTCGCCTATGAAGGTTTTTAAGGGTCAAAGTTTGTAGTGAGAGTGAGATGGCTGGGGAGGGATGCGTTGGTGAGGTTGCTGGAGAGGGTTCTTCTGTATGTAAAAGTAGAGCTTCCAGTTAAAACGCTCTTCTTTCACAGGTGAAGTGGCTGTGGAAACCTGCAAAGATTTGAGACCAGGCCTGGCGGCACCTTTGGGATTCTGTATATGCCAACTGGTGGCCTGTGTGTGCAAGGAGTGGTTGGCTGCTGACTAACCAGATGCCGCAGAGCCAGGCTCCAGCACATCAGCAGATGGAGGAAGGGGTGGAGCCGCATTAAACAATGACAAGCTGGCCAGTAGCAATAAATGAAGCCAGATAGAGTCCGGGAGGAAGACTGCAGTTGCAGGGAGCAGATGTGCTATGGTGGGCACTGGTGTGGGAGTTGTGATGGTGGTGAAATTTCAGGAGGGTACATGAGCAGCGGAGGCGGGTGAGCGGGATGTTGTCAGTGCTGGAAGGGGTTTATTATTGCCGCTGGATGTGAAGTGTCGGAGAATGTGAGAGCAACACAGGCTAAGACCTACAGGAAAACGTCTATTTTTAACACATGATTATTAGAGGAGAAAGGCAGCATTCCCCAGTGGCAAAATAGAATTGAGAGTCAGCTTTTATCTTATATGGGATGAAGTGGCAACTGTCAGACTTCAAGTGTATAAAAAGTGCTACGCTGTAGAAACCAATGTGTCAATAAATTAGGTATTTTATAAAATCAATAGATGGTGCTGCGCTCTAAAGCCCCATACACACGGTCGGATTTTCCGATGGATTCTGTCCTATCGGACAATGTTGTTGGAAATTCCGACTGTGTGTAGGCACCATCGGACATTTTCCATCGGATTGTCCGACGGACAAAGTTGTATCTCCTGCTCTAAAGATTTTCCGACAACAAAGTCCGATCACACCAATTCCGATCGTGTGTAGCGAATTCCGACGGACAAAGTGCTACGCATGCTCAGATCACATTACAAGACCAAAGCTATTGGCTACTAGCCTCTACGTAGTCCCGTTGTAGGCAACAAACGTCACCACGTTCAGAATGATCGGATTTTCCGACAACTTTGTCCGAACGTGTGCATGCAACACCAGTGTCGGACTAAATCCGTCGGACCAAATCCGATGGATTTGGTGGTCGGATTTTCCGACCGTGTGTATGGGGCTTAAGTGATATTAAACAAATATATAAGTGCTGAGTGACTATTGTAATGTGCAAACAAATTCAGAATGATGGACTCCAAACAAATACTTCAACAAAGCACAGTATAAACAATATACAAACTAAAGTGCTAAGTACTCAAAATATAGGTAATACCTTCCAATATGCACTTCCAAAAAAGTGCAAATAGTGCAAAGGGATAGGATCTGAAACAGTGCTGTCCCAAAAACGAAATAAAGTGCTAGTACCAAAAAAATGGGGGGGGGGGGGGGTTGGGCGTGTTTTTCTTCAGTGTAATCACACCTCAGGGTAAAGTGGCTCCTTACCTTACCGCTGTAAGGTCCAGGGTACTGTAATAGGTCACCCTAATGCTGCGTACACACGAAGGGACTATCCCGCGGGATTATCCCCTGGCCTCAAGTCCAGGGGATAATCCCCTCGTGTGTGGGCCTCCGACTGACTTTTTTTTTCAAAAAACCCGGCGGACTAAAGTTTTAAGTTTTGTTTTAAAATTATCCGCTGGACTTGGCAGTCCAGCGGACAATCCCGCCGTTAGTAGGCTAGTCCGCCGGACTTTTGAAATGAACGGACTTGCCGATCATCGGAAAGTCCGTTTATTTAGCACGTGACTTCAGGTACGTAGCTAGCGTAGGCAGTAAATGCCGGCGCGCTAGCTCCGTCACCTGGCATGGATTTAAAGGGACTCCCCACGCCGAAAAACGGCGTGGGGGTCCCCCCCAAATCCATCTCAGACCCTTATCCGAGCACGCAGCCCGGCAGGCCAGGAAAGGGGTGGGGACGAGCGAGCGCCCCCCCCCTCCTGAGCCGTACCAGGCCGCGTGCCCTCAACATGGGGGGTGCCCTGGGGAAAGGGGGGCCGTGCGGCCCCCCCACCCCAAAGCACCTTGTCCCCATGTTGATGAGGACAAGGGCCTCTTCCCGACAACCCTGGCCGTTGGTTGTCGGGGTCTGCGGGCGGGGGCTTATCGGAATCTGGGAGCCCCCTTTTATAAGGAGGCCCCCAGATCCCGGCCCCCCACCTATGTGAATGAGTATGGGGTACGATGTACCCCTACCCATTCACCTAAGGTGTAAAATGTAAAGTAAAAAAACACACTTTTGAAAAAATATTTTATTGCACTGCTCCGGGGGTCTTCTTCCGTCTTGGGGGTCTTCTCGCCGGACTCCTCCGCCATTTACCTAGCTCTTTTACCGAGCGGAGAAGTCCGGCTACCTTCTTCGTCGTCGCCGCCGTCGTCTGGGGGTCTCGATCCGCCTTTGGGGGTCTTCCGGGGTCTCTTCTGTTCTTGCCGCTGTCGTCGCTTTCTGCGCCGCCTTCTTCTTCTTCTTCCGCCTTCTTCTTCTTGTTCTTCTTCCGATGTTGACACGTTGCTCTCTCTGGCTGGAATGGCAGAGCCGCGCTGTGCTGGGACTTATATAGGGACAAGGGGACAGGGTCACATGCTCATGTCACATGGTGACCCCGCCCCCTTGTGATGTCACAGTCCCGGAGGATGCTGGGACTGTGACATCACAAGGGGGCGGGGTCACCATGTGACATGAGCATGTGACCCTGTCCCCTTGTCCCTATATAAGTCCCAGCACAGCGCGGCTCTGGGATTCAGGCCAGAGAGAGCGACATGTCAACATCGGAAGAAGAAGAAGAAGAACAAGAAGAAGAAGGCGGAAGAAGAAGAAGAAGGCGGCTCAGAAAGCGACGACAGCGGCAAGAACAGAAGAGACCCCGGAAGACCCCCGAAGGCGGATCGAGACCCCCAGACGACGGCGGCGACGACGAAGAAGGTAGCCGGACTTCTCCGCTCGGTAAAAGAGCTAGGTAAATGGCGGAGGAGTCCGGCGAGAAGACCCCCAAGACGGAAGAAGACCCCCGGAGCAGTGCAATAAATTATTTTTTCAAAAGTGTGTTTTTTTACTTTACATTTTACACCTTAGGTGAATGGGTAGGGGTACATCGTACCCCATACTCATTCACATAGGGTGGGGGGGCCGGGATCTGGGGTCCCCCTTATAAAAGGAGGCTCCCAAATTCTGATAAGCCCCCCGCCCGCAGACCCCGACAACCAACGGCCAGGGTTGTCGGGAAGAGGCCCTTGTCCTCATCAACATGGGGGCAAGGTGCTTTGGGGTGGGGGGGCCGCACGGCCCCCCTTTCCCTAGAGCACCCCCCATGTTGAGGGAACGCGGCCTGGTACGGCCCAGGTGGGGGGGGGGGGGCGCTCGCTAGTCCCCACCCCTTTCCTGGCCTGCCGGGCTGCGTGCTCGGATAAGGGTCTGAGATGGATTTGGGGGGACCCCCACGCCGTTTTTCGGCGTGGGAGTCCCTTTAAATCCATGCCAGGTGACGGAGCTAGCGCGCCGGCATTTACTGCCTACGCTAGCTACGTACCTGAAGTTACGTTCTAAATGAACGGACTGCTCCGTGTGTGGGCAAGTCCGTTCATTTTCAAAACTTTTTCCCGCGGATTGTCCGCCGGAGAAGTCCGGGCGTGTGTGGGCAAGTCACATGCTCGGAAAGTCCGGCGAAGCCCGCTGGAAAGTCCGGCGGATTGTCCGCCAGATTAGGTCCGGCGGGCAAAGTCCCTTTGTGTGTACGCGGCATAAGGATATCCTATAGATGACGATATGGTGCCCTGGTGGGTGCTTCTTATTGGGGTATATCTCCTTTATATAAATCAATGGCAGTAGAAATCCTCCCAAATGGACACATCAAAGAAAGAGAAAACGGGGGATCCCAATAGTGATCTTTATTTAAATAACAGCCAAGATGTGGTACTCACATTAAAGCAGGTAAAACGAATAAAAAACACAAATGAGCAGCGAGCTCACAGCCTGACGTCATATCATCCCAGATCCAACAAATAAGACCCCTTTCACACTGGGGATGTGGCTGCGTTAGCGCACCGCTCGTTTTAGATCCTGTCCCCTCTGTGGTATGGAGCTGAGTGAGGGGAAGATGGCCCCCACCCGGCTCCATACCATTGCAGGGCGGAAGCGATGTCAAAAACTTCACTTCCGCACATAGCTCTTAATGGGCCATTTTTTAAATTTTTTTATTGCATTTTAGTGTAAATATAAGATTTGAGGTCTTTTTGACCCCAGATCTCATCTCTTAACCGCTTCAATACAGGGCTTTTAAACACCCTTCCTTACCAGAGCACTTTTTGCGATTCGGCACTGCGTCGCTTTAACTAACAATTGCGCGGTCGTGCGATGTTACACCCAAACAAAATTGACGTCCTTTTTTTCCCATAAATAGAGCTTTCTTTTGGTGGTATTTGATCGCCCCTGCGGTTTTTATTTTTTGCGCTATAAACAAAAGAAGAGCGACAATTTTGAAAAAAAACACAATATTTTTTACTTTTTGCTATAATAAATATCCATTTTTTTAAAAAAAAAATGTTTTTTTCTCAGTTTAGGCCGATACGTATTCTTCTACATATTTTTGGTAAAAAAAAAAAATCGCAATAAGCGTATATTGATCGGTTTGCGCAAAAGTTATAGTGTCTACAAAATAGGGGATAGATTTATTGAATTTTTTTTTTTTTTTTTTTTTACTAGTAATGGCGGCGATTTGCGATTTTTTTTTTCGTGACTGCGACATTGCGGCGGACACTTCGGACACTTTTGACACATTTTTGGAACCATTCACATTTACACAGCGATCGTTGCTATAAAATTGCAATGATTACTGTGTAAATGTGACTGTCAGGGAAGGGGTTAACACTAGAGGGCGCTGGAGGGGTTAATGTGTGTCCCTAATAGGAGTGATTCTAACTGTAGGGGGAGGGGACTTAAGGGGAGGAGACCGATCATGTGATCCTCTGTACTGGGATCACATGATCGGTCTCCACCCCGCTGACAGGACGTGGGGGGGTGTGTTTACACACACCGCGCCACGGTCCCGCCCGGTCCCGTTGTTTTAACGGGCAATCGCGGGTGCCCGGCGGACATTGCGGCCGCCGGGCACTCGCACCGGGTCCCGAGCGATGCCGCGGGCGCGCGTGCGCGCCGCCGGCGGCGCGCGCGCGCCTCCCAGGCGGCCGGGAATCCGAGGACGTCATATGACGCCCACCCAGGATGGTAGATCCACCTTGTGGGCGTCATATGACTATACGCAGGTATTGAAATGGTTAAGAGGTCCTGTCATGCTTTTTTTCTATTACAAGGGATGTTTACATTCCTTGTAAAAGGAATAAAAGTGACAGTTTTTTTCTTTTTAAAAGAACAGTGTAAAAATAAAAAAGTAAGATAAATAAGAAAAATGTTTTTTAACCACTTAAGGACCACCTCACGCCGATATACATCGGCAGAATGGCATGGGCACAATCACGTACCTGTACGTGGCCCTTTAAGTGCCCAGCCATGAGTCGCGCACGCGACCCGGTCCTGAGCTCCGTGACCGTGATCGCGGGACCAGCGGACCCGATCGAAGTGTATACAAACCTCTCCCCGTGCTTCCTACTGAGCCTGTCACTGGTCGTCTGTTCCCTGTTATAGGGAAAGACGATCAGTGATGTCAGACGCCAAGCTACGCCCCTCTACAGTTAAAAAAAAAACACACACACACACACACGCACTTAACCCCTCCCCGCCCCCTAGTGGTTAACACCTTCACTGCCAGTGTCATTTACACAGGAATCAGTGCATTTAAATAGCACTGATTGATGTATAAATGACAATGGTCCCAAAAATGTGTCAAAAATGTCCGATGTGTCCGCCATAATGTCGCAGTCACAATAAAAATCGCTGATCGCCGCCATTACTAGTAAAAAAAAAAAAAAAATATTAATAAAAATGCTATAAAACTATCCCCTATTTTGTAAACGCTATAACTTTTGCGCAAACCAATCAATAATCGCTAATTGCCAATTTTACCAAAAATATGTAGAAGAATCCGTATCGGCCTAAACTGAGGAAAAAAATTTTTTTTATATATATTTTTTGGGGATAGTTATTATAGCAAAAAGTAAAAAATATTGTATTTTTTTCAAAATTGTCGCTATATTTTTGTTTATAGCGCAAAAAATAAAAACCACAGAGGTGATCAAAAACCACCAAAAGAAAGCTCTATTTGGGGGAAAAAAACCAGGACGACTACGCAATTGTCAGTTAAAGCAACGCAGTGCCAAATCGCAAAAAGGGACCTGGTCCTTTGGCTGCAAATTGGTCCGGGGCTTAAGTGGTTACGCGCCCCATCCTGCCGAGCTCACGCGCAGAAGCGAACGCATACGTGAATAGCGCCCGTAAATGAAAATGGTGTTGAAACCGCACGTGAGGAAAGCAATAATTCTAGCCCTAGACCTCCTCTGTAACTCAAAACATGCAACCTATGAAGATTTTTAAGGGTCAAAGTTTGTCGCCTACTCCCACGAGCAGGCGCAATTTTAAAGCATGACAGGTTGGGTAATTCACTCGTGTACAGAAGTGAATCCAGAAGCAAAACGCATACGTGAATAGCGCCCGCATATGAAAACATGCAACCTGTAGAAACTTTTAAACATTGTGACATGTTTGGTATCAATTTACTCGGCGTAACATCATCTTTCACAATATAAAAACAAATTGGCTAACTTTACTGTGGTCTTATTTTATAAAAATAATATGTTTGGGGGTTCTAAATAATTTTCTAGCAAAAAATAAAACATTTTCTTAAGTGGTTAAACGACACTTTTCGGCCTGCTAGTGGGACGCTTTTAACCTCAAAGAAAGGGTTAAAAACTCCCGTTTTGTAGCGCTTCGGAAGCGCTGCCCATTCATTGAAATGGGCAGGGCGTTTTGGGAGCGCTGTATACAGCACTCCCAAACCGCCCTAAAGATGCTGCTTGCAAGACTTCCGAACGTCCCGCAAGCGCACCGCCCGGGTGTGAAAGCACCCATTGTAATGAATGGGGGGCAATTTTTAGGTGCTATTTCTAGCGCTAAATCGCCTGAAAACTGCCTCAGTGTGAAAGGGGTAAAAGGAGTTATTTCGTGATAGTGGATGAAGCTATGCAAATCATTTCTTTAAGCCCACTGGTTAACTGTTCATTCAGAACCGCTGGTGTGTAGCATCCTATAGACATTAGATGGATTTTGCTGTGTACCCGCACATAAGCATCAAGTGAATGTACATGCATGGTCATTTCATAGAGAAGGGGGCATTTGGTAGAAAACTTTGACATTTGTAGCTGCAAATGGTGCCCCGTAAATTGTCACTATAATGACTTATTTTATTCATAAAATAGTAGAGACTGGAAGTAGAGACTGCACGGACTGGAGGAACCTGCTAACAGTACTGCTGTACTCTCTTCACATTCTACTGACCGCCACAGCTTGATCGTAGGACAGTTTGATGGTTAGCATAACCAAAACTTTATACTTACCTCCCGAAAATTTCTAGTTATTTTCCTGTAGCCCTGATCATACATTATCACTGTATGCATTTGTTGGTATACCAATGATCACTGGTTGAGCTGTATAACATCAATATATATCAGTGGTCGCCAACCTTTCTGACCTCACAGACCACTAAACTCACAATGTTGAATCGGACCACGAACATGAATTTCCCCCCTCTGCATCACACTGCCACCTTACACAGACTCATTGGATCTCACCTCCTTATCAAGGCCTTGTGCTCGAGCTCCATGCTCCCTCCCACAGTCTGTGATCAGCGCTGCCATTGGAAATCCCATCCTTCTTCACCTCCCGCTCTCTGCACTACACCTGGCGTCTCCCTCTGAGTTCATAGGAGCCAGAACTATAGAGGAGGTATCAGGCATCAATGCACGCTGACAGTATTAACTTTTAGCACACATTGAGAACCCCACTGGAAACAACATTGGGTGGTATACATGAGCCATAATGTTAATTTGCGGCAGAACCTCTGTGAACCACCAACATTTTCTCGTGGACCATCAGTGGTCCACGGACCACTAGTTGTCATCTGCTGATATACTGTATAGTACACATGACCTTTATACATCAGGATTAATCAATACTCACAAAGCTGTAGTCTCCATTCAGGGGTATCTTCCATTCAAAGGAACTGGGAGACTCTACTGCACTGCTCTTTTCTGTGGCACCCAGCTGGTTCTCATTCTTCTCAAAATACTCCATGAATGATGGTTTGGAAGGCTGTTCAGGCTGACTGCTTTCTGTATTAGTAAAAGGACAAAGTTTTATAGTTTAATTAAAAATCCATTATTATTCTAGGTATTCCTACACAATACAGTATTATGCGATTAAAAGCCACAAAATGTATTTAAACACCAGTTATATGTTGGGCACTAAAAAGTGTGTATTTTAGAGTGTATAGGGTACAGAAGCTGCATAAACTACCATTCTCTTTCATAACAATTGTACCTTTAGTTATCTGCTGTTTAAAGTGTATATCAAGGCAAAAAGAAAAAGAAAACATCTTCAGTACATCTCCACAATACATGCACATTTCTGCTATCCGTTATTACTTACGATAACAAACCAATATATATATTTTGCTTAGAACGATGATTTCTCTTGGTAATATCATCCTAAGAAAATTATTAAATTTTTTATGCAATCCATAGACAAAAAAAAAATAAAACTAAAAAAGACACACAAAACAAAAAAAAAAAAACACATACTTTCTACTTTGAAGTGTTGGCTTAAAAATAAATGTTTAGGGAAGAAGGGGGAGGAGTTAATTAGAGGCTGATTGCAAGTACCATGTGAATTTTGGCTAATGTGTGACCGTTACCCCCCTCAAGGGCTCATTGTGTCCTACTGTCAGAATACAATGTCCAGACGGGGGGGTGGATGGAGAAATTCATTCATATTTATTAAATTTTTTTTCATTCAGCGACACTTTGCCAGCGGTATTGCCGTGGTATCCCTGCGGTATCCCATTGATTTCAATGGGTAGGAGCGGTATAGGAGCAGACACTGCTCCTTCACCGCTCCAAAGATGCTGCTAACAGGACCTCCGGCTTTCACAATGGAGTTAAAGGACCCGCTTTTTTCAGGCGCTATACAGGCGCTATTTTTAGCTGTAGCGCCTGAAAAACGCTTAGGTGTGAAAGGGGCCTAAATGTATGTAATGACAAGGGGTGCTGAAGGGTTTATTGATGCTGGCTGCTGGGGGATCTATTGTTGGTGGAGGGGATCCATTTTTGCAAGGGGGTCTATTTTTGCTGGCGAGGTCTATTGTTGCTGGGGAATCTATTTTTGCGAGGAGGTCTATTTTTGCTGGCGAGGTCTATTGTTGCTGGGGAATCTATTTTTGCGTGGGGGGGGTCTATTTTTGCTGGCGAGGTCTATTGTTGCTGGGGAATCTATTTTTGCGAGGGGGTCTATTGTTGCTGGGGAATCTATTTTTGCGTGGGGGGGGGGGGTCTATTTTTGCTGGCGAGGTCTATTGTTGCTGGGGGATCTATTTTTGTGTGGGGGTCTATTTTTGCTGGCCACGTCTATTGTTGCTGGGGAATCTATTTTTGTTGGCGAGGTCTATTGTTGCTGGGAGGGATCTACTATAGAGAGAGGAGTCTCTTGTTGCTGGCTGCTGGAGAGTATATTGATGGCTGGGAGATCTCTTTTTTTCTGTTGGAGGTCTATTGTTGCTTGGGCGGTATTTTGTTGTGGGGTCCATTATTGCTCGGGGGGTGGTCTATTGTTGCTGTTGGAATTTATTGTTGCTGGGGGTGGGTCTAGTCCTGCTGGCTGCAGAGGATCATTAACAAATTCCATACAAATTACTTAGCAACCCAAAATAATACTTGGCTCTGGAGTGGCACTGAGATGTGGGAAGGGGGTGGAACCAAGGGACTATGCTCGGAGGTAGGTAGGGGGGGGGGGGGGGGTTCTTGCACCTATTCCTTGAGAAAAAAAGCCCTGCTTGCAATGCTGTGTATCCCATCTCCTGCAGGCTGCTGCATCTTGTAAAAATCCTCCCTTCATAGCCAATGTATATTGCCCCGAGTGCCTATCCTCTGAGGCTGAGCCACTGCTAGTATGAGATGTTATGGCCCTAATCAACCCCCTTCTGCACGCTTTGCCATTCAGAGGACTCGTACTAGTATTCACTCACAACGTATCATGGTCTGTGAACGGAGGAGGAGTGGATGAATGACAGGAACTCCACAAAGTATCATGGTCTGTGAATGTATGGAGTGGATGAATGACAGGATCTCCACAAAGTATCATGGTCTGTGAATGTAAGGAGTGGATGAATGACAGGATCTCCACAAAGTATCATGGTCTGTGAATGGAGGAGGGGTGGATGAATGACAGGATCTCCACCTCCCAATCACAGAACAGGTTGCATTGTGGGAGAATATTCGTACAAGGTCTTAATTGCGGAGAGGGCAGAAGAGGGCAGCTGCTGTTAACCCATACAGGCAGCTATGAAGGCATCATGAATGGATGCTTTACAAGAAGCAGCAGCCTGCAGGAAATGTTAGATGTAAATTATGTATCTGGTGCTGTATTAAAAAAAACTACTAAACTTCAGCTATAACTGACATCATATGCAGATCAAAGCCCATACCTTTGATCTGCAGATGAATGAAACTGAACACACAAAAGTAACAATGTCAGTTTGTGTCTCTATCTCGTGTCTTTTTTTTTTTTTTGAACAGCACGTAATTTTGACAGGTGGGAATTGCCAGCAAGTGTGTGTGTGTGTGTGTGTGTGTGTGTGTGTGGGTGTGTGGGGGGGGGGGTCCGTGGCTGCATCTAGGCAGAAAAACAGGGTGTACGACAACTTTCTGTTCTCTAACAAACTGTTTGGGAGTGTGTAACACGCCCAAGGTCCACAAGTGGTTAATATACAACGGACTGCGCTCAACTGTATAGAAAATTGAAATACAATGTCACACATCTCTCCCATTCACAGGTGTGGTCATTTTTAACCTGCAGTTTATGAAAGTTACTGTTTTCATGTAAAGTAATTAGGATGTTACATTTAGATTGGTCTTTTAGGGCCTGTGTCGACAAGCGTTTATGTTGGCTTCATACAACCCCCCGCTGCCACCAACATACTACATACATCAGTGACAGCAAAAGGGTTCGTTCAGCAGGTAAGGGGCGTTTGTAGATAAAAACTAATTGTGCAGTTTTGACTAAAGTTGAAAAAAAAGCCCTTGCTAAAGGTGTAGGCCATTTATGAAGTCTGACTGAAAAAATCTCAGAGATGGCATCATCCCATCTTGCCTTGTTCCTAGGACATTGCTAAGACACTCCCAGCTAATTCAAACCCCTTTACATATGCTCTCCCTCCCCTGTTCCAGTAGCTCTGAGCTCAGCGATGCTGCTACAAAGGAAATAGTGGATCACCCATGTGTAAGAGATTGAGACCATCCTGTGGTGGTGGTGGTGGTGAGCAGTAGCAGCTGGGAGTGTCTTAGCAACATCCCAGTAACAAGGAAGTATGATGCCATCCCTTAGGGGTTTTAGCCAGGCTTCAGGAGGTAGTGTACATAAATACCCTATTCCTATAGCAGGGGCAACATCCAATTTTAGTCAAAGCTGCACAGTTTGTTTTTATTTACAGGTGCCCCTTACCTATATATCCTTTTTTTTTTGGTAAAGGTAAACTGACCCTTTAAAAGAGATTAAAATGCAAGTCAGATTGGTGAACTCACTCCAATCAATGGGTTTCCTTTGCAGTTGATTACTCCTTATGACCTCCAGGCACCCCCTTGGATCAACCCAATGTTCCACAATCCACCTTCCTCCTACCTTTCCTCAAATTTCCTAATTTATTGTATATTTGGGATAAACTGTTGTCTCAACTTAGGCTCTCTTCTCAGGCCTGGACACGCTTTCTATCTTGGAAGGAGTCACATCGTCGACTAGTTCAAATTCTCCATCAGGGAACTCACCCGCCCTTGTTAAATTGGACTTCTGTACAGCAGTCCCCGTACTGGATGGAACATCGGCAATTGTCGTCCTTCCTCTCTTCTTTTTCCCCTGCTGATTCCTTTACTAGGGATCAGGATTCTTTTGAGTCCCTTCTCCTGCAACACTCTACATGTCCTCTCAGGGCTATACAAGGCCCTTCTTGCAAAACTCCCTCCCTCCAGAATTTATGACTAAATGGGCATCAGATCTCAATGTTCATATCACAGCAGAGAAGTGGTTTCACCACGATTTCACGGTCGTGATTTCAGGGAATGCCTGTGTAAACTTGAGGTCTATGGACCAAAGTAGTATAGGGGCTACTTTGAAGTCAGAGCGACTTGAAGTTGCACAGATATGAATGGTACTTATTGGAAATCATGGGGTACGACTGTTAATGCGACTGCCGTCCCAGGACAAGTCGCACAAGTGTGAAGGGGGCCTTACCGTTTATCCCTGGTGACTAGGGCCCACGAGATGAACTTTAAACTCATCTCCCAGTGGTATCAATTCCCGACTCTGCTCCATCTGATTTTTTCTGTCCGTTTCAGAACTATGCTGGTGCTCCCTCCAGCATATCTGGTGGGAATGCCCCCATCCATGATTTTACACCACCGTTACAGGGGCAACTGTTCCCAACACTCCGCAAATCACTTTGCTCTCTCTGTTACCCGGCTCTTTTAAACGTATCAAAAAAGGTTTCCTTAGGCATTGTTTTGACAGCAGCGAGCATGCCATTGGCAGGCGACCCAACTTCCTTCTTTGATTGAGTGGGTTACAGAGATGGATTACATTGAGGGGATGGAGTCCCTCCAGGCACGCAAGCTGGATACATACGAACAATGCCATCAAACAAGATTCTGTTCAGTTGGGGTGTTCAGGGAGTCATCTGAACTGCGAATCCTCTTTGCAGGACAATCGTAGGCCTTTACTTGGTTTGAGCTTGTGTGAAGTCTCTTTTGGTTGTCCATCCCTGGCTGTCTTAGCCTCTCTTTCTCTCCTTTCTTCCCCTGCTATGTTTCTTGCTGTTTCTTTACCTTCTGGCCTCCCCCTCAACCCCCCTTCCCTCACCTTTTTACCTTTCCCTCCAACACCCAACCATCCAAACCCCCCCCCCCCCAACATTTTTTTTTGCCACCCCCCCCTTTTGAATTTTTTGTTCAATATAAGGGACCAGTTAATATTGGATCATAATTCCCACCGGTGCTGTGGGGTCGTGGCACACTCATTTTTTTGTGAGCCTAGCATATGGTTCTCTATATATTGAGATGATGTATCAGATATATATATATTTTTTAATTGTATATTATGAAAACAGGTTGTTGCGTTTTCCTTTTAAATTATGCAGGTAGCGTCTGGTTTCCATGACGCCCGGGATTGTATCTATATAAAAGTGCGGGTAGACTACGTGGCTCTGTTCCTGCTGACCAAGCCCCACTTACGGACGTAACGCGTACGGGAGAGGAGCCATCTATGATGCCACCTGCGGTCATCCTATTGTTTTTTTACCTGTAACCAGAGAGCTCTACACATGCAATTGGTATAAGTGCTTTACTTGTAAGTTCTTTTAACCGTTTTTAAATAAATTTAGAGATAAAACAGAGAGCACTAGATTCTGTTTGTTTTATCCACATATATATTTTGCGGAGAGATTATCTTCTGTGCCATTGATTGACCATCAAAGGATTGTTATCCCAACAACGTGGGAAGGCTTATTCAGACTTTTTGGTCATATTAATGAGGTAAGCGTCTCCTGATGAATTTGGTGGATGGGCTAGACTCACTTTGACACTTAAAGCGGAGCAACACCCGTTTTTAAAACCTATAAATAAAAAAAAAAATACTCACCTTCCTCGATCCGAAACAGCAGGTTTTTTTTTTTTTTTTTACTTACCTTTAGTTGTTGTTCTTCTTTGCATCCATCGCTTCCTGGTTCCTGGTCCCTCGGATATGGGCAGGGATATTACGGCTATGATATTACGGCTATTACGTAATATCCCCTAGCCCACACTGTCTCCTGGGAGCTTGTGTCATAGCTCCCAGGAGTCAGTGCGGCTGCCTGGCCCGAGATCGCGCAAGACTTCGAACTGAACGTGACGTCATCACGACGCTGCTGACGGCGCTCCTATGAACGGTGTACTGCGCATGCGCGAGATTAGAGAGAGGCGTGAATGAAATCCAGGAAGACAATGCCCTGGAGTATTCAAATGCCCACACGCAAGATGGGGATGAACCCGGAAATTTATATAAAGTGTTTTTTAGACATAAAATCCGAACAGCCAAAGTCAGACAGACAGGACAGGTGAGCTAATGCTTTACAAATCATTTTATTAATCAATCCCCATTAAAAAAAAAAAAACGTCAGGGGCAGTGTAGCTCCGCTTTAAATGCTTGACTTGGACACACATCCTCACAGTGACAAACACCCTGTTTATTATGAACTGTTTTTCTTAATGGACTTTATAATTACTTTGTATTGATTGGATTTTGCGCTGCACTGTTTTGAGTTCTATTATTCTGTCGAGGTGTTGTGTATTGACCTTGTAGTGTTAAGCCTGCAATCATATTTAATGTTATTTGGGTAGCTGCCTGCGCTGAATATATTTCTTTCTTTGCTATCTGGCCTATCATCTCCTTTTATAGTTATGCTCCTGTTTGGGGCTATTTTCTTTTGTATTATCACTGGTCCCTATTGTATGCGTGCTATGTTCTATATGGGGTGTTTATATATTTTGTGCACCTTTACACTCCATTTTATTGTTTTAATTATTTCATTTTATGTTTGCTTTTTTGCCTTTGCTGGTACATATGTACCACTTTTGTACTGCTTTTTTATATTTTTAATTTTTTTTTCAATAAACTCAGATTGAACATAAAATGCAAATCAGAAGGAGGTGAATTGCAGGCTAACTGCTACTGTAAATTAATTCTGAATATTGTCAGAACCATTCCAAACGGATATTAAATTCAAGTAGAATGAACCTGAAAGTAAACTACATTTTCTCATCAACGCAAGCTCTGTACAAAGCCTGGGGCGCAAATTCAAGTTTAGCGTAATATATACTTATCAGCAGAAAAAAAGACGAAGCAATTTAAACCAACTTCTACACCTCTCCCAGCTTACATTCAGAACACCAAATACGCTCTTCTGACCGATCAATATTTCATTTTGCGGTTAGAAGTATTTCATTTCAAAACTTTCTTCTTTGTGATTTGGTCTCTTTGATTACATTGTTTACTAGAACATTTTAGCATCCGTATTATTTATTTGAGCTGTGGAATTGTTCTACAAGACTGATGGAAATTCTTTTTGCGCACTGTGGTCTAGAAATAATTAGGAGCCTGTGACCTTGACAGAGCCGAGAAGGTTCTGACAGCAGTAAAAAGCCTTTCTTCCTCTGGGAGGATAGTCTTTCACATGGATGTATTGGTGAACTTGCTAAGAACAAACTAAAGATTGCTGTGAGATACCATTACCTTATGTCAGTCTACAAGGAGAGATGGAAGAGGAAAATAACAGAAAACAGCAAAAAAGGGCAAAATGGATGTCACAGACAAGGACACAAGACAGATACAGTAGAGGGACAACCTACAAAAATGTGTTTGCAAAATTATTATTATTGTTATACAGTATATAACAAAAGTGAGTACACCCCTCACATTTTTTGTAAATATTTTATTCTATCTTTTAATGTGACAACGCTGACGAATTTACACTTTGCTACAATGTAAAGTAGTGAGTGTACAGCTTGTATAACAGTGTAAATTTGCTGTCCCCTCAAAATAACTCAACACAGAGCCATTAATGTCTAAACCGCTGGCAACAAAAGTAAGTACACCCCTAAGAGAAAATGTCCAAATTGGGCCCAATTAGTCATTTTCCTTTCCTGGTGTCATCTGACTCGTTAGTTTTACAAGGTCTCAGGTGTGAATGGGGAGCAGGTGTGTTAAATTTGGTGTTTATCGCTCTGTCTCGCATAGTGGTCACTGGACATTTAACATGGCACCTCATGGCAAAGAACTCTCTGAAAAAAAGATATGTTACTCTACATAAAGATGGCCTAGGCTATAAGAAGATTGCCAAGACCCTGAAACTGAGCTGCAGCACGGTGGCCAAGACCATACAGCGGTTTAACAGGACAGGTTCCACTCAGAACAGGCCTCGGCCATGGTCGTCCAAAAAAGTTGAGTGCACATGCTCAGCCAGAGGTTGTCTTTGGGAAATAATCGTATGAGTGCTGCCAGCATTGTTGCAGAGGTTGAAGGGGTGGGAGGTCAGCCTGTCAGTGCTCAGACCATACGCCACATGCTGCATCAAATTGGTCTGCATGGCTGTCATCCCAGAAGGAAGCCTCTTCTAAAGATGATGCACAAGAAAGCCTGCAAACAGTTTGCTGAAGACAAGCAGACTAAGGACATGGATTACTGGAACCATGTCCTGTGATCTGATGAGACCAAGATAAACTTAATTGGTTCAGAGGGTGTCAAGCGTGTGTGGTGGCAACCAGGTGAGGAGTACAAAGACAAGTGTGTCTTGCCTACAGCCAAGCATGGTGGTGGGATTGTCATGGTCTGGGGCTGCATAAGTGTTGCCAGCACTGGGGACATACAGTTCATTGAGGGAACCATGAATGCCAACATGTACTGTGACATACTGAAGCAGAGTATGATCCCCTTCCTTCGGAAACTTGGCCGCAGGGCAGTATTTCAACATGATAACGACCCCAAACACACCTCCAAGATGACCACTACCTTGCTAAGAATCTGAGGGTAAAGGTGATGGACTGGTCAAGCATGTCTCCAGACCTAAACCCTATTAAGCATCTGTGGGGCATCCTCAAATGGAAGGTGGAGGAGCGCAAGATCTCCAACATCCACCAGCTCTGTGATGTCGTCATGGAGGAGTGGAAGAGGACTCCAGTGGCAACCTGTGAAGCTCTGATGAACTCCATACCCAAGAGGGTGAAGGCAGTGCTGGAAAACAATGGTGGCCACACAAAATATTGACACTTTGGGCCCAATTTAGACATTTTAACTTAGGGGCGTACTCACTTTTGTTGCCAACGGTTTAGACATTAATGGCTGTGTGTTGAGTTATTTTGAGGGAACAGCAAATTTACACTGTTATACAAGCTGTACACTCACTACTTTACATTGTAAGTGTAATTTCTTCAGTGTTGTCCCATGAAAAAAGAGATAATAAAATATTTACAAAAATGTAAGGGGTGTACTCACTTTTGTGAGATACTATATATAGCGCCAACAGTTTGTACAGTGCTTTACAATATAAAAGGAGACAATACAGCAAAAATACATGAGGGTTAGGAGGGCCCTGCTCCTGTGAGCTTACAATCTAATAGGAAGGGGCTGGTGAAACAAAAGGTTGTAACTGAGAGGGATGAACTGATGGGAGAAATAGAAGATTTGGTTGTTAGCTGAAGGGAGGATAGGCCTCCCTGAAGAGGTGAGTTTTCAGGAATCGCCTAAAAGTGGACAGAGTAGGAGATAACTGGACAGATTGGAGTAGCAAGTTCCAGAGGATAAGGGTAACTCAAACTTTGTGGAAAGTTTGAGCAAATATATAAAATAATATAGCATATACAACTGCTACACAGGCCATATTGTAATTTAATATTAACGTCAGGTACTCTTTATAGAGACATCTATTGAACCCCTGATGCCTCCTCTGACCTCCAAGGCACTTGATCAAATCACAGATTTGAAACAGGAATTGATTGAATCCTTGTTGTTTTCGGCTTTATCACAGAGGAGATGGGGGAACGGATGTTGCTCCATCTCATCTGTGGGCATCTGATGGCGGCAGTAGGGGGGGTCTGCATCACTGTAAAAGTGATTGGGCGGCTGTAAAGCTGCCGGGATCACTTTCACTTTAAAGCAGTCTCTAAAGACTGATACCAAGATCATGGCTACACCTGCAGCCACGTTCCTGGTATAAGCACTTGCCATCCTTGTCAAAAGTATTGGGACACCTGACTTTACACGCACATGAACTTTAAAGCGGAGGTGCGGCGACCATTCATTATTTTTTTTTTTCCAAGTCGTTCTAAAACTCTCCCTATCGCAAAGTACTACTCACTGTTTGGGTGTAATATATCAGCCTCTGTCTTTTTTCGTAGGTAAGAAGTTATAAAATCCGATGCTGGCCGTTTCCATTTTGCTTGTGGGCATGTGAATCCCACAAGCATTAATTTCCTGGATGCGGTGAATGCTGACCTCCCAGCATTCACCGCTCGTTCCCGCCCATGCTCAGTGTTTATGGCGATGCCATCACAACAGATGGTGTCATCGGAAGTTCCCACCCGTTGTGATGGCAACCATACGCCCTCATCACGTGACCGGCATCACGCGTCACTTACTCTCTCGAGATTTCGCGGGGCATCGGTCCGCACTGACTCTTGGGGAGCCTGACACCTAGCTCCCAGGAGACAGTGCAGCGCAGGGGAAATTCTATAAACACACCTTATAGCGCAACAAAAATGTTCACGGGTCATTTGATCATCTATGCAATGTACTGAAGGGGATAGGATTAAGTTATAAATTTGTGTGGAACTCGGCTTTAATGGCATCCCATTCTTAGTCCGTAGGGTTCATTATTGAGTTGACCCACTCTTTGCAGCTATAACAGCTCCAGCTCCCTCCTTCTCCTTGGCGGCCAATAGGTTTGCTTCTTCTCTCGGACAATTGGTTGACGGGTCTCAAGACCCACATCCTGATTGGCCGGGAGGAGAATCAGGAAGACAATAGTGAATATTAATTTGCTATTGTCACACAACTGGGTGGGCCTGGGGCGCAGTGCTCTGCCCCCCGAGCCTACCCTTTTTTGAAGCCTATTAGAGCCTCTGCCACTAATCACATGCTTCAAAAAAAAAAAAAAAAAACCCCATTGGAATTCATGCGCCCGGCATGTAGATTAGGGGGCTGGATCCATGGATTGGGGGGACGGCCCCTGCCTCCTGTATTATGGGCTGCCCCCCAAGTAAAGGCAGGTGTGTCAATACTTTTGGTAATATAGTGTACCTACACTGGATGGCAAGTGGTTAAAAATTACCTTTCCATCACTGAAATTTTCTGTAAAATTCAATCCAATATGGTAACCTGATGCAAATCAGATTTTAGGCCTCCTCTACAACAGAAATGTTATTTTTGACAATATACTGAGGGTTATTTCTAAAAAGGAATGCAGACCCTGTAGCTTTCCTCATTAGAACACAGAGAGCAGCTGGTGATTATAATCCAGACCCTCCCATTCAGAATCAGTCTGCAAAGGACACAATGAAACAAAAAGCTATTTCCTAAGAGTAACAAACTGTAGGAATCTGCTACAAAATTTGTTAAAAATCCTTGAAATGCAAATTGATCATCCATAGGGGATATTTTTCATAACAAAACTTAAGTTACTTTTTAACCACTTTCGGACCGCCGTTATACATCGGTACTTTGAAGAGGAATATCGTTGTTAGTTATTGTAGCAGCTAGCTGCCATAACCCCGGTATTCTCTTCTTCAGCAGGCGGTCCGCTTCAAGATAAAAGTGGTCTCTGCAGCGGATTCACCGCAAGATCACTTTAATCGGCGGCGGGAGAGGGCCCCCCCTCCCGTAGCGCTCCGGAGCCGTTGGCAGCAGTGGAGGCGATCGGATCTTCTCTCTCATGTGACATGGAGAGGAGTGAGGGGAAGATGGCCCCCACCCATCTCCATATCAATGCAGGGTGGAAGTGACGTCAAAACGCCACTTCTGCCCATAGCTCTTAACATTTTTATTTATTTATTGCATTTTAGTGTAAATATGAGATCTGAGGTCTTTTTGACCCCACATCTCATTTTTAAGGAGGTCCTGTCATGCTTTTTTTCTATTACAAGGGATGTTTAAAAGGCAAAATAAATATTTTTTTTTAAATGCATCACGTCTCGTCGAGCTCGCGCGCAGAAGCGAACGCATACGTGAGTAGTGCCCGCATATGAAAACGGTGTTCAAACCACACATGTGAGGTATCGCCGCAATTGGTAGCGCGAGAGCAATAATTCTAGCCCTAGACCTCCTCTGTAACTAAAACATGCAACCTGTAGAATTTTTTAAACGTCGCCTATGGACATTTTGTAAGGGTAAAGGTTTGTCGCCATTCCACAAGCAGGTGTAAATTTTGAAGCGTGTCATGTTGGGTATCAATTTACTCAGTGCAACATTATCTTTCACAATATAAAAAAAATTTGAAGCGTGTCATGTTGGGTATCAATTTACTCAGTGCAACATTATCTTTCACAATATAAAAAAATTGGGTTAACGTTACTGTTGTCTTATTTTTTAATCCAAAATCTTTAATTTTTTTTATTAAAAAAAAAGTGTGAAAGAAAGTATTGCAACGACCGCCATTTATTCTCTAGGGTGTTACCGCCCAAAATTACCCCAAGAGCGCAGCGACGACTCATCCAAGAGGTCACAAAAGACCCCACAACAACGTCCAAGGAACTGCAGGCCTCACTTGCCTCAGTTAAGGTCAGCGTTCATGCCTCCACCATCAGGAAAAGACTGGGCAAAAATGGCCTTCATGGCAGAGTTCCAAGGAGAAAACCACTGCTGAGCAAAAAAAACATCAAAGCTCGTCTCAATTTCTCCACAACACATCTTGATGATCCCCAAGACTTTTGGGACAACATTCTGTGGACCGATGAGACAAAAGTGGAACTCTTTGGAAGGTGTGTGTCCAAGTATATCTGGCGTAGAAGGAACACTGCATTTCAGAAAAAGAACATTATACCAACAGTAAAATATGGTGGTGGTAGTGTGATGGTCTGGGGCTGTTTTGCTGCTTCAGGACCTGGAAGACTTGCCGTGATAAAAGGAACTATGAATTCTGCTGTCTACCAAGAGATCCTGAAAGAGAAATGTTTGGGGGTTCTAAGTAATTTTCTTGTAAACAACAAATCTCAGAAAGAGGCTCGGTCCTTAAGTGGTTAAATCATAAGAACATGGAAGGGAAGTTAAAATACATCAAAATTAGAAGGCCTGCTTATAAAAAATGATAATCAGAATCCTGCGTGTCTGTTTTCATATACATTTTTTTTTCCAAAGTATTTTAAAAAAAATTTGAAAACTGTATCCAGGTTGAGGTGTGATGCTATTTCCATAAAAAAGCAAGTTGCAGATGTAGTCAGTGCCATGTAGGTTAATATATTTTTGCTTAGGAATAGATATAACATGATCTAAAGAAAGCTATTTTAATTCTCCATTGGGTCCATGATTGAGAGCAAGTGGGATTGTATAGATTGAATGAGTGGTAAGAACCAGTAGAGGATTGAGCCAAGTCCTTGCTAGCTCAGGTGTAATGTAATGAATGGAAGAACATGATGGATTAACCTAATTGTTCTGACTCCTTCTCCTTATTTAAGTACCAGAGAGTTGTATATAAGTGCATAGTAGGATGAATGTTGGAGAAGTTTGACTTTACAAAGCAGAATCTACTCTAAAAATTTTGCTCTTGGATATTGTATATTCCTATTTTGTAGATTTTACAGCAGAATTTAGTAAAATAACTTAACCCGCTGGGTCAACTGGACCAATCACAGCAGGCCACGTGACAGTTGTACACAATGGATGGCTTCCATTCATGTCATTCATTGTGTACAGTGTTGAGCTCTGTGATTGGTCACTGTCTTCACATAGTAAAGACAGGGCCAATCACATCCCATCTGTATGACGTGATTAGCTATGGCCAATCACAGCTAATCACAATAGTACACACTGAATGAATGGATTTCATTCAGAAAAAAAATGGTTGCTTATAACAGTGATTTTCACTGTTATAAGAGATCATAATGTGAAAGAAAAAAGAAAAGAAAAATCCTGATCACCTCCTCAGTAGTACAGTATTACTCTGGTCACAGTATGTAAATAAAAAAAAAAAATGTATTACTTTTTTTTTTTTACATACTGTCATCAGTCAGTGTCCCTGATCACTGCCACACCAGTCATACGACGTATTTTTTTTAAATATCTTTACTTTTCAAAAAATATTGAGACAAAAAATTACAATTGCAAAAAGCTCATCATGCCTCTTACTAAATACCTTGGACTGTCTACTTTCCAATCAGGGGTCATATGGGGGATATTTGTATTTTCCCAGCATTTTCAAATAAAATTTTCAGAATCGATCGATTTTCAGATATATAAACAGGGGTATTGAATTAAAACTCATGAACATTTTCATCCAGCAGAGGTCCGAGTCTCATATTTGTGCTGGGACTTGGATCCTTCATATCACAGCCCCACTCCCTTACATTACAATTTCCCCTTTACGTCAGTTCTCCCCTTTACATCACAGCGCCCCTTTTACATCGCAAAACCCATTCTTTACATCACAGCCCCCCTTTACATTACAGCATCCCTTTACAATACAGTGTCCGCTTTACTTCACAGACCCCCTTTGCATCAAAGTCCAGTCCACCCATTTACATAACAGCCCCCTTTACATCAATGCCCTTTGCCCCCCCCCCTTCACATTACAGACCTTTCCCCTTTGAATCAGTCCCCCCTCCTTGCATCCAAATCCCCTTCACAGCCCACTTTCTTTGTACCTCAGTCCCCTTTACAGCCCCCCTTACTTGTATCCAAGTCCCCTTTATAGCCCCCCTTACTTGTATCCCAGTCCCCTTTACAGTCCCGCTTACTTGTATCCCAGTCCCCTTTACAGTCCCGCTTACTTGTATCCCAGTCCCCTTTACAGTCCCGCTTACTTGTATCCCAGTCCCCTTTACAGCCCCCCTTACTTGTATCCCAGTCCCCTTTACAGCCCCCCTTACTTGTATCCCAGTCCCCTTTACAGCCCCCCTTACTTGTATCCCAGTCCCCTTTACAGCCCCCCTTACTTGTATCCCAGTCCCCTTTACAGCCCCCCTTACTTGTATCTCAGTCCCCTTTACAGCCCCCCGTTCTTGTATCCCAGTCCCCTTTACAGCCCCCCGTACTTGTATCCCAGTCCCCTTTACAGCCCCCCTTACTTGTATCCCAGTCAACTTTACAGCCCCCCTTACTTGTATCCCAGTCCCCTTTACAGCCCCCCTTACTTGTATCCCAGTCCCCTTTACAGCCCCCCTTACTTGTATCCCAGTCCCCTTTACAGCCCACCTTACTTGTATCTCAGTCCCCTTTACAGCCCCCCGTACTTGTATCCCAGTCCCCTTTACAGCCCCCCGTACTTGTATCCCAGTCCCCTTTACAGCCCCCCTTACTTGTATCCCAGTCCCCTTTACAGCCCCCCTTACTTGTATCCCAGTCCCCTTTACAGCCCCCCTTACTTGTATCCCAGTCCCCTTTACAGCCCCCCTTACTTGTATCACAGTCCCCTTTACAGCCCACCTTACTTGTATCTCAGTCCCCTTTACAGCCCCCCGTACTTGTATCCCAGTCCCGTTTACAGCCCCCCGTACTTGTATCCCAGTCCCCTTTACAGCCCCCCTTACTTGTATCCCAGTCCCCTTTACAGCCCCCCATACTTGTATCCCAGTCCCCTTTACAGCCCCCCATACTTGTATCCCAGTCCCCTTTACAGCCCCCCATACTTGTATCCCAGTCCCCTTTACAGCCCCCCTTACTTGTATCTCAGTCCCCTTTACAGCCCCCCGTACTTGTATCCCAGTCCCCTTTACAGCCCCCCGTACTTGTATCCCAGTCCCCTTTACAGCCCCCCGTACTTGTATCCCAGTCCCCTTTACAGCCCCCCGTACTTGTATCCCAGTCCCCTTTACAGCCCCCCTTACTTGTATCCCAGTCCCCTTTACAGACCACCTTACTTGCACCCCATTCCCTTTCACAGCTGCACCCCCTCCCCCCTTACCTGCACCTCAGTCCCTTTAACAACCCCTTTCTGTGCATCACAACCTCTCCTCCTTGTATTTAGCATTGTCCTGCTAAAATATAGTATGCATGGCTCTCCCTTAAAAAAGTAATTGTCTGGATGGGAGCAAATGCTGCTCTAAAACCTGGATATATCTTTTAGCATTGTTGGTGCCCTTCCAGATGTGCAAGCTGCCCATTCCTTATACACGAATGCACCCCCATACCATCAGAGATGCAGGCTTTTTTTTTTTGTGCTGATAACAAGTTGGATGGTCCCTCTCCTCTTTAGTCCAGAGGATGCAGCGCCCATGGTTGCAACAGCATCATGAAGGCCAAGGAACACACCAGACAGGACAGGGATAAAGTTGTGGAAAAGTTGAAAGCAGGGTTAGGTTATAAAAAAATATTCCAAACTTTGAACATCTCACGGAGCACTGTTCAATCCATCATCCGAAAATGGAAAGAGTATGGCACAACTGCAAACCTACCAAGACATGGCCGTCCACCTAAACTGACAGGCCGGGCAAGGAGAGCATTAATCAGAGGAGCAGCCAAGAGGCCCATGGGAACTCTGGAGGAGCCGCAGAGATCCACAGCTCAGGTGGGAGAATCTGTCCACAGGACAACTAATAGTCGTGCTCTCCACAAATCTGCCCTTTATGGAAGAGTGGCAAGAAGAAAGCCATAAGAAGTCCCGTTTGCAGTTTGCAAGAAGCCATGTGGTGGTCACAGCAAAGATGTGGAAGAAGGTGCTCTGGTCAGATGAGATCAAAATTGAACTTTTTGGCCTAAAAAGCAAAATGCTATGTGGGGCGGAAAATAAACAATGCACATCACCCTGAACACACCATCCCCACTGTGAAACATGGTGGTGGCAGCATCATGTTGTGGAAATGCTTTTCTTTAGCAGGGACAGGGAAGCTGGTCAGAGTTGATGGGAAGATGGATGGAGCCAAATACAGTGTAATCTTAGAGGAAAACCTCTTAGTCTGCAAAAGACTTGAGACTGGGGCGGAGGTTCACCTTCCTGCCAGTGTTGCCAACTGTCAATATTTTTACTGACAGCCAGTAAAAAGTGGCACTTTTCTCCTGCCAGTAAATGCCAGTGACAGGAAAAGTTTGCTAGTAAAAAATATGGCTGTGATGCTCGGCTTGGTACTGCGCATGTGCAGTTCCTGACCAGAGCCAGCCGAGACCATCAAGTGCCTGCTACAGTGTTTGGGCGGCGCCGGCGCGAGGGGGGGGGGCATGTGTGGTGAAGGCGTTTCGTGAACGTGTTGAGTAATGCCAAGTGGAGCTGCCAGAGCCTCGTGTGCGGGTCTGCGGGACGGGAGCAAGGCAAGCGGGGAGCGGGACTGTCAGTGCTGTTTGGGGCTGGAGTGGAAGGATGGAACCACTTGGCGTGAAGAGAGACTGTCACTGTGACTCAGGAGGAGACGTGTTGTGTCGGTGAGGTGTCATCATTTGTGTTGCTGTACACTGTCAGTGTCACTATGAGAGCCATTGTCATGTGTGTGTACCGCCCATTCCAATTTCTTGTCCTCCTGTCCCTGAGCTACTTATTGAAAATAAGAAATATGTTTTTTGCCTTAATATCCACCTTAAACCACATTGCGAATTGCATATTGTACTTGTTTGCAGCCTAAATTCTGAAATTTGCACTTAAACCTGTAACTTTATAACTTTTGGAAATGCCAGTAAAGGCTGGGCTGTGCCAGTAAATTTTGTGTGTTGTCTCAGTAAATTTCAATCTGGCAGGTTTGCAACACTGTTTCCAGCAGGACGACCCTAAACATACAGCCAGAGCTCCAATGGAATGCTTTAGAGCAAAGCATATCCATGTGTTAGAATGACCCAGTCAAAGTTCAGACCTAAATCCAATTGAGAATCTGTGGCAAGACTTGAAAATTGCTGTTCACAGACGCTCTCCATCCAATCTGACAGAGCTTGAGATATTTTGCAAAGAAGAATGGGCAAAAATATCATTCTCTGGATGTGCAAAGCTGGTAGAGACATCCCCAAAAAGACTTGCAGTTGTAATTGCAGTGAAAGGTGGTTCTATAAAGTATTGACTCAGGGGGGGTGAATAGAAATTTACCCCTCAATTTTCACATATTTATTTGTGAAACATTTTGAAAACCATTTATCATTTTCCTTCCACTTCACAATTATGTGCCACTTTGTGTTGGTCTATCACATAAAATCCCAATAAAATACATTTACGTTTTTGGTTGTAACATGACAAAATGTGAAAAATTTCGAAAGGGTATAAATACTTTTTCAAGGCATTGTATAAAGTCTTTAAAATTTTATGTTTAGTAACATTATTCTGAAATTGTTCAACAATTTTTAGATGCAACTTTTCACAGATTGGTGAACCTCTGCCCATCTTTACTTCTGAGACACTCTGACTCTCTAAGATGCTATTTTTATACCCAAATATGTTACTGACCTGTTGCCAGTTAAACAAATTACTGTATTTATCGGTGTATAAACACGCACAGGCGTATAACACGCGCCCCAATTTTAGGAGGGAAGTTTAACCTCTTCAATACCAGGCACTTATACACCTTCCTGCCCAGACCAAATTTCAGCTTTCAGAGCTGTCGCACTTTGAATGACAATTGCGCGGTCATGCTACATTGTACCCAAACTAAATTTTTATCATCATTTTGTTCCCACAAATAGAGCTTTCTTTTGGTGGTATCTGATCATCTCTGGGGTTTTTATTTTTTGCTAAACAAATAAAGAAAATTAAAAAAAAAAAAATGTTTTTGTTTCTTTTACAAAACATTGTAAATAAGTAAGTTTTCTCCCTCACTGATGGGCACTGATGGGGCTGCACTGGCGAGCACCGATAAGGCGGCACTGATGGGCACGATAAGGTGGCACTGATGATGGGCACTAATATGCGGCACTGATGGGGCACTGATATGCAGCACTGATGGGTACACATAGGTTGCACTTATGGGCACTGATTATGGGCACTGATAGGCAGCACAAATGGCACTGATAGGCAGCACAAATGGGCACTGATAGGCAGCACAAATGGGCACTGATAGGGACACTGATGTACACTTATTGATGGTACGGCTGGATGCCAATATAATATATACACACACACAGTATATATATATATATATATATATATATATATATATATATATATATATATATATATATATTAGGGCTGTGGAAATTAAAGATTAATTCCTCGATTAATCGTGAATTTTTTTGATTGATTACATTTTTTTGATCAGTACTCACCTCTCCAACGGCTTCTGGGTCTTCAGGGAGTTCCGTTGGAGATCCGGTGATGTCACCCTACTCCTCCCTGCTTCCCCAAGTACCTCCGTCTGCTAACGAAGGGAAGGGGGGAGGAGTCCAGTGACGAAGTTCTGATTGAACGTAATGCATACGGGGGGGGATATACGCATGATGTCACCCGCTGCTGCCCTACGGAACTAACAGGATTGTCGGCTTTACATGCTGTGTTTTTATCATCTTTATGTGAGTAGTTTGTGTTTGAACACAAAAATTAAATCTTATACTTAAGCGGTGAGCACTTAGATCTTTTCTTTCTACCCATGACCTGGTGTCCTTGCTGAGATCTAAGGAGATGTGAGAGAAGTTTATGGTCCTTGTTAAGCCCTTTGATACCCGCTTGCATGACCACCTGTTTGCACAGGGGTCCATGCCATAAGGTGAGAGTGATTAGTTAGACCGGAGGTGGAGGGATTGTCACGCTACTGTGAAAAAAAAAAATTACTTATGTCAGTGCTACAGTTTGAATTTAAAATGTATTTGTGTGAACTGTGAAGTTAAGTCATGGATTGTGGAAACTAACTAGTGTCGGGTGATTGTATATAGTGTATACCACATTTACCACTGACTAATGCGGAGTTGCAATGCAAGGAGATCAGCTAAAAGTAGTTGGATCTGTATGTGCGTTATAATTAATCGAAATTAGTTGATTAATCGAACACGAAAATTTGAATCAGTAACAGCCGTAATATATATATATATATATATATATATATATATATATATATATATATATATATATATATATATATATATATATATATTCAATTGTTGGGTGAGTCGCTCCTCTTGTAACTGTAAATCGAGGAGAGGTGTGACGGTGGGTTCCCAATTATCCACCAATTCCAGTAAAAAGAAGAAAAGGGACACAGTCTCTAATGCAAAGCTTTGCTGAATCAATTATTCAAATAAATCGTTAACTGTACAGTTTTGAGCATCCCTGCTCTTCGTTAAGTTGAGTGTCAGCTTGATGAAGAGCAGGGAAGCTCGAAAATGTACAGTTCATGATTTGTATGGATAACTTATATTCAGTAAACCTTTTGCATTGAAGACCCCTCATATATATATATATATATATATATATATATATATATATATATATATATATATATATATATATATATATATATATATATATACACACATACACACACACACACACACACACACACTTTATAATAGTGAGCTTACGTTTCATAGTGCCAGATTCCTCCTCCTCCTCATCCTTGTTTATTAACATGGTGCCAAGCTGGGTCGTCAGATGTTCATTTTCCACCATTGTGCCAGCAGCTTCTTCATTCATGGTACTAAACTCCTGCATCGTGCCCATGTCTCTGCCTCGTGCATTGACCATTGTCCCAGAATCTGGTTCATCATCATCATCCTAAAACAGAAATGCAGTGGTAAAAACTACCGCAAGCAGTATTGTACTCTGGCAACTGTGTGTGGTTTACACTTGTAAGGATAGTGTTCAGTATAGTCACTTCTTTTTATTTCTTGTGCCTTTAATTATATCTTGTCCGCATGTACATGCAGACCTATTAAAGGCTTGTTTATACGTGCTTTGACCCCTGAAGAGCAATCCACATTCAGATCGTTCTTCACAGAGCCTTTGACAGGTGGTGAGGAGGCGCTATATCACCTCCTCACCACTTGCTTTAACCTTTTAAATGCCCCCCTTGGGCAGTGCTATGCCAACCAAAAGCGACACGGGGGTTTAAGTGCCGCTGCAGCCATGTTTCGTGGCTTTGCAGGAACACAGGATCCATGCCTTCTGTACTGACAGAACAGGGATCTGCCCTGTTTACATAGCAGGCCGCCGTTCTCCCTCTGTACCTTTGTGTATAATCACAGTGGAAGTGGGCCGCTGGCAGCGTTCATGCGCGCCACAGACCCGGAAGTGTCGGATCACGTACTAGATACGTGATCCGGTGCAGCCGGGCCACTTTGTCGCTGTAAATGTCAGTTATATACGGTCAGCAAGTGGTTAAAACCTGGAAAAAAAAATGATAAATGATATTCTACAACTGTACAAGCTTACAAACTCAGAAACAAGCCCACAGAGCTTTGAAAAAATATGGGGTACAGAGCTCACATCTACTCATACACTTGCTAATCTGGATCAAGGGCTATGAATTAACTCTACATATGTTATTGGCTTTTAAGAATTGCTATTGTGACTTTATTTGTACTTGTCCTGACATAGTTATAGTCACTCTGTATAATGAGTTATGAGAGACTGTCAAAATTGTTGTAAACCTCAGACATGAAATATGAACAAAGCAAATGCCTCTATAGTGTGTAGTAGTCAATTAACAGCACTAAGTGTCATTTCTGTCTTCTGCTTCCTTCCTCTGCTATCAGCATAAATCACTTCTGCCAAGTTTTCCTGACAAGAGAAAAAAGGTGACAGGGGAGGGATCTCCAACTGATTGACAGCCTCAGCTCTGTTCCTGTGTGCTGTGTGAAGGAGGGTGTGCCCTTTCCCTCCAATCAGCTCTCAGAGTTCTCCTCACTGAGCTCTGCATAGTGTAACTTCAGCTCTCCGCCCACTTTTTTTGTGAAAGCTCAGACAAGCTTTAAATTCTAGACTTCGAATGGATATAGAGAAGGGAAGACTGCAAATAGACAGATGCAACTTATGTAGGATGATTTGTTTCATCTCTGTGTATCACCTGAGGCCATTCACTTCACTTGGTATATGGAAGGATTTACAGCCACTTTAACCACCTGCCGAACAATGACACAGCTGGGCGAAGCGTTATGTTATGTCGCTTTGCCCTGTTGTGGCCACTAGGGGCGCGCACCTACTGCTGGCCCCCCGAGCCGATATGAGTACCCAGCGCAATGACTGACGTGCTCCCGCGATCGCTCGTGACACACCGAGAACCAGGATCTGTGTGTGTAAACTTAGGGGAGAAGAGACTGATCGTGTGTTCATACAAAGTATGAACAGCAATCTGTCATCTCCCCTAGACAGTCCCACCCCCCCCCATCAGTGAGGGAACACAGTTAACCCCTTGATCACCCCCCAATGTTTAACCCCTTCCTTGCCAGTGAATTTTTTACAGTAATCAGTGCATTTTTATAGCACTGATCGCTGTATAGATGCCAATGGTCCCAAAAAAAAAGTGTCAAAAGTGTCCGCCATAATGTCGCAGTCCTAATAAAAATCGCAGATTGCCGCCATTACTAGTAAAAAAAAATTAAAAATAAAATTATATAAATGCTATAAATCTATCCCCTATTTTGTAGATGCTATAAATTTTGCACAAACCAATCAATATACGCTTATTGCGATTTTTTTTTTACCAAAAATATGTAGAGAATACATATCGGCCTAAACTTAAAAAAATTTGCTTTTTAAAAAAAAAATAAAAATGGGGAAATTTATTATAGCAAAAAATACAAAATATTGTGTTTTTTTCAAAATTGTCGCATTTTTTGGTTTATAGCGCAAAAAATAAAAACCGCAGATATGATCCAATACCACCAAAAGAAAGCTCTATTTGTGGGTAAAAAAAAAGGATGCCAATTTTGTTTGGGTGCAGCGTCGCACGACTGCGCAAATTGTCGATGCAGAATCGCAAAAAAACGGCCCAGTCGTTCAGCAGCCAAATCTTCAAGGGCTGAAGCGGTTAAGAGTGTTGTGTATGCTATTGTACTCTGTACCCTGCTTTATTGACTAGAAAATCAATAAAAACATACCGTATTTTCCGGCGTATAAGACGACCTTTTATACTTAAAAAAATCCCCCAAATGTCGGGGGTCGTCTTATACACCGGTATATGGATGTCAGCATGGATGTCCGCATTAATGTCCGCGCTGAGCCAATCACGGCAAGCGATGTATTCTTTTAATAAATACAAAGCCTGCACGGATTGGCTTTCAGAGTCAGAGAGGCGCGGGCTGATGATGTTCCAACCTCTGCCAATCACGGCGAGCGATGTATTCTATTAATGAATACAAAGCCTGCTCGGATTGGCAGAGGTTGGAATATCATCAGCCCGCGCCTCTCTGACTCTGAAAGCCAATCCGTGCAGGCTTTGTATTCATTAATAGAATACATCGCTCGCCGTGATTGGCTCAGCGCGGACATTAATGCGGACATCCATGCTGACATCCATATACCATGCCTGTATACAGTACCGGTATGTTACTAAATGCGGCTACCCCTCGGCTCCTCGCCGTTCAACACTGGAGCTTTAAATTGAAACACCCGACCCTCCATCTGGCACCCGACCCTCCATCTGGCACCCGACCCTCCATCCGGCACCGGACCCTCCATCTGGCACCGGACCCTCCATCTGGCACCGGACCCTCCATCAGGCATCTGACCCTACATCAGGTATTTACCACCACAGCACTGCTTCACAAAGCTTGTAATTAAATTGCACTTATTGCTGCTTCAGTATGTTAGTCAGACTAGTCGGAAGGGGGTCGTCTTATACTGTGAGTATATGTTAAAACCAACGTTTTAGCTGGACAATTAGGGGGTCGCCTTATACGCCCAGTCGCCTTATACGCCGGCAAATACGGTATCTTTAAAAATAAAGGAAATACCAACCGCATTTTCTTCCTCTTCAGGTTCCACTTCACGCTGCTGTAGTTCGCTCCGTTTGAGCTGTGCCTCCATGGCTTCATTTATTAAATGTCGCAAGATGGCTGCTCCTTTGGTTGTTTTCACAAATGGGTGCTAAGTCATAAAAATATCAATATGCATTAGATATTTTGAACTCTATAGCATATAGCACATAATGTATGATATTAAAAACTGAAGAGAAAATTACCGTATATACTCGAGTATAAGCCAAATTTTTCAGTACATTTTTTTGTGCTGAAAGTGCCCCCCTCGGCTTATACACGAGTCAAGCATTTTTCTGCAGCAGAGAATGACGTTTTCCGAACCGACATTGAGGCCCCCGTATCTCGGATAGGAACCCCAAATTTGATGTGCAAACCCAGTGGAACTAGCACTACAACATATCCATATGGGGTTCCTAGCACCAAGTGGCCCCGAGATACGGGGCCCCAAAATAGGTTCAGAAAATTTCATTCGCTGCTGCAGAAAAGTGCTTGACATTTTCCGAACCAAATTTGGGGCCCCGTATCTCAGGGCCACTTGTTGCTAGGAACCCCATCTTTGGATATGTTGTAGTGCTAGTTCCGCTGGGTTTGCAAACCAATGTGGGGATCCTAGCACCAAGTGGCCCCGAAATACAGGGCCCCAAATTCAGTCAACTGTGTCCATCTGCAGCAATGTCATTTCGGGACCCTTTGGGTTCAGAGACCCAAAATGGCTGCAGATAGGGGGCATCTAGGAACCATTAACTATCGATTTTGAAGTTTGGGGGACCTATGGCTGCAAATGGGCACAGTGAGGCTGCAAATGGGCAATGTTGACCCTCTTTTCCACTTACAGTAGCTGCACATTTCTCACCCTAGGTCCATACGTTTTCCCAGTTTTTTGTAGTAAAATTAGGTGCCTCAGCTTATATTCGGCTTATACTCGAGTATATATATAGTAGATCAATGAGAAGGTACAGAGATTGAAATAAGTTCCCATAGGCATAGGCAATGTACTATATACATTTGGCAACTGGCAAGTTATTTGAAAATCTCCATTCCTTGACCCATATCTCCATGCTTCAGACTACTTCTTCATGTTGGATTCCTCTTGCTTGATACTTTCGTTTGTGGACCAAGCCAATAAATGTAGATATAATTATGCACACAGTTTTTAAATCAGTTTATTTCCATTTTTTTTATTACACAGATTTAAAGAGTACATAGACCTGATGGCATCAGCTCCTGCCCCAGAGGAACTTATCATCTAATGTCCTTCCTAGAGCTATACAAACACACGTACATACTGGGTTGAGTTTCATAAGAAACCTGACACAATATTTTATGAGGAATCCATATTACCATGTGTGGAAATAGCACCATTTGCAGCCTGAGGTTGAGTTCCTCAGTGGCCACAAAACGTACTTGTAGCTCTGTTTTATGGTGGTAAATGAATGGTGGTAAATGAATGGCTTGCCTATAACTTCTCCTTATGGTATTCCAGTAACATTTCTACAAATGGACCCTGCAATTTGATGGTTCCATCTGTAATTCTACTGTTGGCCACAGGAACTCATAGTCTATGGCTGTAACATTCGCACTGGACTACAGAAGTATTTTGGAAGCCAGATTATCAACACAAAATCCACACAATCTAAGGGAAACCATAGAAATATAAATGAATCCAGGATTTCAGCATTATGCCACGTACACACGGTCAGAATTTTCAACGGAAAAAGTCAGATCGGATTATGTTGTCAGGAAATCCGATCGTGTGTGGGCTCTATCAGACTCGGAATTTCCGACTGAAAAAGTTTGAGAGCTAGATCTAAAATTTTCCGACAACAAAATCCAATCGGACTTTTTCCGATCGTGCGTCGAGAATTCCGACACACAAAGTGCCACGCATGCTCAGAAAAAAATTGGAGACGAAAGCTATTGGCTACTAGCCTCTACGTAGTCCCGTCGTACGTTTTATACGTCACCTCGTTCCGAACGATCAAATTTTCCGACAACTTTGTGCGACCGTGTGTATGCAAGACAAGTTTCGGCCAAAATCCGTCGGAAAAAAATCTGACGGATTTTGTGGTCGGAATGTGTACAAGGCATTAGAAGGCAGGATCTGCAAACACTTGGCTACATGCCACTATACTAAAAGCAAGAGAATACAATACAGTATCAGATATAGTAATGTCAGAGAATTAATCAGGTAACATCAATATATTAATATCCTTTTGTAATTTTTTTTTGTATGATAAATGGTATAAAAATGTATATCTATGAAAGCACATATGTATATGCAATATACACTTTATTGTCAAAAGTATTGGGAAACCTGCCTTTACACGCACATGAACTTTAATGGCATCCCAGTCTTAGTCCGTAGGGTTCTGTATTGAGTTGGCCCACCCTTTGCAGCTATAACAGCTTCAACTCTTCTGGGAAGGCTGTCCACAAGGCTTAGGAGTGTGTCTATGGGAATGTTTGACTATTCTCTCAGAAGCGCATTTGTAAGGTCAAGCACTGATATTGGAGGAGAAGGTCTGACTCGCAGTCTCTGCTCCAATTCATCCCAAAGGTGTTCTATCGGGTTGAGGTCGGGACTCTGTGCAGGCCAGTCAAGTTCCTCCATCCCAAACTCACTCGTCCATGTCTTTATGGACCTTGCTTTGGGCACTTGTGCGCAGTCATGTTGGAACAGGAAGGGGCCATCCCCAAAATGTTCCCACAAGGTTGGGAGCATAAAATTGTCCAAAATGTCTTGGTATGCTAATGCCTTAAGAGTTCCCTTCATTGGAACTAAGGGGCCAAACCCAACCCCTGAAAAACAACCTCACACCATAATCCACCAAATTATTCGGAGGGGTGGCCCAATACTTTTGGCAATATAGCGTGGATGAGTGAGTTTGAGGTGGAGGAACTTCACCGGCCCGCACCTGCCCTCCACCCCATAGAACACCTTTGGGATGAATTAGAGCTGAGACTGCGAGCCAGGCCTTCTCGTTCAACATCAGTGCCTGACCTCACAAATGTGCTTCTGGAAGAATGGTCAACCATTCCCATAGACACACTCCTAAACCTTGTGGACAGCTTTCCCAGAAGAGTTGAAGCTGATATAGATGCAAAGGGTGGGCCAACTCAATATTGAACCCTATGGACTAAGACTGGGATGCCATTAAAGTTCATGTGCGTGTAAAGGCAGGCGTCCCAATACTTTTTGTAATATAGTGTATATATATATTTATTTGTAAATAAATTTACAAAAATTGTACACCGTTATATAAATTAAAACAGGAAAAGGGTTTTTGCTTCTACGTTTGAAGAAATAACAACCTCTAATAAAATCGTATCCATTAGTCAATAGCTTGGACATTCCTGGAAATAACTTCCAATTTTATGAATAAAAAGGCTTTATTATGACCTTCAAAGAGCAGCTGTTCCATTTCATGGAGATTTCTGTTACTTTTTGTATAGAGGTAATGTGACAATTCGAGTTTTCCAGGAGATAAAACTACAGTAAGTCTTCATTTACACTACAACTCCTAAGCTTGAGTTTAGGAGCTATTGGTGTTTTTCGCCAAAGCTCTTAAATGCAACTCCATAAAAGCCTATATATCCATGTACATATAAGCTTTTAGCAGAGCTTAGGAGCTGCTGTGGTTAGGGAAGGTTAGGAACAGTTTGATCGCTCGCTGCGGGAAACCACAAAGCGTGGCAAAACCGCTTAAAAATTGCGGCAAGATTTTGCTGCATTTTGCGTTTTCCCGAAGCCGTGGTACATTTTGGCCTAGTGTACATAAAGCCTAATAAAGGATAAGAGACCCAGAAGGAGGAGAGTTCTAAACACTGAGGTATGAAGGCAAGGGATGGATTCACCATCAAGCATGCTTGGTTACCAGAGGGTATTGTACCATTGTCTCTATCCACATATTTTCTCTTTGGTTTTTAATATTTCGTCTAATATAAATATTTTTTCCTTACACTTTCACCTGCAGTAGTGCTAACATAAGAGACGTAACTCTTTGGAGGGACCAGTGGGTTGATGTATAAAGCACTCTCCAATAGTTGTCAACTTTGAGTCGGAAAACTCTAAGCCCCCGTACACACGGTCGGAAATTCGACCACAAAATCCGTATGATTTTTTCCGATGGATTTTGGCCGAAACTGGTGTTGCATACACACGGTCGGACAAAGTTGTTGGAAAATCCAATCGTTCCAAACGTGGTGAAGTTCGTAGCGTACTACGGAACTACGTAGAGGCTAGTAGCCAATAGCTTTGGTCTCGTAATTTGATCTGAGAATGTGTGGCACTTTGTCCCTCGGAATTCCCTACACACGATCGGAAAAAGTCCGATCGGATTTCATTGTCGGAAAATTTGAGATCCTTTGAATTTCCGACGGAAAAAGCCCGCTAGAGCCCACACACGATCTGATTTTCCAACAACATAATCCGATCAGACTTTTTCCATCGGAATATCCGACCGTGTGTAAGGGGCATAAAACCATACATCACTCGATCCTCTCGTCATTTTATTTTCCCAAATTACATTTAGCTTTTTCAACAGGTAAATGACTGAACTGCCCATAGTGACCTAAATACTCTTCCTACAACGCAAATGCTGAAAAAAACTCTTTTCCATATATATTCAATGGGTTAACAACCCTTCCAATTAATAATGGATAATGTTAGCCTGGCCACACATTACACTTCTATTTATTTTGCATTTATTATGTGTTGAATTTGGCAGAAGGCATGTCAAGTGTCTATGAATAATTTAGTGAAATATTAACAGAACACACTATTCTGTCATGGCCTAGATTTCCCAAAGTCACGTCTTCTTCCAGACTGTAGAGAACCATGACCGGTTTATCGTGTCAGAAGAGAAAAGCTGAGGATTCCGCCTGGTTATGAAGGGAAATCCTCATCCGGAGGAGATCCCGAAGACTGAAACATCTCATCCTGAACTATACATGAAATTAATTGACAACATAGCTTCCCGAATGCCTCTCATTATCCAAACCGTTGAAGATGCAATACATGTGGGAAATAAAAGACTTGGTAATGTGCAAGGCAGGGTTGGGTATACATAAAGCGCGTGTAAGGCAAAACAATTAAATGGTACATTTCTGCAATACATGCACATTCCCCCATGTTTTATTCCCTTTAAAAATACTGCCAGTCCAGAAAACATAGAACTTTTTAAATTTTTTGCATATGTCCATACCCTATACTGGTGATTACGATTGTACTGGTGTATATCACAGCAGTTACTTACTCTGGGCATTGTACAATGCAACAGAACATGACTGGCTCACGATTCTGCCATATACATCTCAAACTATTTTCCTGTTTGATGGGGATGGGGATTATGTCAAGTGGGAATGAGCTTGGGCATGTTCGGATCCTAGTCCAAACCCACCCGATCAAGCCCGCCAAGAAGCTGCTGCCTGTACAGGGGGTCCTTGACTTACAAACAACCGACTTACAAACGGAGGGAGACAACAGGAAGTGAGAGGAAATCCACCCCTAGGAAGGGAAATTCACTCCTGTAAGTGTTAATATGGGAAAAAGGGGTCTCCACTGATGCTTTATCACCAGTCCATGCTTCCCTAACAACCCAAAATTTTCAAAATCCAATTTTCATTGGGATGGAAGGTGAGGTGAACTCTTCTGAACAGGGGCACAGACAGCAAAACAAATGTTACAGGGGTGATAACCCTTCCCAATGTTTTCCAAAAAGCTTAAAAATAGATTTTTTGGCTGGAGCTACACTTAAAAAATGTACCTGTTCCGACTTACAAACAGATTCAACTTAAGAACAAACCTACAGTCCCTATCTCGTTTGTAACCCGGGGACCCCCTGTACTGGGTCAGTCATCTGTGGGAAAGGCATTCCTTTTCCCCCAGCCACACATTTACATACCCCATGTATGCTTGTGGCTGCGAGGTGGGGGAATGCTCTGGCCACAGATAATTGGCCCAGTACAGGTGACAGGTTCCTAGCAGGCTCACCCAGGTAAGTTCGGACTAGGATCCAAACATCTCTAATGGCAAGTATAAATACACTTATTTCAGCAATTTTGCTTGCAGCAAACTTTGGAATAAAAAATAGTTGAATTCAACTCTTTAGGTTAACCGCTTTTAGCTGTTTTTTTTGTAGTTTTTAGTACGGGGAGCAATCAAGTCAAACCGGGACTTTTAATTTTACAGGTATAAAAAGGGATGCTAGCTTGGCGGTACTACATGCAGTAGTAAGTATCAAGTATATCCTATCACTGATAGGCGTTGCACATGTTGTGGGTCTGTCCAGAGAACGTTAATTAAGATGGCAGACAACAGTGTTAGGGCGTGCATGGAACAGCGTGTGGTGATGATGTTTCTTAAGAATGAAGGCGTAAAACCTGTGGAAGACTTCAAGCACAGTACAGTTTTGACAGGGAAAGCCAGGATTTTCTCGATCGCATCATTACATGTGACAAAAACTGGGCACATCATTTCACTCTGGAATCAAAACAAGCTTCAAAGCAGTGGAAGCATGCGGACTCACCACAACCAAAACATGTTCGAACACTTGTGTCAGCAGGTAAAGTGATGGCAAGTGTTTTCTGGGACAAACGTGGCGTTATTTATGTGGATTTTTTTTCCCCTGTGGTGCTACTATCAACAGTGAATATTACTGTCCTGTTCTCAGTGATGTGCATACATGAAGGAACAAGTGAACACTATTCAGAGGACCACTCCAAAGGTGCTCTAAAGTGTTGACTAGTGGGAAAGAGAAAAGGGACTATTCCGGTACCCAATTATGTCAGACAAGAAAGTAAAAACAAAATGTAACATTGGATAGAGAAAACATCACATATAAATAGCAAAACAGAAAATGTTAAGCAGCTCCTATACAATAATGAGATTATGTAGATAAATACAGAACCCCTAGGTAGATGGGAACAAATTGGTGTGGGTTTTGACGTATTCCTTGACTAGTTTCGCAGCTAATGCTGCTTCCTCAAAAGGCGTCACCCATAACGTCTAGAAAAAATATATATACAGTTTAATTCATCATGAATAACAACAGATTATAAAAACTAATTTATAATACAGAATGTTTTTGGAGATGTTGATAAAAAGAGAGCTGTCTGACTCACCCACATAGGAGCCCTTAACGCGGCAGGACGGCAAATGAGACACCCTGAATTGGGGTGACCCCCCCAGGGGCGGACACGGGGGGCCAAAGAAAAGATTTACCTGGAGAGGGGATGATAATGATATTTAGTATCTAACAATGTGAAATGAAGGTTATAGTAAGGTATTGAGAAATAGGCCAGTGCCCAAAATGGAAAAGCAATCAGCTTGCAAGTAGAAGAAGTAAAGTTTGAATACCTAAAAACCAAAGATAATGAAATACGCTGTTAGTCAGGGCTCCAAATTGTCAAATTGAGTCCTGAAAAGTCAGAATATCTAGAATAGTAAGACAAACCACCAAGGAGGTCTCCAGTGATTAGGAAGAATAAGTGCATTAGATTATTTAGAAATGACGTACCCTATATGGGCCAAAAAAGTATATAAAATAACCAGGAACGCCAACTCTCATGGAAGGTACTAATTCCCTAGTATTGGTCACCAAGGTGAGTATTAGAGGCCAGAAATCGTTTAGGCCCATATAGGGTACGTCATTTCTAAATAATCTAATGCACTTATTCTTCCTAATCACTGGAGACCTCCTTGGTGGTTTGTCTTACTATTCTAGATATTCTGACTTTTCAGGACTCAATTTGACAATTTGGAGCCCTGACTAACAGCGTATTTCATTATCTTTGGTTTTTAGGTATTCAAACTTTACTTCTTCTACTTGCAAGCTGATTGCTTTTCCATTTTGGGCACTGGCCTATTTCTCAATACCTTACTATAACCTTCATTTCACATTGTTAGATACTAAATATCATTATCATCCCCTCTCCAGCTAAATCTTTTCTTTGGCCCCCCGTGTCCGCCCCTGGGGGGGTCACCCCAATTCAGGGTGTCTCATTTGCCGTCCTGCCGCGTTAAGGGCTCCTATGTGGGTGAGTCAGACAGCTCTCTTTTTATCAACATCTCCAAAAACATTCTGTATTATAAATTAGTTTTTATAATCTGTTGTTATTCATGATGAATTAAACTGTATATATATTTTTTCTAGACGTTATGGGTGACACCTTTTGAGGAAGCAGCATTAGCTGCGAAACTAGTCAAGGAATACGTCAAAACCCACACCAATTTGTTCCCATCTACCTAGGGGTTCTGTATTTATCTACATAATCTCATTATTGTATAGGAGCTGCTTAACATTTTCTGTTTTGCTATTTATATGTGATATGTTTTCTCTATCCAATGTTAAAATAAATGTTAAATTTTGTTTTACCTTTTTGTCTGACATAATTGGGTACCGAAATAGTCCCTTTTCTGAAGATGGGTGAATCTGAGACAAAAAAAGGGAGGATATCTCACATCTACAAAATTCTGCAGCAGAGGGACGAGTTGGAGATACTGTCATACATAAAAAGCTGGGAAAGGGAAATAGGCACATGAGGGGATAATCAAGAGTTAAAGAAAATATTAAAATTGGTACATACATCCTCAGTTAATATCGGAATAGTAGAGACAAATTATAAATGCCTATCAAGGTGGTATAGGGTCCCGGTGACTGTAGCAAAGTTCCAAGGAGACCAGGCTCTTGGCTGCTGGAGGGGATGTGGTCAGAGAGGGACCATGGCACATATATGGTGGAGCTGCCCCAAGATTGAATTATATTGGAAGGAAATATTAAGATACATTAAAGATATAACAAATACCCAGGTACCGTATGACCCCTGGGTCTGTCTGTTTCATGGAGTTGAAACCCCATATGGAGAATACACTAACTCTCTGATAGTGCATCTTATGAATGCAGCCAAGACCTTGATCCCTAAAAAATGGAAAACAGTAGATAGACCAAAAGTAAAGGAATGGTTTGATAAAATAAACAAAATATTTGAAATGGAAGGGCTTAGGGCAGGCAAAGAGAACGCCTCAATATCAGGTGGGAAGCCTGGAAAAAATTTAGGTTAACGGAGAGGTACAGTGAAGTAATTGGACTGCAGAGTTAAATTAAGGAGATAAGATGGTGGGACGGGGGGGGGGGGGTAGATTAGTAGGGCGGGGGGGTAATGAAGGGTAAAGGGTAATTAAGATAGATAAGGGGATAGAAAGAGATGAGTATGTAAGAAGATGGGAAATTAGAAGTAACATTTAATGGTTTTTGTATGAAATATTTACATAAAATGTATACTGCGAAAGTTTGAAATAAAGAAAGCCACAATGATGCCAAGATGAGATGGGACAGAGATGAACGGCTAAGCTGACATAGCTGACATAGGTCCCCGATAAAAGTTTTGCTGATGTGGCTAAAAAATAAAAAAATAAAAGAAATAGTCCCTTTTCTCTTTCCCACTAGTCAACACTACGCATGCTTGGAAAGAATTCGATGCATGCGCGGAAGCATTGAACTTCATTTTCTCGGCTCGTCGTAGTGTTGTGCATCAACGCGTTCTTGATGGTCGAAAGTTGAGCAAACTTGTGTGACCGTGTGTATGCAAGCCAAACTTGAGCGGAATTCCGTCGGAAAAAACATCCAAGATTTTTCTGACGGAAAATCAGCTCGTGTGTACGCGGCAAAAGAGTTGCTCGGAAGTCAGCACTTCAGCACTGATGACGAAGTGAAGCAAGCTGTCCTAGGACGGTTAAGGCATACTGACAAATCTTTCAATGCCAAAACTTTCCAGGGATTAGTTAAACGCTGGGATAAATGTAGACGTGGGAGTAGGTCGAAAAATACAGTGCCTTGAAGTAGTATTCATACCCCTTGAATAATTTTTCGAGGCACTATAAATGCAGTTTCCACTTTTTGAAATTTGTTATTTTTATTATATAAACTCCAAAGTCCCGGTTTGATTTGAATGCCCCTTGTATTTCACTTACAACTTCTTATACATAGTCCAGTGAACTCAAAAAATTACAACAGAGGCATAATGAATACAAGAGGACATTGATTTTGTTTTTTTGTAATTTAATGGTTATGTAATGTATATTTATTTTGCTTATGATTTTTTGTTGCTCTGTTGCTATCTTTGTAAGGTGACCTTGGGTGTTCTGAAAGGCGCCTATAAATAAAATGTATCATTATTATTATTTATTATAATTGAATAGTCTGTCTGTGAAACTGCCGGGAGTTGGCAAACCTGCAGCATCACAGGGACCACATTTTTTAATCTACAGCTGTTATAGGCCACATCTCAACCCAGGTTAAGAAACACTGAACTATACTGTTGTTGTATATTGTGATACATCAGTAACATGTGAACTTGTAAAGTTATTGGGAGGGCAGATGTGATGGGTTAGTACCTGTTGTACTGCCTTTTTTTTTTTAGGCTCCACGTGAACTGACCCGAATGGATAAATTTAGGTCAATGAATATAGAACACAACGTGAAGGACCTTTATTCAACATCCACATGCAACAAGTTGGTGTAAAAAGTCTTTGTTGGTGCAGACATTTTGCCTTTGTTTGAAAATGCAACAAAATTTTACGACCACACATTTGGTGTGAATAAGTCCCTTAAAAGGAGCAGAGAGTTCAGCACTGAGAATACACTATACCAGGGGTCTAAAACTGGTGGCCCTCCAGCTGTTACGAAACTACATGTCCCATGAGGCATTGCAAGGCTTACAGGTACAAGCATGACTCCCACAGGCCGAGGCATGATGGGACTTGTAGTGTTGCAACAGCTGGAGGGCCGCCAGTTTGAGACCCCTGCACTATACAATCTCCTTTGGATGTACCATCAACTATGTAGTACAAAGGCATGCATTACATCATACAAAACACTGGCATTACATTATATTACACAGTTTGGGCAACTTGGACAGGTACAATCAGATTGTATAGTCCAGTGGTAACCAGATGTGGGCCTTAGTTTCTCTTTATCTGGCCCACAGGGTACTATTCCTAATGTTGACATCAACAATGAGGCACCATTCCTTCCACTGACACCAACAGTGGTGCATTTTTCCTCCAACTGACACCAATGCTGGGGCACTATTCCTCCCACTGGTACCAATGATGATGTGCCACTATTCCTCCCACTGACATCAATCATGGGGCACTATTCCTCAAACTGACATCAATGACGTGGCACTATTTCTTCCACAGACACCAATGATGGGGCACTAATACTCCCACTGATGCCAACAACGGGGCATCCACGGAGACCAATGATAGGACCTTATTCCTCCTCCTACTGACCACAGGTGGCATGTCATTTTTTTTACTCCCACTGACCACCAAGCCTAAGACATTGTTTGAATCTACTGACACCGTGGCCTCTGGCCACAGTTTGGCCGCCTAAAGGACAGTAAACTGATCCTTTGTTTGGAAATTTTGGAAAACCCTGGGATAGTGTATGACCAGTTTTACACCTAAGGTGATTATGTAAGCACATAAAGACAGATTTTGTGAAGAAATGCAGTGAGCCTCTGAACTGGAACTTCTAAAAGAGCGTCTCTGAACATTTTCACCACACTTACATTAGTCATCACTCCTACAGGTGATTAGTAAGACTGAACTACAAAGCTGGGTCTCATCTAGCAAACCAACTCACTCTCTTATAATAAGACTACAAAGATTCTTACCTGTAGAAGTTCAGTCGCACTGGCTCTTTGCTCAGGGTTCTTAACTAAACACTGGTTAATAAAATCTATGAAATGCTTTGACCAAAGCTCTGGTTTCCGTAGCGTAGGTGGAGGGTTTGATGGGATCATGAAAATTGCCTTTAAGGAGAAATAAGAAGAATAGTTTTAGATCAACAAGGGCACACTGTTAAAGCTGAACTTTAGTTAAAAAACAAAGCAAATAGTCTATTAAAGGAGAACATGAATAAAAAAGCAGCTTTTACTGTAATATTGACTGATTGAAAACTGGAGCTACCACTATATGTACTTATCTGGCATAAGACATCCTCGGCTAATTGGGTTGAACAATCACCAGCATCATTTGACCCCCTTCTTTTGAGCCCAGGTCATCGTGGGCCTGCCACTAGTCTGCGGCTGGTAGGAGCAGCAGAAACAGCTCAGAAACAGTGATAGGCTCAGCTCTCTGTCACTCATGAATGAGTGGCTTCTTGTACTGCTTCTTACTCTCACATTCTCAGCATTGCTGTGGACGGAACTGCAATAGGCTGATACTAGCTCAGATTCAGGTACTTGCAACGATTACATTTAAAATACAGTGCTGTGAAAAAGTATTTACCGTATATACTCGAGTATAAGCCGAATTTTTCAGCACATTTTTTTGTGATGAAATTGCCCCTCTCGGCTCATACTCGAGTCAAGCATTTTTCTGCAGCAGAGAATGACATTTTCCGAACCGACTTTGGGGCCCCGTATCTCAGCTAGAAACCACAAATTTGGTGTGCAAACCCAGTGGAACTAGCACTACAACATATCCAGCTGGGGTTCCTAGCACCAAGTGGCCCTGAGATACGGGGCCCCAAAATAGGTTCGGAAAATGTCATTCTCTGCTGCAGAAAAGTGCTTGACATTTTCCGAACTGACTTTGGGGCCCTGTATCTCGGGGCCACTTATTGCTACGAACCCCCGCTTTGGAAATGTTGTAGTGCTAGTTCCAATGGGTTTGCAAACCAAATGTGGGGTTCCTAGCATCAAGTGGCCCCGAGATACGGGGCCCCAAATTCGGTCAACTGTGTCCATCTGCAGCAATGTCATTTGGGGACCCTTTGGCTGCCGCTAGGGGGCCTCTAGGAACCCTTAACTACCGAGTTTGAAGTTTGGGGGACCTATGGCTGCAAATGGGCACAGTGAGGCATGCAAATGGGCACAGTGAGGCTGCAAATGGGTATTGTTGACCCTCTTTTCCACTTACAGTAGCTGCACATTTCTCCCCCTAGGCTTATACTCGAGTCAATACGTTTTCCCAGTTTTTTGTGGTAAAATTAGGTGCCTCGGCTTATATTCGGGTCGGCTTATACTCGATTATATACGGCACCCCCTTCCTGATGTTTTAATTTTGCATATTTGTCGCACTTAAAGGATTTAGATCAGGGATATGCAATTAGTGGACCTCCAGCTGTTGCAGAACTACAAGTCCCATGAGGCATAGCAAGACTCTGACAGCCACAAGCATGACACCCAGAGGCAGAGGTATGATGGGACTTGTAGTTTTGCAAGAGCTGGAGGTCCGCTAATTGCATATCCCTGATTTAGATGATCAAACTAATGTTAATATTACATACAGATAACCCGAGTTGATACAAAATGCAGTTTTTAATCAACAATATTTTTTTTTTTATTATTTTATCAATCAAGAACATATCCATAAATGTTGCTGTATATATTACACAACATTGTAATACAGTAGACTATTAAGGCATAAAATATATTATTTGTTTAAACCTTGATGGCCTAGTCCATCCTACCCCAAATGGGTACTAGCTGTAGGCCTGCAAGGTCACCACTTTAACTATGCCTCAGTAAATACAAACTTTAAGTATAGAAATTATAATGGGGAGGGGGATAAAATGCAGTTTTTAAATGACGATTTCATTTATTAAGGAAAAAAAGCTAGCCCTGTAAAAAGCAATTGCCCCCTAAACCTAATAACTGATTGTGCCACCCTTGGCAGCAACAACTGCAATCAAGCGTTTGTGACAACTGGCAATGAGTCTTTCACATCGCTGTAGAAGAATTTCAGCCCACTCTTCCTTGAAGAATTATTTTAATTCAATCACATTGGAGGGTTTTCGAGAATGACCGGCCTTTTTAAGGTCATGCCACAGCAGCTCAATCTAATTTAAGTCTGGACTTTGTCTAGGCCACTCTGAAACCTTAATTTTGTCTTTTTTGAGGCATTCAGAGGTGGACTTGCTGGTGTGTTTCGGATCATTGTCCTGCTGCATAACCCAAGTGGTGCTTGAGGTCATGAACTGATGGTCAGACATTCTCCTTCAGGATTTTCTGGTAGAGTGCAGAATTCATGGTACCCACAATTATGGCAAGTCATCCAGGTCCCTAGCTGCAAAGCAGCCCCAGACCATCACTCTACCACTAAACGTTTGACTATTGGTATAATGTTCTTTTTATGAAATGCTGCGTTTTATGCAAGATGTACCAGGACACGCACCTTCCAAAAAGTTCAACTTTTGTCTCATCAGTCCACAGAATATTTGCCCAAATGTCGTGGGGATAATCAAGATTTTTTTGGCAAATTTGAGACAAGCCTTTGTGTTCTTTTTTGGTCAGCAGTGGCTTTCGCCTTGGAAATCTCCCATGGGTGCCATGTTTACCCAGTCTCTTTCTTATTGTTGAATCATGAACACTGACCTTAACTGAGGTTCTGAGAGCTGTAATATAGGCCATATTGTAAATTCATCCAGTATCTTCACTCCAAGAGAGTGAAGATAGTGGATGCATTTACAATATGGCCTATATTTAGATCTACTAACCAAGATCAATGCATGTTCCATTAGGCCTCAGATTCATTTAGATTCTGCTGTGCTAGGAGAAGCTAAGACCACACTGTAAGTGGAAAAATCTATTTAAAAAAAAAAAAGCAATGAAAAATAATTCATTTTGAAATTCAATGGATTCTAATGATTTTAACCACTTGCCGACCGGCGCACGACGATATACGTCGGCAGAATGGCACGTACAGGCAGGAGGGCGTATATATAAGTCCCTCCTTAAATGCCTGTCCATGCCATCGGTAGCGCGCTGGGAGAGGCGCGCTCCCGCGCCGGTCAGGACCCCCGTGAGTCCGGTTCGGGGGTCCCGCGGACTCGATTGCCGCGGGGACCCCTGCGATCGTCTCACGGGAAGGCTGAACGGGGAGATGCCGAGATAAACAGCATCTCCCCATTCTGCCTAGCAACTAGTGACGCCGATCTCTGCTCCCTGTGATTGGAGCAGAGATCAGCATTCACTAGCTGACAGCCACGCCCCCCCCCACAGTAAGAAACACACCCCTAGGCATACTTAACCCCTACACTGCCCCCTTGTGGTTAACCCCTTCACTGCCAGTGTCATTTATACAGAAATCAATGCATTTAAATAGCATTGATTGCTGTATAAATGACAATGGTCCCAAAAATGTGTCGAAAATGTCCGATGTGTCCGCCATAATGTCGCAGTCACAAAAAAAAAAAAAAAAAAAAAAAAAAAAAAAAAATCGCAGATCGCCGCCATTACTAATAAAAAAAAAATTATTAATAAAAATGCTATAAAACTATCTCCTATCTTGTAAATGCTATAACTTCTGCGCAATTAATCAATTATTGCTTATTGCGATTTTTTTTTACCAAAAATATGTAGAAGAATACGTATCGGCCTAAACTGAGGAAAAAAAAAAGTTTTTTTATATATTTTTGGGGGATATTTATTATAGCAAAAAATAATGCGTTTTTTTTTCAAAATTGTCGCTCTTTGTTTATAGCGCAAAAAATAAAAACCGCAGGGGCGATCAAATACCACCAAAAGAAAGCTCTATTTGTGGGAAAAAAGGACGCCAATTTTGTGTGGGAGCCACGTCGCACGACCGCGTAATTGTCAGTTAAAGCGACGCAGTGCCCATTTTGCAAAAAGGGGCCTGGTCCTTTGGCTGCAAATTGGTCCGGTCTGAAAGTGGTTAAGTACCCCTTGTTCAGTGGTACTGATGAGGTCTACCTGCATGCGTCTGTTTAATTGGTATTTGTGTTTTTACTGAATTGCAAAAAGGTACTAAAAGCTGGTACCCAGAGTACTTAAAGTATAACTCCAGTATTTCGCCAAAATCTATGCTTGCTGTGGAAATGCAAGGGTTAACAGCTTGTTAGGTCTGATGGTGAATGAATATGGAGTCATACTTACCTTATTCTCAGCTCCGGAAGGTTCCCTTGACCTTGGCGGTCTTCTCTCTAAGGTGCTCCGGACTCGGCTACACTTCTGCCTCCTTCAGGTACAATCCAAGGTTAATAGCGCCGCACTGCACGTGATGAAGTCAAGAGACCGCCCACAGACCAGAGCTTCACAGAGAAAATAGGAAAGCACCAACTGAAGTGGGCGTAAGGTAAGTAATACGTCCTCTTCAACCCACCCTACTTACTGAGCACTTCCGCAAGGGTACATTTTGGCTAATTCCTGGAGATCAGCTTTATACATTAAAACCTTTGGATCAAAACAACCGAAGAAAGAGTAACTGAGCTTGTTCTTTTTTACAAAAAGAGATACAAAAACACAACATTAAAGTGGTCCTAAAGCCTGGACATGTTTTACCTTAATGAGAATCCCTGCATTAAAAGGTAAAAAATGTCCCAGTGTTTATATTGCCATCTCTTCCCCCTACTTACCTGAGTGCTCACTTGATCTAGCGCTGTGCCCATCTACAGTGGCTGTCTCCTCTCTCTCTACTCACCGGCAACAGCAGAAGCCATTGGCTGCTGTCAATTAAATCTTGTGAGCTAGGGGGGATGGGGGGCGGGCCTGAGCCTTGCTGTGTGTGTCAATAGACGTACACTGCCCAGCTCGGAAATGATCCCGCAGGTGTGCCCCCATAGCAGGCAGCTTTCTATGGGGGCACACAGAGAAGAGGAGCCAAGAGCACTGGCGGGGGACCCCAGAAGAGGCGGTTCATAATCACTGCACAGAGCAGGTAGGTACTGTAGAACATGTTTGTTAGTTTACTATTTAAAAAAATATTTCCAAAAAATGTTGTAATATAATATTTGAAAAATTTGGTAAAATGAATATCTCCCAAAACGTGCACTGTTTAGGAGATATTCACCCTGCATGCAGCCAGTGACATCACTGGCACATGTGCTCTGAAGGACCGGCATACCTCGCTGGAACTTCAGAGCTCCGTGCTGGAACCGAGGGCATGCATGGAACCGCATGCCGTGGGAGTGACGTCATTGCGACCACGTGAACCCGGAAGAAAGAACGGGGGAACCAGGGCTCAAGTCCTGCGGGAACGCATGGGAACGGAGTTCCTGTACTTTTTCCACAACAGGAACTCAGTTCCCATTAGCAGCCGTGTCCTGCAAGACTTGGAAATATGTGAGCTGTGTGGCAGGTGCTACCCCAGCAGCTGCCGACACAGGTCGCAATAGTAAGTGCCGCACACCTGACCATTCAGGCATTGCCAGTAGGGGGGCCCATAACAGCTTCTGCTGCAATCTACCTGTCAATCACAGCTAGCTGACGGGTAGATCAGGTCCCTGCTGCTAAGAGATTGTATTTAGTCAGACCTCTCGTGATCCGCTCCTCCCCGCCGGCCCCTCCTGATTTTCTCTCTCCTCACCCCCCCCCCCCCCCAGTCTCCTGCATACTTGCTCTGTGTGTCCCGCTGAATCCCTCCCTCCTCTATCTTCAGTGCCATATGATGAGAGAACCCAGAGGAGGAGCACAGCTATTCTGCTTACAGGACATGCAGGAAGAGAGGTGAGCTGAGGGAGGAACATCAGATTGGGGTGGTAAGCTGAGCACAATACCTGGCAAAGTTTAATGCCAGGAGGGAAGTTTATGTGGAAATATGTGAAGGGTTGGAATAGCAGCGAGTGTGTGTTGGAGCCCCTGCAGAGTTTGCAGCCCCCCCAAGCTAACATACATCTCCTAAGCAGGAACACATCACTATCTCCCCAAGCATTCTGTCCAGATAATGTGCAGTTCATTTATCACCTTTCCGTTTAACCCTGTGTTATCCAAACTCTGTTCAATGAAAAGTGTAAACTCACCACATAAACACTCTATATACAAAATAAAATTCCCCAATAAAGATCAGAACATGATGTTCACATTTGCATGGAAGCACAATTGAATGAATGCTGATTATTCAGAGAATTACCGTATTTATGTTTATTGAGGATTGTTTTTTTTTTTTTATGTACTAACAGTTAAGCTTCATATGCACAATACGAAAATTGGATGAAAAATACCACTTTAGAAGTGTTCGTGCATATGAGCGTATCATTTTTTTTTTTTGGTGGGCGAGTGGATCTTGGGTGGGAGTTCCCACACTTTTTTCCCCAGGACTTGACCCCTGGGGGGAACAGGTTAGCCATCTCAGCGGTGACAATACAGCGCTGGAGGGCTTTGTTCCGATGTGAGTTTTTTTATAATGTGCTAGTATGTGATGCATACTAGCACATTATGCCATTGCCTTGCAGGTCTTTTTTTTGTACAAATTATGCAGTTTACAAACACTTTAAAAACAATATACATAGGGCTGCAACCAGCCCTACTCTACTAAAAAAAAAAAGTTTATTTTATTTTTGCGTTGCTGATAAAATGTAAGCAGGAAGTAATGGGATCCCTGTGCCCAACAAGTGTAATGTGTGCTGCTTTTAATAACAGATCGGTTTGCTTTTTTCCCCCTCTGAAATCTGTTTTTGTAGGAATTCTGTGCCCCTCAGCGCACACACACAGAGGGTTTATCTATATACATTGGCTTTAGGTGTATCATGTGCACCACTGTATTATCCCTTTTGGTTGTACCTGCGCGTGTCACTCTTTATGGCCCACACTTTATGTAAACACTGAATTGCGCAAATAACAATATATACAGCGGGGAAAATAATTATTTAAGCCCCTGCAGATTTTGTAAGTTTGCCCACTTACAAAAAAATGAGGGGATCCATAATTTTTATCATAGATGCATTTTAACCACTTCAGCCCCGGACCAATTGGCAGCCAAAGGACCAGGCCCCTTTTTGAGATTCGGCACTGCGTCAATTTAACTGACAATTGCGCGGTCGTGCGACGTGGCTCCCAAACAAAATTGGCGTCCTTTTTTTTTTTTCCACAAATAGAGCTTTCTTTTGGTGGTATTTGATCGCCCCTGCGGTTTTTTCATTTTTTGCGCTATAAACAAAAATAGAGCGACAATTTTGAAAAAAAAATGCAACATTTTTTGCTTTTTGCTATAAGAAATATCCCCAAAAAATATATAAAAAAACATATTTTTTCTCAGTTTAGGCCGATATGTATGCTACATATTTTTGGTAAAAAAAAAAAATCGCAATTAGCGATTATTGATTGGTTTGCGCAAAAGTTATAGCGTTTACAAAATAGGGGATAGTTTTATAGCATTTTTATTAATATTTTTTTTTTACTAGTAATGGCGGCGATCAGCGATTTTTATTGTGACTGCGACATTATGGCGGACACATCGGACATTTTTGACCCATTTTTGGGACCATCGTCATTTATACAGCAATCAATGCTATTTAAATGCATTGATTCCTGTATAAATGACAGTTGTAGTGAAAGAGTTAACCACTAGGGGGAGGGGAGGGGTTATGGTGTGTGACGTGTGTGTGTTTTTTTACATTAGGGGGCGGGGCTGACGTCTGACGTCATTGATTGGCTTTTCCGATGACCGGGAACAGCCAATCAATGACAGGCAGAGTAGGAAGCGCGGGGAGAGGTTTGTTTACACATGCTTCTCCCCGTTCTTCAGCTCCGTGACCCGATCGCGGGACACCAGCGGCGATCGGGTCCGCTGGTCTCGCGGCCGGGGTCACGGAGCTCCCGACCGGGTCGCGAGCGCACCGCTGGCGGCGCGCGCGACCCACGGGCAGGCATTTAAAGGGGACGTACAGGTACGTGCTTTTGCCTGCCCGTGCCATTCTGCTAACGTATATGTGCAGGAGGCGGTCGGGAAGCGGTTAAACGATAGAGACAGAATATCAACCAAAAATCACATAATACAAATGTTATAAATTGAGTTGCAGTTCAGTGAGTAAAATAAGTATTTGATCCCCAAGCAAATTACGACTTAGTACTTGGTGGAGAAACCCTTGTTGGCAAGCACAGAGGTAAGACATTTCTTGTAATTAGTGACCAGGTTTGCACACATCTCAGGAGCGATTTTGGTCCTCTCTTCTTTACAGATCTTCTCTAAATCCTTAAGGGTTCTTGGCTGTGGCTTGGCAACTCGAAATTTCAGCTTCTTCTATACATTTTCTATAGGATTAAGGTCTGGAGACTGGCTAGGCCACTAAATGACCTGAATGTGCTTCTTCTTGAGCCACTCCTTTGTTGCCTTGGTGGTAAGTTTTGGGTCATTCTCATGGTGAAAGACCCATCCGCGACCCATCTTCAGTGTTCTGGCTGAGGGAAGAAGGTTCTCATCCAAGATTTTACAATACATGGCCCCGTCCATTGGTTTCTCAATGTGGCAAAGTCGATTTCTACCTTTAGCAGAGAAACAGCCCCAAAGCATAGTGTTTCCACCCCCCTGCTTGACTGTAGGGATGGCATTTTTAGGGTCATAGTCAGCATTTTTCTTCCTCCAAACACGGCGAGCCCCCCTCCTCAAGAAGGCACATGTACAGTCATGCCAACGAACATCTAAATGGTTCAGAGAAAGATTCTGAGAAAGTGCTGTGGTCAGATGAGACCAAAATTGAGCTCTTTGGCATTAACTTGACTCGCCGTGTTTGGAGGAAGAAAAATGTTTAAATGACCCTAAGAACACCAGGTGGAAACAGGTGGAAACATTATGCTTTTTTGGCTGTTTCTCTGCTAAAGGCACAGGCCAACTTTGCCGCAATGAGGGGCCAATGGACAGGGCCATGTATTGTAAAATCTTGGATGAGAACCTTCTTTCCTCAGCCAGAACACTGAAGATGGGTCAGGGATGGGTCTTCCAGCATGGCAATGACCCAAAACATTCTGCCAAGGCAACAAAGGAGTGGCTCAAGAAGAAGCACATTAAAGTCATGGAGTGGCCTAATCTCCAGACCTTAATCCTATAGAAAATTTATGGAGGGAGCTAAAACTTTGAGTTGCCAAACGACAGCCAAGAAACCTTAAGGATTTAGAGAGGATCTGTAAATAAGATTGGACTAAAATCCCTCCTGAGATGTGTGCAACCTGGACACCAACTACAAGAAATGTCTTACCCAACAAGGGTTTCTCCACCAAGTACTAAGTCATATTTTGCTTGGGGATCAAATACTTATTTTACTCACCGAACTGCAACTTAATTTATAGCTTTTGTTTTATGTGTTTTTTCTGGATATTTGGTTGATATTCTGTCTCTATCATTTAAAATACAACTATGATAAAAATTATACACCCTTTATTTCTTTGTAAGTTGGCAAACTCACAAAATCTGCAACTATTAAATAGTTATTTTCCCCACTGTAAAAATACCAATTATAGATATAGCAACATCCCAAAAAATATATAAAAAAAAGCTTATCAGAACTAAATATATTTAGATGGTACTCTAATCCACATGCAAGAGCTCTGCTTGTATATAGCCAACTTCCTGTCCGTATTCCCACTGAAAGCAGTATCTTCTAGCCATCTGGGGCTTGCATTAGTTTATAATGGGATAAAAGTGTTTTAGCTGCATAGTAAATGAATATACGGTGTTAAATATCCATAGCTAAAAGCACCAGAACTTCTGCATTCAGACCAGTGAAGTCAATTTTAGCTCTTTTATATAACCTCAACAGTGACCATGAACATCAAGTGGTCTTGACCTAATTTTAATATTTGTGGCCCAGCTGTTGTACATGATAAAAAAAAATGATGAGGAGCACTTAAAAGCGGGGTTTCACCTTACAAAATTTTTTTTTAAAAGTCAGCAGCTAAAAAAAAAGTAGCTGCTGACTTTTAAAAAGTACACTTACCCTCCCAGGGCGCCCGCGATGTCCGTCGTGGAGGACGAGCTGTCCCTCAGCGATTCGGTTCCAGCGCCGCCATCCTCGGTAAGGGAAACGGCTTCACGTTTCCTACTGCGCATGCGCGAGTCGGCGCGCGGCCTACTGCGCATGCGCGAGTCTAATTTCTGAATGGGGAACGCGATGTATTGTGGGACATAGTTCCCACAACACATCGCGCCCCATTCAACAGAAGACGGAAGAAGAGAAGATCACCGCGGAGCTGGAGGAGGCAGATTAGGACGATCTGCCTAGCAACAGCCATTTCTGGTAAGTAATTAAATTTTAAATGGTTACCAACATATTTTTAAGTTTTTGTTTTCAGGGTGTCCCCCCACTTTAAAAGTACAAGGAAATGTTTTAAAGCTGAAATATGGGCCAGAAAATGTATTACCTGAAACGTAGTCACTCCAATGGGCTGGTAATTTTCCCTAGAAGGGCAGTCATTGCGCAGAAAAGCTGGGGTGAAGTCAAAGGTGTCATCGATCACAGGGAGCAGAGATCAGTGACACTGTCACTAGGCAGAACGGGGACATGCTTGTTTACATTAGCATCTCCCAGTTCTTCCTCTCCGTATGCCGATCGCGGGTATCCCCGCAGCGATTGAGTATGCGGGACCTGTGACCTGACTCACGGAGCTTGCTGAGGGTGCACCTGCAGGCCGCCTCTTAAAGGGCAACGTACACGATTCTGCCTCTACGAGCCCTTCTGCCGACGTATATCGGCGTGAGGCGGTCGGCAAGCGGTTAAAGAGGAACTGCAGTCTGCTCACATAATTTTGTAATAAAAACATCTTTGCCATTCTGAAGCTTCCCTCCAATCACTGTGATTCCGTACTTGCCAAATATGCTGCAAAAATCGCCCGCCACAGTCTGGCTGCATCCATTTTAACTGTGGGCCTCTGAAGCTGCTGCCTGTTCACTTCCTGGATTTACACAGAGGCACACCTCCAGCTCTGCAGCTTTCATTGGCCCTCTTATGACTCATTCTCCCTCCCTCCCTGGCAAACTCTCACAAGAGAGAGCGAGAGAGAGCTGAGCATGATGTCATAAGCTTAGGCTTTTTACCAGACAAGAAACAGGACGTGGGCTGTATAAGGTATTTACTGGCAGCAAAAAAAAATGTTTAACTATCCAAAGTTCAAACAACAAGGGCAGAAGATTTAATAGATGGCAAGTAAAAAAAAAGAAATGACTGACGTTTCACTTTAAGCTGGCCATAATGGATTGAAATTGAGCAGGTTTAGCAGGGACCAGCCAAATTTTGATCCATGTGTGGGTATCCCTGTTCAACAGAAGTCAACTGTTGGATCAACTTCTGTTGAACGGGAATGTTGGATCAACATCTGTTGAATGGAAATGTTGGATCAACATCTGTTGAATGGAAATGTTGGATCAACTTTTGTTGAACGGGAATGTTGGACCAACTTCTGTTGAACGGGAATGTTGGATCAACTTCTGTTGAACGGGAATGTTGGATCAACTTCTGTTGAACGGGAATGTTGGATCAACTTCTGTTGAACGGGAATGTTGGATCAACATCTGTTGAACGGGAATGTTGGATCAACATCTGTTGAACGGGAATGTTGGATCAACATCTGTTGAACGGGAATGTTGGATCAACATCTGTTGAACGGGAATGTTGGATCAACATCTGTTGAATGGAAATGTTGGATCAACTTTTGTTGAATGGGAATGTTGGATCAACTTTTGTTGAACGGGAATGTTGGATCAACTTTTGTTGAACGGGAATGTTGGATCAACTTTTGTTGAACGGGAATGTTGGATCAACTTTTGTTGAACGGGAATGTTGGATCAACTTTTGTTGAACGGGAATGTTGGATCAACAGGTGCATGTAATTACAATTCTTGATATAATATTTCACAGCAGGGCCCGTTCCAGCGCCCACCAAGAGTCACTTTGAGGGCTTACAGTGTTGTGGCAACACAAACACCTTAGGCCCAAATTTCTGCAGCGCATATAGGGCAGGCCCCTACTTTCAAACATCCAACTTACAAACGTCTCCAAACGGAAGGAGACGGAAGGAGGCAACAGGAAGTGAGATGAAATCTACCCCTAGGAGGGAAATTCTCTCCTGTAAGAGTTGATATGGGAAAAACGTGTCTCCTCTACACTGATGCTTTATCCCAATCCTTGTTTTACTAAAAAAAACTAATTTTCAAAAAACATTTGTCATTGGGACAGAAAGTGAGGTGAAATCTTCTGAAGAGGTGCACAGACAGCAAAAAAAATGTTACAGGGGTGAAAAACCTTCTCTATGTTATCCAAAAAGCTTAAAAATTTATTTTTTGACTGGAGCTACACTTTAAAAATACCAGTTCAAAATTACAAACAGATTCTACTTAACAACAAACCTACACAGTCCCTCTCTTGTTTGCACCAACGGTATACTGCTGTTCAGAGTATATAGGGCCTGGGGGCCCCACGCCTTTCCTTTTTTTATTTGGGTACAAGACCCAAAGGAGTTGGTAATGGGCAGGGGGGGTACCCATGCCATTTTTCTCAATGATTTTCATCCATATTGCCGGGACCATACATTACATTAAAACTGAAAGCAGTTTGAAATGACTTTTTTTTCCTTTACAATGTATTAAATGTCATTTTATGCAAGGACTGTTCTAAACACGGGAAACACATGCCACTTCACAGGCATACTATATACACCCCCAGGTACAATATTTAAAGGAATATTTCACTTTAAGCATCATTAAAATCAGTGCTCCCGAAAAAACGTTAGTTTTTAAACGTTTTTTTTGCATTGATACATGTCCCCTGGGGCAGGACCCGGGTCCCCAAACCCTTTTTTAGGACAATAACATGCATATTAGCCTTTAAAATTAGCACTTTTGATTTAGAACGTTCGAGTCCCGAAAAAACTTTAATGGGGGCTCTAAAGTTCGCACAAATTTTCGGTCCGTTCGCTGGTGCAAACCAAACCGGGGGGTGTTCGGCTCATCCCTACTACTTGCTGATGGTCTTGTAGCCCATTCCAGCCTTGTGCAGGTCTACAATCTTGTCCCTGATGCCCTTTGACAGCTCTTTGGTCTTGCCCATGACGATAAGGTTTAAACAAAAGAAAGAGATTCTATGGACAGGTGTCTTTTTTTACAAGACACCGTTAGGAGTAGGGATCGACCGATTATCGATGTGGCCGATTATCGGTGGCCAATATTCACTTTTTTTGGAGTATAGGGCACAAATGTACCCGATATTACTGATATTGCTTCAAGGGGTTTTACCAGGGTAATGCGTGCAGCTGCAGGCATCACCCCGGTATCGTTCTTTAGAGCGGACGGTCAGCTTTATTGTAATAACAACCAGTGCGACATTCCCCCTTCCCGCCGCTGGCTCGGGCTCTCCCGTCTCACCGGGAGGCACGCGCAACCAGCCGGCACGTTTTTAAAAATCTTTATCGTGTGTTTTTTCTGGACTTTTGGTTGATATTCTGTCTCTATCATTTAAAATACACCTGATAAAAATTATAGACCCTTGTAAGTGGGCAAACTTACAAAATCTGCAGGGTATCAAATAATATATATTTTTTTTAAAGTGACATTTATATATTCTCACCAGCGTGCCCCCATGCAAAAACATACCTATATGGTTTAGCACGCAACCTAAAAAATGCACCATTAGTCTCTAGAAAAATAAATGCTTTTTCAAATAGTCCTCAATCTTATTAACTGTCCAACTAAGGATTTCCAGGGTGTTCCCCTTTTTTTGTTTATGTAAATTGGTTTGGTCCAATTGTAAAAATTGTGTGCGCAGTAATCCATTGAACAGATGTATCTCAAAATAGAGCACAAGTGATATGTTCCCTATCAGGGAATTGTTCAAGTGAATTTGAACCCTTACATAACGTAAGACATTTGCTCTACTCTCTCTTGTAGATAACAAAAAAAAAAACTAATAGAACGTGTTTTGTAGAAGACCGAGCAGAAGAACCCCTTGAAATAACCAAATGTACCTCTGGCTGCACAGACAGATGCTGCCACCTAGTGGTCACAATATGTCCATACAGAAAGTAATAAGGGGTTCCTTGTAATAAGTTAAGCAGCATATAAAAAAGGGACAGTAATGTGTACTGCTTATTGCCAATTTCAAATCTGCCATCTCTACAGTGGTAGGCTGGTGCTCAAGAATTTTGGTGGAAACGCAAACGAACTGAAAAATTCAGAAAAATACTGAAACAAAAACATCAGTTGCAGCCACTGTGCCATCGAATGCAGCCACTGTGCCCATCATATGCAGCCCACTGTGCCCATCATATGCAGCCCACTGCGCCCATACAATGCAGCCCACTGCGCCCATACAATGCAGCCCACTGCGCCCATACAATGCAGCCCTCTGTGCCCTCCCCCGCCCACTCGCCCACCTGCTGTCTGCCCAGCACTTACCCCATCATGGTGGCGGGTCAGGCAGCGGGTGACAGCTCCTGTGTCCTCCCTGCGTCTCTTCTTCCTGTTCTGCTAGGCAGCCAATGGGATTGCCTCTGCCTCGTGCCGGCTGGTTGCGCGCACAGCTGACCGGTATTAGATCCACGCCTCTTGATTGGCGGAGAGGCGGTTCAGTGTTAGAATAGGGAATATTCATTTACTGTTCTAACACACATGGGTGGACTGCAAGCGCAATGTTCTGCGCTCGCAGTTCAACTTTTATGAAGCCTATTAGAGCCTATGGCTCTAATCAGGTGCTTCAAAAAAAAAAAAAAACACCCCTGGGAGCCGGACGCTTTAATAGGGGGTGGTGGCAGCCATGGATAGATTCATACAATGCATGAATCTATCCATTTTACATAGAGGGGGTGGCTGGAGAGAGGGGGCAGCACCTTTAGCCGGTTCCCGACCGGCTCACGCAAATATACTGCGGCAGAATGGCTCCCCTGGGTGAAACCTCTTACAAGTACGTTCTTCCACTTTTAGGCCACCAGAGGGTGCTGCACGATTGCCGCCGGCCACGCACGATCGTGTGCACGAGCACCAGCATGGGGATTACTGTGTGTAAACACAGAAATACCTGTGCTGTCAGGGAAGAGGAAACATAATTTGTTCCTACTCCTAGGAAAAACAATATGTCTCTTCTCCTAGTCACTCCCATCCCCACACAGTTAGAAAACATTGAGGAAACACACAGTTAATCCCTTGATCGCCCCCTAGTGTTAACCCCTTCCCTGCCAGTGACATGTATACAGTAATCAGTGCATATTTATAGCACTGATCGCTGTATAATTGTCAATGGTCCCAAAAAAAAATTGTCAAAAGTGTCCGATCTGTCCGCGGAAATACTGCTAAAAATCACAGATCACCGCCATTACTAATTTACCAAAAATATGTAGAAAAATATATATTGGCCTAAACTGATGAAGAAATTTATTTATTTTTTTTAAATATTTATTATAGCAAAAAAAGGAAAATATATTTTTTTCAAGGGACGCAAATTTAGTTTGGGTACAGCACCAAACGACTACGTAATTGTCAGTTAAAGCGACGCACTGCCAAAATTGTAAAAAGTGCTCTGGTCAGGAAGGGGGTAAAATCTTCCGTGGCTGAAGCGGTTAATGGAGGCACCGCCACTGAATCCCTAACTATATAGAAATCCATGAATCCAAAATTGAACTGCATATCTGCCCGTTAGCCAATATAAGGCACCATGCTATAACCAAGTTCTTCCTGTACAGATCAATATCAATTTATCACGTGCATAAATTTCAAGTGACGGGGGTATGGCTTTTCCAGTTGGACACAGCTGGTACTTCAAACGAATGTGTAAATCTTTATACGTAATAAATATTAAAGAAGTTCAAACTCCCAATACAGCATTCAATTTATAAAGCCTAATTCAAAGAAACTTGACAATTGTCCCTTGCAGCGAGGCTGCACCCACACCAGGGACATGCGGTGAGGTCAGTGGCTGGTGAGGCACCGGCTAGTATCAGAGCCAGATACACACAGGTTACATACGCCACGAACATAAGAGCGAGAGCAATAATTCTAGCACTAGACCTCCTCTGTAACTCTAAACATGTAAAAAATTAAAGCGCCGCCTATGGAGATTTTTAAGTACTGAAGTTTGGCGCCATTCCACAAGTGTGCGCAATTTTAAAGCATGACATGTTGGGTATCTATTTACTTGGCATAACATCCTATTTCACATACAAAAAAAAAAAAAAAAATACAAAAGAAAAAAATCGGGTTATCTTTAGTGTTTTTTTTTTTATATTCATAAAACATTTTTTTTTTCCAAAAAAAACTTGTTTGAAATCACCTTAATCCTATGCATTAAGGTTAAAAAACACCTGGTAGCGACCGCCCCCCAGCCCCCCCCCCCATTTTACTTACCTGTAGGGCTGCAACTAACGATTAATTGCCCGATTATTTTTTCAATTAATTGGATAAAAAAAAAAACGGAATGTGCCTTTTTTTCGTTTATTTAAAAGTAATAATGAAAAAAATGAGTGTTACACCAATGATGGGGTGCTATTCCTCCCGGGAACACCAATGAGGGGGTGCTATTCCTCCTGGGAACACCAATGATGGGGCGCTATTCCTTCCGAGGACACCAATGATGGGGCGCTATTCCTCCCCGGGACACCAATGCCGGGTCATTATTCCTCCCGTGAACACCAATGACGGGTGCTATTCCTTCCGTAAACACCAATGACGGGGC